>OY998179.1:100561765-101761765 GCA_963921935.1 Galeruca laticollis | reverse complement strand
GGGAAAAAGTGGCATTACAACTAATATTTCCTAAACAATCTGCTGAAATAAAAACTTATAAAACCATCACATCTGCAGGAAATATTTCTAATAATAATATAGTACAAAATTGTTAAATGTAAAAACAAAAATACCAAAATTAAAGAAATCAGGTATATATGAACTCAAATGTCCAGAATGTAATGCTGTCTATTTGGGTCAGACCCTTAGAGATTTTGAAATCCGATACAGTGAACAATTACGAGCATACAACCAGATAAATCCCACTACGCAAAACATCTACTTGTCACCAATCATTCATTGACACCTAACACAGAACTAGAAGTGCTGCATATTTGTGAAAAGAAACAAGAACTGGATTTCCTTGAAGAATTGGAAATTAGAAGACATTTAAGAAACCCACAATATGAAGTCGTCAATGAACAAATAAATCTAGGGAGTTCTCCACTAATAAACTGTCTTCTTAAGTGATAATTCTAAAGATCAGCAGATATAGTATTCCTGGTTTTCTATATCATTGCACAGTTATACTGATCTTAATTGGAAAAATGATATCCAGGATATCACCATAGGGCTAATAATATCTAAGCTTCAATATTTGTAATATCACATCTCCTTCTTTTTTCTATTAACATATATTAAGTCAATCACAAGTTAGGTCACTTCTTCGTCTAGCCAAAAATAACTACTCAACATCAGGTAGGCATCAAATGAAATGTCACTTCTGTCATTCTGACGATGATATTTATTTATCGAAACAATTGTCAATTTTTTAGAATTTCCAACAATTTTCATTATATTGTGGAATTGGCTAGAAACATTGAGTTTCATTTAAAACACTAATATGAGTAGATTCCACGAAGTAAGGGTCGAGACAGTTAATTTCAGTATCATTTCTGTTCTTGCTTAAGGCGTTCTTGATACGGTGGACTAATCTGTTCAGAATTGTCTTTTCCCCAGGATTCCTGGTTGCTTGCTATGTCCTTCTGGCTTTTCGTTTCTCACTAACTAGTTGTCTTATGTGGAGGGGGATATTGTGTATTTCAGCTGTTTCCTTTTGGATTATTGACGTTAATTTCCGGGCTGTTTCGTATATAATATATGACAAGTATTACACAGCTTCGTCGACTTCGTGTGGTTCCTGTATTCTGTGGTTCAAGTTTATATGGTTAGAAGCGGTGTTTTCCAGATTACGTTTGCACTCAGTGTTATTAAAATAGCAGTGTGATCTGAATTTAAATTGCTTTCAATATGAAAGTGTATATCTGATATAACCTTAGTAATTGCAAGCTCTTCAATTGACATGGTTTTTAAATTCAATAGCTGTGTGGTATGCTATAAATTTCTTCTTTTGGGAGTTATTAATCTGGATTCACAGGAAGTGTGTTTGATGTTCCAGTCACTGGCAACTATGAAGTGGGATCCTAGTGGTCGTAAAAAGTCAGTGTATTCGTCTGCAGTGATAGTATGCCTTGGTGGGCTGTATATAGCTATTATGGTCAGGGGCTATCCAGATGTATTGACTTTTATTAAACTAGATTGAATTTTGTTCGTAGTTTACGGTTGTAGCTCATGATGGTCTATGGTTCTTCTTCTTATAATTGTTGTGCCCGCGTGTGCTGTACCATCAGAATGATTTGCATAGTATATATTGTAGTAAATGGTATTTTTATTGTACTATGTGTAGTACAATGGCTTTCTGATATAAGTAGTATATCCATAAGATAAAGGATAATATCATCTATTTGCGTTTGTTGCTTAATAGATTTTTAATCGGTCTTTTGGATGCTGACAATAAAAATCGTTGACATATTGACTTTGAGTTTAATTAGTTGTTTTATGCTAAAATGAGCTTGCGTTCTAAAATGTATGCTAATTTGGATCTTGATTGTATTAATACTCAATAGATGTTATAATTTTCCATGTAAACAAAACTTTTAAACTTCCTCTAATAACCAACGGAGTTCGCTGTCAATATAACAACATTTTAGATCTCGTCTGTAAATATTTCATGTTCAACGAATTCCCAGGTTTACTTAAAATTATTACACTAATATCTTAACATTTCCGTCGGTTCTCTTATCCAACTATTCAAACATCAAACTCGTTCAAAAAGCAACTCCATTATATTACACTCTCTTAATGAAAATATTACTGAAATTTATATGTATGCTCGGATTAAAAATAGTTGCCACAACAGCGATATATGTCCACTGGGCGAAACCTAGGGAAGTTCTATTAAATCCAATTGAAATTTATGGAAAAAGTTTGTTGTAACCAGCCATTCACTCTTCTAGTCGAACATAAAGTTCTCTCTCAAGACATGTCAGTTTGCTGCAAAAGCATATTTTTTATTTTTATTTGTAACTAGGTAGTTTATTGCTCAAGTTTTCTACATAATTTTGAAATCGTAATTAAATTTACTCCACAAACACTTGCTATCTATTCTAGCTGTCTAGGTTCAATTTTTCCCTACACATTTGTAAACGATGTTTTTAACACTAAATCAGCTATAGATACCAATATATTTGAGGTAATGATTGTATATTGCAGAAACTTGAAATACTATTTAAACTATACAGAAAAAGCAGCGTTTTACATACAGTGTGTCGCATTTAAGATGACATCTCGTTATTTGAAGGAATTCAGATTTGAATTTTTATACAGTCACACTCATTTTAAAAAATAATCAACTGAAATTTAAAATTTATACCCCGCCTATTACGACTTGACAAATAGGACCAATTCTTAATATTTTGCTTCGCGTTAGAAATATCAGAAAACATATAACTACGCAAAAAATGGCAGCTTCACAGAACACAAGAAAATAAGAGGAAACTAAACAGAACAACTAAAGAACTTACAAAATTGATACAAAATTTACTAAAACAAGGCATTCAAGAATATCTGGAAAATATTTCGCCAAGTAAAGCGACAGATTATTCGCTATGGAAATGTAAAGCAGTTTCTATCTAGATCTCGACTTGGAATAGACGTGTCTGTATAAAGAAAGATTTTTTAAAGCGAACTGCCTGCTAAGGCTGCGTTTCTTGATATTTATGAAAGTTGTGTTTCTCAATACAACTGAATAATATTGAAACGTTTTAGGAATTCATCCTTATTTATGAAATAAACTGTGTTTTTCAACACAAAATATTATTTTACAAAATACAGCGCTGGTACAGCTATAAAACCTGCTGATGTGAAACGAGTGTCTTAAAATTAGCCCAGGCATTGAACAAACAGACAAAACAAAAGGTAATTCAAACACTAATATGTTTTTTAGTATCTTTGGAGGAACAGGAAGCAGCCAGGAGGAGCAGGAAGCAGCGAGTTCAAACGACAATCTTCCGTGGAAAGGAAGAAAAGAAAAATGGTAGAAAAGGAAAACCAAGAGCTGAAGACGCAACTCATTGAAGCACAGGCCACAGTGATCACGCTGAAGAAAAGTCTCGAAGAATCCAGGAAGAAAGCGAAGCAATATCAAGAAGAAATCAGGGCATTCCAAGAGAAAATACTGACTCTACTCGAGAACAAAGACGGATCTAGAAGCCCAAGAAGGAAGCGATCCAATGGCCCAGCACAAAGAAGCCAACCGGGCACAAATCCAACAAGGACTCAAGAAGAAGTAGCAATGGAAACTACCATTGTAAAGAAGAAGAATTATCTCTACCCATAAAGGAAATACATAGGCAACAAAGAGCAGAGAACAGAAAGGAAGTGCAAGCCCCGTCCCAACCAACAGAGAAGACAACGAAACCATTGGAACCAAGAACAAAGAGGCCACCACCAATCATAATCAAGACGACGAAGGACTTCCCAACGATAAAATAAGCCCAATCAAAAGGTATCCAGATGAGGAACATATATAACGAGATACTAGGGATCAAAGTCAGCCTAGAAAAAAATAGAAGACTATAGGAGAAGTACCTGCAAGAACTAGAAGGCAAGGTGCGGTACACATTCACCGATCCCGAAGAAAAGATCCGAAGACCGTCATCAAAGGACTGTCTCCTGACGAGGACATAGAAGAAATCAAAGAAGACCTCCAAGGATATGGAATCAAGGTCAAGACGATCACCCAAGTCCACTCCAGATTCGGAGAAAAACGAAGACTTCCCATCTTCATGGTGGAGCTCAGCAAAGAAAAGGAAAAAAGTGGAATACATAATCAGTGCCAAGGTGAGACAAGACAACTGTAGAAGAAGGAATGGGCCAACGCAGTGCTACAGCTGATGTTTATTATTTTCAAGACACTCTATATCTGGATTGGATGTTGAAACATCAGGTGCAAGTCATTTTCCACACAAAGCCTTTAACGGTATCCATTTTTTAAATACGCCAAAGTGCATAATGCCCTCTCACACCAATATGTGGTTGTAAATTCCATCATCTCTTTTAAGGATGTCTGTCAAGCTGTCGCCCAAATGTGACCTACCCTATAATTAATTGCTAATTTATATCTATTTTATTACGTAAAAAAATATTGCTCCAACCCCTTTCGAGAAACAATGGTTATGCCCCAGCTTAAACCTCAAGCTGGCATAGCCATAGCTTAGAAAGGAAGAGGGTTACATGGGGCTACTTGGCGGCACATTTTATTACGAATTAATTGTCGTGAGGTGCCATAAAGATAAATTCGCAAAACCGACCTCTTCAACCCCTGGTTACAAATGCATCCCCATAAAAACATCAAAATGTTTTAAACTGATATTTCCGACATGCGATACATTGGAGAATTTATTGCTCAAATTCTACGTGAAAAACAATTATCTGTACCAACCCTTTCCGAGAAACAATTGTTCTGCCAGTTTAAACCGTAACTGTGCAAGGAATAGTGTTGTGTATCCAGCGGAATATTTTATTGCTGATTAATTGCTGTGAAGTGTTATAGAAATAAATTCGCAAAACCGACCCCTTCAACCTCTGGTGACACTTGCATCCCCATATTAACTTCTAAATCCTTTAAACTGATATTTCCGACATTCATTACATGAAGAATTTATTGCTTAAATTCTAAGTGAAAAAGAAATCTTTGTACCATCCCCTTCCCCTGGCTGTGCCATCTTGAACCGTAACTTGGAATCATAAACAGAAATTTGTAAAATTACACTGCTAAGTGGAACTTGGTACCTGGTAGTACTTGAAGTATGGTACGAAACAGCACACTGGTATAGTCCCTAAATCCGACTCTGTCTAAGCCAAGTATGAAAGTTAAAATTATGGCGGACGCGCAGGGATTCTTAGAATTGTTTACGATTGTGACTATCTTATCATTGTTTTTGTGACCAGTCTTATCTAGAAAATGCCGGAGCCAATTGTTTTTGTGTAAGCCGAAATCCAGAATTTTCTAGTAAAAAAGGCACTAATATATATAAGGAATTAAGTAAGTGAACCTAGCGTGTGTATTTATCCCACCCGTAATAAAACGTTTTAGTAAATAAGAAAAACATTACAGTATTATGTTGCTTCACGATCAACCCATCGTCATAATATCGGCCATATTACAAAGCTTTGGTATAAAATACTTTTTTCAAAAAATGCATATTTTTTGAATTTTTAAATTTTTTCAGAAAAAATTGACCTATGCAGACCCTTCAAATTATATTTGTACGAACAAACGCTTAAACAATAACAATTTTTTTCTGTAGGGTGACTACTAGGAAGGTCAAAGATATTTGAATAAGTGTTGAAAAGCTCTTCATTGCATACATTGCGCATAAATTTATAAAAGATTAATATCATCCTTAACTCGAATGTGACTGACAGTAATTTTTGTATAAAACTCAATGTCAATATGTCACAGCATTTTTAATAATTGTCAAACAGCTTCTAGTTTCGGCCTACATAAGGGCCATCTTCAGGCTACAAAAATTATTGGTATAAGTAAAAGGAACAATTACAAAAGTTTCCATTATTACCTGATAAAAAACTTTTCAATGAACAACACACATGAGTCCTCCGAAATGTTAAGTTTGTAAGTTAGCTTATTGATCTTCTATTATAAGATTTTCCAACATACAGAAGTGTAACAACTGCCGGTTGTTTTGATTATTTGTTCACTTTGTTTTTGCAACGTTTGCTGTTACCAGTGCCGTAGGGCACAATAGAGCTGGAAATCCCCTGTTGAAGAACCTCGGGGAGAGGCTACTTTCCTGGCTCGAGCGGGAGGGTATCGTGGCCCCCCTTGGGCTTAAACGATGTGCCATGCCTGAGCTCTAAGGTTCATCGTGTCGTCCAGCTGCCTGTACGCCCCCGGGGTCCAGTCCACCTGTGTCTGGGGAGGGATTTGTTGGAGGTAAAGGAAACAGTCTAGGTAGATAACATATAAATAGGCCTATATTACGAACAAATAAAAATAAAGTTACCAACAAAACAATGAATTACTCTAGGGTACACTTTCGATGCCTACGGTATACGATGAAAGTATAATACAATAATAATGTTATTTGTCCGGCGCGGGAAAAATTGCTAGGGTTCCTAAATATATTCACCCTCTCTTCCAATTAACGTCCGGTAAGGACAACGAAGATCATTTCGTCAGTGAAAAGTGGCCGGGGTTTTCTTAAGAAAAAAAATATCTAGCGTCTCCTTACTAAAATATAAAACCTTGACCTAGCTAATGGTTACTTCAGTGACTTTCATAACATTGAAATTACGTACTGCAAAAAAAGATGATTTTGTAACCCGACTTTTCTGCTGACCAGGGTGACCTTCGGCGCCCGCTAAAATTTTAACTGAATAATGAAATCTTAATGTTCGAAGCGAATACAATTTATGCTATATATAACATATGGTGATTGGCGTCTTTCATATACCCGGGGTAGAAACTGGTATTGAAAATATTTCTCCCTAGTTACAGTGTATACAGGAATAAAACTTTATAATATAATAACTGATACGAAATTTTTTCAGCGTATTATTGGTGTAATCTGTATGGCTTAGGTTTAGGGGGTGTACCCCTCGTAAAACTCCCCGAATAAAATTGTATAATCATAAGAAAAAAATTTACGAAGTGTAATAAACACGAGATATGACATAGGAAATTTTAAGAATACCCTATATAGATAAAATTTTCTTGATTCGAAACAAACTACTAATAAAATAATTGTTGACCTCCGCCAGGAAAGAAGTTGATACAAACAATTTTGTTATAATCAGCAAGGTCGATAAACATTATACCTGGTGTTTTGACATGCTTTGTTTATCAATAAATATAAACAAACGTTGCAGACTAGAATAATGAAATTTAAAATTAACCTTCAGACAAGGGCACAAACGAAACAACTTTAAAATAAATAGCAGGAATTTTGAAAACAAAAAGGAGTGAGGTAGTAACCCTCAATCAGTGACCCGGTTCAGTACGGCCGGCCACTTTATCGTCGACAGTAATATTGTGTAGTTGTGATTTGTGATATTTCAAAAGCGTAAGTTTTTAACGTATAATTATTTTTTTTATATACTGTATTGATATTTTTTTATTTGATTTGACTGGGTGTCCAAAAAAGAAAAAGGAGACCTATATTTTCAGTCATATTGAGTGCACTATTTACATCTGAGCCCCTCACCTACCGATCTAGTCTAAAATTATAGGCATATACAAAGGATATCGTATGTTCGATGATCATCTTTCTTATATGGTTTTTTTCTGTATTGTGCAAGGATATTCCACTGTACGAGATATCATATTTATTCTATTTAATTCCGAAAGTTTTGTTCGATATTTTATTACCTTATATTGTACAGGATATCCAAATGCACGAGATATCATAATTATTCTATTAGATTCCGAAAGTTTGTCTGATATATTATTATACTATATTGTACGGGATATTCAACTGTGCGGGATATCACATTTATACCATTCGATTTCAAAAGTTAGTTGATAATTATACGATATTGTACAGGATATTCAACTGTGCAGGATATCACATTCATACCATTCGATTTCAAAAGTTTGATGATAATTATTATACGATATTGTACAGGATATTCAACTGTGCAGGATATCACATTTATACCATTCGATTTCAATAGTTTGTTGATAATTAGTATACGATATTGTACAGGATATACAACTGTGCAGGATATCTCATTTATACCCTTCGATTTCAAAAGTTTGTTGATAATTATTATAACATATTGTACAGGATACCATTCATACCATTCAATTACGAAGGGTTGTTCGATAATCATTTTTCTTATATTATACCAAATATTTAACTATACGTGATATCGTACTTTATCTTTCATAATCACGAAAGACCCCTTTCAAAAATTTGGAAGACGTTGTGCCCGAGTCAGGTTTCTTTCGTTGGTTTCATTTCTTATACAGGGATAGTCCTATATAAGACATCCTTTACGGGTGTCTACTTCCAGCTTTGGAAAGACGTTTTTCCTTAACGGAATTTTTAATGTAACATACCGGGACATTACCCCCCTCCCCCCCCCCCGAGTAACTGTCATTTTATCCAAATCAGGGCTGTATAATTTACTATTGTTTGTAATATATACTTGTACATATTTATCCACCCAGTCTGTTTCCTTTATCAACAACCCTTACCCTAGTACCAGCAAGTTAGAACGGACTGCCACGACCTGCATTAGAACTCAGGCTTGGCACATTGTATGAGCCCAAGAGGCCCCACGGAGACCTTGACCGCTCGAGCCAGGAAAACCCCTCCCTCGAGGTAACCCGCAGGGAGGTTTCTGGCTCTAAATTTGTGCCGTAAGGCACTGGTGACAGCACGCTGCAATGATTTCTAGGATAGGAGTGTACAGTAGGATCCCTTCGGTCACTACAATCAGAAGAAAAGAAGCCAAAGGAATAATACCGTTTCCTATACCATTGGAATATACCAAACAATCTATTAGTGTGGGGACAGCGGTCACTGGATACACCCTAAGGAGATTAAGAGTTATTTATTACAGAAGTATAATACTCTCTAATTACGGTGATATACGGCTCAAGCTTCAGTATAACACTTATATGGCAGGATGGATAGTCAGACACACAAAACAAAAATCAATACCAATATGATTTTCCCAAAAAACAATGAACAAAAAAAGGTTCTCAGATTCAAAAACTTACAGTTTGGAAAATTCTGGTCGAACGTTACACAAAAAACGGCGTCTGGATTCTATTCTAGATCGGTCGACGGGAGATGAGCTCTGATCGGCTATCTCTGATTCCAGCCCTTCGCGACAATCACTAAAACTCACTGTCAAAACGCGTGCTGTCGTAAGTCGACAAGCCAGAAGTACCGGACTGCACTGTCGTTGTCCGACTGCCCCCGTCGTCCTTTTTCCCTCTAGTTATTTCGAGTTTTTTGGGACGAGTTGGTTTTGCCAAAACAGCAAACGTTGCTGTATTTCGATGCGTCACTTACGCGTCCTTGCCTCTATGTGTGTTTTTGTTTTCGTTGTAGAAGGTTAACTGTAATTGCTGTTTTAAATTTCTCTATGCTAAGGTGCATAATTCGTCTGTATTTTTATGATATTCAAAACAACGGTGTTTTGGTGTTCGACATTTATGCGTGACAACCGAAACTAGGTCGTTTTTTTAGAATTTTTATATTTGATTCAAATTATATTTGATTTAAATTTTTTTTTATATATATATATATAGGGTGTCCTAAATTCCCTTGCCATATTTGTGCTTATTACAGAAGAAATCTTTTTCCTCGGGTATCCCCCTCATTTGCTTCCTCGCAAGCTGATGATTATTATGGATTCTTCCCTCTGGGAATTGAGGCTGACTATTCTGGACTCTTCCTTCTAAGAATTGAGGCTGATGCTGTTATATTCTTCCCTCTGAGAATTGAGGCTAATAATGTTCCTATAAATAAGAAATTTCCTCCCTTAACCTCGAGTTTATTTTGTCATTGATACTCGTGGACAGTGTTTGACGCTTACCCTCCCTTAAAATACTTTCTTTCGCGTTCGTTGATCACTCACTTTGAGTTCATTTCAATAACCCATTTAATCAACTTCTTAGGAATATATTATTTTTCATATGTCACACTCATTTTTGAAACAAATTTTTAATTTTTAACTTCAATATGGGGAGAAAGGATTTTATTTTCAAGTTTCAATATTCCAACCTCTCACATCTATTTCTGCTAACTTACAAACTTAACATTTCTGAGGATTCATGTGTGTTGCCCATTGAAAAGTTTTTTATCAGGTAATGTTAGAGACTCTTGTAAGTGTTCCTTTTAATTATACCAATAATTTTTGTAGCCTGAAGATGGCCCTTGTGTAGGCCGAAACTAGCAGCTGTTTGACAATTATAAAAATGCTGTGATGTATTGACTTTGAGTTTTATTCAAAAATTGAAAGTTCATGTTTACACTCCTTATACCTAAACCTAATGGTTTTGAAGATATGCAAACTTTTATATTTCCGCCATAACTTATTTTTTACCACTGATTTCAATGAAACTGAAAAAAATTGGGAGTTCCATTTGTACTAATTTGACTAAACACTCAAACTCTTCCCGTCAAATTTACTTTAACTTCTCCCTGTATATCATAATTTTGTTTTATTGATGCCTCATATTACCTATTTAAATCACGCGTCAGCGTGTTTAAATCGAACTTTCAAACACGCGCGTTTTTAAAGTCCCTATGGTAACAACAACCACTCGAGAAACGTAAGTATCATTGACAACTTTTTTTATTAGTTTTTAAATTGTATATTTTCATTGTGAACCAATGTCTTATTTGGTTTTTTCTGCAAAATTTATTTATACATTCATATATACATTGTATCCTTTTAAATAAAAATAAATACTATTTAGGATGGACTTTCAAGAAACTTGGCTGGGCATCGAGAGCGGACTTTTATGAAATGAAACTTGGCTGGGCATCGAGGACGGACTTCCATTTTTTTGTAGTAATAATATAATAATATTTTATGATTTCAAAGTGCACCAATAAAAAAAATAGCGTAAAGTATTCGTGGATAACTGGTCTTTCAAACACTTGCTCGATTTCGAGCACTCCGGCTGCGCCGTCGTGCTCGAATAATCGCACGTGTTTGAAGGACCTCTTTATCCACTTATACTTTAATATACTGATATATCCCATATACATCATAAATAAAAATATAATTATTCTCAACTATTCAAATATTTCTTTAAATACGCAAAAACCCATTTTAACGTTCCTTTCATATAAAAAACAGATAATTATTGCCTTAAAATCATATCCACTCAAAACTTCAAAGCATTCCATTTCAGTTACACCTTATCGCTTCATAAAAACTATCGTCGAAATTCCAGTATCTGTAACAAACAACACTTTTATCATGCAAGAAAAACCGACCTCAGTGTGCATCTTTCACTCGTTGTTTTTGACCGTTACATTTTAAACTCTCGCCTCCCATTGGTTGATGTTCCCCGATATATAACATGATTTCCCACTTCGCTACCAACACATAAATACCTATTTTTCACCACTTCTCAGTGACTTCTCAGCATAACTTCACGACTCATCAGTCATCCTTCGTACAAAATGGTACTCTCATTTTAATATCCACTCAGCTTTATACTAGCATAACATTTACATTAATTTATTAATATCATAATGTGACTAAATCATTCATCGTAACTTCAAATACTCATCAATATTCTTAATTGTTCTGCAAAGTGAACTACATGTAGCATAATATATCAAGTGAAAGTGATACATGAATTTAATTTAAATAACCTCACACCTACTACAAATCTATAGTTAATTACTGTCGCGAATGTGCGACTGGTCCTTCGAGATATAAATAATAGTGATTGATGACTTGCCGCATTTTGCTGTTTCATTACAAAAAAATGAGATAGTAAAACACCATTTAAAAAAATGAGGAACTTTCATATTTTTGAAGTTAATCTCATTATGCGCCCGCTGTATACAATGAAGAGTTTTTCGATAGCTTTTCAAATACCTTTGACCTTCCTAGTAGTCACCTTATAGAAATATTTTACGATTCGTCAAGCGTTTGCTTGTACAAATATAACTTGTAAGGGTCAATTTTTTTCTAAAAAAATTAATAGCTCAAAAAGTATGCATTATGAAAAAAAGTATTTCATACAAAAATAACCTAAGATTTTAGATAGATTTCAAAAATCCATTAATATACAGGGTGTCCCGGGACTAATGGGAAAAAAGTCAGGAGCGTATAATCTGAGCCAAAATAATGTTAGTACTTCATATAAACTTTTTCTATGGAGGCCCTCGTTTTCGAGTTATAGGCCTCCAAAGTTTCAATTTTGAATTTGGTTTCTATTTTTATTTTTTGAACTAGTTATTTGGTCTTTATAAAGTTTACGGCAAAGCTATAATGTACGTGTATGTTTATTTTGGAAAGGTAAACAGATTTACAGTAGTGCCTTGAGGCCAGGGACGGACTACTCGCAATGGCTAGTGATCCAAAAATTTTGCAGGGATGGCACACCTTATATGAAATTATCGAAATTGACTTCCCCACACATCAAGCTAACGAAAAGGTACTCTTGTTGGAATTCGATAAAATAAGCCGTTTGGCTAATATTCACAGTTTTAATAATGCACTGCGTACCAATTTACCTAACTAACTTATTAATACGATGTCCAAGATTTACCTACAGTACTACAAAAAAATAATTTGATAATAGCAGATGATAAAAACATAAGGAATTTATTTGATGGGAATTAAATAGGTAGGCAAACAACGTAATTAGTTGCTTTTAATCAAAATTACGAACACAACATTATTAAGCCATTAAGAAAACCTCAAAAAACACAAGTTATAAAACATTAGACTAAAACTAATTCCTAAGCAACAACAAAAACTAACGTTATTCTAATAAATGTACAATATGAGCTCCTCCCACTTCCATGTACATTCTAAGTCTACGAAGGTTGTTTCTTTGCACTTGAAAGAGCAATCCCATATTATTTCTAATAACATTGCAGTGTAACACAATTCTGTCTATTAAATATTGCCTTGTTTGAACATGTGTGGCGTATACCTTACTTTTGAGATAACCGTAGGGAAAGAAATCCATGGGATTAACGTCTCCTGATCGCGGTGGCCATTGAAAAGGGCCTCCACGACCAATCCATCTATTAGTAAACCTTGTGTGTAAATGCTGTCTTACATCTAAACTGAAATGAGGAGGGGCCCCATCATGCATGAACCATAAATTCCTACGAGTTTGTAGTGGCACATCATCAAATATGTTCCATAACTCATTTTGCAAAAACTCCAAATATCTCTGACCGGTCAAAGTACCGTCAATAAAGTATGACCCTATCAAGTGATTGCCAACTATTCCTGCCCAAACATTAACCATGAATCTATGCTAGTTCCTAGTTTGGATAATTCCATGTGGATTCACATCATCCCATAAATGCATATTATGAGAATTAATGACTCCATCTCTGGTAAACCGGATTCGTCGAATAAATGTATTGTCTGTTTGTTGTTGTCGCAGAAACCACTGGCTGTAATCAAGTCGTGCAGGATAATTAGCCACTGTCATACTGTGTAATTTTTTCATGTGAAAAGGATATAACAGCTGTTCTTTCAGGACGCGATGAACAACTGCTTTCGAGACGTTATGTTCTCTTGATAATTTTCGTAAACTCGTTGATGGTTCATTATCAACTGCATTTAACAAGTCTTGTTCAACGGAGACAGTACTTTCCACCTTCTTTGGCAAAAAATTTCCTATTTCCTAAAATTTATTATTTTGTTTTGTATACATGTAAAATTACATTACTTATTCATACCTGTTTCTCGTAACCTGAGATCAATACGCTCAAACATTCGTCTGTCTGGCAATGATCTGTTTGCAAAATTTTCTGGCCCCTCTAAACAGTTTAAACAGTTTCGAGAAGCCAGTCCATACATTAAATACATATCTACGTACTCAATAAAAGTGAATTCTGCCATTGAAACTGTTAAATTAAGGACTTATGAATTATTGACAAGTACTGACTACGAACTATTCTACACAACGTTTGACAACTAATCCCATGGTTACTTGATAAACGGTAAAAACAATTTTAAAAAGTTTTTATTAACTTTCGAATTAATAAGTCGTTAATGTTTTTTATCTCCTGCTATCGTTAAATTATTTTTTTGTAGTAATGTTGGTAAATCTTGGGCATCGTATTAATAAGTTAGTTTCACCTCGTTGTGTACTTATAAAAATGGTGAATGCGTAAATTGGTACGTAGTGCATTAATATAACTGTAAATATTATCCAAACGGCTTATTTAATCAAATTCCAACAAGAGTACTTTTTCGTTAGCTTAATGTGTGGGGAGTCAATTTCGATAATTTCCTATAGGGTGTGCCATCCCTGCAAATTTTTTGGAACACTAACCATTGCGAGTAGTCCGTCCCTGGCTTCAAGGCACTACTGTAAATCTGTTTACCTTTCCAAAATAAACATACACGTACATTATAGCTTTGACGTAAATTTTATAAAGATCAGATAGCTAGTACAAAAAAATAAAAACCAAATTCAAAATTAAAACTTTGGAGGCCTATAACTCGGAAACGAGGACCTGTATAGAAAAAGTTTATAAGAAGTACTAACATTATTTTGGCTCAGATTATACGCTCCTGACTTTTTCCCATTAGTCTCGGGACACCCTGTATATTGTGTTCCATTTAAAATAACGATGTGTTTTAGTACGATAGTCAAAATTTTTTTAAAATGTGCACCTCTTTGCTTAATATATGCATACCAAACTTCATTTCGATATTTTTAACCATTCCAGAGATATTCACTTGGTTCCACACTTTTGCCCATCACAGTGTAGTTATTCTTTTTAAAAAAGGTTTTGTAATTTTGTAGTAAGAAGTCAAAATGAAACATATGTCTTGGCTGCCCCCATACTTTAAGAATCGCTGATTTAGCTAATGCATTTATGCGTTCTTTGATGGACGAGCACTGTATTTTTATTTCAATAATTGCAGGTGCTCTTCGTCGTTATTGTTGTTGCTTTATTGTATTTAAAATGGTATTTCCATTGTTAACAGGTGTACCTACCAATTGAATCACCTGCTGGTTACATGTCTTTTAAATATAAAAAAGACTGTAACTTTTCTTACGCACATGTAATTTATTATTTTATCAAGATGTAGGAAAATAGAATTTACGTACGCTCTGTATGTGTGAGACACAAAAACTCATTGAAAACTAGCAGACTGAAATTGGAATGTGAGTTGTAATTGAAGTACAAATACGAATGTTCGAAACAGATAGGACGCAAAAAGGAGACGAGACGGCAAAAGTGAGTTTCATCTTTACAAAGTTCGATATTGTTTCTCAAGTAAAAAGCTTTCGGATTTTAGACTCGAGGAAATTTCAAGTTGTATCTTGTTTTCTTATTGGGATAACAATATTTAAATATTTGCATGGAAATACTTAAATCGACTGAAAATATTCTACTTTCGAAGAATAAAAACAAAAAAAGAAGAATGAATTTGTAATACTGTTGTAACGAAACTTTCAATACAAGCGCCTTGAAATAATATCAGAAAAATTACCAAAGAATATTTCATTTGAACCCGACAGACCTGATAAATAGACAGGAAAACGGTCAAAAATGTTGTGGATCTGTTAACAGGTCATTGTAAGCTCAATTGGTATCTAAAATTGATGGGGTACGCCAAGGAGTAAATCTTGTCGATCAGAAAGAATTTACATAACAACTGTATAATCACTTAAATTTACTTTAGAGTTTGCAATACGCACTTGCTAAGAAAAAATATTTTTATTTAAACATGAGGAACTAGAAGCCTCGAGTGGACTTAAAGGTATCGGTGAACCGAAAAAGAATGAGAGGAAATTAAGAGAAAGATAGAAATTCGAACAAAGTTGGTGTTGAAATGGGTTTTGTTAGAAGTTGCAATATGTTTGTTTTGGTTGGTTGCCCTGATGTAGGAATAGTTTCCTCTGCAGGGTTGGGTTGGGGGTATTTTCTGGGTTGTAGTGCGCGTCCGTATATTGAATTTGGTGTATTGGGTGGTTAGCTGAAAATTGGGCTGGTTGAAGGTGTCTGGAAAATTTGAGAAAGTAACTAAGGAGAAAATTAAAAGGTGTGGAATTGAGATTTTGGAGCGAGCTTTTCGCTAGAAAGTGCTCCGGAGGAAAAGCTTTCTCGGTTTTGTTTTTTTGGATTTATCAGATTTTTTTCAGCAAATAATCATAATTATCAAGCAAATGGGCAGGTACAGCTGCCGCTGCATTTGTTCCCTACGTCGACTGATTCGTCGGTACATTTGGCTAGTGAATTAATTCACCATGTTACAGTAAAACCGCAGAAAACCTGTATCGCCGATGGGTGGGTGGGGGCGGTTGGAATATGGGTTTGTCAGAAGTGTTGAATATTGAAATTTGTAAGATGTGTGAGAGTTACTGAATATAATTATTAAAGATAGGGAATTGTTTGGATACTCTAGATAGTAAAATATGTGTGAGAAAGATATATAAGATTAAATGTGTTCGAGATTGCAATGTCTGGTTATCGTATTGAAATTGGGGATTGGTCTAGTTAGTCGATGTATACATTAGAGAGGTCGTCGTTGCCGTGGCTAGTAGCCGAACTGGCGGAAATGGGAGCTTCCTCTTGGGTTTTCTGCCAAGAAGCCGTCTGTTAGCGATCCACGGTGTGAAGAGGGCGTTTTTCGAGATTTCGTTGCCCGATTCGAAAGTGCGATTAACGTATCGGATTTGTAGGTTGCTCAGACGGGAAGGATGTCGATATTGACATATACGGTGTTGCAGGGTGAGTAGGGTGCCTTGTATTGGCAGTATCTGAGAATTGACTGCTCACAAGATCGAAGCTTTTTTACGAGATGGTCGGGAAGAGTGCAATAGACGTTTGCTCTATAGTCAATTATAGGATGGATATATGTCTTATACGTATGAAGTACTTAAGGTGGTTGGATGAGTTCGTCCGAAGCTTCCGCCGAGTGCCTTGAGAAGATTAACTCGACGTCGGACTTTATTTAGTGTGTCTGTTAGGTCGGCCATCGAGTTGAGAGTGTGAGTAAATATCACTCCCAAATAAACAGCTTCCCTGCGAATTTCGAGTTGTTCTCCCCACAGCACAAGGCGAAAGTTTGTTGGTAGAAGTCGTTCGCTCATGGTGGAAGGATGTTTAAACACGATAGCTTGGGTTTTCTGACACTGATTATTATTATTATTATTATTGCAATAGAAATAAGGCGTGAGGTAAGAACCTATGAAGCCCATGATCTGAAAACATAAATAAGTGCTTAAACGCCTATAAACATAATCAATGACAAATTAACAATAATTAACAAAATCGTAGTTTTCAACAATAACCGCAACAACTATACAGCGATAAAGCATATAAATAAAACAAATTCAGATAAATAATAAATGCAACAATGCGTATTATTAACTATTAAATAGAAGTCTATCAATTCTGTTCTCAAATGCGTTAACTGATGGTGCGTCAACAACATCATCAGGAAGATTGTTCCAGACATCAAACACTCTGTTTGGTAAAAAGTGCTGTCTTACTCGAGATCTAAAGGACTCCTTCTTAAGTTTAAATGGGTGACCTCTCAGTCTAAGATCAGTGTTGAATATAAACATAGATTGAAGATCACCAAAGTTGTGCTTAATGATTTTATAACATAATATCAAGTCTGCCCGAAGCCGACGGTCTTGAAACGAGATGAGATTCGCCCCAGTCAGTCGCTCCTCATATGAAGGCCTTACGCGACCGAATGCAAGTCTAGTAGCCCTCCTTTGCACGTTTCCTAATAAAACTTGGTCGCGAATAAGATCAGGATACCCCACAGGACCCGCACATTTTAAAATAGGAAGAACGTAACATTTGTACAGTTTACAGTAAGTTTCAAGTAACACTCTAGAGAACGATTTTTGTTATCAGATAGAGTCTGGATTTCGCGCGATTGCATACGGACACAACATGTTCCTCCACGATAAATTTGAGTTCACTGAGATGCCTAGGTTATCATCATCATATTTAGTATCTGCCCATTTAAGTTGTATGATAAATTGGGATTGGTCTTGCCAATGTGGAGTACATTACATTTATTAACGTTCAGGGGAAGCAACTATTCCAAACACCACCGCTGTATAGTGTATAGGTCATTTTGGATGGTGAGATGGTCTCTTAAACGGTTAGCAAATATTTTTGTGTCATCGGCATAAAAAGAAACTGAGTTTGAGACCAATATTTGAAGATCGCTTGCGTAAACAACAAACAGTAATGGGCCAAGGACGGAACCCTGTTGAACACCACTAGAAACTGGCCTGTATTTGGAGAACTCTCGGCCGACTCTGACTTTAAAAATTCTGTTCGATAAAAATTGGAGATACATAAATTCAGGCTACCCGGTATACCAAAGTGATCTAATTTATATAAAAGTCTTCTTTTTGGGACTTTGTCGAAGGCCTTGGAGAAGTCCAAATAAATGACGTCAATCGGATATCTGCTGTCTAAAGCTTGTATCCAGTCATTAACACAGTGAAGAAGATTGGACATGGTAGAGCGACCTCGAACAAAACCATGTTGGTGAAGAAGGAATTTAGACATGGCCTCACTAATAATAGATTCCATAATTTTACAAACAATTAGGTACCAGGCTTAATGGTCGATAATTGCTTGGATCCAGTTTATTGCCCTTCTTGAATATAGGAGTAACTGACGCCGATTTCCAGATTGGTGGAATAGAACATTGCGTGAAAGATTGATCGGTCTGTGAGGTAGTAGTATAATAATTTCACAATTTGATTTGGCAGTCGGATGCTCAGTAGCTTTCTCACGTCCATGAAAATGGCGGCTGAACAGCGTTGATGGTTTAAAGCTCGGGTGACGATGGTTTGAAAGTTAGTGGTGGCGTTCTGACAAGAGTTGCCTGGCCTGAATCCGAATTGAAATGCCGGAATTATATTATTTTCGGCACAGAAGTCCCAGATTCTTTCTTTTAACAAACGTTCAAAGATTTTACCTAGGACGCTGATTAATGAAATTGGGCGGTAGGATTCAGGCTTTGTAGGGTCTTTGCCGGGTTTGGGAATGAGAACTACGTTAGCTGATTTCCAGCTACGAGGGAAATAAGAGTATGCCAAGCTGGCGTTCAACAGGGTGCAGAGCGGAGGGAAAATCTCTTCTGGCAGGATTTTAGGTGCCTGTCTCGAGATTCTGTCGTGCACAGGGGCACTGTTTCTCCCCACTCTGCACGACTGCTGAACTCATTCGATTGTGAAGGGTGTAAGAAGCGGAGAGTTCTCATTTAGTGGAATATGGACGTGTGGGTTTCGAGTTATGTTGCGGGTGAGGAAGGAGATCTGTTTCGATAGAGGGATTTAAGGTAAATGTTGCCTTTTATGTGTTCCTTTGGTCTATTACGGGTTTTTCCGAAAAGGTGCATTGAATATTTACATGAGGTTTCGAATTTGTATAAGCTTATTATTATTTTCTAAATATTATCTAGCCGAAAAGGGTATTTTTGAAGTTTTATGAATGGTTTATGACATTGAAACATGGGTATGGATTAAAACATTTACGACATCCGGTAAAATTATTCGTTGCTTAGAAATATATTATGGAGTTTAGATAGTTTTAATAGATGTACGTTTTTCGCCGATTTCGCCCAGTGGCGTATCGGCCAAACATGTTGAATGTATTTCCAACAGAAATGTATCTATTTATCTAAGCCCATCCATATTTATCGGATAATATATTCTTTATTTTTTTTTTTGAAAATTACAATACAATTGATTAATAAGATAAATGTTAAGGGACTAGATCATTTAACACTCAAAAACATTAATTAGCTATTGACATAAGCTATACAGTGTCTTCAAAAAGTAATGAACCAGTATTGCAATTTTTTATGAAACCCAAACATGTAACTGATAAATACAAGCTATTGCATTTCTTATTCATTCAATTTTTAATGAAGCCAATTACTAATCAGCATAAATAAATTTTAAATTACTGTTTATCGATCAAAATGATTTATTTTATTAAAGATATAAAATTTAAATCTGAACAACTAAAATTTCGGTTTAATTTCAAGTGTCATTGCGATATAAGTTTGTGGAAATTAAAAAGTTTTAATAATAAAATAATACAAAACAAAATATACTATATTTTGTAATGAACATATATCCGTATCGCCGTACTAAATTAACAATTCTCCCGTTTATAATATCTAAATTGGAATTTGTGTATCCCATATTAACAGCCAATTTACATATAATTAGTGGCATATGGATATGGATGGATTATGGGATACTGCCAAAGGGCGTACACGTTTTGTTACGTTCAAATTATATATCATGCCATTAACCTGGTTCCGACATATACCGAGATAGTGATATTAAGTCATTTCTATACAGGATATCCACAAATATATCTAAACAAGTTGGGAAGCGCCATAGTGTGGCTGGCGTAAACTTCAGTTTAATCAACAATTAGATTACCGAATTTGTCTAATAATTAATACAATAACAAAACAATGAAACATAAACACTCTCTATCTAACAAAAATTTTGGCTGAAAATGTCATTGACAAGATATTTTAAAATAAATCCTGTATAGAATTCAATTAATCTTGTTTGTCCCTGTCTTTTTTCAATATTATGAAGTCAAAATAACTCTTTTTGAATGTTTTTGAAAAGAGTGCATTAATAAGAAGAAGTAGGTATGTCAAAAACCAAAACTAACTGTAGTATATTCCAATTAACGTTCTTTTAAGTTCTGTTGTTTTCATGCAACTTCATATCATTGATTGTATATAATAACTGTCATTCAAAAATAAACCTATCATTGAGTTGACCTCTGTGCAATTTACTCTTACATACACAATAAATTGGTGTCAGAAGTGGTTTCGAAAATACGCCAATTACTTGATTTCCTATATTCTACAACAATAATACGCAGAGAGAAATAGTGAAAAGTGCATATTTTCATTACAAATCAACATAGCCATGTCGGATGGAGAGGAAGCTTCTACTACATCGATTGCTGCTGTGACGAAGGCGTTGGCGGAAGCTCTGAGCATTGTTATTTCACAAGTTACTACTTCTGTTACAAACCAAGTCATGATATCACAGATGCTTATACGCATCTTCTTACTGACGACGAGTACAGCCATGCTTTAACTCCGAATACCCTACATATGGGTTAGTTCGTCCAACACGAGCTGTTTACGGTGCAGCTAACCTACAGTTTGGCAAAGTCGATTATAAGAAATCTAGCAATGTCTAAAAAACGTTGAAATTTTTTTCGACGACATCATTGTTTGGGCTGGAAGTTTCGATTATTCTGGAAACATGTTTGATCCGTCTTCTTGAAAATGGTGTTCGTCTCAATCGACGTAAATGTGTTTTCGCTACAAATTCTGTACTAACATAAAAAAAATCCAGTGACAAATAACCTGATGTTGACATCTCACTTTTTATGACATAACATATAGAAATCGACTGAGCGATATTCTCACAAAAGTGACCACTCATACTTTGCGGCCTATTTTCCCTACACAAATGAATACGAATTGCTTAGTCCATTTATATATACAGGGACTTCCAAGATTTTTTACAGGCTGTAACTCAGGAATTAACGAATAGGTTTATTTGAAAACTGGGAATGTTTTTGGGACCTACAGTAATTTCATCCGATGTATACAGGGTATCTGTGACGTCATCATAGAAGCAGGACGTAATCGCAGTGAAAAAAATTCATTGGAAGGGGGGATCAAACTTAGCTCAAATGGAAGGGCTTTTTTATTTCAACGGTGTATCACAGTGGGGATAGAGGAAGGAACCCAAATTTGAGACACTTTTTTTGTAAATTCGAAAAAAAATCATCATTGAACAAATTTTTATTATTATTGTACAAAATCGCTTGCTTGGTGTATTAACAAAACATCGTAATAAATAATCTACATTAAAATAGCTAGCTACTGAAGTTATTTAACTTGAAGTTTGTTTTTGTCAATTTTCCCATAAAATAATAGGTTGCCTAATTTGAGACAGAGTGATGTCCCAATTTGATACAGATTTCCTAATTTGGGATACTACTCAAAAAAACCCGTTTCTTCGCAGAAAGAACATATAAAATTAGCATCTTTAATTTCCCCACAATATTCATGGGCCCATCTGCCGCAGTGAACACATTTTGCCCATAGCTCGCCATGCTTGTCCTCGGAAAATCTCCCGGAACAAAATAAACACTCAGCATCAGTTCCTTCGGATTCGTCTGAAGAGGAATTAGCCAATATAATACTGCTGTCGCTTTCTGAGCTTGAACTAGAAGAAACCCGGCGTTTTTTTCTTTTCTGCTCTAGCCCCGAAGTGAAAGGTTGGTCCTGTTCACTGTTTTTTTTAGGTATAGTATTTTTCCCTTTTCTTTTTTTTAAATTACCTTGTAATTCATCTTTGTAAGGAGTTAATTATTGAGGAGGTAATTTTGATGCTTTCCCAGCCCTAACATTCACCTTAGTTTCTCTGGTTTTGTATTCAGGCAGAGGACAAATATCCGTGGGAGAAAAATATTCTCTCTGAGGCTTATTTGCTGAGGATGGACTTGGTGTACGTTTATTTCTTTCTGGCGTTGGTAGAGCGATTGCTTCATTTTCATTTCGGTTGCTCAGATGATCTTCCTGATGATTTGATTTTTCGGAGAGGTGTTCTTCTTGAAGGCCTGTTTTGTTTCCATTACATTATGCACGCCAAAATCATGGTCTTTGAAGGTGTTTCTATTCAAAGGAACTAGTCCCGTTTTTCTAAAACCATTGCACGATGTTTCCATAGTGGCAGCTCTATTGTAAGCTTTGCCAAAAATATTAGCAATTGCGTATGGGGATACAGTACTTAAATAGTTCTCCCGAAGCCACTTTTCTATCTCCTGAGCGTAATAGGTTTTTAACGGAGACATAAATGAAACATCTAAAGGCTGCATTTGTAGAATGTGGCGGAAGACAAATTATCGTCACATAATTTTGTTTTGCCAAATTTATGAGAGCAATGTTTCTTGTGTGGGAGTAGTATCCATCCAACACAAGTAGAACAGGGTCAGCAGCTGTGGGTTTCGTGAATTTGATAAAATGACTTAACCATCTTGTAAAAATATCTGATTGAACCCAACCAGACATGTGACACTCAGTTATGGCTCCAGTTGGAGCACCAATCATTAGCTCGGATTTCATATTTTTCCGTGGAAAAATGATTAATGGCGGTACATAAACTCCTACAGCATTCATACAGGTTATTACGGTGATTAGTTTACCTCTTTCTGCGGAGGTTAATGTAGAAACCTGTTGTTTTCCCTTCAACGATAAAACCTTACTATGCTTATGTTGAACGATGGTAATGCCCGCTTCGACAACATTGAATACCCTCTGGGAAGGATCTTGAAGCTTCGAATATTCTGGCTCATAGAGATCAAAGAACACTGAGACTTTTTCGGGAGTAAAAGATTTGATACGAGCTGCAGATATGCCTTGCGGTGTTCTCATCGAAAGTTGTGGATGCCTCTTCAAAAATAGCCTCAACCATTTTTTCCTAGCAGATTTACTTCGTCATTGCTATCGTACCATGTTTCATCCAACCAAACTATGTATCGACCTTCTTGGCGAAATCTTATTTCTGTAACGTACTCCCAACGCAATCTTTTTAATCGTCCACTTTCCATGATGCTCATCCTGCCGTTGAGGGTTTTACACTCAAAACCTATGGTTTTCAAATATTTCCGAAACCATTGTTCCGAATAGGGTACCTCAATTCCCGAAACTGTCAGTCTTCCCAAAATCATAGACGTTGTTGGCTCCCTATTTTCTTTGTAAAAACAGTAAATTTGTTGTTTTATTTCAGTTCCCGCCGCTTCATCGATTCTAGAAAAAAATTTCATTTCTCGTTTCTGTCTCCCCCTTGTTTATAATGTCCATTACCGTAGATACAGGGACTTTTGTTAATTCACTTGCCACGGTGGAAAAAGTTGAACACCCTTTTTCAATTAGAGTTTGGTATTTTTTATTATTGTTTTTGCGTCATTTGACAAATGTTTTCTTTTAACCTTCCTGTTGTCCGAAACATCATCTTCAGTATCACTGTTGTCACTAATTTCAATCACTTCATTATTTCCATTTCATTCGACACAATGTTTTCCCATGGACGAAATACTGACATTTTTATTTGCACAATGCACAACTATGAAAAGTCACAGACTGATAGACTGCACCCTTGCTTTACCTGGTTGGTGATTACTCCTACTCTGTTAGGACGCAGGTATAAAGGATAATTTCTAATTTATGAGGAGGCAGTATCTGTGGTCTTTATGCATTCTTGTTGTATTTAACATTTACACAATGCTCCCTGTCATAAACACGGTATTTCAAATTCGCAAGTATATTATTCTCTTTTTATTAAACTCAAATTACCACTTCCGAGATAAAAAAGAATTCTCGGTAAATTCTAATGTCGCTGCTAATAATGAGTTTAAAAAATGTTTTAATGATTGCATTATTCGCTGTCGTAAATGTATTATTTTAAAACGGGTAACGTCTCATGATTTGTAATGTGGACCAATGGAAAGCTTGTGAAAACCCCTGGAGCCCATTTTTTAAGACCTGGCCTCTACTTCGGTCCCTTAAAGGTTTTCTATGAAAATTTTCAAATTTTTCAAAAAAAATTCACCCGCCACATAATACTACCTACTGAGTTGCATGTGGCAGTGTATTTTTGGCTCGAGCAACTGGACTATTTATAATTAAACACAGGAAATGATGTACAGACCTTGTTAAAATTCAATGTTTTTATGACGCAAGATACGATTGTAAAATCTAAAGACGTTCACATTGTTTTTGAATGTGTCGTAAAGTACTTATCGGATAATTATGTCACAAAGAGACACTCAATTACGACGTCTTTCAAACACTTTTATTTTATTAAGTAGCTTGTTGCTTCCGCACGATATCTCGAAACTTTGTTTATTATTTCAAATAGACAGGACGTGTTAAAATACCGTAAAATAATAATTACGATTTGTATGTTCCATTAAATTTATAATAGTAATTATCTGTAGATTGTTTCTGCTTTCTCAGATCGACCTTAACTTAATTAAAGTCACTAAGTATGGTGTACACTCAGATAATATTTACATAAATAACCTCAGGGGCCTACATGTAATTTCTTTGGATTATTTTGAGACGTACAAAATGGAATAATTTAAGAATAATTATAGTGAATTATAAGGGATCGGGTTTTATTAACTGGACAAATATTTTATGTCAGTTTCAATTCATCTATTAAAAATTATATATGTAGATGATACAAACAACATATCGCCCTGTAGATTGATTGTATATTCATCTTATATTATTTGTTGGAAGAATATTTGTTAAGTTTGAACACAAGTTGCGTTATAGTTGTTTTTTGATACGATGTTTCAGTAACGTAATTATGAGAGGATGGGGAGCAATCCTATTTGTTTAAAATGTACTTAAAGCTAGGTAGGTTACAATTTTATAAAACAAAAAAGCTAAATTGCAGTTTTAGGGGCTTAACATTTGTTACGTATTGCACGAAGATTGATAATTAATGCACTGTATTTCCAGTTGTTAGATTGTTTATAAAATAAAAATCAGAGAAGTCAGACACTATTAACATATTTACAGAACTATACACAAAGTACTTTTTATACACTTATTATAATTTTACACCGTTTCTTTTAGTTGCGAAAACTTGCTACCAATAACTTACTAACATATGCGTCTACAAATTTAGTTGCCGAGAGATACTTGAGCGGAAATAAAACACTTGCGTTACTTCAGTAAAGGTACTGAGATACAACTGACCTTAGTTACGCCAATGCGATGTTTTGTTGTTAAAACACCGTATAAAAATTTATTTCTAAATTAGCCTGAGTTGCGAAGATTTTTAGAAATTAAAAAAAAAAATGAAAGTGTCTAGTAAACCATGACAGCAGTCGCTATTGAAAAAATATCTCTTTTAAATGATTTTAAGCTTGCATATGGTTTGAAAAGAAAAATTACATAAAAAATCTATGCGAAACTTTCTTTTTTTGACAATTTAATGTAAAAATATTCGCCTAATATATTTTATTTCGAAATTTCGTTGCTTATACTCTGAAAATATAAACAAGGGCCGTCCCTTAATACTAGTACTTTTGCTGAAATATAATCAGTAGACGGCAAAATTGAGGCTGGAGCTGGATTTAATAACTTGAAACTGGATTCTGCGGTCTTACTCTTAATGAAATCGGAATAATAACTCGAAAGCAAATAGAAATATCATTTCGCTGTTTTATTCATTCCGTTTTGGACTTGATACATTTTTTAGTCGTGTCTTAGAAACTTAAATAACTGAAGTATTTAAAACCTCAGTATTTATTGACGAAAGATATATCTATATACAGAGTATCCGTGGGTGAAACGAAAATGTCTTGTGTTGGAAATTCTCCCAGTATTTAATAACTGAACTATTTATTGAACCATAAATATTACAAGTTAATTTTTACTGTTTTCTAACGTGTGTGAACGTATGAGCCAACGCAAACACAGTGGTTATAATCTTAGAGTAATAATATATGTAGGGTTTTCTTACTACATAAAGAAAATTGTTCTTTTTTGTGGACTGCATTTTTATTATATATTTTTAACAACTATGATTAACACACTTCTAAAATGAATTTAGAGGAGATTACACTTTTTTTCTCTAACCTCACCCATCTTGAAACAAGAAGAGAGATTAACTAAAAATTTGCGATGTTGCCAATTTGGCATGGTTGTTGGAGTGTATCCAACAATATATAATAGAAAAGACTATGCATTCATAAACACTGTCTCGATCCTTACTTCGTGGAATCTACTCATATTAGTGTATTAAATGAAACTCACGGTTTCTAGTTAATTCCACAATATAATGAAAATTGACTTAATATATTTTAATAGAAAAAAGAAGAAGATGTGATATTACAAATATTGAAGCTTAGATATTATTAGCCCTACGGTGATGTTTTTTGTTTACTTATTGTTTCTTACATTATTATTCTGTATTGTTATTTTTGATAGTGATAATAATTCTTGAATAGTTAACATTGTTGTCAAATATTTCTTAAAGAATGACAATTTGAAAATTATTTATAAAAGTTGACAGTTACTTGGTACATCGTAAACGTCACTCACTAAATTAATACATTATTTTCGAACTTAGTGCAAAAATTCATACGGTTTTCATAAAACTGGCTATAAAATGAGACGGGTTTTGAAAATATGGAGTTTTATATCATTTTATGGGGTTTCAGAACAAGCAAAACTTTTTATCAAGAATGACATTTTTCACTAAAACTAAAATTTAAACATTTTTCGCCTATGGGATACCCCATCCGTGGACACGTTGTATATACGTACCTAATCTTGCTATGAAATATTCTAAATAAGAAATCTATGGAAGATATACATTATTCTGCTAAAGTGTATCACATACAGATATTTTTGATGATTTATCGCTAGAACAAAAAAATATTTGTTGTATTTTCAAATCAAATAAGTACTTGTATTTGCAATGGAACATTTTCTTATATTTCATATTCAACAAATTTTTTATTCAACTAAACTTCATTTCTCATATAACTCAATTTTCGAAAAACAAACATTCTCTGCTCTCTGAATAATGAAATTTTCGTCTATTGTGGTTCCTTCATTCTGAATTATTTACATTTGATTAGAAACGTCCCATCATCATCAATAAATACAAATCTTTTCAAAAGTTGACAACTGTTTATTAACCTTTTTACAAACGTAGTCGCTGACCTTGAAATTCTTTATAGATTTAATTTTACAATTCGTTGTACTTTTTTTCGTTTTCAATAATATGCATTCGCCGTGTGTGTGTCTATTAGGTTAATTATTATTTAGTTTGTGGTTCATTATTTCCAGACTGTATAATTTTAGTATGACTAGTATTTTATGTCATCGCTTCCAATCTAGTAACTTTTTTAGTGATTTTACTACTTTCCCGTTTTAACCAAATTTCCCCTCCATATTAAAGGAGTGATATAATTGCTAATATATTTAAATTCAATTATTCGTGTATAACTTATTTAATTCATAAATTCAAAATTCATTTATGCAACACAGATCACAACCAGTGGAACAACTGACACCCTTTGGACATGATTGTCTAAAGTATAATTTTGTAATATCGATATTGCAAATTATCGATATTTTATGACCGATATGTCATTACTTCGATATTTGCTGTTCGATATTGAATATCGATATTACGCATCGATATCCGTTCACTGGTGAACACATGAGCGAACCCGAACAGAGTGGTTATAATAAAATGTCTATTGCCAAGTGCAAAACTATTGCGGTCGCTGGTGTAGTACGGTGCGCGGTTGCCATAATGCTAAACACTATGAGTAGTATGTGTTTTTCCTGGTAATTGGGGGCAATTTAGCTGGGAAAACGGTGGGTAGTAATGAATGAGGTTTAGTATCCAGATGGTCTTAGTAATTTTGCCATTTTTTAAGTGTGACTTGCTTGACGATGTTGCTAAGTCGCAAGAACATGCTAGTGTTACAGCTTGGTATGCGGTTTCATTCCCGGTTATTCCCACATGCTGTAGCATGATAAAAATACAATGCTTTTGTATTATCTTCTCACTGGGATGTATTATAATTCGGTTAATTTTCCCACTGAGTATGCAATTTTATACACGCTTCTGTATGATTGGTTGCATGAGAGAATTAACTTCGGGTTTTAAAATTATTCAAGCATATCCTAGAATAATGGGATTTAAATAACGAAATGAGTGTCAAGAGTAATATTTTTATTAATCTTTTCCATGTAATTAACATATAATTTCATCGTTTTATGTTGGGGATTTTATTTGATTATCAGTGGTAACACTGATCTGAGGTGTCAAAAGGAACTGAAGGTCAAACTTTGTCATTCGAATTTCGAATCACTTGTCTGATACTTTTTGAGCTATTAACATGTCCTGCGATCTTTTATAGCCACTGCTAAACTGCATTTTTAACGCCATCTATTCGCTTGGAAGGTTACTAACGACATCAAAATGTCAGGAGTAAAACAATAACAAATGGATCAGTATATTAGAGACTTTGACAGAGTATTATTGTATTTGTCATTTTTTAAAGAGAATATTTTTTAACTTGTAGATTATTTTACTGTAGCACAAAGAGAAGCCAAAAAGGTTTTAATTACAACAGACCTTACGTCTAGTTCCGATATTTACAAAGGACGGGGATCAAGGATACGGAAAACAATACAAGGTATATGTCCCATCTCTCTAGTTCTGATTCAGACGAGAGTCCCTCATTCAATCGTAACATTTATCCCGTTTTTAAACCTACACCACAAACAAATTGTAAGTATTTAAAGAAATTAATTAGAATGTTTTATGCAAATAATATATTTTTCAGTATTGTATAAAAAGTCGGGGAATTATAAATCGGGTAGCACTTCTCCAGAGATGTTATAATGTACCTTTTTTAATTTTTTTTAGAGTCAAAACTTTGTGGCAGTGGAATCAGATGAACACTTCACAAAAGAGATAAATCATTACCACAAATAAATACACTTGATGATCAAGGTGACTAAACTAAATAATTTTAATTAATTTTTATATTTAATCATATTTTAAATTTATTTTAGAATTTAAAAGGGTGATGATAGATGAAATATCTCAATTAAATTTAAAAATCAACACTTTAATTGAAAGCGTTGGCACTCTCTTGAAGACACAAAGAATTCCGAGTAACCTGCAAGTAACACCGTTTGAAAATAATGTGAAAACGTTATATGAAAAAATTCCAGTAATTCGACATTCGACGCATATTTTTAAAATCCAGATTCAACGTACTCGATCAAATACTGTCCCTAGTATTGCAAACCGACATTACAGATCATTTCTCAACAATACTACAGACAGTACTGGAAAAGACCAAATGCCCCAAGGAACGAGGAATAGTGAAATACATAGATGAAACAAAACTTAAAAATACAATCAGACAAAAATATTGGGATTTCTTATACTTGAATCCAGATCCTAACTATGCAACGAATACTTTCATTGAAACACTTCAAAAATATATAGACGACTGTACATATACAAAAAAATGTAAAAGGAAAAACACGAAGATTGCCCCTTGGATGACAAATACACAATGTATATCGGAAAAAAATTAGTGTTTCAAAAACATTGGAATCCATTATATTGTATCATATGTGTAATATTTGTTAGCACATGCTATTATCAATAAATTATTCTTATCTTAAGTTTGAGAAGAAAATAAAGAAAATCACCTGTACTATTTTATAAACAAAATTTTATATTAAATTTTTGAAACTATTTGTCGACATTCGTCTTTTAATAAACTATCCTGGTGAATAAAAACTGATAAAAGCTTTAAACAACTTTTTGAAACAACCTATCCTACTTTTAAGCCAAAATAAAATAACAGGTTGTTTCAAAAAGTGTTTAAACTTTGTGTGACTGTTTTTATTTGTTTATTTAAGAAAAAAACAATATAGGCATAATTTAAAAAACCTTCAGTATTTGCTTGGCTTTCCATCTAGTAGTAGCTAGTAAACTGTGACTAATCATGCAGATCCCTTCCTTTTTTCCCTGTTGGTGAATAGTAACCTTCCACCACAATAAATCGCGCAGCACTCGACAAAACTTTGTGGCTTCGGACTTAGTACAGGAGATTCCATTCTTCCCCGTATTAAAAGTATTTATCTATGGCTATGAAGCCGAGTGTCAATAGTAACAAGTCGTAAGTATAGAAAATGGCCGATGGCACGTGGTTCATACCATTTATTTTTGGAACTATCATGGTGAAAAATCCTTGGTAACACGGTAAGCTTTAAAACCTACACGTATATTTTTCACACTATAGCCCCAATTTCCTTTTAGTGTTTTTTCTGTACGGCATAGTTTTTATACACACTTTTTTGCATACACTTTTTGCCACATGGATATGGTTTTAAATAGTTTTTATGGGTCTTGGTAATTGATGGTAGATATGAAGATCATGTTGAAATTTTAAGAAGCCTCAAGTTTTGGATGTTTTCAGTATGAGATATATTTTCGTAAAGATAGCTGATAAACTATAGTACTCCATTCATGGTAGTAGAGACGTGTCGTATCTCGGATGACGTTAGCGTTACAGAGCAACAAGAGCTCTGATGGTGTTTTGCTTCATGGAATGACGTTGGACTCATGGTTTGTCGGTGACACTTGCGGGATGATTCCGTTATGGACAATGGTTCTTAACAGTATGGCTGAATCTTGTTCCACAAGTCAGATATGATTTGTCGATTAAGGTGATTGACGTTTAATAGTTTGGACACTAATCGCAAGTAGCATTCAAAGTTATATTTGTTCTCATCCAAATTTTATGCAGTTTCGCGGTTTAACATTTAACGACACATTAACTTTTATATTTGAATATTTTGATATTCAGTAACTTCAAATTTTTATATATAGTACAGTAAATGGGGAGAAAAATAAGGTATAACCTCCGAACTCTTTACACCCGCTCCGATTTTGATGAAAATTTGGAAATAAGTTATTTTCTCTCTCTAGATCCAAGTTGATATGCTTTTGAGGTGCGCTTTTTATTTTTAGGGGATGAAAACCACCCCTTATGCTAGAAAAATAGAAAAACTATTAAAAAATATATTACATCGATCTGAATCAATTTAAATACGTATAATAAATATATTTGTATGTTGTGAGTTAAAATTGAACAATAGTTTCACTCTTTCAACCCTTAAAAACCACCCTTATTGTCGAAAAAAAATGATTTTTTCAGCTTAAAATTTTTGAATGCCGCATAAATTTTAAGGAAAAATGTTTTTTATGTTTTACAGTATAATAAATATTTAATTACAATCATTCAACCCTTAAAAACTACCCCTAATAACCACCCCTAATTAAATGTATAGAAAAAAATAGTTTTTGAGAAGTTGAAATAATTTTATACACATAAGACAACTTTAAATATTTTTTAACGGGTAGTTTTCACGATTTTTGAGGTTAATAGGCTTCAGACACGTGACTATTTCCTTCAAGAGAAAACTTCTACTAGCCATAACTCTGTAAATTTTTATCGTATAGAAATGAAAAAAAAACCAAAATATTCTGTAAAAAATAAGCTACTTTTTCGTATCTTCAATATTCTGTAAGTTATTTTAAAAAATATCAAATTTCCTTCAAATTTGAATTTTTTTTCATTTTAACATTTCTATTTTCAAAAATATGTACTGTAAATTGCTTAAACTTGCAGAACACATAGTTAACACATAAATAAAGTAAATTGCAGGATTTTTTTTATTTTATTTTTATCAAAAAATTCAGACGCTTAAGTGCCGATTTTTTTTCAGAAAAAGTGAAAATTTGATTTAATTTTCATCAGAACTTCGTTAAATTTTATGCTAATGAGTTCAAACTGGATTCATTTTAAAGATTTTTTTAAGTACTTTGAAAACCTAAATTTTTTTATTAATTTTACGTTAAATGCATGTAAATAAGTGACTAAAAAAAATGTTTCTTCTAGCCGCCGTATCTCGGTAATAATTGCACCTATGTCATTGATAAACCTTTCCTTTTTTTGTAAGATTTTTTTTAGTTCCGACATGTTTTTTCGTAGCATGTCAAATTGTTGACTTATACAAGAAAAACTGTTAAAAAATGTGATTTTTTTCATAAAAACCAAGCATTTTCAACCAAGAATAACTCATTAAATATTGACTTTACGAAAAATGTTTATATGGAACTTTTTGCTTAAAATTAACCCCTCTATCGATTTCCGCTATTTTCAACATTTTATTTTCCACCCCCGAGAAGGGGTGGTTTCCACCCCCTGGGCAAAAGCGCACTACGGCACTATATCAACTTTTCTTTTTATGGTATTTTATAGTTACCCTCCAAATTTCAGGTCAATCGGACCGGGTGTTTATTTTTTTTAGCAAAAAACATCCATTTACTGTACTAATAGACGTCTATCTGCATATTACTGCATTCTTTCAACATTGTTATGTTGAAATATTAACTTTATCATTGCATATCGCCCTGAAATTATATTTCAGCTTAATTTTACTTGATAGGGAGACACTCTCTATTTGGTGACATTTTATTAATTATTACAGTTTGTAAAGCTGTAACTGGTATACCACTTATATGTTAGTAAATTTGTGTATTGTACATGATGTTCTCAGATAGTTGATAACATTAGAAACTGTTAAACATTTCAAATTTAACTAACCATTGATAACTGATTATCAGTTCGTAATTAGTGTCGGTTAACTTGTATTTATTGGAACAGGTTATTACACCATCTGTTCAAGGTACCCTTAAATTTTATTAAACAGATTCATTGGCAATGTAATGTGTTTTATTTGATTCATAAACGTAAAGGCAAAACAATGTAAATAACATATTTGAAAAGTCATAATAGCTATTTTATTCACTATTGGTTTCTTGATTAATCTGTAAGAGTTTCTTGAATGTCCTACTAATCAAGTGACGCCTAAAAAAATATTACAGGACCAGTTTTCGAATATTCCTAACTAAACTCACGACCTTATGCTCTCTGGCGAATAGCGAACCTTCGACATTGTAACCTCACTTCATGTAGTAACAACAACACGGTAAGGTTACAATGTGATGGTATCAAGATGATGTTAATAGGAATCCCATTGGAAGAAAAAATGACAGTTTTCCGCAAAGCACTAATTTTTATCAAAAATAAAATTTTCTGATAAATGCATCATAAAAAAGTTTTCCATATGGTGCTGACTTTTTGAAACTCAATATATAAGAATATATGGAAACCGAGTAAGATTTTTGTTTTGAAACGGTAATTTTAGACTAAAATCTAAAAATATTCGGCCAAATATATCTGCGACATCCACAACTTAGAAGACTAATCCTGTCGTTTTAAACATAACAAGATATTTGAATGTTGAAAGTGTCACACCTGTTTATTTTAAGCGCCAATAATTAAAAGAGAATTATCAACAAAAATAGATTTGTTTACAGAAAAAAATATGTTTTTAAAACTCGCTTCCTAGTCACCTTTTCAATAACTCCATTATTCATTTTTTAGACAGTCTCTGTTTTCCTCAGAATTCTCATATAAAATATAACCCCAAAAAGAAAATATTATATTTGATATAACTAACTACATCTGTGACCCGCTCTGTGAAGTAAATTGTCTTATTTTCAAAATTTCGACGTTGAATTCAATACAGAATGACATCAAGGGGAAAACTCAGAGAACCGTAAATGGTTGGTATGAATTTCAAAAGCGAAAACTATACTACTTGCCGTACGATGAAATTGGAAATGTCGTTAATTGTGTTTTATGATGAAACGTGACTATCAAAAGTTATGATGAAACCTGGAAACTCGCGAAAAGCCAGAATGTCAGTTATATCTCTAATACAATTTAGAAGTTAGACTCTATGATAGATTATCTAAGGGTTTCAGCAATATATACACCATTCGATATTAAATTATAGTTCCTAAAACTTAGATTACAACAGTAGGACATGTCGTACATAAATCTATTGCTCCAGATTGCAACTATTATTTTAGACGACAGGATCGCATTGAGATTGTCTCGTTAGTGATAAATATTGTAATTTTTTCAGTTCAATATTTTTAGTAATGCGCAGACACGGAAAATACCTACCCAAAACTTTGACTATAAATATACAATGTACAAAAACAAACTTTGCGTGTTTTCCTAACGTCGGTTTCACAATTCAACCACTTTCCCTTAATTAAGACTGAAAAATACCCCAATGACGTTAAAATAATGCCATGGGGCTCGAATGAAACTGATTACTAATAATAAATCTATACGCCCGACGTGACAGAGGACAATACAGGAGTGGTTTCGGAAAATTTTATTCATTTTTTAGATTTATGATACGCCCTATACCTAACGCAAAATTTTAATGGGTTTGATAACCGCACTAAAGACGTCTTTCAAACATAATCCGCGATCTGTAAATAAAATTTTCGGCGCGAATGTATTTTTAGCACCGGTATCGACCTGTCACCGCAGAACGTTCTTAGATTTGAAGCTTTATTGTTATGTAAATAAAATCAGGTGGATATCGAGAGGGGTAAAGAATCGGCTTAACCGTGTTCTCAGACAACAACTAGATCGAACGGGATTTGTTGTCGTAAAACTTTTGTAAACTGAAAAGAAGAGCGTTTATAAGCAATATTCAACAACAAAAAATCGATGAAATAATAAATGGGAACAATACACGGTTATCAGGGGGATATCAAGGATGAATCGTCCTCAATACGGAACAACATATATGGCACATAGTTGTCAATTTATTTGAACACGGGGTATATCGTGTAAATTATACGTGAATATCGTGCTCAGTACGTAAAGTGAGCATTTTTTTAGAAACCCGCGCACTGAGACAAATTTATTTGGAGAAAAAAGCTTAAATAAACTAATCTTCCTCCTCCACCTCACTCGCCCTTACTACAGCTATCTAAGGGATGATTTGAAATATCGAATTCTTATATTGCATATGCGAACTTACGACATATACGTTCCCCGAATATGCCAGCATAAGAGATCACGTCAAACCCTTTTCAACAACATATAACAGAACTTTCCGGTCCTCCTTTTTGGAGGGTCTAGAGATCGTCAAAAACCGACTTTTTCGACTTCGCTATTTAGGGATTGGGGCTTCTTTTACTATAAACAGTAGGTAGCGAAAAGCTACTAAATAGTTTTGAACTCGACACTTACATAGGACACATGAAGAACGGGGGTTAATTGGGGAAAATATACAGCAAGAAATTCAAAAATAACTCTTTTTTTGGAATTTCCGGGTTATAACTATAATGGGGCAACTTGCCAGGTCAAACCCTTTACAATGATATATGGGGACACCCCTCCCCTTTTTTTGGGTCCAGCATTCGCTAAAAATTAACGCTGGATTCGTAATTTTCTGGGGATCTTCCGTCCCCAGTAGTGGAATGGAATTGAACGTGGAAGTTTTAAACAAGCTATCGAAATAGAAAAACGTCCAAACTGTTTAAATACCAGGGACGACAGGCAGAGATTGCCCCACCCGCCCCATTCCGATACCACCTCACCGCCTTCCACCATGGCCTGTGCCAAGAATAACTATTACCCTCCTAAAATATCGCTGGATAACGAACGTCCCATATCTATTCCTACTCCCGCCAGCAGCACAAGCACCCCGCGCGCCGAAAAGACCACACCCGCCAATAGGTCCCCCATAAATACAGGGTCCAAACAACTTATCGGTCAGTCGGCTTCAAGCCAGTAGGAGTGTTAGTGTTAGTGTTTTACGGTGATTTAACTGGTAAGCAATTTATTATTATTATTACTTTTATTTTATTTATTTATTTTATTGTTATGTACTTTTTCGGTGAAATGTCAAGGAGTAGGCGTATTGAGAGATTGGAATTAGCCGAAGGGGGTGATTCGTTGCGTTGAGTAGGCAGATTGAGACTACGGAATCGGATCACTTCCTCACTTCCTAGATTAATGAACGAATAACCTAACCCCCCCCTGTTGATAATGGCTTCAAAGTGGAAGCCGAAACGTCGAGAAATTTCCAACGCGTTTCAACCCGTGAATCTAGTTCATTTGTTCATAATTCTAACCGCGGAAACCTTTCCGAACATATACAGAGTGGAAAGTCTAACTGGAACAAATTCTGTAACTTGATAAGTAAAGGTTAATCGCAAAATTCTTGAAACACGTCAATTTTTATTTTTAATGGGGCACATTACAAAGAGATTTGTTTATCATTTTAATTATCTGGAGGGGGGATTGCAGACAACCCCAACTTTTTTTTATTTGGGAGGGTAGGTTGATTAATTTTTCATTTGAAAGCTTTTTCAATTGTAAATACAATTCCACTTTTTTTGATATTTCTTATAAGCAATGTGTCGTAAAAAAATGAAATAAGGTAATATTTACTTGAATTACTTTAATGTATAGGTACATTTTTTCTTACTTGATAAGCCCAATAATAAACCTGCTCGATAGTTTTTTGGTCAATTTGAACTGAATGTGATTGATTTGTTAGTACTTGTTTGCATTTCAGCGTGTAAATAACAAACGGAAAATAAGAAAATGTCCTATTTAACCGAGACGCATCGTATCGAAATTTTAATGATGATCGGATATGAGGACTGAATTCGAACACAGGCTGAAGTCGCTCGTTTGTTTACTGAAGCTCATCCAGAATAACCTTCAATTAACAAAGTACGATTAACAAAATTGAAACTCGATATCGGGAGTTGGGCCACGTAAGGGATGTTCCTCGACAAAAGGTTTTAAAAGTTGACGAAGAAGCCCAGTTGAACATATTGTTGGAAGTTGAAGAAAATCCTGTTACTCCAGCTAGGCAAATAGCTCGCGTTCATGGTGTTAGTCACACAAGCGTTTTAAAATTTCCTTAAGAAGCCAAAAAGCACCCATATAAGATGCAAAACCTGCAGGAGCTTAACAAAGATGATCCTGATCGTAGACTCGAATTTTTCGAACGAATTATGGCTTCCATCGATGGCGGACAAATTGCTTTGGAATGAGTGCTGTATTCTGATGAGGCTACGTTCACATTACATGGGCACGTCCATCTACAGAACTGCCGTTACTGGGCTGACGAAAATCCCCGTTGGATGCGTGAATCCCATACCCAAAGGCCTCAAAAAACAAACGTATGGGCTGGAATTATTGGGATCGCATAGTAGGTTCTTTCTTTTTCAATGGAAACGTAACCGGAAAACATACCTTAATATGCTCCAAGAAAAACTGATTCCTACTTTAGTTATTTTATTCTCCAATAATTTGGATCCCAACTTATTTGACCAACGGATGTGGTTTCAACAAGATGGGGCACCACCACATTTTGCTCAAAATGTACGGACCTATCTTAACGAAGTGTTTCCAAAAAGGTGAATTGGAAAAGGGGGCCCAGTTGAGTGGCCAGCCAGATCACCCGATTTTCCTCCATTAGATTTTTATGGGGATATCTAAAGAGCAAAGTTTATGCCACTAAACCTGACGACATCGCCGAGCTTCAACAAAAAATCAGGGACGAAATTAGGCAAGTAACGCCGGAAGTGTTACAAAATGTTCGGAATGCTATTTATAATCGATTAGGATATTGTCAGCAACAAGGTGGAACACTTTGAACATTTATTGCATTAAAGTAATTTGAGTAAATATTTCCTTATTTCATTTTTATCCGACACATTGCTTATAAAAAGTAACAAAAAAAGTGGAATTGTGTTTACAATTGGAAAAGCTTTCAAATAAAAAATTAATCAACCTAACCTTCCATTTAAAAATAAAAGTTGGGGTTGTCTGCAACCCCCCCAGATAATTAAAAAGATCAACAAATCTCTTTGTAATATGCCCCATTGAGAATAAAAATTGACGTCTTTCAGGAATTTTGCGATAAACCTTTATTTATCAAGTTACAGAATCTGTTCCAGTTAGACTTTCCACTCTGTATATATATATATATATATATATATATATATATATAAACCAAAAGTTGGCAGTTAGTCACGGCTGACTAGTTAAAAAATAAAACTTCAAAGAGTGGTCTTTGTTAAAAAAAACCTCAAACTCGTGGGGATAGCAGCCAAAAAACTTTACAGGTTAGAGATAAAGTGAATCAAATAGTACATTACCCAAGCTTTCGAAGAGCATTGTCTTCATTTTCAAAGGCTATAATAAACCAGAAAGAAAAAATCGGTTAACTTAATAAAGAAAATAATTTTTGAAATCATTACGACTTACTTGTAGTTTTGATTTAAAATTAAACTCACATTTCATAAATTGCAGGAAAACCTTCATCCACTAAAGACTAAAATGTCGACTAGTGGATGAAGGTTTTCCTGCAATTTGTGAAATGTGAGTTTAATTTTAAATCAACACTACAAGTAAGTCGTAATGATTTCAAAAATTATTTTCTTTATTAAGTTAACCGATTTTTTCTTTCTGGTTTATTATAGCCTTTGAAAATGAAGACAATGCTCTTCGAAAGCTTGGGTAATGTACTATTTGATTCACTTTATCTCTAACCTGTAAAGTTTTTTTGGCTGCTATCCCCACGAGTTTGAGGGTTTTTTTTAACAAAGACCACTCTTTGAAGTTTTATTATATATATATATATATATATATATATATATATATATATATATATATATATATATAATGTATTTATAAATAAAAATTTTCACAAACTTTAAAAATATCTTATCTTTTTTTATTTTACCCGAAGCTATGTCATCTTGCATGTTTATAACTTTACAGTGTGCGAATATAATTATTAATGAAATAACGTTATACGGTTTCTTTTCCGTAGAATTCAATGGTAAAGTTTGTTTTGTATTATTTTCATAAACTTGAACAAGTTAACAACAATTAAAAAAGTAGTAGTTCTCGAAAACACGTTTTTTCAGTTTTTTGTATTTTGGGCGTGTTTTTCAATTGTTACTACTGTTTTATTTATTTTTTTAGAAATTAGATGTAAAAACGAAAAAAAATTAGATCCGACGGAACCTTTTACGATAATTTTTTTACCTTTTACCTACTTTTTATACAAATTGAACATTTTTTGCGGAAACTAAAAATAAAAAAACGTATAAGTCGTTTTTTCTCGGAAATTTTGAGGTTATTTGAAAAAGTCACCTATATAAAAGTTGTAGATCTTTTTCAGATATACAACTGTTACATTTAATTTTTTTTCTAAAGCCTCAACTTTGGCCGCAAATCGCAATAATGTGTTTTCCACCCCCCGAAATCCCCACCTAGTTAATTCATTTATCCAACATTTGTAATAACCCCTTCTACCACTTGCCCTAAACAGAATTTAGATAACAATTTTTTATTTCAAAAAATTTAATTCGCCTGGACTATAACTTTTCAGTAGCATTACTAGATTTAATTTCAAAAATAATTAATATCGATGAAAACATTAAAGCATATCCAGAGAACAAAGTAGAATTATGGAACAATCTGAAGCTGTTAGTGTTGACAAAAGTAGCAATTGCAGTATTTTTCCATAGTTGTTCTAAATGTGCAGTTATCGATAATTGGTATACATTGGGATACATGTACTACAGATCCCAACCGTGTACCTAGTGACATACAAGGTAAATTTTATATCACTGTCGGAATAAAATTTAAATATTGGTATACAAAAATTTGCCGCAATTATTGAACATAAGATGAAAAAATTTGTTAGTGGTATGAAATTATCAAAACTGTTTAAAGTGGGTGATATAGAGAATTAGTTTTGGTCTCTTCAAGCGTTTCTATCTTCTTTAAAGGATGGTCCAATTGAACATTTTAGGAAATATATTATACCATCAAAAACATTTTCATGTATAATATTACCAAGACGGTACGATATGGTTCGCACTGTCAAAAAGTTATCAGATCATATGTAGAGCCAAGTTTCTAACTCCACAAGCCCTAACTTCACAAACTCTACACCATAATCTAAATGCGTGGCTTAACCATCCGTGGACACCAGGGTTGGGCTGATTAAAATCAAGTGATTAAAGTCATGATTTAAATCGCTTGATTTTTAAAATTAAAATCATGATTTAAAATCTTTTTTTTTTCTTTTTTATTCAGAACCAGATAACAACATAATATAAAAGTTTTCTCAAAAGTCAAAAGAACTATCTGTTTTTAGCTAAAGCAACAAAAAAGAAGTACATAATTCCAAATTCTTAAACTAAGCGTAACACCATAGATATATAATACAAGTGTGTATTATATATCTATGCGTAACACCTAAATTTTATTACTGTATATTTTCAGTCTATTCATTTTCGTTAAACAATATAAACAAAAACACGAGTTTTCCTCCTTTTTCTATGCCTAATCTGTTTCTAATATCAGAGTGTACAAGACCAAAAGAGCTAAATACGCGTTCTACTGAAGCAGTTGCACACAGGAACTGTTTCATTATTGGTAACTGTTTCAAGATTTCCGGTTCATTTTGTGATAACCACCATTGTAGTCCGTTTACATTTTTTATTACTTCGTCCGAAAACATAACTTGCTTAAATAGAGCACTGCGGGCATTTAACTTTATTACTAAAGGTAACAGTCCAGTGTTATCATATAACTCGTTAATTGTTTCTAAAACTATATTCTTTTCATCTGGTGTTAACTGGTATTTTGTTTTTTGTGGATTCAACATATACGCTATAAAATGATATGGCGTTAGTGCTTGCTTATATCGATTATTAAATTGTTGTGTTTTTTGTAATGGTAATTCCACAGATCCAAAGATATATTGTAAATGTTTACACTGCTCTACAGCATCTGCGATAGTAGCATTTTTCCTCTGCACAGTATCAAGAGGAACTGATATAGGTTTTAAAATGTTTAAATAATCTTGCGCTGCATGTTTAATCGCAATATTTGAAACTTTTTGGTAAATAGTGGAATCAATCTCCTTTTTATTTTCTTCGCAGATTTTTAATATGATGTCCCACTGAGTGACATACATCTCTAAGTAGTCGCCAAGGCTATTCCATCGCACATCGCTTGGAAGGACTAAAACGCTGCCTCCTGCTTGACTGAATTTAGCTCTAGCCAAATGGTTATTTCGAAAATACTTAACAATTTGGACCACATGTTCTTTAACGTCTTTAACTTGAAAGTACTTGCACAGTAAATTAAAAATATGTGCAGAGCAGCCATAAGTTATAACTTTTGTGTTCGTTTTTTCTTCTAATGTTTTTCTCATGTCTTATTTGCGGCATTGTCTGTCACAAAAGATTTTACGGTACACTTGTATTTTAATTCACATGAAGAAATCAGGTCACAAACTATTTGAGTTAAATATTCTGAAGTATGTGGATTTCCTGATGTGTTTATAGTTTCGTTATAGTTTCGTATAGGAGGGCTTGTCCATCTTCAGTGGTTATCATTGCACATATTACTGGTTCGTTGTGCACGTTTGACCACCCATTAATTGACATATTTACGGACTGTCCTGACAGGGAGGAGAAACATTTTTCTTTTTCCTCTTCATAGATTTCGTCCAAAAGACTTGTTGCTACCGTTTTTCTCGAGGGCGGTATATAACCAGGCCTTAATAACTGAATGGCTTTTTTCACCTCTAAATTCTCAATACATCTGAAGCTCGAATTAGTAGCAAAAAGAGCCTTTGCTATTTGTTTGTCAATTTTATGTTTTTCAGCAGTTGAAGTCCGCATTACAAAACCACTCATGGTAGGCTGAGTTTCGATTGCTTTCTTTTTTTGGACTGGCTCAAAAGTTGTTGGACTTGTTGGTATTTTCGGTGGAGTTTTTCTAACATATGAACTATCCGTCATGAGTGAACTATAACTTGAGAGAAAAAACATAATTGAAAATTGAAATTGATTAATTGATGATACATTGATATAGTATTGAATTTTTGATTTTAAAATAAAGTGAAAATGTTCAATAGAGATGTAAAAGCAAATTTATTTTTTTAAGTTGAAAAAAGTTAAAAATTAAGTAAGTATAGAAGAGTAAAGATAATCTTTAACCTGGGAAGGGTCGCGTTAAAAGTAACATTAAAGGCCACGTGTTAGATTTCACCTAACATCTAAAAACAATCCTATATGCCTAAAATATATATCCTAAAATATCTATAAATGAATACTTAAGAATTATATTATCTTTGTTAAAAATAATATATATAAAAAACCATTTAAAATTATCTCAAAAATGTATCTTCTTCTTCTCATTGACTTTCAGACCTTAAGGTCCATAGTCTCCCTATTGGGATTCCTAACCTCATTTTTCCGGCAGCGGTGGCTAGCCGCTTGGCCAACCCTACTGCTTTAAATCAGTAGGGAGTTTGTGAATTCGGTGATTTAGTTACTGCTCTGAAGTCTGTCCTTTGCTTCTTCTACTATTCTTTTCCATTCTTTCCGGGCTTTTGCTTTATTCGTCCAGTTATTTATTCCAATTTCTTTAAGATCTTCTTCTACGCCATCCAACCATCTAGTTTTCGGTCGTCCCCTTGCTCTTCGTCCTTGTCTTTTAGTTTCCTGTATTTTCTTGACACACCTTTCATTACCTAGACGTTATACATGTCCTGCCCACCTCAATCGTCTACTCCTTATTTCATTGGTATTATTGGGCTACTGAATTTTTGATTAACTTCGTAGTTTCTTAACATTCTTCATACTTCATTTTCTTTAATTGGGCCGTATATTCTCCGTAGTATTTTCCTTTTCCTAGATTTCTAATGTGTTTTCCTATTTTTTTGTTAAATTCCAGGTTTCTGCGGCGTAAAGTACGACTGGTCTAATTACTGTCTTGTATATTTTAATTTTTGTGTTTGTAGACAATATCTTTGATTTAAATGTGTCTTTTAATGCATAGAAACATTTGTTACCCTGTTGTATTCTGTTATTTATCAAAAATGTATCTACTTATAATATAATACGTATATATTTAAACAATATTTCAGAATATATAATTAAAAATTACACTATGCTACTTAACTTATAATTAATATTTATGTCTCAAAACTTTTACTAAATTATCTCAAAAATAAAATATCAAGTGTTTGGAGAATCAACAAAAAACAAAAAAATTTTAGGCAAAATCTAACCACGCGATCATTCCCGGGTTAATAATAAAAATCTTTATTAAATATAAATAAAATTAAATTAATAATTTAATTACCTGTATTCCTCTCTTGATAATTACAAACATCGTGGTGTGCTTTAAGTCTTTGGACTAATCCTTGAATATCTTTCTTGCACTTTCTACAAATAGCCCTACACCCCAATTTATTTGGATTTGTTGTCTTAATATAGAACTGCCATATTGGGTCCTCTTTTCTTCCACTCATTTTACTTTATTTATATGTTTTCACTTCACTTAACTAACCTAACTAGCGAAATGCGTGAAATTGTTGGGCAACGTCAATTTATAGGTTGAGAAGGAAAACAAGCCTCGACAGGAATATTCTTGCAAAAAGCACAACGAACGCGTTCGTGCCTCACTCGGCAGTACTCGGCACTGTATAGTGAGTGAGCGCGACAAGTGCGTTGTCACACGTTTTTGAGCCGCAAATTGTATTATAATTTTTAGACTTATACATTAAAATAATTAACAATAACTTCAAAGAATCAAAATGTTCAAATTTTATATTCAAATTTAAAAAATCAAATAAATCGTGATTTTTTCAAAAAAATCAATGGTTTTTGATTTTTTAATGAAAATCAGATTTTGCCCAACCCTGGTGGACACACTGTATATGCTAAAAACGAACTACATCTTGCAAACTTGTTCGTGTTGTAAATTGATTTGTTCACTTTACTGGAGATAAAAAAAATTATTAAAATATTTTCTGTTATACTTCTACTTCTTTTCGTTTTTACTTTTTCATTTTTTTATTCGGAATTCAAATCCAAAGTGTATAGCTCTTTTTCAAACGCGGATTACAGCGACTGTATTCATGACGTGTTTCAACTGATTTATCATCTTGCTTGGTGGTGTCGGAACATTGTGAATATGATTTGCAAGTCAACTTATATCCGATGTTCGGTAATTTCTCCTTTTTTTCTATATCTTCAGGGACGTTTGTCGCTCTTTCAAGACGTCTTTATTTGCGGCTTTATGAAAAAAAAACCGATACGAAAGAGAAAAAGGAAAATTGCAGCTTAATAAAAACCGCTTGTTTCTTTATCTAAGAATAATAGCTAATATTATTCATAAAATGTACCGATACATAGGCGTAACTTACTTTATAGGAATTTTATTAAATTTGTTTTCGTAAAAAAAAAGAATTAAATCGATCAACGATGCTAATAAAATTCAAAAAGGGACAATACCGACAACCCTTTTTGTGTCGGGTTTTTTTCGTAATTTGTGAAACATGTGTCTCACTTGCTTTGTCGACGCGACGTTTGGTTTTTATGGACGTTGTAGTTAAAATTTTTTTTTGTAAAAATTGTTTCCGCCATCGTTTATGTTTGAAAAAAGCGAATGCGAATGTACGGGGTTACAGTTATTGAGCAACATGAAATGACGTGACTATAGTTTATGTTATTTAAAATAAACTCCCATGCCATGTCGATTTTAGTATAATTATTATGTCTCAATATCGTTGTTTTTTGATGGAAATGGAGTAATAGTTCAGAGAAAACTCATGACATTTTATCAAAGAAATAAAATTTAAATTTGAACAAGTGTTATTCACTGCTTCGGCCCTTACTACGTAGAATCTACTCATATTACCCTTTTAAATGAAACTAACAGGTTCTAAATAATTTCACAATATAATGAAACAATGGTAAAAATTATAAATAATTGACAATTGTCTCGATACTACTATCACCGTCAGAATATCCCCATAGAGCTAATAATATCTAAGCTTTAATATTCGTAATTTATACAATTGGATAGATTGCATGTAAAATTTAATAGTTTAATTAATTATTATAAAATGAATAAAATGAAAATTTAAATATCAAATTGTACAATTTGATAAAGATAAGATAAAGATGTATGTACAAAAGACGATTTTAATGACAGAGATGCGTATTTTAAGAAACACATATGTCTATCGTTAAAAAACAAGAATGGTAGATGGAAAAATAATTGGTGAGGTACTGACGAATGACTTAAAAAGTAAGTAAAAACTATTTTTATGACATTTGTTTTAGATGGAAGATACAAAATGCTTTTTGAAATATTCATTGGATGGAAAATTCTTTCTAGACTTTGATGATGATGATAATTGAAAAAGATTTTAGTATTGAAATGTGTATTTTAAGAAACACGTATGTTTGTCTTTAGAAAACAAGAAAAATAGTAACAGATGGAAAACGAAGAATCCTTGGAAAATGTTTCTATTCCGATGGATTTTAAATGTTTATTTATAACAATGATAATGTGAAAACTTATATTCTTAATAAAGATTATAATATGTCGTTGTTGTTTTTATTGAAGAAGACGTTAACAGTATTGACGACACAGATTTGACAATGTAGATTGACGACAGATGGTGGGCAATGTAGGATAGCTCTATTGACGACACATGTTGGACAATGTAGGTTGATAGTATTGACGACAGATGTGGACAATGTAGGATGACTGTATTGCCGACAGATGGTGGCCAAGGTAGATTAACTGTTTCGACAACAGATGGTGGGCAAGGTAGGTTGACAGCTCTGACGATACATGGTGAACAATGTAGGTTGGCTGTATTGACGACAGATGGCGGGTAATGTAGGTTGAATGTATTGACGACAGATGGTGTATGTAATGTATAGTATTCGGGATATTTATAGAAAAATAAATATCTAATTTAAACGTTATTACAAAGGGCTATGATTGACAACTAACTTATAATGACAAATCGTACGACAGTTGACATTTGACTGTCGTGGCTAAATATTCAGAGTCGTATATTTATAATAACCTAAAACTACAGTTATTGATCGTAAACATACATCACAGTGTACAACGTAGGTTAATCGTTTTTTCGAAAGATGGATGGTTATATAGGTTTGCTGTATTGACGACAGATGGCTGGTAACGTAGATTAAGCGTTTTGACGACAGTTGGAGTAGACTGTATTGACAATAGAATACATATGACAAATTTGACACAAGAGGGACGACACACATCATAATGACCTTTAGCCACGTGACATCCCCTCACCTCCTCGCTCCCCGCACTCCCCGTCGATCATATTTCAGTACGTCATACACTCAGAAGATAGATGACACAAAATACACAATAGAGAGAGAGAGAAGTTCGTGGATTCTTGAAGTTTGGGCTTGTAGTGTTTTATTTGGGTATGTTTTTGTTTGGAGTAAGGCCCTGTTATAGGATTTATTTCCTCTTCAGGGCTGGTTGGGGGTGTTTTTGTGGGTGGTTTGTGTGCGCGTATTGACTTGGCTTACGATTTGGGTAGGGCTGAAAATTCAGTTTTTTAAAGAAGTGTATGGGAAGTTGAGAAAAAAAGGTGTATGGAAAATTGAAGTTTTGTTAAGTTTTGTGTGTGAGTTGTGTTTTTTGCTAGAAATCAACCGGAGAGAGAGGCAGGAACAATCAGCAGCGAAACTGGATGTTTTTGAGCGAACGTGGTTTTAATGGTGTATGGAATGGAAAATTTAGAAGTGTCTGGTAAAGGTAGAAAAATGAATAAGACGAACCACGTTGTGTTGCGGGTAGTTAATAGAGCGAGGTGGGTGTTTGAGATTGTTGGAAAATAAAGATGTTTTTCGGATTTTGGTGTCTCCCAAGTCTTGAGAATTAATAAGAAGCGTTGGAGAAATTTTTTGAGATTTTAGAGTTTATTTGGGATTTGTTGGAAAAGTGACAAGGAGACATTGAAAGATATGTGGATGATGTCGGGTGGTGGCGACTGGCTTTTCTCGAATTCGAGGTGAGGATTGGGGAGTTTAAAATGACTGGTTAATATGTTGTATGTGTGGGTTGGGTAAGAATAATCTTAAATCCAAAAATTTCGTCGAACGTCGGCCCATTTGGCTAGCAAATAAATTCACTATGCTACAGGAAAAAACGTGAAAAACCTGCAGCACCAACGGGGTGGGTGGGGCTCGCGGATCAATTTGAATCGCTTTCGCTCCTGATGGGAGTGAAAGCAAAGTGAGCACGCCTGCCTATATTTGTTATAGAGCAGTTGTGTCGATAAATGGAAGGTATTAAATGACGAAGTGTTTCGGCTATGACATCTCTTGAGTTAGGGATGGCATTCATGAGTGTGACGGTGAGTATTTCGATAAGGATTTTGGAGTCGGTTGAGAGGTCGTAAGGAGTGGGTGGCTTTTCGAGGGTGACTGGTGCGGTCTATTGGGGGGTTTTGGGTGTCGATAGCCTGTGGCGGCAGCGAGGGTGGAAAGCGGGGTGTGGACCACCGCAATTGGTGCATTTAGGAGTGCCGGACTTGGAGAAATTTTCGGTTCGATGGCCTGTTTAGCCGCAAGAGGGGCATATCGGTTTCGACCAACAAGATTCGGAGGAGTGTCCGGTTTGAGTGCATCGACTGCAATACTTGGGCACTGGGGGAAGTGGATTTGTGTTTGATGGCTCGCATCGATGTGGAAGGCCGTGAAATGAGAGGCCGGAGGTGAGGGCCTGGTGGTAGTGGGTTTCGGAGGTGGTTACGATGCGAAACATCGAAGTGGGTTTGTTGGTGGCCTTAGCCACGATTCGCCAAGTTTTGAGGAACGGGATCTGTTTGTTGTGAAGAATTTCTTCAAATTCTTCGGGGCTGACAGTGGTGTCTACATTCCTGCAGACGAAAGAGTAGGTGGGTATGAGGGTTTTGTTGGCTGGACGTGGTGGACGTTCTGTTGAGTGAAGGACGTTGATGATGATGTTTTTGTCACCAGTGGAATTATGGATTTGTCTCAGAATAGTTGAGACTGACTTTGGGGAGGACGTTTTGAGAAGGGCGGTGCGGTTGAAGTTTACCTTTAGAAAGAGGACGTGGCCGTGGAGGAGTTCGAGGGTATTGAGCAGGGTGAAAAGGGATTTTTGGTTGGCGTATTGGGTTGGGAGGTTTCGGAGGTTGAGGGTTTGAATTGGTGTGTTATTGATGGTGTGGGTTGTTGTAGGAATGTTGGTAGGTGTCGGTGTTAGAGGTCGGGTTTTGGTTTTTCCGACGAGGGTGAAGCCATCCTCGTCGGGGACAGGTGGTTGTCGTATGATTGAGGATGTGGGGGATTTAGATCTTACGGAGGAATCGTAAGACCTTGTTGGAGATGCGTATGCGGTTTGTGTGTGTTGTCGTGTAGGTGTGTTTTGTGAGTAGTGTGGTTCGTGTGTGTTGGATTGGGATCTTACTGAGGAATTGTAAGACCTGTTAGAGTCGGGGTAGGGTTTGTTATGGTGTATGTGTGTTTGTCTTGTGGAATGGGGTGGCGATGGTGAGTGAGAGTGGGTTGGATTGGATTCGGTGTGTGAAGAGGTTGTGTTTTGTGTGAACGAGAGAGTAGGGAATTCTTTCTCGTAGCGGGCCAGACCTTGTTGGAAACAGGGAATGAAAGGAGTTTCAGGTTCTGTTCGTATTCGGAAGGATTAAATTCAGGGTGGTTGGGGTTTATTGAGTGAAAGAAGTTTAATTCATATTGTGAGAGTGGGGGGGGTTTGGTAGATTTTCTTTTTCGGCGATGATTTGAGGACATGTTGGAGGTGATGTGGTTTTGGATGTGGGTGCGAAAGCTAATACCGACAGCGGACTCACTGCCGTAGGGAGTTGCCTCCCCAGTTAAAGGTTTCCTGACTTATTAGCTTTCAGGAGTTTTATATTTACCTGGGTGCTAAATGTCCTATCCTCTTTGAGTGGTGTGGCTTGCTTGTGTGTTGGCTGAAATAAAAACAAGATTAACACTGTTTATTATTTTCATAAATAGAAGTTGTTTCGAGAGAAACAATTTACACTTCCAAGTGTATTGAGTAAACTGTCGAACTGAAAAGTTCGGCAGAACATGGGGTTGGTTGTTCTTCTGGTGGAGGCGTCCACGTTGCCGGTGAAGTCGCGGTGAACAGGTTTGTATCAGTGACCCGCTCTTGCTGTATCACCTTCCTCAGGCGATGGACTGGCGCTACTGGAAAATACACATTGATACAGAAGACAAGATGAATGAAACACATGACAGAAGACAAGATGAATGATACATATGACAGAAGACACAGAACACATGACAGATAACACACGACGCAGAACATATGACAGGTTAAACTTACAACTACACTCTGTATAACGAAATCATACTTTTTCTACATGGCTATACTCTGTATAATATTCACCAGCGTGCCGTTTATTCCATGCAAATTGGACTAATAATAAAACAAAGTTGATTTTATACCTAGATCCTGAACGCTATTGGTATGTGGCTTGATAGGGCAATGGTATATGTACCAGCCTGTTGACCGTGTAGTCTGGGTTCGATTCCCGGCGATAACCATCGAATTTTTCAATTTAATATTATTAAAAATACCCCCTTTTAACGTTAGCGTACGCCGCTTACGTCATACTTACACGCGGGCCCCAATGCCACCTTCAATTCTGGCAATTCTGTATATTCCTGATTGGTCAGATCACAGATGGTTTTATTCAGTACTTCTGACTTTTGACAAATTATAACCGAATAATTGTGTAAATTGTTAGCAAACAGAGGATGATTATTTGTTTAAAAAAGAGCTTCTTCGTATATGCTCTTGCGATCTATTTTTATTATATCATGAACAGAATCATTTCTGTAATACATCTTCACATAGATATCTGGTAATTTATCCCAAAAATCGAACGTTATGTATACCTATATATTGATCCTATACAATATAAAAATAAACAATTGACAAATCATTGATATATAAACGTTAGCGTAATTTGCTAGCTAGAACAATGCTAGACCATTTTATTTATAATTTGTGTGAAGGTTAAGGTCAAATGTCAAATAAAAATATAACTAAATACAATAACCAACTGTACACTAAAAATTACTAAAACAGAGTTCAAAGAGCTTCATTGTGACACTGTAAACAATGTTATAATGAAGTCTCTTTTATACGCGAATTATAAAAAGTATTTTGTCAATATGTTAATTGAATATTGTGTTTTGTGCAAAGATTATACACGATAATACAACATTTACTTTAAATGATTTTTTTTCAATAAATCATCTTTTTGCAACAAACTAACATTTAAAAAATCAAGATGATCAAAATATGTTTTCATTTGAGTACTACATCGATCTTATTGTCGGTTCAACGAACACCCATCGTCAATTTAATATTTTCTCATTTTAATTTTCTTTTATTTGTTTCACTTGAACGAGATGAAGTATCTACTTTCACGGGTGAAGGTTGACTTCATGTCGCGGTATTACTAACCGGTAGAATGTCGGACCGTGGAATTAATACTACACTACAAGGTACGAAAAAAATTTGCTCGACACGTCGCGTCAGATTATTTGATATCCATATTAATTTATAGACACAATCATCAACACTGTTATAAGAGCTTTATTTTTGATGTAGGTACTGTTGTTTTATGAAAACTCTAAATCGTTTTATAAAGAAATGTTTGATAGCATTTTAAATTTCCAGCTCATTTTTCCCATAAAACGATAAACGGTTGTTGTGCGTTTTATGGTTATCGATTATGGAAAAGGTGTTGGAAAATGAGAGGGTATTTTCTGCATGAAAGAAGCCTTATTGTTATCTTCTTCTCAGACGTATTTTTTTAACATTTAATGGGATAACTTCACGTCGGATAACTGAAAAAACCACATTACATATTCTACTGCTTATTGGTATTTAAAACATACTCGACTGAAAAGTGCACCCAAAGTATCTAATATCATTTCAATTTTACCAATATTAAAACAGCATGTATACTGTTATTAAAGGAGAATAATTTGAGATTAGTGGTGGAATTGCTACTTGGTGGAGTGTTTGGATTAAAGTATATCTAAATCAGTGAATTTTTGAGTTTTAAAATTCTAATAAGTGCATCATTGTATTCAGTGAACCTCTGTATGCTCCTGCTGCTATAGGCAAGTAATAAAATCTAAGATTTGAGCTGTTCCATTGACATTTTTTGTGTGAAACCCTTTAAATAATTTAATAACAACAGATTTGCTGACCAGGTTTTTTACTGAAATACCGAATTTATTCCACCACGGCAAAAAATTTATTTAAAGTTCTTGAATAATAGTGAATATAAATTCGAGAAAGTGTACTACCTAATATTATAGTCCATAGTGCACCATTGTGTGTATTTGAGACTCGTAAGTGTCGATAAATCGCACAGGCCAGGACCATACTCAGGTACACATGACCCGTGCCAAAAGTTTCAAATATTGAATTGAGTCCACCAATATCGGGGATTTCTGACTACAGGAATCCCCAAACCACAACGACGGATACCAGAATAGAGAAATCTAACCAACAAACCGAAAGAAACATGTCATATTCTTCAGTACTTAGTAAACAACAGCCAACAAAATTTCCAGAGAAGAACCAAGCTATATTATTTCCTGCGATTGAAGGAACCAAAATCCAAGAATATCTCCTAGCCTTAGGAATACTCGTCAACCCTAAACACATTCTGTTCGCATCTAGAATTTCGAATAATAGAATTTGTATATACCTCGCCAGCCCAGAGTTAGTAACTACTTTTATGAATGACCACGGTGCAATTGGTGTCAACAACCAAATTATACGAGCCAGAAGATTGATAACTCCATCTAAACGTTTGATCCTATCTAACGTGAGCCCAACTATCCCACGTTCACATTTAGAGCAAGCCCTACAACAACTTGGCCTCAGCCTATTATCCCCTATATTCTTTCTCAGAGTCAACATGACCAACCCAGATTTTGCACATATAATGAATTTCAGAAGGCAAGTCTACATGAATCCTCCCGAAAATATTGTCATCCCGGAGTCTATGTTGGTCAACCATGAAAATACCTCCTATCGAATATTCTTATCATTAGATAATCTAACCTGCTTCAAATGCAAGCAAAATGGTCATATATCTTCTGAATGTACAACTGAGACACCTGAACATCTAAATGAACCTCCTGCAATGCCCCCTCCCGAAAATCCAGAGGAACCCCCAGTGTATACTACAACCTCCCTAATTCCAGAAGATTCCCCCATCACTCCCGACCAAGACAACCAAACTAATTCATCGAATAAGAGGAGCCTCTCAGAAATAATACTCCAACGGAAGATACACCATCTGACCCATTCCGAAAACCATCGTCGAGTATAAGTAAGAAAAGTCGCCCTGAAACCACAACTTTAGAAGACCACATGCAACCAACTAAAGCATACATTGATTCAGAAAATTTTGTAATCAACTATAATCAACTCAAATACTTTTTTGAAAACCTATACGGCTCTAATGACCCTCTGAGTGTGGCGAAACAGTACACAACCGATGTGCATGGTTTAATTCATATGCTGAGTAGTGTGTACCTATATTTTAAAGACAGATGTATCAAGAGTAGGTGTACCAAAATTACGAAAAAATTATCGAAACAGCTGTTACCAGAAGTATCGCTCACTTCAGATTCTGAAAGCGACGCATCGTCACAAGAAACACATTAATAATATGAACTTTCGAACTATCCATCATTCAATGGAACCTTAATGGGTTCTTCACACAACAAGAAATGCTAAAACTGATTATTTCCGAAAACAAACCCTCGATCATATGTTTACAGGAGACCCATTTTAAACAAGACTACTCACAAAATCTGAGGAACTATCTTTGTTTCCATAAAAACAGACCAGATCAAAACATAGCAAGCGGTGGCGTCGCTACTTACATACACCAAACTTACGGTGCAATCGAAATCGCTATAACAACCCACCTTGATGCAGTTGCCATTAAAATTTTGGACCCTAAAGAGATAAATATTTGTAATATCTACATTCCACCAAATCGTGACGTGACATACGAGGAGCTGAATGATCTCTTTCAGCAAATACCCAAACCAAGATTATTCTTAGGAGACTTAAATTGCCATGACACCCTATGGGGATGCGACTCCACACATACAAGAGGTCGAATATTAGAACATGTTATCGATGATAACAATATGGCGTTACTTAACAACGGAGAAAAAACTCGTTTCAACTCGTTTTCAGGAAACTCCAGTGTTATAGATCTCAGCATTAGCGACCTCTCACTCCACACTCAATTCAATTTTACCATCTTTCCCTATCCATATGGCAGTGACCACTTTCCCATCTTACAAGTTCTCAGCATGTTGTAGAAGAACCTATTGTGACCAAAAAATGGAAACTAAAAAGAGCTGACTGGAATCTTCTTGCAAATATCATAGAAACCAAAGTTAGTCACTTCCACATGCGAGATAGTATCGATGAATGTGTTGATGATATTACCAAAATCATAACGGATGCAGCCCAACTAGCAATAGGAAAGACAAAGCAACTGAACAACCACACTCCCGTTCCTTGGTGGAATTAAGAATGGGACCAAGCAACAAAAGCCTCTAAACACGCTTTCAACAGACTAAAAAGGCACCACACATCAGGAAACCTGATAACTTTTAAGAGTCTGAGGGCAAAAGGTCGATGGATCATGAAAAAAAGTAAAAAAGAATCATGGGCAAGATATGTATCATCCATTAGCAGTTCAACACCACTAAGTACGATCTGGGACAAAGTGAAACGTATTAAATGTAATAAAACAGACCATGGAATCTCACGGATTGAATATCAGGGAAAATCAACTTCCAGTTGTACCGAAATTGCTCAAATTTTCTCAGACATCTATGAAAAGAATTCTAACAGTGCAAACTACACACCCGAATTTCTGAACTACAAAAATAATTAGTGTTGCCGCGAGACGAGACGAGAGAAGGCCTCGTCTCGTCTCGTCAGACGAGAGAAAATGTCACTCTCGTCTCGTCGAGAGAGGGCGAGCCGAGACGAGAGACGACCTTCTCTCGTCTCGCTTCTCTCGTGATTTAAACCAAATATAGTAAAAACCAAGCTAAATGATGTCAAATATAACAGAACCTAACCTAAATGCGTTGAAACTTTGTTTGGTATTTACTACAGGGTAGCCCATTAGTGCGACAAAGGTCAATATCTCCTGCACCAATAAACATAGCAGAAAAACGTTTGACGAAGCTTATTAAGGGTTAATAGGTGCCAGTTATAAAATTATTTTTGTCTATACAGGGTGCTCCAAAAAACCAGCACGGTAAAAAAAATTATTTTTTTAAATAGAACACCATGCATATCAAATATGAGAAAGGTATATTCAGATAGAAGCAAAAAAATAAGATATATTTTATTTAAAATACCCCGACGATGTAATAAAAAAGCTGGGAAGTTTGGCATCGCATTATATTTGTTCCTAAAAACCCATGTGAGGTGACATTTATTATTTAAGTTCGTACCTACTATTTTCTCACTTGGACAAACATGGCAATAAACCATTGTATTTATGTAAATTTTCATTAGAGATAACCATTTACTAATCCTTTGGTGCATGCCGGCCGACAAGGCGCATTATAGCAAGGGTCCGATACCAGATGTTTTATTCTAAATAATAATAGTAGATATAGGGAGTTTCTTACCATCGTTTCCTCATTTATGATTTGTATCTTATATCGTCCGGCTAGTTATTTGAGAAGATTTGAAAATGAAAAGAACACGCCAAACTTTGTTAAAATTTACTAAACATATAAGTGCCAAAGCGGTAGCGGTGTGAAATTGAAATGGACAATAGTGACAATGATAAAGACTACACACCTATACAAGAAGCGGAAAGTGACAGTGACATGTACGAATGTGATCAACCCTCAACCTCAACTTATAAATCAAAATCAAAACGTTCCAAAATTGTTGAAACAACAAAGATCTAACAGAGCAATATAACAAGTAGTGCATCATCGGAACAAGGACAGTCAAAATATTCGCAACACTTTACTATTACTTTTTTGTCAAATAACACTCAAGTGGCTTCATGTAATTTATGCCAAAAAATCAATACTGAGAGCGACGATATAAAAATGTGCCAATCAAATACTTCTGGACTAAAATGGCACTTAAAAGCAAAACATCCACAAGAATTTGCTTCACTTTTCCCGTCGAAGATAAAAGATTCGTCTGTTCAACCGCAACCGACATATTCAAATCCAAAGCTAAAATGGTGAGTATCTACAGTTAATTATTATTATAGTTTTCTTCATATGGATTTACGTGAGTTGCAATTTAGGGGATTGTTTTGATTGTTAATTTTTTGTAGACTGTTTTTGATAGTCTTACTAGCTATTACTTATTGTTTTATAAATGTTCTGATATTTGCATTAACTGATTTGAAAATGTGTAGCATAATCCTTTATCTCTTTGCCCTGTGTGATGGTGTGGACTACACTGAAACTTTGGCGTTGATTTAATAAACAAAATTTGTCCAAAAAGCTGAAATCTGACCTTAATTAAAAAAAGCTACTTTCCGTATTTCATATTATTAATCTTGCCTTGTTGAAGTTTTCACTACTGTCGTTTAGTCCTAAGCACACGTCGTGCATTTTTTTAATTAACATTCCTTTTTTTTTCAGGTCCCTGTAAAATATATCGTCGAGTGAGTTTCTTTGATGTACGTACCATTTAGCTTTTTTGACGATGAAAATACTCAAACTTTCTTCAAAAAATTAAAAAAATTAAACCCCAGGGCAATGCTCCCAAAACGAACAACCCTTAGATAAAAGGTAATGAAAACATTTACTTTGGTTCAGAAACGGATATTAGAAATTTTAAAAGAGAATAAATCGCAAATATCTTTCACAATCGATGGATGGACTTCGATAAACTATAAGTCTGCACAGCACATTTTATTGATGAATTTTGGATTCTGAATTCAGTAGTAATAGATTTTTTGCCATCTAATGGTAATCATACTGGAAAAAACATTGCAGAAATATTTTACAATTGGGCACAGGATTATGAAATTGTTAATAAATTGCAAGGAATCACAGTGGATAATGCAGCAGCAAATACAACTTTTTTAAAGGAACTGGACAATTTAATTAAAAAAGATTGTCCAGATCACTCATTCAACACAGTCTCATTATAGATGTTTTGCACATATTTTGAACTTGGGTGTGCAAGATACATTAAAACTATTAAAATTGGAAAATGAATCCATTGAAGAGGACGACGATGATGATTTGGCTGAAATTAACCAAGAGACAGAATTACCACCTTTGGACGAAAGTAAGATATTTGTTTAAAAAAAATTTAGAAATCTGTTGAAAACGTTATGTGATGCTGCCAACATACAATATGTGTCAGTAAATATAGATGTGTCCACAAGATGGAATTCTATTTGCGATACGTTTAAAAAGGCCCTAAACAGTTTAGTTCAAAGTAACGAAGAATTTAGTCACTTACTTTTAACCGAAAAGCAATGGAAATTAATTGGCATAGTATGTCAATTTTTTAAATATTTTAAATCACTTAGTACTACACTTTGTGGAGAAACATACTCAACATTACCTTTAGTTATAGTTGGTTTTAACATATTGCTAGACAAATTGGAATCTTTTTAAATTTCTCTTAATGATATAGAAGCCACAGATGTGAAAAACACCGTAAGAGCAGCATTTCAAGCAGGGAGAGACAAAATACTGAAGCATTATTATAAAACGAATTGGGTTTATTGTGCGACGTTAGTATTAGATCCGAGGTACAAAGTAGAAAGCTGTGAAGAATATCAAACAACCTGTAGAAGCTAGCCTTTATGCTGACGATCTTGTGGTATACTCCCGAGGAAAAAATCCTACCACAATCCAAAATAACTTGCAGGAGGCAGTGATTTCGATTGAGAGTTGGCTGAAATGCACTGGTTTCAAAATGTGCCCAGAAAAAACTAAGTGCATGTTTTTTACTATAAAAATAGAACTAGCACTGCCTAATCTGAAACTATGTGGCCGAAATGTCCAAGTGGTGGAACAGATGCGTTACCTAGGAATGATTTTCGACAGAAAGTTAAACTGGAATGCCCATCTTAACCATCTCAGAACATCAGGTCAGAGCGGCATCAATCTACTGAGAATTCTGTCAAACCAAAATTGGGGTTCCGACAGACAAACGCTCTTACTTCTTTATCGAGCTCTAGTAACATCCAAAATCGATTATGGCTCTATAATATATGCCTCAGCAAGTAAATCAGTTCTGAAAATTGTTAACACGGTACACAATACAGCAATACGGCTGGCCCTTGGAGTATACAGGACAACGCCCGCTGAGAGTCTCTACAGTGGAGCCATCATTGCAGCTGCGACGACAGCAGCTGAGCTTATCGTATGCATCTTTAGTCTCTACTGATAGTCAGCATCCAGTATATCATAACACCTTTTCAAACCGTTTTCGCAATATGTATGAAAACCGAAGAAGACTAACATACCCTTTCTATCAGAGGATCAACAAGTTCAGTTCCGAATTGAATGTGACTTTCCCAGTTACCCTTCCCAACAACAATTCAAACACGCCACCTTGGCTTACTGCCTTGCCACCATGCAACCTATACCTCTCCAAATTCAACAAATCTGAAATTATTCCTAGTCTCCTTCACAATCATTTCCTCTCATCAATAAATGAATAGTGTGATTATACTCACATCTACACAGACGCTTCCAAGTCAAATCAATGAGTAGCATCAGCTTTTTTAACATCTAGTGGATTCAAACTACCTCCACAATGCAGCATTTATAGTGGTGAACTTTTCGCAATCCTTCAAGCCATCAAATACGCCGCTCATGAAGATATCCACAATACTTTAATTCTTACAGATTCGTTAAGCTCGTTGCAAGGTATACAACTCATTTATTCAGATCATCCCCTGACAAGGCTCATCAAAGAGTATGTTCACACAATTAGGGAAAAATCCAGACGATTGGATTTCATGTGGGTCCCGTCACATGTTGGATCTCTGGCAATGAGCGGGTTGATAAAATTGCTCGTGAAACCATGAATGAACCAACCTTTCAAAAGCAAGAGGGAGTACCGTATACTGATCTGAAAAAAGATATGAAATATGTGGTCTCTAACTACTGGTCATCTGTCTGGGCAGAATCTGTAATGAAACTTAAAGAAATTAAAGATGATACCAAGCCATGAAGAAACATCCCTAGCCAAAGAAGACACCAAATAATAATCACCCGTTTACGCACTGGACATACAAAGTATACCCATGAACACTTGCTGTAAGGAGAAGAAGGCAAAATTTGTGACATGTTTCAGGTGCCAATGTCAGTTAAACATTTCATGGTCGAGTGTCCGAGGTTCGCGGAACAACGCCAGACGTACACTATAAGTGCAGATTTAAAATCAACTCTTGGTGTGTACTGTAATTTTGAAAACACAATCGGATTCCTCTCTGAAATAGGTTTAGTCAACAAAATGTAAATTACTAAGCTCGTTACCATGTTGCTTATTACTGATTCCTATCTTTGATATGATGCTATTCAAATATAATTGTATGTTATAGTGACGTTATCAGCCTAAATGTTATTTCATGTTATGTTGCTAATAACCCTAGTGGTGGATGCAACTATTATTTTCTAAATAAAAAAAATAAAAGTGTTTTTTGGAAAGATAAATTAACGACAGATTATACAACAACAACAATAATTATCTTTATTAATACAATAACATTCGATTATTTGAAAGTACAATTATTAAATACACAACTTACTAGATATTGAGGAAGAGAAGTTTTTATCCGATAAAAAAGGATGCACCTTTTTTATCGATGTCAAAGTGACAATAACATTTCCAGGTATATGACATTTTAACATTGGAGTTAATTTATCTACGAAAATCGTCTGAATACTTTATTTTGTAAGAATCACCATTTCTGAGATATAGCGATTTTATAAGTTGAAGGAGTTTCATTCTATATAATATGCACACGTTTCCTGTGAGGTAGTATACTTGACGCATTTTTTAACGTGGTTTCCATAGTTCTACACGATTGGTTATGACAGAGTATTATGGGGTGATTGATTATTTATTTCAACAATCTTCTTAGTTCTCTTCTTCCTACCGAATCTTTATAAATTGAATTGTTCAAATGAAGATGAATCAGCTGTCTCTTCATTGATATTACATAAAACCTCGCCTGTTGTGTTCAATTGAACATTCGAGCAAGCTTGGCGTTCCACTCCCGGTGTGCCCAGTGGATTAAAGTGAGCTTGGAAAATAGTGTAATTATATCATCAATCAGCGAGACAACACTGACAGTAAGAGTTGAAAGAGGATGCCCACAGAGGGGAGTGCTATCGCGTCTGTTATGGGCCGTCTTAATGGACGAATTAATAGTAATATTAACATCCGGAGGCATCTACTGCTAGGATACGCTGATGATCTCGTAATTATTGCAGAAGGCAAATTCGCGAGAACGGTTTCGGAGCTTACATAAACAGCACTAAATATGATTGACAAATGGTGTAAAGTGGAGGAACTCAAAGTAAACCAACATAAAAAACAACCATAGTAAAATTTACAAAAAAAGAAAGTACTACAAGAACTGAAATCTCCAGTACTTAATAGGGTAAAAATTCCTTTTGCACAGAGGCAAAGTATCATAGTCATATTTGACTACAGACTAACATGAAAGCAACATTTACCAAAAATAATAAAAAAATGCACAATAGCCTTCGATATGTCTAGAAAAATGTGCGGAAAAAATTGGGAACTACAACCGAAAATAACCAAATGGCTTTATGCCATAATCTTTAAGCTTATGAGAGCATGTGGGACGGTGGTTTAGTGGCTTAACACTCAGCAGGCCGGGATGATCAGAAAGCTCGGTAGCATTGAGAGACAAGCTTGTCTAAGATCTACTAGTGCCATGAAGACCACCCCAACAAACGCATTAGAAGTCTGGCTGCACCTAATAATACGACATATATACATATAAGGCGAAGATAGGCTAGTAACGTGTAGGCACAGTTACCCATAAATAGAATGCTTGGAAAAGGTCACAATAAGCTAAATAATGCCTCAATTAAGGGAATGGCATCCAATGTCAAACTTCTCAGATATAAGTGTTTTAAATGAAACTCACGGTTTCTAGTTAATTCCACAATATAATAAAAGTTATTGAAAATTCTAAAAAATTGACATTTGTTTCGATAAATCAATATCATCGTCAGAATGACAGAAGTTAAATTTTATTTGATGCCTACCTGATGTTTAGTAGTTTTGACTAGACTAAGAAGTGACCTAACTTGTGATTGACTTAATATATGTTTATAGAAAAAAGAAGAAGATGTGATATTACAAATATTGAAGCTTAGATATTATTAGCCCTATGGTGATATCCTGGATATCATTTTTTCAATTAAGATCAGTATAACTGTGCAATGATATAGAAAGCCAGGAAAACTATATCTGCTGATCTTTACAATTATCACTCAAGAAGACAGTTTGTTAGTGGAGAACTCCCTAGATTTAACTGTTCATTGACAACTGCATATTGTGGGTTTCTTAAATGTCTTCTAATTTCCAATTCTTCAAAGAAATCCAGTTCTTGTTTCTTTTCACAAATATGCAGCACTTCTAGTTTTGTGTTAGGTGTCAATGAATAATTGGTGTCAAGTAGATGTTTTGCGTAGTGGGATTTATCTGGTTGTTTTAACCTGTATGCTCGTAAGTGTTCACTGTATCGGATTTCAAAATTCCTAAGGGTCTGACCCTTAGCATTACATTCTGGACATTTGAGTTTACATATACATGACTTCTTTAATAGTGGTATTTTTGTTTTTACATTTAACAATTTTGTACTAACGTTACTTTCTGTTTTAAAAGAAATTGTTGTATTCGTTGCTGAAGATATTATCTTTGAAATATTATTAGAAATACCTCCTGCATATGTGATGGTTTTACAAGTTTTTATTTCATTAGCTTGTTTAGGAAATATTAGTTGTAATGCCTTTTCCTCTTTTTTACTAATTAGCTTATTTATCATATTTAATGGATAACCGTTGGATCTTGTTATTTGTGTTAATCAAAATTACATTTGTTCATAGGAACTGAAAAAGCTCTATGTATCATTGAACTATATGCCGCCAGTCTGTGTGATATAGGGTGATTGGAATTGAATGGAATTGTCACATCAGTCTGTATTGGTTTTCGGTAAATTGAATAATCAAGTACATTATTAACTCTTTGAATTTTTAAATCAAGAAAATTGATTGAGCTATTTTCTTCAATCTCTAATGTAAATTTAATTTTTGGGTGTAAATTATTGATGTGGTTGAAAAATACGTCTAATTGTCGTTCACTACCCATAAAACAAGCTAATATGTCATCTACATATCTATACCAAAATAAAATATTTTTCGAAATATTACTTTCAAAGATCTTTCCTTCTAAATTGTCCATAAAAATGTTAGCTAAAATAGGTGAAATGGAGCTTCCCATTGGTAAACCTTCATTTTGAATATATATCTTATTGTCAAAAGTGAAATAATTCTGATTAATGCATACATCAAATAAATCAAGTATATCTGATATTATTCCTGGATTAATATTTTTATCTTCTAGTAATTTTCTAACAAGTATTAGGCATTCTTTAGGACGAATTTTAGTAAACATATTAGTTACATCGAACGAAATGAGTTTATAGTTATCTTGCAAGTGGATTGCTTTCAACTTTTTGATTAGTTCTATTGAATTTCTAATTGAGTACTGAGATTCATATCCGTAACTATTGAGTATATTGTTGAGCCTCTTTGCCAATATATTATTAGGAGCATTAACATAAGAAACTACAGGTCTAATTGGTTTCGTTATTTTATGTAATTTAACGGTTCCATATAATTGTGGACAATGAGGATTCTTATGTATGATAGACCTCTTTTCGTAATCACTTAAAAGATAATTTGAATTATTAACAATATCCCTTACATTATTAGAAAACTTTTTTGTTGGGTCTGCTTTAAGAACTTTTACATCGCTAGATTCTATAAAGTTATATATTTTGGAATTGTAATTTTCAGTCGTCAAAATGACAGTTCTGTTCCCCTTATCAGATTTTGTAACTGTTAGGTTATTATCTTCTATCTTCTTTTTTATTGCATTTAAAACTGTAATGTCATTTTTTGTTTGACGTTTAACTTTTGAAGGTTCAATATTTTTGATCAAATTGGCAGACTTTTTTTATAAAGTGAATAGCAAGCAGTGCATTTTACACACACGATAGCTTTGGATCCCTTCTTTAACCTAGAATAACAAAAATCAGAAGTTGGACGAGAGTAGCGTAAAGAAAACTTACAGAAAAGGTTCAAGTCACGCTTTTTGGTTTATTATTTTGGTCTGTACGTCGTCTATGGCGAGTGACATTTGTCACAGACAGGTTGGCACATAAATAAGCATCCTGTAGTTCCTTTCTTGGCAGTTTATGAAAAGCATTAAAGATTTTTTGCCTACTATCAGCGGAGACTTTTTCAAAACATTTTAGTTTACAGCTGCATGCATTTCCTACCATCCTCTCTGGCACAACAGTTTTGGAAGTACTCTCATATTCTTTGCCCGCTGTTCTACGTTGCTTTTGGATACTTGGTTTCCATTTCTCTTCAATTCTTAACCGTTTTTTGCCTTTGTTTTTGTTTTCATAGAGGTTAGGTTCACTTGATTCACTGTCTTCTGTTGCCTCTCTGGGTACATAATCACGAACAACGTCGGAATAATCTCCATGAAAGGGATCCTCTTGTTCAGAGTCAGAACTCATAATGTTGCTTATTATTTGAAAGGTTTTTTAATAACAATGCCTCGCTCCTTCGACACGTTAAACGACACGTCTACGTCAACACTAATTGTTCGGTACTGTGTAATGTCATGAGGAAGCGGCAGTCAAGTCACACATATATTTCTTTTTTTATTACGTTTATTATTCTTATGTCATTATTAATTAAAAACTGTCAATACAAAAAGTCATTGTAAAATAAAGTTACGTTACGTGAAATACTAATAATTTTAACTGCTAAACAACAAACATATTGGTCCTTCTTCGACGGATACATCCACTTCACAAGTTAATAAACTAACGAAAATACAAGATTTCCAACGTGACCGGCAACGAACGTTACTGCCGCTACTTTGAGCTTTGCCGCTGCAATTCTGGACTGAAACACTTGGACATACTCCACTACGGCAGCTACCAAACACCAGATCTATTTTCTACAACCAGGTCAGTGCGTTCCTTATTACAACCTTTCGTCGTATTTACAAGCATCTTTTTGACATATTTTGGTTTATTAATTCACAATACGGTATTTCAATTAACCCAAACGTTTTATTTCGTGGTACTTTACTAACTTTACACTCAAATATTTACTTTCTGTACAAAGAAGCCTAATTAAATCTATTATTGATTTATTGGTTTACATTAAAATTTATATTGATTTCACTGTTTTGCGCACACGATTATTACACTTCTCTATTGCAAAACTGTACTGTTTTTTTATTACATTTCATATTAGTTTCACATTCTGATCACTACGTTTTGCTAAGACAAGTAGGTATTACACTTTTTCTGAATAATTTAGATGTGCTTTATCATATATTAAGATAGTTTCACACGCGATTACTAATATTACATGCACTTTTAACATTGTTCACACTCTATTGATTCTTATCGTACATTTGATTTGTTTTGTTGTTCGACATGGCAGATATAGCTAAAAACAAACGAACGGCCCTAAAGGCTGCACTTACACGATTTGATAATTACTTTAAGGCCCTTAAAGTGAGCAAATCATTATCAGACACAGATTTATTAGAATTAGAAATGCGCCTACAAAGAATTAATACATATTTAGATGATTTTGACAGTGCTCAGTCAATTATTGAAGTATCAGACTTAATTTCGGAAACAAATCCTGCTGAGCACACCTTAGAAAGGGAAAGCTTTGAAAATAAGTTTTATTCAATCACTTCTGAGGCTCGTAAATTCTTATTAGATAAAATGCCTAAATCAACGCCAAATGTGTGTAATAATACGGTCAGTACACTTTCTAATCATTCAAATGAGGATGTGTCAGACAACATTAAATTACCTGCGATTAATTTACCCACATTTGACGGATCATACGATCATTGGCTATTTTTTAGGGATACATTTGGTTCATTAATACACGAAAATAAACAACTCACGGCTATTAAAAAATTTCATTACTTGCGCCTTTCTCTAAAGAACATAGCTGCTGAGACAATATCATCCTTAGAAATATCCGACGCGAATTACGACGTCGCATGGAAAATTCTGAATGAGAGATTTGAAAACAAACGAATTCTAGTTAACAATCATGTTAGTGCCATTTTTAATTTGCCTTCTTGCAAAGGTCTCAGAGAGCTACTTGATGGCACTCAGAAACACATTGGTGCTTTGAAGGTTTTAAAAATGCCCACGGAACACTGGGATGTTTTAATTTGCCACATTGTTACGTCAAAATATGACAATGTTACCAGACGCGCTTGGGAATCTGCACTATCAGACAACCTACCTACTTATAAGAAACTAATTGACTTTCTAAAGGAGAGATGTCGTATTTTAGAATCTGTTGAGTACAATTCTTCTAAATTTACTAAACAATTTACGCAACCAAACACGCTTCATACTAAAGGAACTCATTCCTTATTGACAACTGACAACAAACAATGTTCTTTCTGTAAAAGGGATCATCTTGTGTACACTTGTCCCAAATTTCTTCAACTTACTACCATTGATAGATTGAACGCTGCTAAACAAAATCGATTATGCATTAATTGTCTTGCTCCAAATCACTCCACAAAACAATGCCGTTCATCCGGCTGCAGGAAGTGTGGGCGAATTCATCACACACTTTTACATTTCAATAACACTGATGCTTCTAATTCCAAGCCACACCCAGTTGAACCCAACACATCTGTAGATAGTTCCGAAAACAATTCTTTACCAAATCAGCCTTCTACAGCTTTATCGACACAAACGGGCATACAGTCACCTTGCAGTTTTCTTGTTAATGAGCGCTCTACAACAAACCTCGTTTTGCTATCCACTGCATGGATAAAGGTCTTTGACGCCACAGGTAAGTCTCATTCATGTAGAGTTTTACTGGATAGCGGAAGTCAGTCGAACTTCATTTCTGAAAGACTATGCAATATATTAAAATTACCTATAGAAAGAATAAAATATTCGGTAACCGGTATTAGTCAGAAAATTGAAACTATAAATTCTAGAGTTGTCGCTAAAATTCAGTCAAACACTTCTAACTTCCAAGCACAGCTATCTTGCTTGGTGCTTCCCAACATCACAGGTAATATTCCGGCTGCATCCTTTGACACCACCTCACTACAAATTCCGAAGAATATTGTTTTAGCTGATCCATACTTCAATTCTTCCAAACCAATCGACCTGCTTATTGGAGCTGACATTTTTTGGGAATTAATCAACATTGGACAAGTCAAGCTCGGACGAGGACTTCCCATTCTTAAAAAAACACAGTTTGGATGGGTGATTTCTGGACCTATGAGTATTCAATTGGATTCGACTACTCCTTCTAATTCACAATGTTTCCTTTCTCACACATTACATGATCAATTAAACAAATTCTGGGAATTGGAAGAATATTCCGAAGTAAAACTTCTATCACCAGAAGAAACCTCCTGTGAAGAACATTTTTCACAACACACGACTAGGGCTGCCGACGGTAGGTTTATAGTACGACTCCCACTCAAAAAACCTATCGAATTACTTGGGGACTCAAAGACAACCGCCTTTAACCGCTTCTTGACTCTAGAACGGAAACTGGATAAAAATCCGGATCTTAAGCAAACATACCAGAACTTTATCTCAGAATATGAATCACTTGGTCACATGTCTTTATCTAAAAATCAATCAGACAATTGAGGCTATTTTCTACCCCATCATTGCGTGCTGAAAATGAGTTCAAGCACTACCCAACTTCGCGTCGTTTTTGACGCTTCCTGCAAAACTAATTCAGGATTTTCTCTAAATGACTTACTTATGATTGGACCTAATGTTCAAAGTAGCCTCTTTTCCATTTTATTACGATATCGCATGCATCCTATTGTATTAAGCGGCGACATCGAAAAAATGTATCGTCTAGTATATTTGGCAGAGGATCAACGCAACTTACAACGCATTCTCTGGCGACCTAATAACAATGATGAAGTCAAGGTATATGATTTGTCCACCGTCACATATGGCACGGCATCTGCAGCATTTCTCGCTACAAGAGCATTACAGGAGTTAAGCAAGTTAAACATCAAGGACGATCCCAAGATTTCAAACATTATAGAAACAGATTTCTACGTGGATGACTTACTCACCAGAGGCATACCACCTCTTAACTTAATTGATTCCGACTTATGGTTTCATGGACCTTGTTGGTTAATTAAAGATCAATGGCCAAATCACACTTTCGATCACTCAAACACTGATGTTTCTGAGTTACGAAACGTGCCTCTTGTTCTCGTTTCTTTAGACAAACATCAATCTAATGATATTTTGAATCATATATCTAAACACTCAAATCTGAATAAACTATGTCGCATTTTCGCTTATGTGCTTCGTTTTAAAAACATGTTAAATAAAAAATCAAAATCTTACAAAACTTCAAATGAGATCTCCGCTCAAGAACTTTCAGATTCTCTAAATAAACTTATAAGCCTGGTACAAGCAGACACATTTTCTGAAGAATACATTGCCCTACGCGATGGTAATAAGATCCCCAACAAATCAAAACTTTTGACGTTAAATCCCTTTTTCGATCACACTCACAATGTCATACGAGTTGGCGGTCGTCTTCAATATTCTGACAATGATTTTCAAACGAAACATCCGATTGTATTACCTCCCAAACATCGACTTACACTTCTGATTGCCCAACATGAACACATAAAACTGCTCCACTCAGGTCCACAATTAACTCTCGCTTCACTACGTGAGCGTTTCTGGCCAATCAGCGGAAGAAATTTGGTAAAGCGTGTCTATCACAATTGCATAACTTGTTTTCGTTTTAATGCGAAATCCACACAATACATTATGGGCAATCTACCTAAGGATCGAATAACACCTTCCCGACCTTTCTCCATATCAGGAGTCGATTACGCTGGCCCTTTTCTCCTTAGAGACCGTAAGGGGCGTAATTTTGAAACTTCCAAGGCTTATATAGCTTTGTTTATTTGTTTTGCCACGAAGGCTTTACACTTGGAGGTTGTAAGTGACCTAGCGAGTGAAACGTTTCTGGCTGCTTTGTACAGATTCATGTCCCGAAGAGGCAAATGCTTACAAATATATTCAGATCAAGGTACAACTTTCGTTGGCGCGAATAACGACCTTAAGACTTTCTTTGAACATAATTCAGCTGCCATTTCGAATGACCTAACAGGTCGGGGTATACAGTGGAATTTTATACCGCCTCGCGCACCTCACTTTGGAGGACTCTGGGAGTCTAGTGTAAAGTCGGTTAAGTACCATTTGAAACGAGTTATCGGTAATTCAACCTCAACATTCGAGGAGTTTGTCACAGTTCTTCATCAAATAGAGGCTTGTTTGAATTCCAGACCCCTATGTCCTCTGTCTGACAATCCAAATGATCCAAACTCTCTCACACCAGCGCACTTCCTAATCGGAGAACCACTTACTACGATCCCGCAGGCAAATTTACTGGGAGTAGCAGAAAATTGACTATCCAAATTCCAGCATAGGCAGCAAATGATACAACACTTTTGGTCACGTTGGAACCAAGAATACATTACAGAACTACAGACCCGCACAAAATGGAAACAACACCATGCACAATTATTGAAGCCAGGAGTACTGGTTATCATCAAGGAAGATGGCCTTCCACCTTTGAAATGGAGAACAGGCAGAGTAATTCAGATACATCCTGGGCACGATGGCATAATCCGCACTGTATCCATCAAAACCGTTACAGGAACATTCAAGCGTCCTGTGACTAAGGTTGCTATCCTACCTAATCAAGTTTTTTAAAAGCCTGGAGGCTTTCAAGGGGGGCGGTATGTTCGGTACTGTGTAATGTCATGAGGAAGCGGCAGTCAAGTCACACATATATTTCTTTTTTCATTACGTTTATTATTCTTATGTCATTATTAATTAAAAACTGTCAATACAAAAAGTCATTGTAAAATAAAGTTACGTTACGTGAAATACTAATAATTTTAACTCCTAAACAACAAACAGTAATATTTTGGTACTTGACCCAGTGCAATAACGGGACATGTCCAGGATATGTCTACTTCTTGAAAAGTATTGGAAGGTAGACAACTTATAATATAGTACTGTAAAGTGTGTGGTAGAGATATACGTCTCGTTTTTGCATGGGACCATGCACAATTTAAAACAGAACATGTCCATGCAAAAAAACAATATTTGCTAAAAAATGGACTTGTCCACTTCTTGCATTGACCCCTTCAATTGAAATAAGCTATAACAAAATTGGAAAAAAAATAGCAATAAAGAAAAAGAGGAAGATGAGACGAATGAAGAGACGGTATGACTGTGTTATGGAAGACCTATAAAATAATAACATTCAGAACTGGAAACAAAAAGCTGTAAACAGGAAGGAATGGAGAAACCTAGTGTGGACAAGTGGAAACAAAGGCCTTTGATTTTTCGATTTAAATATCAAACTGTATATTACATAAGGTTAGAAAAATATTTGTAATATTGCCGTTCTTGTCCTAGACCTACACGGCCTGTAGTATAGAACATACAAATTTAAATAAACAATAATATGAAGTTTCTCATAAAAATTCGGTCAATCTATAAATTGAATGCATATGTGTTTATAATTACTGCATCTTGTGTACAAATAATTCATCGATTATTACACACAAACACATAGTTTAATAATAAACATGAATCCAATTACATTATTTCAACAGCGGAAATTTGTTCATATAATTCATGACAGTTTCAATAATTGAGATATTACGCGCATTATAATGTCGATATAAATGCTAATAAATATACAAAACGTATTTATTATCGGTTTTTTTTGGAACGCTTGATGTTTATTAACTTGGTGAAGTTATTAAATATTTTTATGTCCATAAATAATTACATATTTATTGCTAAATTTGTCGGATTTAAAATTATACATTAAGGACTGGTTTCCCCAACTTCGTTTAGACTAAATTCACATTGGATATGGGTTCCTCTAGGAGTTTAAACCAGGACCTATTTAAAATGAGGTCCAGCACCAGTTGAACGGTGACAGGCGATTAAATCGGGGAGATAAACAGAATACGATACAAACAAAACAGGTCCAGTCTCCCTTAAATTTGTAGCATAAGAATCAAACTGAGATTCTTAATTAAATACAGACAACTCTCCCAACACACTCTTCACTTGTAACAAGCCGATCAGCTTTTACGATTTCCATCGGACTATACGCTCCCATTATATACATTTTGAGTTTAATGCATTATGTTTTCAATTTTTTTAAAGCCATAGCTTCGACCTAGAAAAGAGTAACGATTCTTTACATCAATTGCATTCGTTTTCTTTTTTCTTATCTTCTCATTGCTGTTATCTTTCCGTTTCCATTATCTCGTTTTTTTTCATTTGTTCTTTTGAACATGTAAGTACATCTTCTTCTCTTGCTAATCACCACAATCTTGACGTTTTGGTTACTTTTCTTCGTAGACTGCGTATGTTTATAAAAAAGTAATTCTTCGAATTTCTCTTTTCTCCGATAAGAGGGGGTCGGCTACCGGCTGTTACGATTTCCATCGGACTATGGTATTTTAAGCCTCTACCAAAATATGAGGCGCTAAACGCCCCAAAATAAATTATCCCTTCTCCTCTGAGAAAAAAGAAATTCGAAGAATTACTTTTTTTTGTACACTTTGATGTCAGTCTCTGTTATATCTGACTTGCCTGTAGGTCCTCTTCCACTGCCATAAACATACCCCGAAAAATATTCTTTTAGATATTTTTTAAGGTTGTCATATTTGCTCCTTAAGGTTTCACAGTCCCTATAGTACAAACCGATATACTTGTTAAAGTCTTCTTCGATTTAGGACCAGACCAAACATTTGTCTTTTAAAGACAAATGGTCGGTTTTTTACATTCTAATACGTCCTTGTGCTTAATGACTAAATCTAAAAGTATATTTACTTTACAATCTTTGAAGTTTTTTCTTCTATGAGATTGTCCAGAGGTTTTGCTTGATTCGGCCATGATAACAATTAACACTAGCATGGCTTATGGGTTAGGACTTTACGTAATTATTACGTGTAAAAATAGGATACATACCACGGTCAATATAATCTGGACCCCATCACACATTGGAATCACTAGCCGACAACGCCGTTACAACTAAAACCCGAATAACAAACCTACAAATTCATAACAACCTAAAATTTCTCTCTCTGAGACTTCTGACAAACACAACACACTCTGCCCATCACGAAATCCAGCCTACCATAAATTATCATCATTACTACGCATTTTACAGAAAATAAAAACTATTTATAAGAAGACTGCGTATTGAATACATACGTCACAACCATGGATACTTGATGAGAAAAGAAGATCGTTCCCTGTGCCAGTTATATTTCAACTGTTAGACATTCAAGTGGAATGCTACCAAACCTACTAGTAGAAACACAATATAAAATAAACGGTTTTAAAGATTAAAACTAACTTTTCCGCATCTGTGGCCCTGAACAATATTCTATCATAAAATTGTTACTTGTATACACTTCGGGGGATGTATCGTGCTAACAAATCGAAATTTCTCCAATAATAATCAAAAATCTAGTATATCTGGATTTATAGGACCCGCTGTACTCGCTCTAATCAATAGGGTACATCTGTGAGACAACTTGAACAATATTCAATCATAAAATTGATCAATCGTATACTCCCTGGAAGCTGTATCGTTCTAACAAACTGAAAATTCTCCAAAAATGACAAAAATTTGGTACTTCGGGGAGATGCGTTAGATGTACTACAGACGATACCACTTGAAGAAACGGATGACTTCGAGCAGCTGAAGAAGAGTTTGGACATGCGATACGGCCACGAATATCTAGAGCACTTGTACCAATCCCAGCTGAAGAACCGAAGGTAAAAACGTGATGAAGCCATTCAAGAGTACGAAGTGGACATTGCCCGATTAGTTCGATTCGCTTATCCATCAGCACCAGAGAACACGATGGAATGTCTGGGCATCCAGGCCTTTATCGATGGCTTATGCGACCCCGATATGCAGAGGACACTTCGTTTAGCCCATCCCAAAACATTAGTTGACGCATTGACAGCTGCTCTTGAATATGAAGCAGCAACGAAGGTTTCAGGATATAACAAAATTAGGACCATACAGGAAGAAGGTGACGATGACAGACTTGACCAGATCGTCAACTTGTTGAAAGGTATGGTAGACAAGATGCCGAAAAAAATCAGGTGCTGTAATTGTGGCGAGCTAGAGCATGCTCCTGCAAACCAAGAACTTCTTAAATGCAAAGCAGCCAAGAAAAGCACGCGGTACAACAAAGGTAGGACCGTGCAGGAAGAAGATGACGATGACAAACTTGACCAGATCGTCAACTTATTGAAAGGTATGGCAGACAAGATGCCGAAGAAGATCAAATGCCGGAAGTGTGGCGAGCTAGAGCACGTACGCAGTCCGTCTAAGCGCCCCAAGACTCCAGTAATCCAAGAACTCCAGTCACAGGGGAAATCAGACAGGAGTGAACATCCATCTGGTGAGAATCACCAAAAAGCCAACTCTTTGTCTAGACGGCCATGCCCTGTAAACTATTCACAATGCAACAAGTCGAAATCTAAGGAAATTGCAGTTTCAAGAATTACAGTAGTCAATGAAGAATTGTCACCCACCAGGATCAGAGAAGATCAGGAGAATTATCCTTGCCTAAGGAAGATTCGGCAGTGGAAGTTAGAAAATCGGCGACCTACCTGGCAAGAAGTGTCAAATACATACTGGTTGTAATGGATTATTTCACAAAGTGGGTGGAAATTTACGCTATTCCGAACCAAGAGGCCACAACTGTCGCGGATATATTGGTGAAAGAATTTATCAGCCGATATGGAGTGCCCTTGGAAGTCCATAGTGACCAGGGAAGAAATTTTGACAGCTATATATTCCAGGAAATTTGCGACAAGCTGGGAATGAAGAAGACCAGGACAACAGCATCACATCCACAGTCAGATGGAATGGTCGAGAGAATGAACAGGACTATTGGAAAATAACTGTCCAAAGTAGTTTCCAGCCATCAGAGAGATTGGGACCAGTATCTGCGAAAATCCTGTTGGGACGTGAAATGAGGCTTCCTTGTGACCTGGAATTTGGCTGTCGGCCTGGAGAAGATCTAGCAGGCGAAGACTACATGATCCAATTGAGTAGAAGGCTGGACGATATTCATGAATTAGTTCGAACAAATCTTCAAGTTGCCAGGGACAGAATGAAAAGCCGGTACGACACGCAGGCCACAGTAGGCGGTTTTAAAGAAGGGGACAAAGTATGGTTACACAACCCGGCGAGGAGAAAAGGATTTTCTCCAAAATTACAAAAATCCTGGGAAGGTCCATACTTAATCAAGAAAAGGATCAATGATGTTATGTATCGCATAAGCAAGATCCCCAAAGGAAAACCAAAAGTAGTTCACCCAAACCGACTAGCGCCATTCGAAGGAGACCATAACCTGGAGAAAGGGGTAAATCATATTCGAGATGTGTCTGACTCTACCTTCGAAAGCTAGATATGGAGTCACTTCAGAACAACGACAAGATTTCTTTACTCTCCGGGAAGATTATTCACTGGCATACAACATCCCCGCCCGTCTCAAGAGCGCACGAGGGTTGGCATCCGTCTTTCGAAAGAAGTTCGGACAATTAGAAAAACTTGAAGACCAGATTCCAGCCCCTGGCAACACTGAAACTGAAACATAATTCGCGGTACGTCTTCTACGTGGTAACTAAAAATGAATTTCAAGATCGATCTACCTACCGCGATGTGTGGGAAGCACTTCGAAATCTCCAAGACCATGTGTTGGAATCCAGCGTGAAGAAACTGGCTATGCCTAAGATAGCGAGTAACCAGTTGGATTGGCGAGTCATCAGGAACATGGTAGAGGTTATCTTCCAAGATACCGGTGTCCAGACATTAATTTGCAGCTACAACCCCCGTTATCAGTATCCGATGAAGATGGTGCCCTGCTATTTCCATAAGATCGAAAAGTGTAGAAATGGGGCCAGTTGCCGATTCAAACATCCAGTCTCGGCTACACAAAAGTTCCAGGACGAACTTCCATTTAAGGAGGGGTAATGTTACGAAACAGCACACTGGTATAGTCCCTAAATCTGACTCTGTCTAAGCCATGTATGAAAGTTAAAATTATAGCGGATACGCAGGGATTTCTTAGAATTGTTTACGAATTGTGACTATCTTAACTAGACATTGTTTTGTGACCAGTCTTATCTAGAAAATGTCAGAAAACCAATTGTTTTTGTGTAAGCCGCAATCTAGAATATATAAGGAACCGACCAGGGAGAGTCAGTTCAGTTTATAATTTGACATCGTGAGATAAACAGTAAATAAGTGAATATAAATTAGTGAAGTGTTTATATAAATTAGTTTTAGTGAATATACTGTGTATATAATTAGTGAATAGTGTAGTGAATAAATAAATTAAGTAAGTGAACCTACCGTTTGTATGAATTCATCCCACCCGTAATAAAAAACTTTTTAATAAATAAGAAAAACATTACAATACATTATTTTCGATGTTCGTTCAAAAATTCATACGGTTTTCATAAAACTGGCTATAAAATGAGACGGGTTTTGAAAAACTTGAATTTTATTTCATTTTTGGGGTTCCAGAACAAACAAAACTTTTTATCAAGAACATTTTTCACTAAAATTAATATTTAAACATTTTTCACCTATAGGATACCCCATCCATGGACACGCTGTATAACACGAACAAAATTAAAGTCAAAAACAACCTGAATATAGAAATCCTGTCCTAATGAAAATGAATTTAATTAAACATCCAACGTCCATTGTTCCTGACAAATTAGTGCATATTAACGCAGGTGAATTATCATTATTAAAAAATTCTAATTCAATTATTCCAGATTGTTTCAGATATTGAAAGAGAAATTCCTAAAACAGTTTTCATGATGTAAAATCCTGTCAAATATATTTCAATGAATATCTTAAAAAGGAACATTTTAGCCATCTATAGTTATCTTGACACAATGCCAATGATCATATAAATAAGGAACAAGTAATTTCAATACATATTTCATGCAATTCCACAATTTTCAAGATTTTTTAATCAAATAATATCGATTAAAACTGAAAAATGCTAAGATCCAGAAATAATTCTGCATTCATAATCGTCCTTAAAAAATTACACAATGTTATTAGTGCGCTGAAATATAGCTGTTTGTGTTGATTGACCCCATAATTATATTAAGAGGAGTTCTGAGGAAATCCGGGGAGATCCTAGGCGATATGAGGAGATCCAAGAAAATCTTAAGGAGATTCAAGGATATCCGGGGTGATCCAAAGAAATCCGATGAAGATCATAAGGGGAGGCAATCTTTTACCACAAAAATTCTCCAGTGGTTACCCCCTCGAGTAGAATTAGAATCAACTAATCGTTTTCAAAAATTCCTAAATTCTTTTATTTTATCTTAAATATCTAAATTCCATTAAATACAAAATTCTGTCTGGCAATTTTAGAGATTTAAAGTAACTAGTGGCAATAGTAGTGAAAAGCCCTGTATATTATTTGGAATCCCACAATATTTCATTTATACGTAAAAAAATCCCTCATAAATAAAATAATAAGTGTTTTCCGCGTTTATCCCTTTGTTTTTCCGTTTGTGGAACGAATCCCTCTAGCTGCCATATCCCGTGTTAAAGAACAATTCCATAAAAAACATAGGGAATCTCGTTGAAAACCATTACGATTTTTTTTTCTGTTGTTTTGTAACTGCCTCCGAAACGCAATCCTCACACAATATTTACTATATATCTTCGGAACGGCGAAATTATTTAGGATACAGCGAGATTTGAATTATTCATCGTATTATTTATGAATTTTATTGAATTCTTCACAATCTCCGTTATATATACTAAACACGAAACGCGTGGAAAAAGTAGGCTACATATTTATTAGAGTACTAATGAGTTTTTTTTATATTTTTTTATTTACTCGCTGTAAATATCAAATATTGTAATGTTAAGGACTATTTACACACGTCAGTGCCGTATCAGTACCGTGTCATTTCAGTATCAGTTTATCCGTGGTCGATCAATGATGTCAATACACACACGTTCGTAAGTACTTGCAATGAAATATTATTTACAGCCCTAGATGAGGAAGAGCAAAAGAAGGGTTTAAATAAAAGGCAGTTAGTGTTTTAAATGAAACTCACGGTTTCTAGTTAATTCCACAATATAATGAAAGTTATTGAAAATTCTAAAAAATTGACAATTGTTTCGATAAATCAATATCATCATCAGAATGACAGAAGTTACATTTTATTTGATGCCTACCTGATGTTTAGTAGTTATTTTTGGCTAGACCAAGAAGTGACCTAGCTTGTGATTGACTTAATATATGTTTATAGAAAAAAGAAGAAGATGTGATATTACAAATATTGAAGCTTAGATATTATTAGCCCTATGGTGATATCCTGGATATCGTTTTTCCAATTAAGATCAGTATAACTGTGCAATGATATAGAAAACCAGGAAAACTATATCTGCTGATCTTTACAATTATCACTTAAGAAGACAGTTTATTAGTGGAGAACTCCCTAGATTTAACTGTTCATTGACAACTTCATATTGTGGGTTTCTTAAATGTCTTCTAATTTCCAATTCTTCAAGGAAATCCAGTTCTTGTTTCTTTTCACAAATATGCAGCACTTCTAGTTTTGTATTAGGTGTCAAGTAGATGTTTTGCGTAGTGGGATTTATCTGGTTGTTTTAACCTGTATGCTCGTAAGTGTTCACTGTATCGGATTTCAAAATTCCTAAGGGTCTGACCCAAATAGACAGCATTACATTCTGGACATTTGAGTTTATATATACCTGACTTCTTTAATAGTGGTATTTTTGTTTTTACATTTAACAATTTTGTACTAGCGTTACTTTCTGTTTTAAAAGAAATTGTTGTATTCGTTGCTGATGATATTATCTTTGAAATATTATTAGAAATACTTCCTGCAACGAATACAACAATTTCTTTTAAAACAGAAAGTAACGTTAGTACAAAATTGTTAAATGTAAAAACAATAATACCACTATTAAAGAAGTCAGGTATATATAAACTCAAATGTCCAGAATGTAATGCTGTCTATTTGGGTCAGACCCTTAGGAATTTTGAAATCCGATACAGTGAACACTTACGAGCATACAGGTTAAAACAACCAGATAAATGCCACTACGCAAAACATCTACTTGGCACCAATCATTCATTGACACCTAACACAAAACTAGAAGTGCTGCATATTTGTGAAAAGAAACAAGAACTGGATTTCCTTGAAGAATTGGAAATTAGATGGCACTTAAGAAACCCACAATATGAAGTTGTCATTGAACAGATAAATCTAGGGAGTTCTCCACTTTTAAACTGTCTTCTTAAGTAATAATTGTAAAGATCAGCAGATATAGTTTTCCTGGTTTTCTATATCATTGCACAGTTTTACTGATCTTAATTGGAAAAATTATATCCAGGATATCACCATAGGGCTAATAATATCTAAGCTTCAATATTTGTAATATCACATCTTCTTCTTTTTTCTATGAACATATATTAAGTCAATCACAAGTTAGGTCACTTCTTGGTCTAGCCAAAAATAACTACTAAACATCAGGTAGGCATCAAATAAAATGTAACTTCTGTCATTCTGACGATGATATTGATTTATCGAAACAATTGTCAATTTTTTAGAATTTTCAATAACTTTCATTATATTGTGGAATTAACTAGACACCGTGAATTTCATTTAAAACACTAATATGAGCAGATTCCACGAAGTAAGGGTCGAGACCGTTAATTTCATTAAAATGCAGTTATAACTTATCTAATAATGATCGATTAATAATTTATTTTATTTATAACATCGAAAAAATTTCAATTTAACAATAAAGTAACAACTTGTTTTTAAAACCGGTGTTTAAATTACGTATTTTACTAAGGAAAGTAATTTTAAAAAAAATTTGTTCCAATTTGAGATTTAGCTGCATAATTAATGTCGAACTAAAATCTAGAACAAACTACATTTATTTATCCCTATACCGGGTGTCCATCTTTATTTTCCCTCATTTTAACTGCCCATAACATCTAAACGGTTTGAGATAGAAACATGCGGTTTTCACTAACATGTTTCATTTTAGCACAAGTTTTGTTTAAAATAGTTAAGTTTTTTTATTCGTTTTGCCTACGTCACAACAAAAATGGCGTATGTTTGACAATTTTTTTGTTGACTTTTGTTAATGGATCACCCAGTATATTTTTTGACAGTTTCAAAGAACCGTCCTTTACCTATTCTTCATTGCAAAATTTTTTAGAATCGGTTAACGTGTGACTGAAAAATTAACTTTTAAAATGAAAGATGCAAAGTAGTACTTAATCACAAAACGTAACAACAATTTTATTCAAAACAAGACACCAACAAAAAAGTGATAGTTTCAATTAATTAAATGTTCAATGTGCCGTCCTTCTTGATAAATACACTTGCTTAACCTTACATATAAATTTGTAAAAGACTTGCCCCACATGTCTTGGGTAATGCTGTTAAATGCATGACGAATATTAATCTTTAATTCGTCCAAATTTTGTGGTGCAGGATTATACGCTAAAGATTTTACATATCCCCATACAAAAAAATCAGGAACTGTTAGGTCACATGAATTAGAAGCCCATTCTACTGGACCACTTCTGCCAATCCAGTTGTCACCAAATTTATTGGAAACAGAGTTTCTAGCTAATAAAGAAAAATGGGGAAGTGCATGATCATTGCTGGAAATAAGTTTCATTCCAATTACCATTTAATTGTACATCTTGATCCAGCTGTGGATAAAAAAATAATTCCAACATGTCTGTATAAGTATTTCCATTGTTTGTTTTTTCAGAGAAAAAAATGGCCCATAGATTTTATTGTTGTTGACAGCACACCACACATTTACCTTAGGCGAATCTCTTTCATATTGTTCAAACTCGACCGGATTTACTTCAGACCAAATTCTGCAATTATGTTTTCCTACGATCACTGCCCAAAGTAGGCTTTTACACAATCAAATCTAACCGCAAAGTTGATGTTTTACGTGATCAGTCATAATTTGACATTATTTCCGCTCTAGAGCGTACTTTTCCGCTCACATGTTTTCATTTACAATAAACTAAAGAAAGTTAGTTAATAATAGGTATATTAATAGTACATTATACACTAAGCGACTAAAGTGGCCCATTTAATCCCGCGGGTGGGACCCATTTAATCCCCGAGGGAATCAATCCATATACATTTTTAATAAAAATAAATACTACTTAGGATGGACATCGAGGATGCACTTTTATGAAATGAAATTTGGCTGGGCATCGACGACGGACTTTTATGAAATGAAACTTTGCTGGGCATCGAGCACCTCTATTAAGCTGGAACCCCCACCATCGCAAATCAAGTTCGCAACCAGTCAAAAATTTAGTGCTATTTAGGTGCTAATTTAGTACCCTAGTCCGAATTTTAGAGCTCAAACCGTTTAGCAGGAAATCGCGTGAAAAATGGGGGGGTCCAGCTTGCCATTAAGCTGGACCCCCCCATATCAGAAAAAAATATATAGTGATCCAGTATAGACGACAATTACACTATAATTTAGTGCTAATTAAGTGCTCTAAGATAACGTTAACAATTTGACAAAATATAACAGTCTTTAAATAGTTTAATTGGGGAACGTGGGAGCCGCGCTCTAAAATTTGTTAAACAATCTAAAATTCGTTAGACGATCGTTAAATAATTTGGTGCTCGCAAGATTATGGTACTAAAATGTTCCTTAAGCATCCTACTTTCGAAAAAATACAATGACAGAATTTAGTGCTACCTGTATCATGTGGAATTAAGTAGTTTATACGGGAAAGAGAACATCGCGCTCTAAAATTCGTTAGACGATCGTTAAAAAATTTGGTGCACGCAAGAATATGGTACTACAATGTTCCTTAAGCATCATACTTTCGAAAAAATACAATAACAGAATTTAGTGTTAACTGTATGACGTGGAATTAAGTAGTTTATACGGGAAAGAGAGAAGGCCCCGCTTTCAAATTCGTTAGACGATCGTTAAAAAATTTGGTGCTCGCAAGTTTATGGTACTAAAATATTACTTAAGCATCGTACTTTCAAAAAAATACAATGTCAGAATTTAGTGCTACCTGTATCACGTGGAATAAGTAGTTCATACGGGAAAGAGAAAACGCCACGCTCTAAAATTCGTGAGACGATCGTTAAAAAATTTGGTGCTCGCAATATTATGGTACTAAATTGTTCCTTAAGCATCGCACTTTCAAAAAAATACTATATCAGAATTTAGTGCTACCTGTCATACGTGGAATTAAGTATTTTATACGGGAATGAGAGAACGCCGCGCTCTAAAATTCGTTAGACGATCGTTAAAAAATTTGGTGCTCGCTAGATTATGGTACTAAAATGTTCCTTAAGCTTCGTACTTTCAAAAAAATACAATGTCAGAATTTAGTGCTATCTGTATCACGTGGAAAGTAGTTCATACGGGAAAGAGAGAACGCCACGCTCTAAAATTCGTTAGACGATCGTTAAAAAATTTGGTACTCGCAAGATCATGGTACTAAATTGTTCCTTAAGCATCGTACTTTCAAAAAAATACAATATCAGAATTTAGTGCTACCTGTCATACGTGGAATTAAGTATTTTATACGGGAATGAGAGAACGCCGCGCTTTAAAATTCGTTAGACGATCGTTAAAAAATTTGGTGCTCGCTAGATTATGGTACTAAAATGTTCCTTAAGCTTCGTACTTTCAAAAAAATACAATAGCAGAATTTAGTGCTACCTGTCATACGTGGAATTAAGTATTTTATACGGGAAAGAGAGAACGGCGCGTACTAAAATTCGTTAGACGATCGTTAAAAAATTTGGTGCTCGCAAGATTATGGTATTAAAATGTTCCTTAAGCTTCGTACTTTCAAAAAAATACAATAGCAGAATTTAGTTCTACCTGTCATACGTGGAATTCAGTATTTTATACGGGATAGAGAGAACGCCGCGCTCTAAAATTCTTAGACGATCGTTAAAAAATTTGGTGCTCGCAAGTTTACGGTATTAAAATATTCCTTAAGCATCGTACTTTCAAAAAAATACAATGTCAGAATTTAGTGCTATCTGTATCACGTGGAAAGTAGTTCATACGGGAAAGAGAGAACGCCACGCTCTAAAATTCGTGAGACGATCGTTAAAAAATTTGGTGCTCGCAATATTATGGTACTAAATTGTTCCTTAAGCATCGTACTTTCAAAAAAATACAATATCAGAATTTAGTGCTACCTGTCATACGTGGAATTAAGTATTTTATACGGGAATGAGAGAACGCCACGCTCTAAAATTCGTGAGACGATCGTAAAAAATTTGGTGCTCGCAATATTATGGTACTAAATTGTTCCTTAAGCATCTCACTTTCAAAAAAATACAATATCAGAATTTAGTGCTACCTGTCATACGTGGAATTAAGTATTTTATACGGGAATGAGAGAACGCCGCGCTCTAAAATTCGTTAGACGATCGTTAAAAAATTTGGTGCTCGCTAGATTATGGTACTAAAATGTTCCTTAAGCTTCGTACTTTCAAAAAAATACAATAGCAGAATTTAGTGCTACCTGTCATACGTGGAATTAAGTATTTTATACGGGAAAGAGAGAACGGCGCGCTCTAAAATTCGTTAGACGCTCGTTAAAAAATTTGGTGCTCGCAAGTTTATGGTACTAAAATATTCCTTAAGCATCGTACTTTCAAAAAAATACAATATCAGATTTTAGTGCTACCTTTATCACGTGGAATTAAATAGTATATACGGGAAAGAGAGAGCGCCGCGCTCTAAAATTCGTTAGACGATCGTTAAAAAATTTGGTGCTCTCAAGAGTATGGTACTAAAATGTCCCTTAAGCATCATACTTTCGAAAAAAGTACAATGACAGTACATTTTTGTAATATCGATATTACACATTATCCATATTTCATGACCGATATTTGCTGTACGATATTAATATCGATATCCCATCACTAAACGAAATAAATATGAACGGCAACAGTAAAGCTAGCTCCCCCACTTTTTCAAATTAAAAAAAAAACATGTGTAATTTAGAACTAATTTAGGACTAATTTGTACCCAAAAAATTATAATTTTTCTGAAAAATCACTATTTAAAGTGGGGGTGCTAGCTTGAGGTCAAGCTAACACCCCCACATTGACAAAATCAAATTTTATTGGCATAAATGTAAACTTTGAATTAAGGACTAATTTGTACCCAAAAGATAATAATTTGTACCCAGTCAGTTTTTCTGAAAAACCGCTATTTAAAGTGGAGCTCAAGCTAGCACCCCCACTTTTACAAAATCAAATTTTAACAGCATACCTTTAAACTTTTAATGTAGGACTAATTTGTACCCAAAAGCGTTTTTCATTATCATATCATTTTGTTTATTACAGATGATAGTAAATTAGACCACGTGTTTTATTAATTTCCAAGTAAATAGTTAAAAAATGTGAAATTACCAAAAGTAACTAAATATTATCAATTTTCGAAATTAGGACCAATTTATATACACACTGCTTTTCCTAAAAAAGGCTTTTTAATGTGCTTTACCTCACAGCTGTCATCCTGATTAAAGTTCAAAATGGAGGGAAAACTAGAGAAACTCTTAGATGAAGTGTTTTATGAAACACGGCACCTACATAGCCAGGTAGGTACTTCCCAGAAATTTTTGTTTTCATATATTATATATTGTTTTGTCTCTAATAAAATACTATATTAATATAATTCCATAACTCTTATTTTTTTTAGTGAGATCTTTTGTGATAACTGAGGCGATCCTTTGACAAGACAAAAAAATTCCCTAGTGCACCTGCGTAATAATGCGTAAATAGTTCAAAGCGGTTAAAAGAATGATCATACTCTGGTGTTGTCAATTTTTTTTAACTGCCTGGCGGTTTAGTAAAGATGTGCAATGATGTCACGTCAGACTTTCGTTTCTGATGGACAAACAATTTAAAAACATTTTTTTGTTACCCTCGCAAATACCGAAAGGTGATATTTTTTGTTTTTTAGATGATTGCGTCTCTGATCTACCGCTCCTATTTCTCATTCATAATCATTCTCTATTGGTTGAAACAACTAACCCCTATTTTTAAATTTGTTTAAGCATTCTGAATTATATCCAAATATTAAGAGATACATTACAATTTATTAGAAATACAGCAAAAGTTTATTATTGATATATAAATTATTTTAGTCATAAATGCATTTCTTTTTGTCAATAGGGCCAATAATACTGCTAGATGTGTCGCAGGGTAGTTACAATATTAGCAAAATAAAATTGAAGGATTTAACAACAATAATCCGAATGGCAACAGATACTAATAACTTATATGAATTAGCCGGAGTCGTGCATTATGAACCTCCGAGATATGCACGTCATATGTCCGAATCTGATGTCGGCCATTACAAGTGTTCAGCAGAATGGCAAATATGTACTGCATGGTATGAATCCGACGATATAAAGAAAAAGGTGGAGCGAGTCCGTAATGACACATTTACAATTCCTTCCATTATAATGTATAAAGAGACATCGCATAATTATATTGAGTGAAAAAATAATACTATGTTTTTATACAATATACCTTTTCTGTTCAATATACTTTTTAGTACTGTACTTCTATGTCTAAAATTAGAGGGCATCCCTCTAGGAAGGCGCGGTTTAAGAGATAAACTACGATTTTGAAATAATTTCAATTATGACATAGTACAAACTTATTAGTATTGAGAATACCTATAATTTAATTAAAATATATTATTTATATCACTCAAATTATAATTCATTAACCTCGAAGGTAATTCAATAATGAATTTGGGTTTTATTTAGAATTTACAATAATTTAGAAGGTGTATTCAGCTGTGGTGTTTAAATTCATATTAGTCACAGTTTAACATTTCTGTTTGAACACCTCTAAAAAGTAGTTTGGCTGGGTAAAATATGAGTATACAAATTAGTCCCATATTCGAAAATTAATATTTAGTTACTTTTGATCATTTCAAATCTTCTAACGATTCACTTAGAAAACTATAAAACAGGTGGTCTAATTTACTATCATCTTTTATAAACAAAATGTACTTAATAATGAAAAAACTATTTTGGGTACAAATTAGTCCTTAATTCAAAGTTTAAAGGTAAGGTGTTGAAATTTGATTTTGTAAAGACGGAGGTGTTCAAGCCAGCACTCCCACATTAAAACTTCTTTTACAGGGAAAACTGTGTGGGTACAAAGTTTAAGTTTTTGGGTAGAAATTAGTCCTGTATTCGAAAATTAATAATATTTAGTATTATATTTCTTGGAAATTAATAAAATACGTTGTCTAATTTACTATCATATTTTATAAACAAAATGATATGATAATGAAAAAACGCTTTTGGTTACAAATTAGTTCTAAATGCAAAGTTTAAAGGTATGCTATTGAAATTGGATTTTATAAAGGTGGACGTATTCGAGCCAGCACTTCCTTTTACAGGGAAAACTGTGTAGGTACTAATTTTAATTTTTTCGGTACAAATTAGTACTATATTCGAAAATTAATAATATTACGTTGTCTTTGATAATTTTAAATCTTTTAACGATTCACTTGGAAATTAATAAAACAGGTGGTCTAATTTTCTATCATCTTTTATAAACAAAATGATATGATAATGAAAAACGCTTTTGGGTACATATTAGTCCTAAATTCAAAGTTTAAAGGTATGCTGTTAAAATTTGATTTTGTAAAAGTGGGGGTGCTAGCTTGAGCTTAAACTAGCACCCCCACTTTAAATAACGGGTTCTCAGAAAAACTGAGTGGGTACAAATTATTATCTTTTGGGTACAAATTAGTCCTTAATTCAAAGTTCACATTTATGAAAATAAAATTTAATTTTGTCAATGTGGGGGTGTTAGCTTGAGCTCAAGCTAGCACCCCCACTTTAAATTGTGATTTTTCAGAAAAACTAAATGGGTACAAATTCTAATTTTTTGGGTACAAGTTTATTTTAAATTTGAAAAAGTGGGGGTGCTAACTTTACTGACGTCCGATTGCCGATACTTAAAGTGTGCTTAAAGGGAAACAAAATATCCATAATAATTATTACTTTTTCCTATTACACTATCTAATAAAATTTTGCAATGCAATATGATTTTTACTCTGCCCGTTTATTTTTTTCAATCTTAAATATAGAATTATAAAGATTTAATTTATGAGAAAATACTATTTGGGCACTCCTAAATTTTGCCGCCTTTGTGCCTGCACAACGTGCACACCCGTAAGAACGGGCAAGGGTGTTTGGAAATGGTGACTCAACGTAAATACATACTTAAATTTATTTTTAAATAGATTAATTAATGATTACTTGTTTAAAATAGTGCATATTAACATATTCGATGAAAGTATAGAATTTTAGTTGGAATTTAAAATTTCATAGCAATATTTTGAAGAGCATCATATTTGTGACGAACAGGAGCGAATTGTGTAAAGAGTTTAGAAAGATAAGAAATCTTGATGAAAATGCCTTTTCTTTCTCAGGATCAGCTCAAATAATCAATGTTAATAGCCTTGCCGTTAATCCAGAAGAACTCTATGAACTTTTAGATGATATTGATTTTAATTTGGAGTATTATTGTGGGAATGACTATAAACTACTTATTCCACGTGATTCAGGTAGCACTAAATTCTGATATTGTATTTTTTTGAAAGTACGATGCTTAAGGAATATTTTAGTACCATAAACATGCGAGCACCAAATTTTTGAACGATCGTCTAACGAATTTTAGAGCGCGGCGTTCTCTCTTTCCCGTATAAACTACTTAATTTCACGTGATACAGGTAGCACTAAATTATGGCATTGTATTTTTTTGAAAGTACGATGCTTAAGGAATATTTTAGTACCGTAATCCTGCGGGCACCAAATTTTTTAACGATCGTCTAACGAATTTTAGAGCGAGGTGTTCTCTCTTTCCCATATAAACTAATTAATTCCACGTGATGCTGGTAGCACTAAATTCTGTCATTGTACTTTTTCGAAAGTACAATGCTTAAGAAACATTTTAGTACCATAATCTTGCGAGCACCAAATTTTTTAACGAGTGTCTAACGAATTTTAGATCATGGCGTTCTGTCTTTCCCGTATAAACTACTTAATTCCACGTATTACAGGTAGCACTAAATTCTGGTATTGTATTTTTGTGAAAATACGGTGCTTAAGCAACATTTTAGTAGCATAATCTTGCGAGCACCAAATTTTTTAACGATCGTCTAACGAATTTTAGAGCGCGGTGTTTTCTCTTTCCCATATAAACTAGTTAATTCCACGTGATGCAGGTAGCACTAAATTCTGCCATTGTACTTTTTCAAAAGTACGATGCTTCAGAAACAATTTAGTACCATAATCTTGCGAGCACCAAATTTTTTAACGATCGTCTAACGAATTTTAGAGCGCAGCGTTCTCTCTTTCCCGTATAAACTACTTAATTTCACGTGATACAGGTAGCACTAAATTCTGTCATTGTATTTTTTTGAAAGTACGATGCTTAAGGAATATTTTAGTACCATAAACATGCGAGCACCAAATTTTTGAACGATCGTCTAACGAATTTTAGAGCACGGCGTTCTCTCTTTCCCGTATAAACTACTTAATTCCACGTGTTACAGGTAGCATTAAATTCTGATATTGTATTTTTTTGAAAGTGCAATGCTTAAGAAACAATTTAGTACCATAATCTTGCGAGCACCAAATTTTTTAACGATCGTCTAACGAATTCTATAGCGCGGCGTTCTCTCTTTCCCGTATAAACTACGTATTCCACCTGATACAGGTAGCACTAAATTCTGACATTGTATTTTTTTGAAAGTACGATGCTTAAGGAATATTTTAGTACCATAAACATGCGAGCACCAAATTTTTGAACGATCGTCTAACGAATTTTAGAGCGCGGCGTTCTCTCTTTCCCATATAAACTACTTAATTTCACGTGATACAGGTAGCACTAAATTATGGCATTGTATTTTTTTGAAAGTACGATGCTTAAGGAATATTTTAGTACCGTAATCTTGCGGGCACCAAATTTTTTAACGATCGTCTAACGAATTTTAGAGCGAGGTGTTCTCTCTTTCCCATATAAACTAATTAATTCCACGTGATGCTGGTAGCACTAAATTCTGTCATTGTACTTTTTCGAAATTACAATGCTTAAGAAACATTTTAGTACCATAATCTTGCGAGCACCAAATTTTTTAACGAGTGTCTAACGAATTTTAGATCGCGGCGTTCTGTCTTTCCCGTATAAACTACTTAATTCCACGTATTACAGGTAGCACCAAATTCTGGTATTGTATTTTTGTGAAAGTACGGTGCTTAAGTAACATTTTAGTAGCATAATCTTGCGAGCACCAAATTTTTTAACGATCGTCTAACGAATTTTAGAGCGCGGTGTTTTCTCTTTCTCATATAAACTAGTTAATTCCACGTGATGCAGGTAGCACTAAATTCTGCCATTGTACTTTTTCAAAAGTACGATGCTTAAGAAACAATTTAGTACCATAATCTTGCGAGCACCAAATTTTTTAACGATAGTCTAACGAATTTTAGAGCGCAGCGTTCTCTCTTTCCCGTATAAACTACTTAATTTCACGTGATACAGGTAGCACTAAATTCTGTCATTGTATTTTTTTGAAAGTACGATGCTTAAGGAATATTTTAGTACCGTAATCTTGCGAGCACCAAATTTTTGAACGATCGTCTAACGAATTTTAGAGGGCGGCGTTCTCTCTTTCCCGTATAAACTACTTAATTTCACGTGATACAGGTAGCACTAAATTCTGACATTGTATTTTTTCGAAAGTAGGATGCTTAAGGAACAATTTAGTACCATAATCTTGCGAGCATCAAATTTTTTAACGATCGTCTAACGAATTTTAGATTGTTTAACAAGTTTTAGAGCGCGGCTCCCACGTTACCCAAATAAACCATTTAAAGAATGTTATATTTTGTCAAATGTTTAACGTTATCTTAGAGCACTTAATTAGCACTAAATTATAATGTAATTGTCGTCTATACTGGATCATTATATATTTTTTTCTGATATGGGGGGGTCCAGCTTAATGGCAAGCTGGACCCCCCCATTTTTCACGTGATTTCCTGCTAAACGGTTTGAGCACTAAAATTCGGACTAGGGTACTAAATTAGCACCTAAATAGCACTAAATTTTTGACTGATTGCGAACTTGATTTGCGATGGTGGGGGGTCCAGGTTAATAGGGGTGAACTGAGCTTTGAATTGCGTGTTTCTCAAAAACGGATGAACATATCGCGTTCAAACAAGAGTACCAATATTACGTAGAAATGATGTTTATGTCATATTTTCTAATCAAAATTCAAAATAACTAAAAAGTTTCGTTAAAAAAAGTTACCAGTCGATTGCATCATCAGGAATCATTCATATGGCGCCCCCTGTAGAATGTAGAATAATACATAAAATAATATTCCCTGTATAAAAGTATGCCTCTGTGCCGATTTTGATAACAATTGATAAATTATAGAGTGAAATTATTAGCGAATAACGAAAAAAAATCAACTTTAACGCCCTGTATCTTTTTCCACAGCAGTATTTCATTAAGGCATATTTGGTTCTATCGCCATATTTTGATCCAAACAATCCGCCCTTAGCATATGTCCCAACAGTTATGACTCACCTTGTATTACTTACTCTTTGATAAGTGTGCTTCTTTGTGTTTAAACGTGAATTGGATAAGAAGTTGCAGTGTAAACATGGAAATTATGCAAGAAAAGCGCAAAAAAATTCAGAGATTTTTAACAAACTTTTATATTATTTTATTCATTTGGGGTATTAGTATGGGAAATATGAGAAAAAAGCCATTTAAAAAAATAAAAAGAGAAAATAAAAATAAACAACTCAGGTAATAGCGAGTATATTATTGTTCATTCTTAAAACCACATTGAAGACGTTCATTATTTGAAAAACTTCGGAAAAAAACCTAAAGAAATACAACCAAAAAAATATTGAGAAAACATCATTATTGCGGATTACTGTTTTCAAACAAAATCAACCAGAACGTAAATTTTATCGAAAATATTGTGGAAACAAGCAACCATATATGTACCAAACCAACCATATATGTACCAAAAATAATATTGGATCGAATAAGAAAAATATTTCAAAATATTATTTTTAATTAAGTGATCTCAAGCTTATTGTGGTATAAAACAATTTAATTTTTGTCGGCTACTATTACACATATACTTAATTAAGTAAATATTTATATTAACACCAACAATGTTTGCTACAAACTTAAATATTATTAAAGACACCGGTGATTAACTAATTAACAACTTTATGACACATGGTTTCATTATACTACATTATTTTTAACTTTATGCGCAATACTAATAAACGTGAGGTAATTTCTACTAATTTAAAGATCATTGACATTATTTGTTTGTAAAATAATAATAATATTTGTAACCCCTACGTTCAATTTATAAGTTGGGATAGGAACGTTCATCCATCATCTATAATAAGAATAGTTGTCTAAATTGAGGTTATTTATTGTTTTAAATTACCTTTATATCTAAAAAAACCGGTTCTAATTGAGATAATTATGAAAAAATGAATGCAATCATGTCTACAAAACCAGTTTTTTTATCAGACAAAAAGAAATTATAAAAAATGTATAAATTACTTCGCGGTAAATATAAACAAAAAAAGATAGTCGGTGACAGTTAAACTATATAGAGATGGGGTTTCCACTTACACATCAACAAGTTTTAATATAACTGTTTTTCAAACCAGATTTTGACAGACAGTACTTTCCCGACTATCACTTTTGTCCTTTAATATTAGTCATAACATATTATCGCCGTGAAAGTATTTTTCCTTGTAAAAACTGATTTGATAAACAGTAAAATTAAAACTTATAGAGTTGTAACTAGAAATCGCATCTCTACATCTTGAAGTAGATATTATTTTGACAAGTATATAATAACATAACCACGATTTGTAGTGATTAATAAAAAATGAATTAACTCACCTGTGTTGAATACGGTTGGGAACATAACCGGATACCATCCTGACTTAATTTCTCCCTTAATAACACTTTCAATTGCAATCTTGGTATTTTCACTAACTCGGCTTTACCTTCTTCGTATTCGTCTAAATATTTTGCGACTTCTTGACCGCTTTCCGCTGACGAATTAGCTCCCGGACTCGCGTTAACTCTTTGTGTATCTTTTTCAGACCTTCCAGAAGACGTTCTGGATGATCGGGCACTCACATTGTCACAAAAGCACTCGTCGTGAACACCTGCACTTTCTTCTAAAGTAAAATAAACTGACGCGGCACCTTCTTCGCGGAGGGTTCGTACAGATTGTAACAACCTGCTGCGATGCACTTGATTAAACACTCCGATAGCGTCCAGATCGGGATCGCCGACCTGTTTGCATATTTCTAAATCGTCGTAACCGTTGTCTATGAAACTTTCGGCGTATTGACCGAGGTGAAGAGATCTCAGCCATTCAGCAACGATGTTGCCTGACATGGTCTTCGGAGTGTACATCCGTGCTTTACGCGACGCTAACGCGGTCTGATTACGAGGAAGCGGTGTTGATGTGCGTTTGTCATGATGTCATGCTGAAAATGCCGGTATACAGCTTTTCAAAGCAACGTTGCCGGCTCAAACTTTAATATATTCCATTTCAACTGAAGACTAGTTTATTAAAACTATACATAATATTTAGTATTCATATAATAATAATATAATTTTCTTTATTCATGATACTTAAATGAGTATTGAGTTTTACCCAAGGACGAAAAAAGATTATCATTATTAGTATAAAAAGTAATAAAAGGAAAGTAAAATATTTATGTTATGAATACAAAATAGGAGTAATAATAATATTAATAATTTATTCTCAAAAAAGTATATAGATACATCACATTAAAATACAATAAAATAAGAATAAATTGATACTCAATAAGTGCCAAGCACTTGTTTCGAGAATTAATTAATCAAATGCAATATATAAAATATAAAATGGTATACCTAAACAAATAAATAAAATGGATGAAAACATACAAAGATACAACAATAATACAGTAATGACACTCAGGATCTCAGGAACCCAAGAAAGTATTGGTATTACAAAATATTGGATATAAGGCTTCTCGGTACTTCTAACAGGAACGTTGGATAGAATTGTTTCAAGAAGAATATTTTTATGTTTGGGGAAAGGTAATAGAACGATCATTGGCTTAGCGTTTTTGTTACTGTCGGGAAAATATGCAATGGTCTATTTTGCGTGGCTTCTTAATTTATGAGTTTTATTGAAATACTTTACACTCGAGCATAAGAAGTAAAGTTGTCTCACATTCAGAATATTACATTCCCTCTATAATCTGTTTTTAAATGTATTAGTTTTAGGAATCGCCTTTGAATAAGAAGTTAATCTTGTTTTAATTATTTTTTCAAATAGTTTCATTTAAAAAGTAGTAATTTATAAAGTCTGATAATAAAAGTATTTCTTGTTATATTTTAAGAACTTCGACAACACTGGTCTTTTGGCACACTGGCGCACTCGCTATACGATCGGACACGGAAGTACTCGAAGATATCTCGAGAGAAGGGTTGCTGTGGTAGTTTTCTTCGGTTCGCGTTTCGCGACTTCGCGATGTCGACGAGACTGCAAGAGCACCTGAGGGAAATGAATGTGAAGCAGCGTTGTCAAATTCGCCTAAACCGAATAAGATCTCTGTTGATCGTCGAAAGAAAACTATAAATATTGATGAACTTGAAAGGTCGCGGAAGTTGAAAGAACTCTGTTTTATCGTGGAATGATTAATGAGGATTGGGCGGAGTATTTTTCTCTTCAACTAGTTAAGTAGCGAAATTGATACAATGGAGAAATAAAAAAATGCATTAACATTGATTTAATTACCGTAATATTTTAACCGTTTTTTAAATCGGCATACTAACAAAATTGTTTTATTCATATGTATACAGGGGTGTTACAAAATGATGTTACATATGATTTAAAAATTTCAAAATGCACTCGAACATTTATTCGATCTATAAACAATGTATTACTCAGAATGTATGTTTTAAGATATAATCTAATGTAGTATTTTATTATAGATTGAACTAAAGTCACATATCATGTTTCAACAGCAAATCAAACTGCCGTATTTCATCTCAAACAAATAAAAAGTAAGTTGGGAGTCTGTAACTCCATTGCCCTTTCTCTATCGGTTCTCTTAGGAGTTCTTTCGAACTTCTGGTCACGTTCCGATACTAAAGAGAACTTCAGGTGAAAAATAAAATATGAAGGACGCAGGAAAAGTTGTTGTAAAGTGCCTCGACAACACCTAAGCACATAGGCGGAACTATCATAGAGTTGGTATTAGTTTAATTTAATTGTTAAAAAAATTCACTTCGAAATTTTGATAGAAAAAAAATTATGTATGTGCTTATTAAGACGTTAAGCACCACCATGTTAAAAAAAACAAAAATAATCGGCCCCTAAGGAAAGTTAAATAAAATCATGTGATGTGTATCCTAAATGCCAATTTATCCTTTTTTTTGTATAATTGAAAAAATAAATTATAGTTTTTGTTTTGTAAAATAAAAATTGTATTCGCTTGGATACAGGTGGCCCATTTGCAATAATTAAAGCTTTTGGTCATTTGTATTGTTACGAAACAGCACACTGGTATAGTCCCTAAATCCGACTCTGTCTAAGCCAGGTATGAAAGTTAAAATTATGGCGGACGCGCAGGGTTTCTTAGAATTGTTTACGAATGTGACTATCTTATCTAGACATTGTTTTTGTGACCAGTCTTATCTAGAAAAAAACTGTCTGTGGGTATGGTGTACACACTAGATGTAAATTGAGTGAATGAAAATGACGAGTACTCAGTGTGTATATGTTTATTAATATGCAGCTAAGCGCTTTCGGCCTTTAGGCCATTATCAAAGCTGTCGTCATAAAAAACAGGTGTCAAAAAACATCCAGCTGATAAAAACGAAACAATGTATGAAATTACGTCATTGTTTTACAATTATATCATTAAAAAAAACATTAAAATAACCCTTTAAGATATTGCCGCTGACGTTGAAAATGAAATTTCGTCTCTAAAATCTGAAATCGAGAATAAGATTACAACGATAGGCGAGAAAATCAAGGAATTAGAGGAAAAGATTGCCGATTCAAGAACGCGAGACACGCCAGAGGAAGAAAAGAAGACCGAGAAAACGAAACCGAAACAATTTGAATAATTGCTCCGATAGAGACAAGGCAGTGAATTTAACTATCGCGCTTCGGGGAGATGCGTTAGATGTACTTCAGACGATACCACTTGAAGAAACGGATGACATCGAGCAGCTGAAGAAGAGTTTGGACATGCGATATGGCCACGAACATCTAGAACATTTGTACATATTCCAGCTGAAGAACTGAAGGCGGAAACATGACGAAACCCTTCAAGAATATGAACTGGACATTGCCCGACTACTTCGATTTGCTTATCCGTCAGCACCAGCGAACATGATGAAATGTTTAGGCATTCAGGCCTTTATTGACGGCTTATGTGACCACGATATGGAGAAGCTTCGATTAGCCCATCCCAAAACATTGGTCGATGCATTGACTGCTGCTCTTGAATATAAAGCAGCCACGATGGCTTCCGGATACAACAAAGGTAGGACCATACAGGAAGAAGGTGACGATGACAGACTAGAGCAGATCGTCAACTTGTTAAAAGGTATGGTAGACAAGAAACCGAAGAAAATCAGGTGCTGTAATTGTGGCGAGCTAGAACATGCACGCAGTTCGTGTAAGCGTCCTACGACTCCTGCAAACCAAGAACCTCTTAAATTAAAAGCAGCCACGAAGGGGTCGCGGTAAAACAAAGGTAAGACGATGCAGGAAGAAGATGACGATGACAAACTTGATCAGATCGTCAACTTGTTGAAAGGTATGGCAGACAAGAAGCCGAAGAAGATCAAATGCAGGAAGTGTAGCGAGCTACAGCACGTACGCAGTCCGTCTAAGCGCTCCAAGACTCCTGCAACCCAAGAACTCCAGTCACAGGGGAAATCAGACAGGGGTGAACATGCAGCTGATGTGAATAATCGAAAAGCCAACTCTTTGCCTAGGCGGTCATGCCCTGTAGACTATTCATAATGCAACAAGTCAAAATCTAAGGAAGTAGCAGTTTCAAGAATTACAGTAGTCAATGATGAATGGTCACCCACCAGGATCAGAGAAGATCAAGAGCATGATCCTCACCTGAAGATGTTCCGGCAATGGAAGGAAGAAAATCCGCGACCTACCTGGCCAGAAGTGTCCCTGAACGTCATCCCCGAGAGTTTTCCAGTCATAATTGAAAAAAACCACCCGAAAATATGGCACTGGCCAACACCTGGTGCACCCTAGCCTGGCTCTGAATGTCATCCCCGAGGGATTTCCAGACACAATTGAAAAAGATCAACCAAAAATCGTTACTATGGGGTTTTTTTGAGTCGCTGAATTCAAAAATATCACCGACGAACTCCCCACAGACACCTGGTGCGCCCTACCCTGGCTCTGAACGTCGTCCCCGAGGGGTTTCCAGGCACAATTGAAAAAGATTCTAGGTTGGTATTTTTCCATTGTGTCTGGAAAACCGTCGGGATGACTTTCAAATCCAGGTTTGGGCGCACCAGGTCTCCGTGGGGTGTTCGTCGGTGTCATATTTGATTTCAGCGAGCCAAAAAAACTCCGTAACGATTTTCGGGTGGTTTTTTTCAATTATGTCTGGAAAACCCTTGGGGATGACGTTCAGGACCAGGTTAGGGCGCACCAGGTGTTCGGGCGGTCGTTTTCAACATAAAATTCGGATTCAACGCACACAGCGAGCCCCCATAACGATATTCGGTTCGTTATTGTCGATATTTCCAGAAAAATTCACGAAGATGGCGACCGCGTCCAGGTTGGGGTCCACCAGGTGTCCGTAGGGTGTTCGCCGATAGTATATTCGAATTTAGCGTCCCAAAAACCCCCGGGTGCCCAGTTTCTCTCGTCTCTCGCATAAAGTTCGGGATAGTCTCCGGGGGCGTTCCTGAGCTCCAGGTGTTCGGGGGGGGTCAATTTGAACATCATAATCGTGACCAGCGACCTCGAAACCCCCGGGTACCAGACTTGAGCCAATTCTGACTCTTATTTACGAAGTTATTAAATGTTCCAAAAGGCCTCTCAAAAGATGCATTTTTGCATGCATTTTTGGCTGCAGCAATGTAACTTCCGTTTTGTAATAGGTACAAAGTAGATACGAATGATATAAATAATTTTTGCAAGCAAATGCAAAAAACCGTATTCCGATACGTCCTATCCTAAAAGATTTCCTATCTTTGGCCTTTTTAGTGCTTCATTGCCTCGACTAATAGAACTTTCAATAAAAACAAAACTTTCATTCATTTTTTTTAAGCAGATAATTGTTCCTGGCCATAGAAATTAGTAATTATTGTTTTATTTTCTTAAAAATCAGAGTTACGCCTTTGGGTAGATTTGGAAGAGAAACAAAATGGGGGCTGGCGAGAGTTCTCTGCCTCTGGGGGCATGACATGTCCGACCTGCAGATTGAACCCATGTCCTCCAAGGACCAAGTACATTTCTCAGCTTTTATTGCTGCTGTTAAAGAAGTTTTACTGACCTTTTAAATGGCATTTGGGCTCGTATATTCTCATATATACATAAACTCGTAAAAAAGTTTGACGTTACATCGATAATTTCATTACATACAGTGTGTTACAAGAAGATAGATCAGAAAAAGAATCGAATATATTTAACAACGTCCTTTAGCAAGCAAGGAATTATAAGTGAATCATTGGCGGAGAAGAGATATATTTCAACAAGATTATAAACAAGGTAAATCAGTATTTAAATCAGAGGACTAGAGTTGATTATATATATAGGGTCTTTAAAAAAAGTAGTTATTTATGAAAGCATAAAATTTACTTACTAGGGCATCAAGTAATTTTCGATATCTGAAACCTAATAATTCAGTAGTACGTTCGAAAAAGATTAATACTTTGTCTGAATATTTATTTAAAGCATTTTTCCTTAACTTTATGTATAGTATATGTAATATATGTATACAAGGTGACACAACTATTGGGACTAAGGGCGGATTGTTTGTACCAAAATATGGCGATGGAACCAAATATGCCTTAATCAAATATGGCTGTGGAAAAAGATACAAGTTGAATTATTATTTCGTTATTCGTTAATAATTTCACTGTATAATTTATCAATTGTTATCAAAATCGGCACAGAGACATACTTTTATACAGGAAATAGTATTTTATGTATGTATGTATGTATGTATGTATGTATGTATGTATGTATGTATGTATGTATGTATGTATGTATGTATGTATGTATGTATGTTTTTTTTATTATAGAGGTAGGAAAATACTTTTACGTATCGTCAGGACTTGATGTTATGCCTGGTATGTCGGACTCGGAAGCCTTTCCAATACCGACTAAAAACCTCCTCTGTCTCCAACCTCTGTTTCCCCCGCGGTACCACCGTTAGGCATTACTTCGCAGAGGAAGGATCTAGCTATCGCCCTTCCTTCTATAAGTCGATTTCATGGTGGTTTCGTTCTACGAGGTTGTCTGTCTAAATCAAATTTTTTTTTATTCACGCGTTTCGATTTTTTGCACGTTCTCTTTCTAAACGACGAAGTTCTTGGAGTACCTCTGTTGCAAATCGACTTGTTGCCTCCCAGGCCTTCTCTGAGGATAGCATAGCTTTCACTAGTGACTCTGGTCGTGTTTTAGAATGAACGGTAGCTTCCCAGTCGCTGCGTATTGTGATGAAACGGGGACAGACACAGAACACGTGCTCCGCGTCCTCCCTAACTCCAGGACAGGACGGACATTCTGGAGAGTCCTCATGTTTAAACCGGTGCAAGTATGCTCTAAAGCAGCCATGTCCCGAGATCATTTGTATCAGGTAGTAATTGACCTCGCCATGATCTCGGTTCAACCAAATATCCAATTGTGGTATAATGCGGTACGTCCACCTTCCTTTTTTTGAAGAGTCCCACAGTATCTGCCATCGCCGTATAGTATTCCGCCGTTCTGTTATTCTTTGTACATCAGCGCTCAGCGTAGTTAATCCTTTTTGTCGGTAAAGAGCACTTCTTTCTTCTGCGAGTACTTCGATTGGCAGCATCCCAGCAATAACGTATACTGCATCCTCAGACACTGTGCGAAATGCGCTGACTGTTCTTAAGGCACTCAGCCGGTAGACTGGCCCTATTTTCCTCCGGGATTCTTGTATACAAAGTGTACCCGCCCAGATAGGTAATCCATATGTGAGAACAGATGTAACTACTGACGACAGTAATGCTCTCCTCTTCTGCTTTGGTCCTCCTATGTTGGACATCAGTCGTGACAGGCTCGCTCTGACTACTGACACTTTGGCACCGACGTGTTCTGCCTGCTTTTTAAAGTTGAGCCTGGCATCGATCATTATCCCCAGATACCGAATGAACGGTTGTGATATAATATCGTGTTCTCCGATACTCAGCCTGATAGTTTCCACCTGTTTTCTACTAGTGATGAGCACTGCCTCGGTCTTGTGTTCTGCTAACTTTAGGCCAACTGTCTCCATCCATTGTCTGATTTTCTCGAAAGTGGTGTCAAAGACAAAATTTATCTCTTCCAGATGCTTCGCGACTATCACTATGGCAACGTCGTCAGCGTATGCCACGAGTTTAGCTTCTCTTGGCAGTGCCAGTTTCAATAGCCCGTCGTACATAATGTTCCACAATAGTGGGCCTAGTAACGAGCCTTGGGGTACACCTCCAGTGACTCTGTGTTCCTTCGGGCCGTTCTCCGTATCATATTTTAGTATTCTATTGGTGAAATAACTTTCTACGATCCTTAGTAAATATCGTGGCACGTTCATTTCAATGAGAGCTATCATGATACAATCCCACCTAGCAGTATTGAAAGCGTTCTGGATATCCAATGTTGCTACCAGGCAGTACTTCTTTGTACCTCTATACCATCTGGTGCCTGCGATTGCGTCCTTGCCTAAGTTGACGACAATGTCAATTGCATCGAGAGTGGAGCGACTTTTTCGGAAGCCATATTGACTGTCAGAAAGTATCGGTTCGACTGCTGCGTCGATTCTCCTGTTAATTATGCGTTCCAGAATCTTGCCGGTTGTGTTCAGCATGCAGAGTGGGCGGTATGATGCTGGTTCGTTCGGCGGCTTCTTCCCTTTTGGGAGGAGTACTAGTCTCTGCTGCTTCCATTTTTGTGGAAAAGTACCTTCTTCAAGACACGCATTATAGACTTCCAGAAACAACGGAGGGGCCGTTTTGATAGCCAACTTCAATGCGATGTTTGGGATCCCATCTAAGCCAGTAGCTTTAGTATTCCCGACTCTGTTACACGCTTCCATTAGCTGATCCTCTGTGATACGTGGGATCTCTTCTATCTGATGCTGCTTTGTAAGGTGGTGCATCTTCTTTTGTTGGGGAAACAGCGTGGTCACGATTGTCTCCAGGAGTTTCGGACATGTAGGTGATTGCATTGGTTGCCTTTTAAGGTGAGTCATGACTACCTTATAAGGTTTTCCCCATGGGTCGTTTTCTACTTCCTCAATCAGTGTACGCCAGCATAGTCGTTTACTATCTCCAATGGCCTTACGCAGACTTCTACGTGCGCTTTTGTACTCTGCTACCAGCTCTTCGTAATTCGGTTTTTTGCGAAAGCGCTGTGATGTTATTCTCTTCATAAGACACTCTTTACGGAGAGTAGCAATGTGGTCGTTCCACCAGTGCATCGATGGTAAGTGACTTATTCCGCGTTTTCGGGGCATAGTGGCGTCACAGGCTTCCGTTATCCTCTTCATCAGGTCGTCTGACTTACTTTCAGCATTTCTTTTCTTGATTGGCTTGATATCCAGGGCAACGGTGAATGCAGCATTATCAAAGGCGGCCACTTTCCATCCAATTGTATTAAGCTTCCGGTGCGCTTCTCCAGTAGTTTTCCCAGTAGTCACTTCCCACAGCAACGCGCAGTGGTCACTAGCCGTGTAAGTATCCAAAACACTCCACGAGTAGTCCCCCTTAACGAGTGTGCTGCTGACGAAGGTAAGATCCAATATGGAGCTCGAGTCACCTCTTATGAATGTTGGTATATCACCACTATTGAGCAAGACTACGTCCAGTGTCGACATGGCCTCCAGTAGCACTTCACCCCGTGAATTCGTCTCTTTGCTGCCCCAGTCCACTGCCCAGGAGTTGAAGTCCCCTGCGATTGCCACGGGCGAGTGCTGCTTCGCATCTTCGGTCAATCGGTCTAGGAAGTCGATGAATTCGGCTAATGTAAGGCTGGGAGGAGCATAACAGCTGTAGAAATAGATTCCGTTTATCTTCGCCCCCACAAAACCTGCTTCTGTGCTATTAGCAACACTCTGAAATGGATACTTACCACAGGACCATATGACCGCTTTAGCGGTACTATCTGTTTCCCACGGTTGAGCAGTAAGGTGTCTGTATGGATATCAATGCAAGATCTGCCTTCAATTCGCGCACGGTCTGCATGAGCAAATCGTGTGCAGCCTCACAATGGTTGAGGTTAAGCTGTACTATTTTCATAATCGTTTGCTCTTTGTCTTCTAAAGTGCCTCTCTATAAACTGGGCATTTGTTGCTACCAGAGATGTGGGCACGATTCTCCATGTCGTCTTTTTCGCACAAAACGCATTGAGCTTCCCTTCGGCAAGTGGCTGCTTTGTGACCTTCTTGTCCACATTTGGAACAGAGTCTGGACCGATCCACTTCACTCTTGCACTTAGCAGAGACATGTCCATAGCGCCAGCATTTGTAACACTTAGTTACTCTCTGCACTCTCCTTATACGGCAGTTGACCAAGCCAATGCGGATCTTGCCGTGTTCACCTATTGCGTTTTCCACCATTGATGCTGCCAGCGTCACTGAAGCTGTCTGGGTTCCTCCATAAGCTTTACGAAGTGACCGTACGGTGTCCAACGTGATTGGCCGTTCTTCCCCAGCCACTTTCTGCAGTGCTGCGACGATATCCTCTTTCGTCGTGTTCTCATCGAGATCACGGATTTCGATATCTTCTTGGGGCCCTTTACTGATGACTTGGTCGTCATCGCTAAGAATTTCAGCTATCGCCTGTCTCCGAGATTGACCTCCATCTGTGTTTTCTCTTGCCAGTACGATCAGCATGTTGCCACTGGCTGTTTTACGGATCTTATCGACTGAGACAGTCTGCTTTTCAGGAACGTCCGTTTTGACTCTTTTAAGTATTTCAGCATATTTGTTCTTTTCCTTTAGGCAAACAATCAAGGCATTCTGTCTGTTTCTCGGCTTTTGTAGCTTCCTATGCCGAGATACTTCAACAGGCAGCTCCGTTTCTTGCTTCTTCTTCTTATACCTGACCTCCTGCCAGTCCATCGTATTCTCTTCAGGCGGCTGTGCCGCATTCTTGAAGATAGGAGTTGTTCCTGTCGCCTCCCTCTTTTTGGTTTCCTTGTTACCCGAACCGGGTGACTTGGGTAGTTTCCGTTTGACATTGCGAATGTCACGGTTGCCTTCAGAAACCGATTCGACATCAGCATCGGATTCTGTGTCTATCGCCGACGTCGTCTCCGTGATAGCCTGGATGCGTGGTGTTGTCTGCGTGTACACAGATTTAGAGACTCGATCAGTTGGGACTTTTACGTCCTTCACAAGTAATTTGAGCCTATTGAAGGCACTAAAGACACTAGTTGTCTTGGTCTTAATCTCTGTGTGGATGTTTTTCTTCGGCTGGACACAGTCTTGGAGCTCACCAATAAGCTGCTCCAGCTGGTCCCACGCTTGATTCCTCTTCAATTCAGCATCCAAGACTGCTTGGTGAGCATAATGCTCGTGTTCACCATTTCCTTTATTGTTGGTTTTAATACATTTTTCCATGTTGTTCCCACGAGAACCTAGGGAAATACAAGTCCACTCTAGCAGAGCCCCGGTTGCTGGAGTAAGGCCACAGCTTACACCTGGGGTGGGACCCGGTGCCCCAGGGGAACCGTTTGCGACGCCGTATCCCCGACGTCATGCAGTCCTCGGCACGGTATCTTGACACCTTGACTTAGGGGTTCTACGTTGTTGACCACTGTAGATCAGCCGCTGCGGTGTGGGAATCTTCTTAGCTTTACCTCAACCACTTCGAGACCTTACCGGCATGGGTGACCCTACCAGTAGCTACGCTACCGCCGGCATCGCTCCCTGGGTATAGAGGTTACTGAGCTCTCTCACCAACGACAAGGTGCTGATTCCCCTAGAGAGAGTGTATGTATGTATGTATGTATGTATGTATGTATGTAAATTTTGATACAGGTTACAAGTTTTGGGGCAAGATTGGCCTACAAGGAGGTTGGACCAATCATGTCCAAACATATTTTTTCGTTTTTGAACAGGAAATAATAATGTTTATGGATTATAAGCTGAAAATACTTAATGGCTGTTGATGTAAGCGGTAAATTACCGTTATAATTGACAAATAAGACTTACGTCTCCTGTTATTTTCATATTACAATGACGAGAACACAAAAATCAAAAGAGATTACTTAGCGAACAGTCTCAGAAACATACGGTATTCCTAGATCTACTATAAAAAATAAGCTGAAGGGTTTACACCCCAATAAAACTGGACGTCCATGGGTATTCACAGACGAGGAAGAACAGTCCTTTGAAGACCATTCAATAAAATTCTGTGACTGTGGTTTCCCTCTAATTGAATTTGATTATAGATTTGCTGAGAAAGCCTATCTAGATAAAAAAGGCATAGTTATTTCCATTTTCAAACAAAACTTACCAGATTATGAGTGGACAAAATATTTTTTAAAAAGACAATTATTATCTCGAATGAGCAAGAACATAAAAAAGGTAAGAGCAGACTAAATGCAGAAATCATCGAAGAGTACATGGACAATTTAAAGGAAGCTTTACAGAACACATATCTGGAATTATGACGAAACGAATCTGTCAGATGACCTTAGAAAGCGAAAAGTAACACAAAATATTGTTACGAAACAGCACACTGGTATAGTCCCTAAAACCGAATCTGTCTAAGCCAGGTATAAAAGTTAAAATTATGGCGGATACGCACTGTTTTTTATAACTGTTTACGACTTTACGACTATCTTATGTAAACATTGATTTGTGACCAGAGTTATCTAGAAAAGGCCAGAACCAATTGTTTTTGTGTGTTAGCCGCAGTCCGGAATTTACTAGTAAAAAAAAACTTTAATATATAAGGGACTGATCAGGAAGAGTTAGTTAGTAGATAAAGTGATCTCGAGAAATAAACAAAAATACACCGAACAGTAAAGTGCTAATATAAAGTTAGTGTGCATATAAATTAAATTTAAGTGATTAGTTAAGTATATATAAATTAAGTGTTAGTGAGTTAGTGTTTAAATAAATTAGTAAGTAGCCATACCGTGTGTTTAAAATTTATCCCACCCGTTTACGTTTTAAATAAATTAGAAAAGCATTACATTGGTGTCAGAAGTGGGATAATATAAATAAATTGCTACGTAAAAATGGCCAAGAGATTAAGGGATCTGAAAGTGGCGGAATTAAGAGCAGAATGGGAAGATCGTGAGTTGGAAACGTCCGGTAAGAAAAGTGAATTAGTAGAAAGACTTAAAGTGGCACTGGAAAATGACGGCTTTGATCCAGAAACAGTTTTATTTAATGACGAGGCTTCCAGCTTAATCTCGTCAATTTCTGCTAACATGGACGAAAAGATTTCTGCCATGGAAGAGAACATTTCTGCTAACATGGACGAGAAGATTTCTGCTATGAAGAACGATATTTCTGGCATGGAAGAGAAGATTTCTACAAATGTGAAAAGCGATATTTCGGCTATAAAGAACAATGTTTCTGCTATGAAGATCGACATTTCTGTTAATATGGACGAGAAGATTTCTACTTTGAAGAACGATATATCTGCATTGAAAATGAAATTTCGTCTCTAAAATCTGAAATCGAAGATAAAATGTCAACGATGGACGTGAAAATCGAGAATAAGATTACAACGATAGACGAGAAAATCAAGGAGTTAGAGGAAAAGATTGCCGATTCAAGAACGCGAGGCACGCCAGAGGAAGAAAAGGAGACCGAGCGAACGAAACCTTGCAAGCCAGAAACACTACCTAAGTTTGAAGACATTGGCAGTTTTACCCGAGTCAAGGCCCCAACGTTCGATGGAAAAATGTCGTGGACCAATTATGTGAAACAATTTGAAGCAGCCGCCAGAGTGAATAATTGGTCCGATAGGGAGAAGGCAGTAAACGTAACCATCGCGCTTCGGGGAGATGCCTTAGATGTACTTCAGACGATACCTCTTGAAGAAACGGATGACTTTGAGCAGCTGAAAAAGAAGTTGGGCATACGATACGGTCAAGAACATTTAGAGCATTTGTACAGATTCCAGCTGAAGAACCGAAGGCGGAAACGTGACGAAACCCTTCAAGAGTATGAAATGGATATTGCCCGACTAGTTCGATTTGCTTATCCATCAGCACCAGAGAGCATGATGGAATGTTTAGGCATCCAGTCCTTTATTGACGGCTTATGTGACCACGACATGGAGAAGACGCTTCGATTAGCCCATCCTAAAACATTGGTCGATGCATTGACTGCTGCTCTTGAATATGAAGCAGCCACGATGGCTTCGGGATACAACAAAGGTAGGACCATATAAGAAGAAGGTGACGATGACAGACTCGACCAGATCGTCAACTTGTTGAAAGGTATGGCAGGCAAGATTTCGAAGAAGATCAAATGCCGGGAGTGTGGCGAGCTAGAGCACGTACGCAGTCCGTCTAAGCGACCCAAGATTCCTGTAACCCAAGAACTCCAGCCACAGGGGAAATCAGACGGGGGTGAACATCCTGCTGATGTGAATCACCGAAAAGCCAACTCTTTGTCCAGACGGCCGTGCCGAACAGACTGCTCCCACTGCAACAAGGTGAAATCTAGGGAAGCTGCAGTTTCAAGAACTACTGTAGTCAACGAGGAATGGTCACCCACCAGGATCAGTGAAGATCAGGAGAATGATCCTCACCTGAAGATGATCCGGCAATGGAAGGAAGAAAATCGGCGACCTACCTGGCAAGAAGTGTCAAGATTTTCACCGACACTCAATGCATATTGGGCTCAGTGGGACTCCCTTGTCCTGGAAGAAGGCCTATTGAAAAGAATCCTTGAGAACGATGATGGTTCCGAGAAAAGAAGGCAGATAGTTATCCCGAGAGCGAGAGTAGCTGAGGTACTGAAGAAGTTACACGACAGTCCATCGGGAGGTCATCTGGGAGTAAAGAAAACCCTTCAGCGAGTCCGTGAAAGGATTTATTGGATGAACAGCTCCGACGATGTAAAGGAATGGTGTAAGAAATGTACGACTTGTGCTACTAGTAATGGACCATATCGCAAGAGAAAGGCACCCATGAAACAGTACAATGTTGGAAGTCCTTTCGAAAGGATTGCTTTAGACATCGCTGGACCATTTCCGACGACAGAAAATAGTAGCAAATACATACTGGTTGTAATGGATTATTTCACAAAGTGGGTGCAAATTTACGCTATCCCGAACCAAGAGGCCACAACTGTCGCGGATGTATTGTTGAAAGAATTCATTAGCCGATATGGAGTGCCCTTGGAAGTCCACAGTGACCAGGGAAGAAATTTTGAAAGCCATCTATTCCAGGAGATTTGCGAGAAGCTGGGAATGAAGAAGACCAGGACAACAGCATTACATCCACAGTCAGATGGAATGGTCGAGAGAACGAACAGGACTATTGGAAAATACCTGTCCAAAGTAGTATCCAGCCATCAGAGAGATTGGGACCAGTATCTTTCCCTATTCGCATTGGCTTATCGATCTGCCGTTAATGAGTCCAAGTGTGAAACACCGGCTAAAATCCTGTTTGGACGTGAAATGAGGCTTCATTGTGACCTGGAATTTGGCTGTCGGCCTGGAGAAGATATAGCAGGCGAAGACTACGTGATCCAATTGAGAAGAAGGCTGGACGATATTCATGAATTAGTTCGAACAAATCTTCAAGTTGTCAGCGACAGAATGAAAAGTCGGTACGACACGCAGGCCACAGAATGCGATTTTAAAGAAGGGGACAAAGTATGGTTACACAACCCGGCGAGGAGAAAAGGATTTTCTCCAAAATTACAAAAATCCAGGGAAGGTCCATACTTAATCAAGAAAAGGATCAATGATGTTATATATCGCATAAGCAAGATCCCCAACGGAAAACCAAAAGTAGTTCACCAAAACCGACTAGCGCCATTCGAAGGAGACCATGACCTGGAGGAAGGAGTAAACCTTATTCGAGATGTGTCTGACCCTACCTTCGAGGAATTTATGGGCATGTATGGAGGTACCGGCAAGGCTAGATATGGAGTCACTTCGGAACAACAACAAGATCTGTTCACTCTCCCGGAAGATTATTCACTGGCATACAACATCCCCGCCCGTATCAAGAACGCACGAGGGTTGGCAACCGTCTTTCGAAAGAAGTTCGGGCAATTAGAAAAACTTGAAAACCAGATTCCAGCCCCTGGCAAGACACTGAAACATAATTCGCGGTACGTCTTCTACGTGGTAACTAAAAATGAATTCCAAGATCGATCTACCTACCGCGATGTGTGGGAAGCACTTCGAAACCTCCGAGACCATGTGTTGGAATCCAACGTGAAGAAACTGGCTATGCCTAAGATAGCGTGTAACCAGTTGGATTGGCGAATCATCAGGAACATGGTAGAGATTATCTTTCAAGATACCGGTGTCCACATATTAATTTGCAGCTACAACCCCCGTTATGAGTATCCGATGAAGACGGTGCCCTGCTATTTCCATAAGATCGGAAAGTGTAGAAATGGGGCCAGTTGTCGATTCAAACATCCAGTCTCGGCTACACAAAAGTTCCAGGAGGAACTTCCATTTAAGGAGGGGGTAACAGCACACTGGTATAGTCCCTAAAACCGTCTAAGCCAGGTATAAAAGTTAAAATTATGGCGGATACGCACTGTTTTTTATAACTGTTTACGACATTACGACTATCTTATGTAAACATTGTTTTGTGACCAGAGTTATCTAGAAAAGGCCAGAACCAATTGTTTTTGTGTGTTAGCCGCAGTCCGGAATTTACTAGTAAAAAAAACTTTAATATATAAGGGACTGATCAGGAAGAGTTAGTTAGTTGATAAAGTAATCTCGAGAAATAAACAAAAATACACCGAACAGTAAAGTGCTAATATAAAGTTTGTGTGCATATAAATTGAATTTAAGTGATTAGTTAAGTATATAAAAATTAAGTGATAGTGAGTTAGTGTTTAAATAAATTAGTAAGTAGCCATACCGTGTGTTTAAAATGTATCCCACCCGTTTACGTTACAATATGTTGAAAATATATGTAACTCTAGCAAGGCCTCAACTTCGCTAATGTTTTGTGGAAGTGCTAGTGGGGATATTATGCCACCCTTTGTTGTATACAAGGAGAATATATGGTCCACTTGGACTGAAAACGGTCCTGATGGCACTTACTACAACTGGTTTGATTTAGTGTGTTTTGAAGATTGGTTTGAATCCCACTTTTTACATCATGTTAGAAAACTGACTGGGCCAATTGTCCTGATAGGAGACAACCTGTCTTCCCACTTAAGTAAGCACGGTTTGGAACTGTGTGAAGCTCGCAATGTAAAGTTCGTTTGTTTCCCTACGAACAGCACACATTTAACACAATCGTTAGATGTAGCATTCTTGAGGCCAACCAATAGAGTGTGGCGTGAAATGCCAAGGAAACGGAAAGAATCTGTTTCGGGAAGCAGATATGCTACTTCCTAAGGATGTAATCACAACACTGTTGAAGGAAGAAACTGGATGAGAACAAGAGTTTGAAAATGCGGTATAAAACCATAAAACAAACAGAAGCTACTGGACAGGCTCCCCGAAAAGCAAAATGTGGATCACGACGCTATTAGAGATTCGTTTTTAGAACAACTCGAAAAGAAACGTGCCGATTATTTGCAAATTGGTGAGCCAAAAATAAAGAAAAAGAAGATTCAAGTTCCTGCTGGAAAGAGCATAACTGTAAGTGATATAGAGCAATAACCATTGTGACGTGTTCTTTCTTTCTCTAGAATATAACGGACGTCACTATGACACCCGCGGCTTTGCTATCTACCAGATTTTCTCGGGCGCCAGATTTTTGGGATGGTTTACTCCACCGAACTCTCGAAATTGGTAGCGTCAAGAGTTACCAGGGTAGCAACAGATGGAGGTTAAGTTGTTCTTGACCTCTATGCCGTGCGAAGTGGGAAACAGGCTTTAATTGTTTACCACTATCGGAAAATGAAACTACCGGTGCTTGATAAAATTATAAACTTGGTAAAAGGAAAATAAAACGACCCAAGGAGCTATATATTTAAAATAACTAAATATTGGTTAAAACTCTTCACTATTTACGATATCTAATTAGATTATTACTCAGACCAAAGCCCCTTTATCACAGAATGATTGTTTTACAATTACAAACCTAACGTGCAAAGCTTTAATAGTTTTCGGCGATTGCCGGTAAAAATCAGTGAACATTTACTAGCAGTACGGTGAAAATTACACAGAGAAAGCGTTATTAAGGCACTAGCGGTGTTTTACGGGAGCGTTTCTTAGTATTTGTGTACGGCTTAGAATAGAACGGCGGTAACTAATAGATTGCCCTCGGTTTTTGTACGGATATTACCCCGGCCGTTGGTACTAAGTCAATCGCTTAAAGAACAGTTAGCCGGCAGAATCCGAAAACCTCTCCCTGGCGAACCTGCTATGGCAGCGAACGCTCGCGAGATTATTTCGTTTCACGTCTTGGAAAACCCTCGAAGGACGCACCTGCTATGGCAGCGAACACAGACGAGGCTCCTCCAAGTTGCCTATTATTAAATAGTTAGAGTCACGCTATCAAGGCCTGTGGTACTAGATTGAGTAATTCCCGAAATACTTTGAAAATCCCCGAAGAATCTACCTGCTTTGCAGCGAGGATGCTTGAAGGTTTCCCAACGGTATTTCCCTTCCCTAATGTTGTATACCGGAATCGGGATTCCCGAAATACTTTGAAAATCCCCCAAGAATCTACCTGCTTTGCAGCAAGGATGTTTGAAGGTTTCTCAACTATATTTCTTTTCCCTTAAAGTTGTATACCGGAATCGGGATTCCCGAAATACTTTGAAAATCCCCCAAGAATCTACCTGCTTTGCAGCGACGATGCTTGGGAGTTTCCCAACTATATTTCTTTTCCCTTAAGTAAAACCAACAGATCAAATTCTTACTTCCGAATTGTACACAAATACACGGCAAATCACTCAAATCAAACAAGCAGTAAGCAAAAATAAAATCTATTAATACAACTACGAAAGACGCTAGAAGTAAAATGAATTTAACACAAGAAGAATGATTTATAAGATAATTTCTAAATTCGCTCACCTCGTTGGCGAAAATCAGTCGTAGTTTCGGAGACTGCGGAAAACGGCGGAGAGCACAGAAAACAAGTGTAACAGCAAAAGCAAAGAGTTAAGAGAGCAAAGAGGACTATTCCGTCCCGTTTGCCGGTTTTATTCATTCTTCTCTCGACCTCACTCAGGAGGTCCCCTACTTAACAATCTTAAGAACGGCGCGGACTGATTTGCGCGAACGGTACAGTAAGCAATACATATTCAATATATACCGGATGTATCAAAAGCAATACACATATTTTAAAATTATTAATAGTAAATAAATTTACAGCTTGTGATGAAAGAGGGGTGTATAACTTAATAATAACATAACTTAATAATAATACTAATAAAATGAGAAAATAAAATATATACAGTGGGATGTCGGGAACGAAAAATAGTAACATCGTTACACCATCATCAAGTGGTACACAAGCTGAAAAAAACCCATCTCAAAGTCAAAATAGTCTAACTCAAAACAAGAAAAAGAAAATGACATCAAAGGAACAAAGTTAAAAGAAGGCCTTCTCTAAGTCATCAGACGACGAAGATGACGTGAAAGTTTTTTCTGGAATCAGACGGACTTAGTGAAATCTTTTCAGACCTTGAAGAGATCATTCAAGATCCTACGGTCCACACACTCAATCCTGCAGGCTCTGTCGACTCGTCCGAGTGTGCCGTTGATAACTTTGTTGTAAATTACAGTGGACAGATGTACCCTGGGAGGATCCTAAGTCTCTTTAGTAGTGGCCTGCAGTGGACTGTATGGAGAAAAAGCTCAAGTGCTGGCGTTGGTCCGAAAGTAAGGACTCTTTTTCTTACGACTGAGAAGATTTGTGTTATAAAATCAAACCACCAAAAATGGCCTCCAAATGCAATAAGTTCATTGTTCCTGAACTTGATGTATTTTATACCTAATCGATTTTCACTTACCTTCATAAAATTTCTGTTAATTTTTCACAGAGGAGAAATGTTTCATTAAAAATATTTGAAAACATTCAAAATTAAATGTTTATTACTTGTGTAAAATGTTTAGTTTTAATTATTTCTTTCATAAACTTATTGTATAGATGTTGTTTTACTATACCATGATTATGAATGAGATTACATTGTCCCAAAATAATATTAGGCTTGATTTTTATGACATTTTTGAATTTGTTACCCCAATTGAGAGTAAGACTCAAATTTTTAAGAAATCATAAAAAAAACGCAATTTATGAAAAAAATTGAAAAATTGGGCCAAAGTGACCCCCGTTAACGGTACATCAACTGATTTCATTATTTTTCGTCTGCATGTTTTCCTTTACAGTATCTTTTTGATGGTCCGTGTGCGTTTCTGGTGACAATTGTTGAACCTGTAATGGTTCAGTCAACAGTTTCCCGATTTACTATTCGTAGATTTTAATTTACTCCTACAAATAATACAGATTATCAACGTAATTGTGTTATTCTGTTGGTATTAAAAGTACATTCGTTTAATAAACAATAAACATTTATTTATTAAAAAACACCTACGATACAAAATATGAATTCAATTAACTGAAATAGTATATTACACTACAAGGGCCGAAAGTTTGAGATTCAAAATGTCGGCCCGTGTAGTGTATACTATTTTTTACATACCCGGCGAAAGAATTGAGTGGGCGATGACGATTTATCAATAAAAAACTGATAATAAGAAAATCGAACACGCCTCTGGAATGTTCACGATGTTAACAATAAGAAACAGTAAAATCAAATTAGCTCTCGGTGTCGATGGGCGCAGTTTTCATTCATTTGTTTGGGTTGTGGGGCACTTAACCTCACTCATTGTACCGTTCCCAATATTATCTACTTCCACTACAAAAGTTTTGTGTCCTCGATGTAGGCCACTAGCTTATTTGGAGTGATTTTGAGTTGTATTGTTTCCCTTCCAGAATGCTTCTGCCTGAGTCCTTCTAAGTTCTTACATAAGCAGAGTGTATGAATTGGTGTTTCATCCCTTATTTCGCATTTCCTACAGAAAGGTTCACTGACTTTTCCCATTTTGTATAAATGTTGTCTCTTGCTCAGTTTCAATAAACTGATTGAGAGTTATTTGTTTCCATTTCCCAGTAAGCTTTTTGTGTGAAGGTGACCTTCTGTCAACCTCCATTTGATTTGTTGTTTCTTGTCTAGCCAGTTCCGGATTACCCCTCTTATGTAATCCTTTGTGACTCCACAGAAAGGTTACGGACCTATGAAGTCTCCTTTAGAGCCTTGTTTAGCTAGCTGGTCCGCCATTTCATTACCTGCAATCTCTTCATGTCCCGGCACCCATACTAGAGACACTGTGTTGTCTCTTACCAGCTTGTTAAGGCACTCGTTGCAGTTTTTAACCAGTTTAGATTTCGTAGTTGGATTACTGATAGCTTTCATCAGTGCCTGGCTGTAAGTATATAGTTTTATTCTTTGTCCGGTAAACCTCTCTTGATGTTTTCATCAATACAGGCTATATATCTACCAAGACTGAAGAAGGTTTTCTTCATAGGTCCATTTATACCAGTCCCAGTGCCGTGGTTCGTTTTAGATCCATCAGTGAACCATAGGCAGGGGCAACCGCTCCGGGCCCCGCGTTTTTAGGGGCCCGCACCTCAGAATCAAATAAAAAATATATGAAAGTAAAATGCAGTACTCGTATTTTTATTACACATTTCTTCATATTTTAATAAAAACACTTTTTTAAATCGGTACCCGACCTTCTGCTACTTAAAATGTAGCACTAACTGGGATATATAAGGTTTGTTCCAACACATCAAAGAACCGTTCTTGGAACGGTGACGCGCATGTGCAATGGTAAAAATGCGTTCCAACCATGAGAGAACCGTTTAACGAACGATAACTGTTTTGTTTCAACCCGATATGGTATCGTTACGGAATCGGTTCAGGAACGGTGATTTCGGTACTTGACTAAAAGCAGGTATCAATGGAACCGACTTGCGCAGTTCATATATCCATATCTAGTTTTAGGTTAGTGGGCTTGATTTGTTTATAGTTGAATTTTGTGGGAGCGATCTTCGCCAGTAATAGTGACCTAGAACTGGAAATTATAATAAATGACGGAAGACATAAAAGTAAAAATTATTTAGGTAAGAAATTGAATCTTCTTGTTAACATGCCACATGAATTGTGTGGGTAGAATTAGAATAATACAATATATATATATATATATATATATATATATATATATATATATATATATATATTGAAATTAAAATTCATTTCAGAAGAGACAGTACATCAATACTCTTGAGAAGTGTTCATTGAACATTTTAGATTATCCAAAAATATTGTTGAAAATATTAGTGAAAGGTATGAAACCAGTTCACATTATCACACACAGATGGGTCAGTATGGAAACATTTCGACTTTACATCAGGTTTGTACTTCTTATAGTTACTTAATACCTGTATACAAAGAATTAATTTTGTTTCATGAGTAGCCTGAGTGAAGTTCTGTACTTTGTACTGCTTTAGGTGTTAATTTATTTATGGTATGGCATCAAACTCCAAGATTTCGAGATGTAGGTGATCGATTTAATATAACAATTAGCTCAGTCAATAGAGTTGTAAGACGTCTTACCTTATTTTTGAGCAATTTATCACCACAAATTATAAAATGGCTAAATGAAAATGAGAAACGTATTGCTGAAGCACATTCTAGAGAAAATGGATTTCCCAATGTGATAGGTGCTATAGATGGATGCCACATTTAAATAGATAAGCCTGCAACTGATTCAGACTCATATATAAACCGGAAGGGACTTTATTCGCTACAGGTACTTATAAATTTTATTACAAGTTTTTTCTGTGGGTAAAAATAAAAGATTTTAATGAGTTTAGAGACATTTTTATTGGGTATCCCGGATCTGTCAACGATAGTCGGGTATTCAGTAATTCCCCGTTAAGTAGAAATTTGGAAGAAAAATGTGGCAGGTATTTCCTATTAGAGGACAGTGGCTATCCCTTGCAAAATAACCTATTGACACCATACAAAGATGAGGAAACTTAACACGAAGGCAAACCAATTATAATGTCAAACTAGCAAAAAATAGATACGTTATTGAACACTGTTTTGGTATTTTAAAACAGAAGTTCCGACAACTGTATCATCTAAAGCTAAAAGGTATACCGTTCATTGCACACTTCATAAGAGCAGCTTGTGTGTTGCACAATATAGCAAGAGATGAGGAGTTTCTTGTAAATGTTGATCCAGCGATGCCAAATATTAATGTTCATGTAGACGAAGAGAATGTAGTTGAAGATAACGAATTTGATGCATGTATAGGTACATAAAGAACATAATCTACAAAAACACTCCTTGAATACTAAATTCACAACAAAAACATTCTTATCGCCTATATTAGTTGGCAACAATGCTGCACTGGCAGTTACATCTACAATTGCTCAGAATTTCATTTCGTTCTTCAAATAATTTATTACGAACCTTTATTTCTTCAAGTTTTTCCCTTTCAATCTCCAATTTTGCTTCATAATACATTTTCCTGTCAAGTCTTAAATTTTCTATATTTGTCAATCTTCGATTGATTCTACGTTTAGTGTTTGTAACTGATGTTGCAGTTGGTTTCAGTGAAAGGACTTTAGTTGGTGTTTCGCACAGATCAATACTATTTTCCTCTGTGATTATTGTTTTCTTTTGTCTCTTCTTCAATATTGATTTCCATGGTTCTCTCATGTTCTTCTAATGAATAATCCACTGTATCACTGGATAGTAAAACATCTGGATGGATATTCTTTTTTTTACCAAATATATTCTCCATTTCCAGTTGGTATTCAAAAAATTTGCGACCTCTACCTACATAGAAAAGTAATCGCTTCAAACATGTACATATAGATGTATTGAGAAATCATATATTGCAACACATTGTTATTAATTTAAATGGTTTATGTGCAGAAAAACAACTATTGCTCACCTGTTTTATTCTGGTTGTTGACAAATTTTTTATAATTCCTTTCTAGGACTTTCCATCTAAGTATTGTGACAATTGCTTGCAGTTACAATAACATTCAATCTATGTAGTTCATTTGTTATTCTCTGCCACATCATTTTTACATTTCTTATATCGAAAGTTCCTACTCGTTTTCTATATTTGGCATAACAATCTATTAGTAATTTCGTATTATTCACACTCCACTTGTACTCTGCAGAAATGAATTATGGATAGGGGTAGTTGCTACTGTATTGTTAGTTGGTACATTGATCTCAGTCGTACTTCTCAGTGTTGGGAATAATACGTATTCTCGTAATTCTAAAAGAAATACATCAATTTATACATCAACCTTTTCAGTCACATAATAATTGCTAAATGTGATATTTACCACCTAATTCACTATTCATCGTTCCAGTTGGTACCCAGAGATATTATAAATAAGTTTTTTTTTACTCATCAAAAATATGTACATATAAACATAAAAGTATGGTTATGTTTGATATTTACGTTCCAGTGTCAGTAACCAAACCGTTCCAACCACGATCTATTTTGGAACCGTTATTAGAACGGTAAACACTTGACGCCTGCCAAATCCATGAGAACGATTTCGATAACGATTCCGGAACGATTAAAATGTGTGTGTTGGAACAAACCTATATAGTAATCTTAGCGTGATCAAGCGCGGGGTTCTTGATAGAAAGCAGTGGTCAGAGAGAGAGAGACCGACCGACTGGCCCCGTCCCGCGCCTGCGTGGTCGCAGTGGAGCCACTCCGACCCCACACGCCTGTCATCACTTGCCCAGTTGTCTGTTAGGCGTTTGCTATTGCTAATGTGCATTTACATTGCCCAAGTTCAGTCCACCGAATTCTTTCAACATTTATGTTTTAGTTATTTCTTGAATATTTCGTAGTTATTTATTGTTTGTGACTGTGGGTGGAGTCTGCTGTTCTATAACAGTTTGTTCAGTTTATTTTAAATGGTAGACTATTGATTGTAAATATTCTTGTAAATATTATTATAATATGTCGGGCAGTGATCGTTTAGAAAATATCTGAGTGGTAGTCAAAAAGAGAAGAAAAAACAGAACGTGAACAGTTTATTGCGTCACAAAAAGGTGCTTTTGAGGAATATCTCCATTCTCAGCTAGGACCATCTAATCAGGTACCCGCTTCAAATGTTAATATCACGCCCATACCGCAGTTATCAGAACAGTCAGAATCAGATTGTAAGTATCTAGATACTAGTTCAGTAAATAAAATTACCCATGATTCTGAAAATTCCGATTATGAAGTCGATCGCTTGTCAATTGTGTCATCTCAGGCCGACCTAGATACAGCCGATCCAGGCAAATGGCCCAATAATATTACTTCCTCACTTGATGAGGAAATTGTCCGAAATGGCCCTGTGAGAGAGGTAAACTATGTATACCCGGTAAATGGAAACCAAAGACGATTTTCCTCTGATTTTTATAACAGAACGATGCCAAACGGTGAAAAATCAGCATACAGGTTAAAACAACCAGATAAATCCCACTACGCAAAACATCTACTTGACACCAATCATTCATTGACATCTAATACAATACTAGAAGTGTTGCATATTTGTGAAAAGAAACAAGAACTGGATTTCCTTGAAGAATTGGAAATTAGAAGACATTTAAGAAACCCACAATATGAAGTTGTCAATGAACAGCTAAATCTAGGAGTTCTCCAATAATAAATTGTCTACTTAAGTGATAATTGTAAAGATCAGCAGATATAGTTTTCCTGGTTTTCTATATCATTGCACAGTTATACTGATCTTAATTGGAAAAATGATATCCAGGATATCACCATAGGGCTAATAATATCTAAGCTTCAATATTTGTAATATCACAACTTCTTCTTTTTTCTATAAACATATATTAAGTCAATCACAAGTTAGGTCACTTCTTGGTCTAGCCAAAAATAACTACTAAACATCAGGTAGGCATCAAATGAAATTCTAAAATTTATCTGGTCGGTGTGGAAAACTCACAGGAGGGCACTGAAAAGAGATATCAACAGAGGCATTGCAGCGAAGCAGGCAACAGGAACCCTCACCGTGTAAAATAAAACTGTAAGTACCTAAACATTCTATTCTTGTGTACGAATCTTTAAATGTCAATAACGTGGGAAGATTTTGATGATAAGTTACGAATAATTGTGGACGAAGTTAATAAACAGGGAAACAGAGTTTTGAAAAAAGAAACTCCTAAAAATCCTGATATACATATAGAAGTAATTAATACCATAGTAGGTCTTTATAATAATTTTGTTAGATTAATAGGTAAAAATTGGAAAAATTTAAGTTTATTACAACAAGAAAGTTGTAGAAATTATTCAGATAAAATTAGAGATAAGGCTGCTAGGGCATTTCAAGCGTTAAATTGTATTATTAAAATACCTAACTCTATTTTGGAGGAAATCGATACGGAGGTATTACAAGCAATAAGCAAACAATTGAAAATGGCGACTAGTATGAATGATTTTTTTAATTTTGCGAGTAAAGTGTTACCGAACGAATTTAACGGTGAAGCAAACAAATTACAGTCATTCTTAGATTCATTAGATTTACTACAAATAAATGTGACGGGTAACGAAGAAAATAAAAACGAGGTTAACGGGAAAAGCCAGAAGCTTGATCACGACGGAAAACTCCATTGCTGACATCAAGAATAAACTGAAAACAGGGATAAGAGGAGACAATCCAAGCCTTCTCTTAGCGAAACTGGGTAAAGTAAAACAAAATGGAAAAGATGTTACACAGTATGCAACAGAGGTAGAGAAATTGGCGGAAAGATTACAGGCAGCATACATATCGGAAGGGATGCCAGAACGACTAGCCGAAAAATATACGAAGGAGGCGACGATTAAGGCAGTAACTATGAACGCCGCAACGGACGCAACCAAAACAATAATTGCAGCGGGAAGTTTCGAAACGACACAAGAGGTACTATCGAAATTGGTTTCAGTGGAAGGCGTAATAGGACAACAACAAGTTTTACACATGAAAGATAACAGGAATTTCTTCAGGAAGTCAAACTTCGACGTTAGGAATAATCACAGGCGTGGAAACAGCAGAGGATTTTATAACGGTAATCATCCAGGAAGAACGTTTCGACAGTATAATCAAAGGAACAACTATGGCAGATACGAAAATTATAATACGAAATTCAATAGGAATAATAATTACAATAACCACAGTAAAAATAACGTAAGAATATGTGAGATAGAAAATGAAGAAGCAAGAGAGACTCAGAAACAATTGGGGTTTTGAATGAAAAATCAGATAACGAAAACAAAATTTCAGGAACATATTCAGCATACTATTTAGATTTATCACTTTCTAACTTTATAGAAATTCACACAAGCGTATCAGACAACATCTGTAATTTTATATTAGATACAGGAGCAGACATTTCTCTAATCAAAATTTCTAAAGATTTTCCACATCATCTAATTGAGACTAGGAATAAAATAAGCATTAAGGGGGTAACTGAAGGCTCAGCAAAAACTCTAGGTCAAATATGCATAAACCTTTATATCAATAACATAACTTTAAGTCATTGTTTTCACGTAGTGGAAGAAAATTTTCCAATACCTACGAATGGACTAATAGGAAGAGACTTCATGACAAAAAATAATTGTATATTAGACTATTCACAATCAGAATTGCACATAAATTACAAGCCTAACAGGCGAGAAACCATACGAATTTTTGGTAATCCAGAATATGATACCTTAGCAATAACACCTAGATGTGAGGTATATACAGGCTAATAGAAAATTTCAAGAATTTGAGAAAGGATACAGTAATAGAGCAACAAGAAATAGCACCAGGAGTATTTATAGCCAGATCCATAGTATCAAGGACAACGCCTTACGTCAGAATTTTAAATACAAATTATGAAAGTATTACAGTAAAAACTAGGAACATTGAGACCTTAGATTTAGATTTATTCGATATATATACAATTAAGACTGATAATAGTAACAGACTGAAAGAATTAAGGAAAGCACTAAACTTAGAAGTACCGGAATATGTAAGAAATGATTTAACAAAACTTTGTGAAAATTACGAAGATATATTTGCTTTAAAGAATGATATACTAACGCACAATAACTTTTACGAACAAAAGATATCAGTAAAAGATGATACACCGATATACATAAAAAATTATCGTACACCACATTCGCAAACGACGGAATTAAATAATCAAGTAGAAAACCTTATAACACAGGGAATAATTGAACCCTCAGTATCAGATTATAACAGTCCAGTACTACTCGTACCAAAGAAATCGACGAATCAAGATAAGGCATGGAGACTTTGTATAGATTTTAGACAGTTAAATAAGAAAATAGTCACAGATAAATTTCCTTTACCTCGTATAGACGCAATTTTGGATCAATTAGGGAGAGCAAAATGGTTCTCAGTTTTAGATCTTATGTCAGGTTTTCATCAAATACCTCTAGAACAGTCTTCTAGAAAATACACTTCGTTTAGTACAGAAAAAGGCTCATTTCAATTCACAAGACTACCCTTTGGGCTAAATATAAGTCCTAATAGTTTTTCAAGGATGATGTCAATCGCATTTTCAGGGTTAACTCCAGAAAAAGCTTTTCTCTATATGGACGATATAGTTGTGTTAGGAATTTCAGAAAATCATCATTTAACCAATCTTAGAAAGGTGTTTGACGCATGTCGAAAATTCAATTTAAAATTAAATCCACAAAAATGCCAATTCTTCAGGCGAGAAGTCACATATTTAGGTCATAATTTATCAAAGGATGGTGTTTCACCAGATAAAGCAAAATATTCGGTCATTCAGCATTATCCAGTGCCGAAGAATGCCAACGAGGTCAAAAGATTTGTTGCATTTTGCAATTACTATCGAAGATTCATTCAGAATTTTGCCGAGATATGTATTCCTTTAAATAAGTTAGCTAGGAAAAACGTGAAATTTGAATGGTCACAAGAGTGCGAAAACTCATTTCAGGTCTTAAAAAATGCACTAATGAACCCACCAATTTTAAGATATCCAGACTTCAATAGACAATTCATATTAACCACAGACGCTTCAAATAGCGCATGTTCAGCAATCTTAAGTCAAAATTACGAAGGGATTGACCTACCCATCGCATTCGCATCACGCAGCTTCAAGAAAAGCGAACTTAACAAACCCACCATCATAAAAGAGTTATTAGCAATCCATTGGAGAATCAATCATTTTAAGTGTTATTTATATGGTTCACCACACTTCATAGTAAAAACGGATCACAAGCCACTAACACATCTATTCGCAATGAAAGATCCGACCTCGAAACTCACGAGAATACGAATTGATTTGGAAGAATACGATTTTGAAATACAATATGTTAAAGGTACATCGAATTACGCGGATAGCATATCGAGAATATCCATAGATGAACTTAAGGATTTATACATACATAATTCACATGTCTTAGCAATCACAAGAGCACAAGCGCAAAAAGAAAACGCCCAAACAGGAAAGGATCAAAAGAATAACGTGGAAACAAAGGAAGTAAGAATACAAAAACCAGCAGTAATAAAAGTTTTAAACAATCTTGAGGCACATAAATTACCAATTTTACGTTTTGAAAATAACCGTATCTCGCTAAGGATGAGCATTCGGATCAACAATAAGTTGAAATTTAGTGAAGCCGTAAATACCGGATTAAACAACTTCGACCTAGGACGAACGTTGGAAAAGCTTGAAGAGCTATCGGTAAGAAATGAAGTAAAAAGAATGAAAATATATACAAATGATGATATATTTCAAAAGTGCACAGTAAAAGAATTTACAGAAGTAGGAAATCAAAGGTTAAAAAGTATTCAAATATGTATATGTGAAGTACCAAGAACGGTACAGCAAAAAGAAGAGATCAAAAAGATACTAGAAAGATACCACAACGATCCAATGTTTGGAGGACATGTAGGAAATAATAGATTATTAAAGAAACTAAGAGCAAATTTCAAATGGAAAAACATGGAGAGAGACGTAAGAAAGTACATAAAGAATTGTCATAAATGTCAAGTAAACAAAGCAAAGATTACTCATAAAGAAAAATTTGTCATCACAGATACAGGGATAAAACCGTTTGATATTATTTACATAGACACAATAGGTCCGTTTGTAGAAAGTAACAACGGGAATCGTTATTGCATTACAATACTATGCGAACTAACTAAATACGCAGTTATGATACCAGTTCAGAATAAAGAAGCACACACTATAGCAAAAGCAATATTCGACAATTTTATACCGAATTACGGGCTGATGAAGGAGATAAGAACAGATCAGGGAACAGAATACAAGACTGAGATAATGAAGAATTTAGCGGAACTTTTAAATATAAAACATAATTTTTCAACGGCTTACCATCACGAAGCAATAGGCAGTTGTGAAAGGTTACACCGAACATTTAATGAGTATGTAAGACACTTTATCGCAGACTCCAGGAATAACTGGTGTGAGTTTCTTAAAACGTTTGCTTACTGTTATAATACTACCCCGAGTACATATCATGGATACACTCCTTTTGAGTTATTATTCGGGAGAAAGCCCAATTTGCCAGAATTCTTAGGTGAAAAAATCGAACCATGTTATAATTTTGAAAGATATGATAAGGAATTGAAGTACAAATTACAATACGCTAATGAAAGAGCCAGACAGTTTCTAATAAATAATAAGCTAAATAGAGTAGTGAAAAGGATTCCTCACCTGTAAATTTTAGAATAGGGGAATTAGTAATTTTAAAAAATGAAGGTAGAAATAAATTTGATCCACATTATTTAAGTCCGTTTAAAATATCGGGAATAACAGGTGTAAACTGCGAGATCACATCTCCAGACAATAAGACGCAAATCGTACACAAAAATCGTATGTTCAGATACGTTGACCGGAAACAAATGTAAATAAGTGAAGAGTGTTTATAAACGAACAAAGTAGTGTTAGTAAACAAAAAACATTTAATAAACAAACTATTTTTATGTATAAGTTATATCGAAAAATTAAGACAGTAATTTTTCTCTCCCAAGAGGGGATGATGTAGTGAGTTATAAAAGACAATAAGGACAAAAGGTCTTTAATTAAGTATAAAAATAGAATCTAATAATAATATCTAATTTTAATATTCAAGAGATAATGAACTCATAACATTGAACTCATAACACGTTTGTTTATCAATCATGACCGAAGGGTAAACAACATTCTTTCATAGTTTGAACTTGAACGTGAAATTGAAGTCATCGACTTGAAGTATTGTCAAATATTTCCTATAAATAATTAAGCATTGAGAAATGGCAAGAACTCAGTATTTATATTCGATATAGTTCTAATGTAGATTAATGTGTAAATTGTATTTAGATTAATATACTAACCCAGTGAATTAAATCAAAGTGTTTCTTATTCAACCCCAATACATGGTTACGAGGTAAGTGTTTCTCAACAATAAATGGTGTTATGGTTTAATCGAGGTATCTACGAGGGCACTTGCTAAGTAACCACTACATTCTGTCATTCTGACGATGATATTGATTTATCGAAACAATTGTCAATTTTTTAGAATTTTCAATAACTTTTATTATATTGTGGAATTAACTAGAAACCGTGAGTTTCATTTAAAACACTAATAGAGATATAATGGTTAGTATATTCCAAAGCAAAAGATAAAGTGTTTTGTTTTTGTTGAAAATTATTTGCTATGACCGCTAATCACTCACCCGGTAAAATAGTAGTGACTGGAGACAAGAGCATGAACAGTCCGCAAAACACGCGGATTGCATTAAAAATGGGTGGAATGTGAGCAAAGGCTGTCCAAACAATGCAGCATAAATCAAGCTCAGCTAACTTTGATCGAAAAAGAAAGAAAGCGCTGGAGAGAAGTATTACGTAGAATTATACTGGTCATTAAATATCTGGCACAGCACATCATTGCGTTACGTGGTACAAACAATGTTTTGTACAAAGAAAATAATGGAAATTTTCTTGGCTTGATTCAAATGATAGCTGAATTTGACCCAATTATGGAAGAACATTTGAGAAGAAAAGAGATTCATGACCACTATCTTGGACCTAGTATTCAAAATGAGTTGATAAACATTATGGCATCAGAAGTGAATGGAGTCCTTGTTGCTGGTGCAAAAAAGGTAAAGTACTATGCAGTCATGATGGATTGTACACCAGACGCTAGACATTAAGAGCAAATGACTCTTATCATTCGATATGTGCAAATTTCAAATGACAATATGACAGTTGAAGAGCATTTTATGGTCTTTTTGGTTGTTTTGTCCTCAACAGGTGAAAATCTGCTTGATTGCCTAATTGCTAAACTAAATGATCTAGGCCTAGATCTAACAGATTGCCGAGGGCAGTCTTACGACAACGGTGCCAACATGAAAGGAGTTCGCAGTGTAGTTCAAGCAAGGCTTCTTAACATAAATCTAAGAGCATTTTTTATGCCATGCGCGAGTCATAGCTTAAATCTCCTTCTATGTGATGCTGCAAAATCGACACCAAGAGCAGTAACTTTCTTTGGTATAGGTGGAAGACTATTTGCTTTATTTTCAGCATCAACCCAGAGATGGGACATACTACTGAAGCATGTCCCAAGCTTGACATTAAAAAAGCTTTCCGACATACGTTGGGAAAGCCGAGTTGAAAGTGTTAAAGCTATTAGGTATCAACCGAAAGAAATACTTAATGCTCTTTTAGAAGTTCACTCCGGTACTAATGAACCTAATTCAAAATGTGAAGCACAATCGCTTGCCGTACATGAACTACGAAACTATGAATTCATCCTAAGTATTGTGATTTGGTATGACGTTCTTTTTGCTTGCAACGCAGTAAGCAAAACTCTTCAAGCTGAAGACATGGATCTGCAAGCAGCGTCACAATCGATCTTGTGACTGATAAACTTTCTTAAGAAATTCCGTGAATAAGGCTTTGTCAGTGCAATAATTACTGCAAATGAAATCGTGGAAACTCTTGAAATAGACGCAAAGTTTGAAGAAAAACGCTCCAGAAGGAAGAGAAAGTTATTTGAATATGAAGGTCACGATGATGTCTGCATAGATAATCAGCAGTCTGCAGAGGAGAAGTACAAAATAGATTACTTTTACCCTATCATTGACGTAATGGTAGCAAAAGTGGATGAGAGATTCTCACAGTTTGAGACATATTCTAGGATTTTCGGCTTCCTGTACATGCCAAAACAGATGAATGAACTGCAAGACAGCGAATTGAAAGAAAAAAGTCTGCAAATAGAACATGATCTAACTGCTTGGAATGGTCCTGTAACAGTATATCTCATGAAGACGAGTATGTGTCCAAAGATATAAGTGGATCTGAGCTCTTAACTGAAATAAAAGTGTTTCGTGAAATTGTTCCAGATGGTATTGACAGTCCAATTAAAGTTCTCACGTATCTACATGGCATCAAGAATCCTTTTCCTAACCTTCAAATAGTGTACAGAATTTTGTTGACCATTCCCATTACAGTCGCAAGTGTGGAAAGGAGCTTTTCTCGCTTGAAACAAATCAAAACTTATGTAAGAACGACTGTATCCCAAGAAAGACTTCCATCCCTCTATCAACAGAGTACAATACAGTTGAAAGTATTAATTTTGACACCCTCATTGACGAGTTCGCTAAGCAGAAATCAAGAAAAGTGAATTTTGCTTTGTAATGTAAATGAGACTTTGAACTGGTTATTTTTCAGTTTTTTAAGATACTCCAATTATTGTATATTGTTTTTATTATGTTTAGTAGGTACCATATAACATGTTAACTTAACACATTTTCAGTGTAATAAACAATACATACAATTATAACAAAATATGTCTGTTGTTCATAATGAATATACACAATTTTTCCTTCAGTAATCACAGGGCGCACTCGTATAAGTATGACGATTTACATTTTAGTAAAGGGAAGAATAAAATTAACACATATATGACGAGTGCACCCCGTGGTTACCGAAGGTAAAATTGTGTACCCCATTTCGACACGAGTTCAATCAAAAAGGCTCCGCAACCAAGATTTGTCCAGGGCCCCGCAACTCTTCTGTATTGTCAGAACAGCCTAATTTCCCTGGTAGTAGTTTTTTTCAAGTGTGTCCTCCAATTCAATTTATAATCAAGTGTCATTCCCAGATATTTCACATCTTTGGATATTTCTGGGCGGAGTTTGTCACAGCGCATCTGAATGTTTTCAAGGTCGAGTGCCCAACTAAGATGGTCGAGTTATATGGACTTTTTGTCTCTTCTAAGTAAACTCGCCATTTTATTTCGGAATCTTAATTTATAATTAAATAAAGAGGTAAGTAACACGCAACTAATTAAAAAAATCTGTTCGTATATATTGTTATCTTTAACAGAGGTTACGATATCTATTTCAAAGCATCCGGTTCGTCTGATCTATTTTCTTTGAAATTATTTTTTATCTCAATTAATATCTAATTTCCATGAAAATTCTATTTTAATGGAACTTTTTAAGATAAGCATGAAATCAATTAGTATCGAATGATATAAAAAGAGGTACGCAGTTTATCTTAATAGTATACTTTTCGTTTTTAAAGTGTAGTATATCGCTCTAAAAGCAAATATGAAGTGTAAGTTCGCTTTTTGCTTCTTAATTTAATCATAGTTTAATTCGCAAATTTTATCAAGGAAACCTTTTAAATGAATGGGATCAATTCGCGACTTTTACTAAAATAATACACTTCTTCAAATAATTAACTCAGCATTTCAAAATTATGAAATATTTTGTTGCAATTGACCTCATATTTTTCTCTCAGGTCTGCCAGTACCGTTTCCTTTTCCACCTTTTCCTGTTGGAGTTTGGTATTTTATATTTGTAGTATATTCTTCACCGGTTTATTTTTTGACATTATTCCCAAATGGGCCCCTGCATCCTTTTCGATTTTACTACCGTGACTATCTGCAATTCATTGTAGATTCTGCATTAATTCTTAAATATTCGTCTTTTATTTCTTCCCACCCATAATTCTTCTAAGCATCTTCCTTTCTCATTTTCTTATAATTTCGCTAGTGGGCTCCTTATTATTATTATCACATCCGTCTAAACCCGTTGGCCTTATTATGGTTTTGTATAGTCTTCTTTTTATTCTTCTAGATAATCTGTTCGATGTTAATAAGTTATTTAAAGTTCCAGCGATTCTATTCCTTGCTCAATTTTCCATCTATTTCTCTTGACTCTTCGTATTTATTGGTTATCTTTGTTGTAACTTGGCAACTGCACTTGTCACGATTGCTAAGAATTAACAAAAGCATTGGTCTGTAAATTACCAGTCATGTACCTTGCTGAAATGGCGCCTTTTCTCATACCCTTCTCGGCGGGGAACCCTTAGTTTCTAAAAATATATTCATAGGCCCATATATCGATTTCCAAAATCCATTAAATTTGTAATGATGAAGCGACAAAAAATTCATATATTGTTAGTGGACCACACAATAAGTGGCGTCGATACACTCGTATCCTCGAGTTCGACACCAAGACAAAAATATCTTTGATGTGCTCAGGATTGACAATACCACCCCAGTTAGCTATAGTTTATTTTACAGACGCCAATAAAGCTAACAAAGGATCAATTCGACACAATAAAAAGCAAATACATTTCGTTTTCAGAGAGCAGTCATTTTTAAATCTTAAAGTTATCAATCCACGTTCGCAAGGAACGGATTTATCAACTAAATCAAACTGTCCAGCATTAGGTCAGTTTTTTAACTTTTTAATTGGTGCTTTTGAATAGTATATTTCCACGTCTGTTCATTTTTCAATTCCTTACAATTGATTCAAGTGTTGATATTTGGTCCCCTTGATTTCAAAGTTTGCTGATTCTTCTCTTTTTACTCGTACATTACCACTTGTTTGTCTGCTTCATCGACATCATTATTAGCCTTTGCAGCTTTGAGCGTATATGGAATTCTCCTAAATCCGGCCTGGTATTCGCCAATTTGTGGTTCTACTATAGAGGGTGTCCCAAGATTTTTTTACAGGCTGTAACTCGGGAATTAACGAATAGGTTTATTTGAAAATTAGGTAATGTTTTTGTGACCACAACTGTTGACTTTTCAGATGTTATTAATAATTTTAGTCAAAAGAAAGCTAGGAAAGCTATAATTAATTAGGCTACAAGTTTTTTAGATCTTACGATCTTTCAGTTGTATGAAAATGCCTTCATGACTAGAAGGAGAACTAACACTTCAAATATTGAGACTCAAAGTTATAAAAACGAATATAATGGAAGTCAATGTATTCAGGTAAAGATATAAAAAAAAGTAGCAATCTACAATGTGGTTCACTTTATCATATTTAGCACTACCTATCATCTATATCAACGAAATAAAACTTGAAATTAACTCTGTAAACAACCAAACTACTGATGAATAATTGACTTTTTATTTTTACCTCAACCATAAATATCTGTCTAGTATCACTAGTATTAAAGAATCCGAAATTAAAATCAGACAGTGAAAAATTTCAATATTTAAAAAGTTTACTTCGCGGGCAACCATTAGCCTTGATAGAGTCGCTAAATGTGACAAAACAAAATTTAGAAATTGCCCTCGATACTTTGAAAAGCAATTACGAAGACAAAAATAAATTGTTAAATTCGTTGTATCAAACGCTATTGGATCAAAAACCAATACACAAATGTAATCCGAACGAATTAAGAGAGTTGTATATTACTTGCAAAAAGACGCTTGATTTAATTAAAAATTTGAATTTATCCTCTGAAGTAACTTTTGATACGCTTATCGTTTTCATAATAGAATAGAAAGTGGATTATCAAAGTAGACGAGCATTTGAAATTGAACGCGACTTGAAAACGCTACCTACTACCGAAGAATTTCTAGAGTTTCTTAAAAAACGCTATACCGTATTAGAAAATTTATATATATTTGAACCCTCAACCAAAACTTCTACGATTAATAAGAAAACGCGCTAAACGACACTGAAATGTTGATATACCGCACTCAACAGAGACAAAATTTAGCAATAAAGTTTGTATATATTGTAATGACCGCTCTCATTCCATTTACAGATGTCGGGAGTTTACAACTTTAAATCCGCACGAAAAACATCGTTATGTGAAATCAAAATCTCTTTGTTTCAATTGCCTAAGTAATCTTCACAGTGTATCCGCATGCAAATCGACATCTAGATGTCAAGTTTGTAACAAAAATCATCACACTTTGATTCATTTAGATAATAATCATCGGCAACATATAAAGGCCCAGGGTAGGACTCAAGTAAATTCGTAATCCGAGCAAAACTCGAATACCGCCAGGACTATACCAAATGAACCTCATTGTTCACAGGTACTAACATCTTTATCGGCTGTTGGCAAAAATAGTCATGTTCTTTCACCTACCGCTCAAGTTAAAGTTCACACTCGTAACGGCGAACCCTTATTCGTGAAAGCAATCTTGGATTCGGTTAGCTAGCAGAGTTTTTTGTACCAAAACATTAGTACAAAATCTACAACGCCGCACTCGTTCGCAGAAATTAGATATTTCTGGCTTGGGTCAACACTATTGCACTCAGAGCACGGAAGTATTAGATATTCAATTGCACTCCATAGTAAACCCGTTCAAGACATTTAATATTTCTTGTTTCGTAATTGATAAAATTACGGAGAGATTACCGCAAATACCTTTAAATCCGCACTATTTTGATATTCCAGTAGAATTCAAAAATAATTTAGCCGACCCGCACTTCTGGGAACCAAATGAAATTAATCTTTTAATAGGCGCCGACTTATATTTTAAGCTTTAAAAAGGAGAAGTAATTCATTTAAGTCCTGCGGGACTTCACTAATGAATACTGAATTAGGTTACGTTATCGCTGGACCCATACAGGATCCAAAACCTAGGAAAAATGCTTCCCACTTATATCGCAAACTTATTCTTTTTTGTCAATACAGAATAAACCCACGGAAAACCAAGAAACTTTGGAAAATTTGTTAGAAAAGTTCTGGGAGATAGAAGATATTCATCCCCAACGCGCATGCTCTGGAGATGATGATATGGCTGAAACGTTATTTCAATCAACTACGCGAATATTAGAATCCGGACGATATCAAGTCCAGATGCCGCTTATTAAGAATGACCATATAAAATTAGGCAATTCTTACGCTATTGCTAAACGCCGTTTTCTCCACTTAGAGAACAACTTTACAAATGACCGCAATTTATTTATTGAATATAAAAAAGTCATAGATGAATGAATACCTGTCTTTGGATCACGCTAAAATTATTCCGTTATCATTATACAATAATAATTCAAATGAAATTAAATATTTCATTCCGCACCGCGCTATAGTTCGAGAACAAAGTACATCCACAAAATTACGGGTGGTGTACGATTTTTCTGCCACAACATCAGGATATTCGCTGAACGACTTAACCTTGAAGGTTTATCAAGTCCTAGATAATCTATTCGACATTTTATGTCGATTTAGAATCTTTAAATTTATCCTGACAGCTGACATCGGAATGATGTACCGCATGATCGAAATGGCTCTTGAGCATCGGCATCTGCAAAACATCTTGTGGAGGGATTCACCTTCAGAAGAATTGAAATGTATAGAATTATCACGCCTTAGCTTTGGACAAAATTGTTCACCGTTTCTCGCTACTCGCGTCATAAAAGACATCGCTAAAAATAACTCGCAATCGCCCCTCGTAATGGATGCATTGACATCCCAAATTTATATGGACGATATTCTCGCAGGCACGGACCAATTTCGAGATCTTACAACGCTTCATACAGAACTAAATACGATTCTAAATAAACATATATATATATATATATATATATATATATATATATATATATATATATATATATATATATATATATGGATTTTATTTACATAAATGGTGTTCTAGCTCGTCTCGATTTTTAAAACAAATTTCTGATACAACTACCACGGAGATTGATGTAAATCGAGATAACAGCGCGTGCAAAATTTTGGGATTAAAATGGAATCCATCTACTGATAATTTGAAAATCTCTGCAAATCACAAATTTGATTCTGAATTTATTACAAAATGCAAAATTCTCTCATATATAAATTCATGTTTTGATCCGCTAGGTATTGTAAATCCGTTAATTGTAAACGGTAAAATTCTGATACAAGAACTTTGGCAATTGAAACTCTCTTGGGATGAAATAATCACTGATTCACAAATACTTAAAAAGTGGAAACTGTTTAAGGATAATTTGGCACAAATTCATGACGAGTCCATTCCTCGTTTAGTGTTTTTCAGTTTAACCACCCGCAGTATTTCATTACACGGTTTTGCTGATGCCAGTAAGATGGCATACGGCGCTTGCATATATTTAGTCGCTAGTTACTCCGATAACACTATGTCTTCGAACCTTATTACCGCAAAATCACGTGTCGCACCTTTAAAAAATAAACTTACCATACCAAAATTAGAATTATGTACTATGGAACTTCTAGCTAAACTCGCTGATAAAATTCTAGCAATTTTCGCAAACCGCATCAAAATTGATTCGATCAACGCATGGTCGGATTCGCAAATAGCTCTAAGCTATATAAAAAACTCGCCTAACAAATACAATGGTTTTGTCGCTAACAGGATAGTAAATATTCAAAAACTTAGTAAAAATTTGGTATGGAGACATGATAATACTAAACTGAATCCAGCTGATATGCTATCCCGCGGAATTTTTAACAATTCGTCATTTACGTTCTGGTTTCATGAACCTGAGTTCTTATGTGACTCTGAATTTAATTTTGACAGGAACAGTACATTTTCGCTGAGAGATAATTTGCCAGAAACAAAAAATTTTTCGCTGTTAGCCACTAAGGACGCTACAAACATTTGGATTTCCATGTTCGCACGCTTTTCAAAATTTTTTAGAAAACAAAACTCAGTGGCCTATGTACTAAGATTTATACATAATATTAAAGATAAGAAAATAAAACTCGTAATTTTAGTATTATTTTTTAGTTCCAATTTTTTTAGATAGATCGTAATCTTCTTTTTTTTGTCATTTTTTATAATTTTATCAATTAAGTTTGGTTTTAAGATTGAACTGTTTGCTTTATTGCTTAATTATACCTTACAATCTATTTTCAGTGTAATTAAATAGGCATATGTTGGGGGGGGGGGGGGTGTCGACACAGATCCTGGTTACAGGGCCCTCCATCGAATGTGGACACAGGATTTTTTTCTAAGAACCGTTTTTACGTGTGCTTCTTGCAGAAAAACGAAAAAAATCAAAATTCCAACTTATTTTGGAGTAAACCAATACTTTTCTCGCATATTAAATAGGGTTGAATGGAAAAATAAAATCGAACTAGGGGTCCTTTACTTTAATTTCTGGTCTTACAATCATGACATAACAATCACAGTATTTTAGAATTGTAACATTAAATCCTCATTTTTTTCTATTTTCTCAATTCCTTTAACTTTGTCGTACATATTCCAAAGTTGTTCCTTGTAGTTACTGAATATTATATTGTTATTTATCTTTTAATAAAAGACATTCGCTTGCACAAGAATTTCGGATTAAAAGATCGCTAATACTGTTGAGAATCATCGATTAGATCCTATTATATTGATAGATAATCTGACCTATTTGACTTGGTTCTAATACCAAATAGAATGTTTTTAGGTTAGATAACAAGTCAGATATATTCTGCATTAGATTTATTTCTAAAATCTGCTCCTTATCTTAATGAATTTATATTACGTTCTCCTTATATATTCAACCTTCTGTCGAGTGTTTTGTTTTCATACTGAGTGTTGTAATTTTCAGATTTGATTGGATTTTGTATCGTCCTGGCAGCAAGTGGTGAGTAATATTTGATAAAATTATTTATAAAAATATTCTATTAGATTGTTTTATCTGAAGAGTAGAATTCCATGTCCATTTTTTTTCAAGATGAAAATATTGTGCATTGTGATTACATATATTTTATATTATTATCGCCGTAATGTCAAGTGTTGATATTTAAATTACATACTTTAGGAGAAATCATTTTTAAAAAGCGATTTGAATGTCAAAAATAATTTAAAGAGGACGTCTTTTTGCGTCATATGTAGTCGTTTCTCAAAACTTTTCCCCCATGCTCTCTAAGGTCACCCTGCCCATTTTTTGCATTTTTGTATTCTCCAATAAAACTTTCACAGCATTTTTAGCAAACTCAAAATGGCATGGGGTATTATTCATTCATTATTATGTTCGTTATTTATTTAATTAAAAATTTAAAAGTCTTTTGTTTTACTCTAATTTTATTTACACCATTTAACCCTTAACTGATGACGTGGTATTTGGGTCACACAAGTGGTGACGTAAGGTCTGTCATACCCAGTTATATATATATATTTTTTATTGATGCCGCATATTACCTTTTTAAAGCACGCGTCAGCGTGTTTAAATCGAACTTTCAAACACGCGCGTTTTTTAAAGTCCCCATGGTAACAACAACAACTTGAGAAACGTAAGTATCATTGACAACTTTTTTTATTACTTTTTAAATTGTATATTATCATTGGGAACCAATGTCTTATTTGGTTTTTTCTGCAAAATGTATTTATTTATTCATATATACATTGTTTCCCTTTAAATATAAATAAAGAAACTTTTTGATTATTGATCTGACAGCCCGTGACGTCAACTAAAAATAAATACTATTTGACGTTCACGAAACTTGGCTGGGCATCGAGGATGGACTTCCATTTTTTTGTAGTAATATTATAATAATAATATTTTATGATTCCAAAGTGCACCAATAAAAAAAAATAGCGTAAAGTATTCGTGGATAACTGGTCTTTCAAACACTTGCTCTATTTCGAGCACTCGGCTGCGCCGTCGTGCTCGAAAAATCGCGCGTGTTTGAAAGACCTCTTTATCCACTTATACTTTAATATACTATTCAAGTGCTTATTTAATATACAGCCAAATGCACCTTTCTATATCATTGTTTACTGTATTTTTTAATTACTAACATAGTTATAGGTATAACATTAATTTAAAAATAGACCTTTGTACCGGGTGATCAGTTAAGGGTAGCGAGCGGCCATATCTCATAAGATATTGGTCATATAGATTTAGAAAAAAAAAATCATGATAAAAGTCGCCAAGAGAAATTGCTGGAAATTATTTTCGAGTTGGTCAAACGTCCGCTAGAGTGCGTAACAACTAACACTTAGTAGAAAAATGTGATTTTTATAGAATTTTGCCTAATGAAAGTATATCGATGATATTATTTTCATATTTACGACTAATAACCTACACTTTTTGACTAAAATGTTTTGTTCTATCTATCAAAATAAAGCGGTGGGGGAAGTTCCATTGTTTTTTAAACAAACCAAAAATTTCTCCCGTTTCGCTTGACCGATTTTAACAAATTTGGGCTCATATGAAAGAGCATAATTCACACTACAAAACGCTTACTTGGTTTTGACTTTTTGACTTTCGTCTTCGCCGCTAGATGGCCTTTACTGAAATGGTAGCAAATTTTTGAGTTTTTTTCAAAAAAAAACAAATGTAATGGTATATTCATTTATACATATTTTAAAAGAAGATACATTTTTCTAAAATTTAATGAAAAAAATTAATCATCTACCTTTTTTTGAACCGTTGATATTGAACAAAATATAATTTTATTACATTAAAAAATGGCACGCCACTGCTTTTTATCAAAATAAAAGTCATTTTCGTAATCACTTATTAGTTGCTAACAAAAAGAACCTTTTGACTTTTTTCGTTAGGCGAACGGTTTAAAAAATCAAATAAATTTACATTGGGCGCCCATATCTCGAAACATACTAACTTACATATTTGGAAAAAAAAATCTTAATAAAACTATCCAACAACAGCAGGAGCAATAACACTAAAAACAAGAACACAAAACTTTCAAAATAAACGTTAAAAATAAATTAATAGTTTTGTCGTAAATGTTCATAATGTTGTTCATTATTTTGAATGGACTGGTCCAATCTTTTCTGGGTGGAGTTGACAGCTGCTTCAATTTCCGCTCTTGCTATATTATTTATGGCGTTTTGAATTCGGACTATCATGTCTTCTCGAGTAGTTGGTCGAGTTTTATACACCAAATCCTTTATTCGGCCCCACAGATAAAAATCAAGGCAGGTTAAATCGGGAGACCGTGGTGGGCAGAAAAACGGACTGCCTCTACCAATCCAACGGTTAGGAAAATGCCTGTTCAAAAAATCTTGCACATTTAGAGAATAATGTGCCGAGTATCCGTCTTGTTGAAACCACATGTTTCTTCTCACTTCTAAAGGCACATTTTCTAAGAGTCCTGGTAAATCGTTCAATAAAAAGTTCAAATACATGTCACCGGTTAGATTGCCATTAAAGATGTGCGGACCAATAATAGCACCATTAATAACACCGCACCAGACTTTGACTCTCCATCTACCCTGCTGATAATCTTCACGTAACCAGTGTGGATTAGTGTCCGACCAGTAACGCATGTTATGAAGATTTACCCTGCCATTACTGCAAAAAGATGCTTCATCTGTCCACAATATTTGTGACAAAATATGACGGTTTTCCCTAATGAAATCTCTAAGCCATGAGCAGTAATCGAGCCTACGTTCAATGTCAGTCTCATTTAAGGATTGATGAATCACGACGTGATACGGATACATTTTAAAATCCATTAATATTTTTTGCAATGAGCCATAGGATATTCCTAAATATCTAGAGATCTCTCTTATGCTTAAATGGAGGTCTGCATGAATATAAGCCAATACCTTTATAATGTTATCTTCTCTTCTTACTCTACGATTTCTTCTCACAGTTGGAGTTGATTGCACTTGGCCATGTTGCCTTAAACGCAAGGCTAAACGACGAAAAGCCATTCTCGAATGCCGTCTTCGGAGGGAATAACGCAGTGCAATTGTTTCGATGATATTCGGTTATCGAAATAATTGTCAATTTTTTAGAATTTTTAATATTTATCATTATATTGTGGAATTAGCTAGAAACGTTGAGTTTCATTTAAAACACTGCCGTAATTGATGTTTATATGGATATGACAAAAAAATTTGAAAAATATCACCGTCTGCCCACTGGAGACCATATAAATACAGAGCATATAATGTGTGAGCCTAAAATGATTTCATTCTAATTTTAATCATCCGATTTGGCTCATTAACGAACTCGTTCAAGATTTTAGCCTAAACGATTTTTGTAGCGAGTTTGGTTTCGATCCGTCAAAAAATACGCCCTCTATCGTGCTTACAAATTCCGTTATAACACATACATATATATATATATATATATATATATATATATATATATATATATATATATATACATATATATATATATATATATATATATATATATATATTATGTGCGGGATACTTTCTTTGACCTTTTATAGTATATATACATATATCTAAAGTTTTTCTTAGTTTTAGGTCGTTTTTATAAAATATAAACACAAAAAGACGGTTTAAGTTGGGATTACCATCATATCTTAACGTTTCGGCTCACTCAAGCCTTTTTCAAAATATATCTACATCTAAAATAAAATGATTTCTTCACTAAGAGATACAATACAACGGAAAATATTTTTCACTTACCTCAAACGTAGAATAATTGATGACATATACATTAAAATATCCATTTACAATTTTCGTTAAAAACATAAAATATTCTTTTTACTGTACGAAAACTAGTATTCACAACAAATAATCCATAACGTACATACACATTAAAACTATTTACAGTACTGATAGATATATCTTACTGAGGCTGTTTAAATCTTTTTTATTGTTAATGGCATGCTGGTTTTTTTGGATAGCTATTGATTCTAAAATTTCCCTCTTTTTTGTATTGTGTTCCGACCCTATAATTTTTTTGTCTTCAAAATTAAATGTATGTTTTTTTGAGTTTTCGTGGCAAGTTAGAGCTGTTGTATTTTTTTTTTGTCGTATTTATGTCCTTTTATGCGATTTTCCAAATACTGGCTGGTTTGTCCAATGTAAACACCATTGCAATCGTTACACGGAATTTGATAAATTATATTACTTGTTTTATTTTTCGGCGTTTTTGATTTTAATTTTGAAAAATTGTTGGATAGAGTTTTATTTGCTTTATGGCATATGGTAATATTGTGTTTACTAAACAGCCCTTCTATTTGTTGCGATAATCCGTTTATGAATGGCATGGAAATATATTTTCTATTACTGTTATTGTTTTGTTCTATATTTTTCGTTGAATTATAGAATTTATTTATACGTGTTTTAAATAATTTGTTAATAAATTCTGAAGGGTAGCTGTTAAGGTTTAAGGATTCTTTGGCTTTGGTGATAGCAATACTTCTGTATTCCGGGTCTGATAGTTGAATTACACGATCGGCCAGTCCAATGACAACAGATCTTTTTTGATTGATTGGATGGTGTGAATTAAAATTAAGGTACCTAGATGACCAGGTTTCTTTGGTATACCATTCAGTTCTAATATTATTATTTGTGTGATGTAAAGTGACATCTAGGAAATTTATTTTGCCATCTTGTTCATTTTCGATGGTATATTGAAGTTCTTCATGATATGAATTGAATTTTTTCAAAATATTATTAACCTGTTGTGCTGGGACAGCAGTGATGCAATCGTCCACATATCTAAAGAAAAAGGGGACTTTACCATCAATTTTTGAGAGGACAGTTGATTCGAGGTCCTCCATTACTATCTGCGCAATAACACTAGAAATTGATGATCCCTTTGCGCATCCTTCCAATTGCTTATATAAATTATTTTCGTACATGAAATATGTAGAAGTTAATGTAAGTTCGATGGCTTTTATAAATTCGTTCAAGGGAATGTCAGTATATTTTTTTATTTCCTTCCATTTTTTCTTATTATTTCCAAAGCTAAACCAATTGGAACATTGGTATACAGGGATACGACATCCAATGAAATTAATACATAGTTATTTGGAATTGCAAGATTTTTTAATTTGTTTTTGAAATGAAAAGAATCTTTGATATAATAATCGTTTTTGCACGTTATGTTACTTAAGATATTTTTGAGAAATCTTGAAAGCAAACTAAAAGGGGATTGGATACATGACACAATGGGGCGCAATGGTGTATTTTCCTTATGGAGTTTTGGGAGGCCATATATTTTTGGTGGTACAGCATTTCGAATTTTTAATGTTTTTGCAATATTTGGCGAGATATATTGATTATTTTCCCAAAGGTCTATTAAATCATTGTTCTGTTTTTGATATTTATTTGTGGGGTCTTGTTTAATCTGTTATAGGTTTTTTTATCTTGTAATAAATGGTTCATTTTATCATTGTATTCGGATGAAGACATTATGACAGTTTTGTTGGTCTTATCAGCTTTAAGAATTTTAATTTGAGGGTTATCTTTAAGGAATTTCTTGGTTTTGTTTACCTTTGTTAAAAATGGGGTATTATTTTTTTTATTTTTCAATTTGTTTTTAAAATTTGTTAGAATATTGCTTGTTTTACTTCTGATTTCATCTTTTTCTTTGTATGTTAAATGGTTTATACCTGTCTCTATATTTCAAATAATATTTTCAGTTGGCAATTGTGTTTCTTTCGTGATTTCCGTTGCAAAATTTGGTCCTAGACTCAGTACTTCACATGCGTAATCAGGAATAACAACATCAGTAAGATTCTCTACCCATTCTTTATCATTCTTTTTAATATTACTGTTAGTATTGCCATGTTGTGCTATCAAATGTTTTGTTATTTTGTTTTGATACAAGGGCTGTTTAGTAAACACAATATTACCATATGCCATAAAGCAAATAAAACTATCCAACAATTTTTCCAAATTTAAATCAAAAACGCCGAAAAATAAAAAAGTAATATAATTTATCAAATTCCGTGTAACGATTGCAATGGTGCTTACATTGGACAAACCAGACAGTATTTGGAAAATCGCATAAAAGGACATAAATACGACAAAAAAAATACAACAGCTCTAACTTGCCACGAAAACTCAAAAAAACATACATTTAATTTTGAAAACACAAAAATTATAGGGTCGGAGCACAATACAGAGAGAAATTTTAGAATCAATAGCTATCCAAAAAAACCAACATGCCATTAACAATAAAAAAGATTTAAACAACCTCAGTAAGATATATCTATCAGTACTGTAAATAGTTTTAATGCGTATGTACGTTATGGATTATTTGTTGTGAATACTAGTTTTCGTAGAGTAAAAAGAATATTTTATGTTTTTAACGAAATTTGTAAATGGATATTTTAATGTATATGTCATCAATTATTATACGTTTGAGGTAAGTGAAAAATATTTTCGTTGTATTGTATCTCTTAGTGAAGAAACCATTTTATTTTAGATGTAGATATATTTTGAATAAGGCTTGAGTGAGCCGAAACGTTAATATATGATGGTAATCCCAACTTAAACCGTCTTTTTGTGTTTATATTTTATAAAAACGACCTAAAACCAAGAAAAACTTTAGATATATGTATATATACTATAAAAGGTCAAAGAAAGTATCCCGCACATAAAAATATATATACAGCATGGGTGAACAAATGCTAAACTACTCCATATTAGAACAACAATACGGAGAAGACCTGATCCAAGATATCAAGGAACATGAAAAAGTATCCAAAAAACTGGTCAAACAAAAAATAGAAGGATTTTTTTATTAAGGTGTAAAAACGAAAATCTTAAACCAACCTTCTTAAAATTCAAAATCTCACATATTTGTTTTTTAAATGTAAACCTTAAACGTAGATTTGAAAATCAAATTTTAAGTAGATTTATAGGAGCAACTTTGAACTTACTAATTACGGATACAACAGCTAATCTAAATAAATTATTCAGTACATTGACAGTACTTGAAAACAAAATCGAAAAAAGGTACCACAGAATGTTTTTGATAAATTTAAATCGAGTTCTCATAGCAAGAATGAAAAAATGTTTAGACAAATTAAATCTAGAAATCAAAACAAAATAACAAAACTTTTGATAGCACAACATGGCAATACTAACAGTAATATTAAAAAGAATGATAAAGAATGGGTAGAGAATCTTACTGATGTTGTTATTCCTGATTACGCATGTGAAGTACTGAGTCTAGGACCAAATTTTGCAACGGAAATCACGAAAGAAACACAATTGCCAACTGAAAATATTATTTAAAATATAGAGACAGGTATAAACCATTTAACATACAAAGAAAAAGATGAAATCAGAAGTAAAACAAGCAATATTCTAACAACTTTTAAAAACAAATTGAAAAATAAAAAAAATAATACCCCATTTTTAACAAAGGTAAACAAAACCAAGAAATTCCTTAAAGATAAACCTCAAATTAAAATTCTTAAAGCTGATAAGACCAACAAAACTGTCATAATGTCATCATCCGAATACAATGATAAAATGAACCATTTATTACAAGATAAAAAAACCTGTAAACAGATTAAACAAGACCCCACAAATAAATATCAAAAACAGAACAATGATTTAATAGACCTTTGGGAAAATAATCAATATATCTCGCCAAATATTGCAAAAACATTAAAAATTAGAAATGCTGTACCACCAAAAATATATGGCCTCCCAAAACTCCATAAGGAAAATACACCATTGCGCCCCATTGTGTCATGTATCCAATCCACTTTTAGTTTGCTTCCAAGATTTCTCAAAAATATCTTAAGTAACATAACGTGCAAAAACGATTATTATATCAAAGATTCTTTTCATTTCAAAAACAAGTTAAAAAATCTTGCAATTCCAAATAACTATGTATAAATTTCATTGGATGTCGTATCCCTGTATACCAATGTTCCAATTGGTTTAGCTTTGGAAATAATTAGAAAAAATGGAAGGAAATAAAAAAATATACTGACATTCCCTTGTACGAATTTATAAAAGCCATGGAACTTACATTAACTTCTACATATTTCATGTACGAAAATAATTTATATAAGCAATTGGAAGGATGCGCAAAGGGATCATCAATTTCTAGTGTTATTGCGCAGATAGTAATGGAGGACCTCAAAACAACTGTCCTCTCAAAAATTGATGGTGAAGTCCCCTTTTTCTTTAGATATGTGGACGATTGTATCACTGATGTCCCAGCACAACAGGTTAATAATATTTTGAAAAAATTCAATTTCATATCATGAAAAACTTCAATTTACCATCGAAAATGAACAAGATGGCAAAATAAATTTCCTAGATGTCACTTTACATCACACAAATAATAATATTAGAACTGAATGGTATACCAAAGAAACCTGGTCATCTAGGTACCTTAATTTTAATTCACACCATCCAATCAATCAAAAAAGATCTGTTGTCATTGGACTGGCTGATCGTGTAATTCAACTATCAGACCCGGAATACAGAAGTATTGCTATCACCAAAGCCAAAGAAGCCTTAAACCTTAACAGCTACCCTTCAGAATTTATTAACAAATTATTTAAAACACGTATAAATAAATTCTATAATTCAACGAAAAATATAGAACAAAACAATAACAGTAATAGAAAATATATTTCCATGCCATTCATAAACGGATTATCGCAACAAATAGAAGGGCTGTTTAGTAAACACAATATTACCATATGCCATAAAGCAAATAAAACTCTATCCAACAATTTTTCAAAATTAAAATCAAAAACGCCGAAAAATAAAACAAGTAATATAATTTATCAAATTCCGTGTAACGATTGCAATGGTGTTTACATTGGACAAACCAGCCAGTATTTGGAAAATCGCATAAAAGGACATAAATACGACAAAAAATATATAACAGCTCTAACTTGCCACGAAAACTCAAAAAAACATACATTTAATTTTGAAGACAAAAAAATTATAGGGTCGGAACACAATACAAAAAAGAGGGAAATTTTAGAATCAATAGCTATCCAAAAAAACAGCATGCCATTAACAATAAAAAAGATTTAAACAGCCTCAGTAAGATACATCTATCAGTACTGTAAATAGTTTTAATGTGTATGTACGTTATGGATTATTTGTTGTGAATACTAGTTTTCGTAGAATAAAAAGAATATTTTATGTTTTTAACGAAATTTGTAAATGGATATTTTAATGTATATGTCATCAATTATTCTACGTTTGAGGTAAGTGAAAAATATTTTCGTTGTATTGTATCTCTTAGTGAAGAAATCTTTTTATTTTAGATGTAGATATATTTTGAAAAAGGCTTGAGTGAGCCGAAACGTTAATATATGATGGTAATCCCAACTTAAACCGTCTTTTTGTGCTTATATTTTATAAAAACGACCTAAAACCAAGAAAAACTTTAGATATATGTATACATGTATATATATATATATATATATATATATATATATATATATATATATATATATATAACAACAACAAAGAGATTCATGGGTAATTCACGCAAAAAGGGGCTACTGAAACAGAGTGGTAACCGCGGACATGCATGTTTCTGGCTCATTTGCCTCTTCAGCACGGTATAACCACGGTATAAGCAAAAATGTTAATCGAAACATGGGAAAACACAAAACAACGGATTTTGGTTTCCCTGCTGAAATCCGTTGTTTTGTGTTTTCCCATGTTTCGATTAACAGCTTTGCTCCCAAATTTCACATCGTTATTTGATTATACCGTGCTGAAGAGGCAAATGAGCCAGAAACATGCATGTCCGCGGTTACCACTCTGCTTCAGTAGCCTTTTTTTGCGTGAATTACCCATGAATCTCTTTGTTGTTGTTGTTAACATATCACGCGATATTCCTACATCTTCTTTGTTATATATATATATATGTATATATATATATGTATATATATATATATATATATATATATATATATATATATATATATATATATATATATAATTATTTATGATTGATGCTTTATTTTAATTGCCCCACGTTTGGGAGCAAGTTATTTATGATTGTAACTTTATTTAATAAATGCCCCACTTTTGGGGTAAGTTAATTATATGTGATTTAACTTTTACCTTTACGTTCTATATATATATATGTCTTTTACGTTGTGGTACAGTTAAATATGTGTGTAATGATTTGATTTTTTTAAGTACTCTATATTTATTAATATACTTTATACAAGTTGAATATGATTGGACTTTAAGTATTAATATATATCAATGTATGATTTGAATATATGGATATGTGAATATGAAATGATATTATATTTATTGCAAATTTTAAACTTTTTATACTATTGTTGGGTTCGCCAAATTACATATTTTTTATTCAATGCTTCCTTTTATTTATTATGCTATTTATGAACATGTAGTTTATTTAATTCTTATGTTTTCTTACCTCGGCTGCTCTTATTCGTTTACGACTCTTAAAATCAGTAGGGTTCTGGGCATATTATGATAATAAAATCAACCTTGCTTATTAATGTGATATATTTATGTGACTGATAAAAAAATTTTGTGAAATAAAACTTTTGAAAACACATATAAAAAATGATTCATATACAAACTATTTGTTATAGCTTATTATACAGTTAGACTGATGAAACTATTTATTAATAAAATAAATGATAAACCTTTTTGTTCTACCAATTCTTACGTTATACATAAATAATGAGTTATTTTATATATATATATATCTAAATTTCCACTTTGAATATGACTTTCTTTATATTCCAAAAAAATTGTACCTTTCTTTTTTTAACCACGACTTTTTCTGGCTCATTTGCATAACTTGGTCGAAATCTTGTGAGCGTTGAAATTCTTAGAAATTTGCAAACACCTGCTCTTTCTAACTTTGCTTCTATGTTAAACAAAAAAAAACTTTTTAAAGTGTTTCCTTTTCTTTTAACTAAGAGGATTTATGAAATGATTTTAAAATGTTAAATTTTAGTTTTCTTCGGGACGTGAACTTGGAAACATATTTGATATTTTATCGATTCAAAATTTACGTTTTTAAATATTATTTTACTGTATGGTAATAATTGTGTATTGATATAAACTGGAATTAGTTGTGGTCTGTTACTAGTGGAAATTTTTATATATATTTTTGGTGAAGTTCGACATGAAAGAAATTATACATTTATCTACACTTTATAATGGTAAGTTTTAATATTACTTTTCTCTGGTATATTATATTCATGTAAAGATAACAGAACTTTAAACCAGGTATATGAGCTCATAAAATTTTTATATCACTTGAAATTATTATTTTAAAATTATTATTTATACGTTCTTATTTGAAAGTTTCATTTATTTGGTACCAAATATATTTAATAAACACACAACCGACCTTTTGTTCCTTTTTCTTGAAATGATGCTACATCGGAGGAGACGCTTCCCATATATCTTCCCGCCTTTGATGTTGAATACCTTTGCTTTTCATTATCTGGGTGATAATTTTCTTCCTCTGCTACTTGTAGTCTCACAAACGTTTGTTACACTTGATTTATTTTAAAATTGATTAGATTTTATGTTGATTTATATACTTTTCCTTTGACTAATTATAAATTTGTTACATTAAATAAAACTAGGATAACTTTATTAGTGTTACCTATCTGACCACTGACTCTCAACTACTAATTTCCCGCATTTTACATCGAACATAACCCTTTTTATCGTCTGTCACCGGAAGTGGTTTTTGTTCTCGAAAGTTCGATTGAAAATTTCACCTGTCACTTTGTTTATTGTTGTTTTTATTGTTTTTCTGACTTAAACTTATTGCAAACTATAGTTTTTTATACCTAATATACTTATTGTCATTGACTTATTCACTCACACCTTATTATTATTGTCTTTTTCCATATCATTGTTTATTTGCGCTGTTTTGATTGGTCATTGCAATTTCATTAATTCTACGTTTTCTACAATCTACATATTTACTTATTATACACATATACAATTAATTTCTCATTATGTTTGATATTATTACACCTATATACATAAACTATGTCGGTAATTATTTATTTCATTATTCTTTTTCACATTCAAAATAATTTATGTTGGTATAATTTGTCTCAACTGTTTTATTTTGGTATAAATTTGACCTTGCCCATATTACAGATTCCTACTTATTATAATATTTCCTATACCTACTTTTGTGATTAATTATTAACTAAATATCTTATTCTATATATTTTATTACTTCTAAATGTCTTTTTATTGTTTAATCATTATAGTTTTAGTTACATTTGTTAGAAGTTTCTATTTATTTTTAAAATATAAACAGATGCTCTGGGTGTCTAAGATTCCATGCAGCGTTATATTATTTCTTGATCTGCGTTTACTTGTGAGGTTCTGTCTAAGGTTGTTTTTATTAAGTTGAAGAATTAATTTTTACAACTGTTTTTCTGATGTTTGTTTATGATTTCTTTTTATATTTATTTACTATCTTTTTGATTATAACCATTGGTCGTACTTAGTTATATTGTTATACGAGGTATTTTATTTTTTGATACATCATTTTTTTTTAAAATTATTTTTATTGACAAAATTTTAATTTTATATCCTTTATCAGGATTCTATATGGGTTCTGTATATGTTCTATTTACAACAATATATATAATAGATATATATATATATATATATATATATATATATATATATAACCTTTGGAACGGAGGGTGATTTTGGCATCTAGGAACACCAAAACGAAAAACTGCATTGAAATTTTTCCGAAGTCGCGTCATGCTACTCTCTACAATAGCCCTATTTCATTCTGAAATAAGCCTAAAATCTCTATAAAAAATCCCTGATTTACCCAAATTTCAAAAATCATTAAAACGATTATATCTTAGGGAATTTTGCATCTTAGAAAATGTATAGCATCCCAAAAGACGTGAAATCGGCCAAGCTAACCTTGTAATTCATTAATTTCAAAGATATAAGCTGCTTTTATACGATGTTTGTCAAAAATTAGTCTTACCGCAATTATTATATTTACCTAATTTTCAATTTTTTTATATATATAATCTAGAATGTATAATGTGTGACGCCTAAGATTGTTAAAAAAGGATTCCATTGCAATTTTAATCTTCCTGTAAATAATATTATGCAATACAGTGTAAACAGAAAAGTGTGAATAAATTTAAACAAGTTCATCGTAAATTAAAATCACGAACTATAAAAAATTCCAATTTATACAAATTTTAAGATACCTCAAAATGCTCATATCTTAGAGAATTTTGCTCCTAGTAAATGTATAGTATACCAAAAGACGTGAAATCGACTAAACTTACCTTGTAAATAATTCATTAATTTCAAAAATACGCGCTAGTTTCATGCAAGCTTTGTCAAAAATAAATCTCACTGCAATTATTCTATTTACTTATTTTCAATTTTTATATATATATATATATATATATATATATATATATATATATATATATATATATATATATATATATATATATACATACGAATGTACAATGTGTGGGACCAAAAATTGTTCAAAAAGGATTCTATTGCAATTTTAATCATCATAAGTAAAGTTTTGCAATGTGACTACATTTAAACAAATTTAACGTAAATTAAAAATCTCATACTATAAAAAATTCCCTGATTCATACACATTTTAAGAATCTTCAAAATGCTCATATCTTAGAGAATTTTGTATCCTAGAAAATGTATAGCATAACAAAAGACGTGAAATCGACTAAACTAACCTTGTAACTAATTAATTTCAATGATATAACTTGTTTTTATACAAAGTTTGTCAAAAATTAGTCTCACCGCAATTATTATAATAATCTATTTTTTTTTATATTATACAGCTGTAGCATTTGGTGCTGATTCAATTTGTCCTCTACCGGGCAATTCAGTTACATTTTATCCTGATTACACGAACTGTTCCCGATTCATCGAATGTTACAAAGGCGAAGCTACTCTAATGTCATGTCCTGACGGTCTATTGTGGAATCAAGATTATACAACCTGCGATTATCCCGACGACGTAGACTGCAGTAAGTTCATTTTTTTTTGAAATCATTGTCGGAATATAATTTATTAATATGTATTAACGTCGATGATTGATCTAATTGGGATTTTTTTCTTTTACAGAGGTAGATCCTACAGCTACGACACCGGGTAAGAACGATTTTCTCAAAATTAATAAACACTATTTCAATTTTTTCTTCCTTCTTTACTACCTTAAATCCTTGTCTCCTTTTATAGCACTTCCTGTCCTTGATTCTTCTTTACCACCGCAAATCCTTTCCTCTTTTTTCTACTTTCACAGCACGTCCTTTCTCTTTATTCAATTTCCTTTTAAATATGTTCTCTCTGTCCGGTGTGATTGAACAGAATGGTACTCCGACTTCTAACCAAGAGAATTTGTGGTAACTGGAGAGCACAGCATAGTCAGAAATGAGAGGTTCTATCACGGACAAGGCACAAGAAGAATAGTCTTCCTCCCTTTTCTCGCACTCCTTTCTCAACCTAAAATACGTTATCTCTTTTCCTTCCTTATGTTTTCTATTTTTTTCGAACATTTCTTTCCTGTCTTCCTGTCGAATATGAAGCAGTATTTTTCTTTCTTCTAGTTAAATAACAGATTGTCGTATCAGTGTGAAACCTTTTATTTTAATTTTAAATCATTTTTTTTTATTGAAATTAACTGTCTCGACCCTTACTTCGTGGAATACGCTCATATTAGTGTTTTAAATGAAACTCACGGTTTCTAGTTAATTCCACAATATAATAAAAGTTATTGAAAATTCTAAAAAATTGACAATTGTTTCGATAAATCAATATCATCGTCAGAATGACAGAAGTTACATTTCATTTGATGCCTACCTGATGTTTAGTAGTTATTTTTGGCTAGACCAAGAAGTGACCTAACTTGTGATTGACTTAATATATGTTTATAGAAAAAAGAAGAAGATGTGATATTACAAATATTGAAGCTTAGATATTATTAGCCCTATGGTGATATCCTGGATATCATTTTTCCAATTAAGATCAGTATAACTGTGCAATGATATAGGAAACCAGGAAAACTATATCTGCTGATCTTTACAATTATCACTTACGTAGACAGTTTATTATTGGAGAACTCCCTAGATTTAACTGTTCATTGACAACTTCATATTGTGGGTTTCTTAAATGTCTTCTAATTTCCAATTCTTCAAGGAAATCCAGTTCTTGTTTCTTTTCACTAATATGCAGCACTTCTAGTTTTGTGTTAGGTGTCAATGAATGATTGGTATCAAGTAGATATTTTGCGTAGTGGGATTTATCTGGTTGTTTCAATCTGTACATTAGTACAAAATTGTTAAATGTAAAAACAAAAACACCACTATTAAAGAAGTCAGGTATATATAAACTCAAATGTCCAGAATGTAATGCTGTCTATTTGGGTCAGACCCTTAGGAATTTTGAAATCCGATACAGTGAACACTTACGAGCGTACAGATTGAAACAACCAGATAAATCCCACTACGCAAAACATCTACTTGACACCAATCATTCATTGACACCTAACACAAAACTAGAAGTGCCGCATATTTGTGAAAAGAAACAAGAACTGGATTTCCTTGAAGAATTGGAAATTAGAAGACATTTAAGAAACCCACAATACGAAGATGTCAATGAACAGTTAAATCTAGGAGTTCTCCAATAATAAACTGTCTACTTAAGTGATAATTGTAAAGATCAGCAGATATAGTTTTCCTGGTTTCCTATATCATTGCACAGTTATACTAATCTTGATTGGATAAATGATATCCAGGATATTACCATAGGGCTAATAATATCTAAGTTTCAATATTTGTAATATCACATCTTCTTCTTTTTTCTATTAACATATATTAAGTCAATCACAAGTTAGGTCACTTCTTGGTCTAGCCAAAAATAACTACTAAACATCAGGTAGGCATCAAATGAAATGTAACTTCTGTCATTCTGACGATGATATTGATTTATCGAAACAATTGTCAATTTTTTAGAATTTTCAATAACTTTTATTATATTGTGGAATTAACTAGAAACCGTGAGTTTCATTTAAAACACTAATTTTTTTTATATTTCAGCAACTCACAGCACCCAAACTGAGCCCACCCCTTCAGGTAAGAACATTTTCATTTTAAAATATGTTAATTAAGAAAATAAATAACATATAAAAAAAATTCCAAAACGATGTTTACATTTTATATTTTGACACATTATTTTCACTATCCGTAATTATTAACACCAGTCTGATTCTTTGTCTAGAATGTTCAAGTACAGTTTGGAAAATCACATCAATGATGCCAACTTGGGTTTTTTTCTAAATTTATGAGAAAAGGTATTTGAAAAAGGCGTTTTATACGGGGGACAATGTTTGTCGTATTTTTTATGAAAATTTGTTAAATCGGATTTTTCGTCTATGGTCAGCTAGAATTACAATATTCAAACGTCTAAAAGTAGAAGTAAAAAAAAGGAGATTGGGGTGTAAAATATAACATTATTCTAGTTTTGGTAGTTTATTACGAATACAAAATAATTAACTACATGTGGTAGGGGATAAAAAAGGGATTGAGATTAGTAAAGCAGGCCAGGCCATACACGTAAAATTTTGAAATAAATTCAAAATACTTTTCATTGATTTTAATGAACGTGTAATAACGCTCGTTATGACAGGAAACAAAAAAGGTACGTTATCCTATTTAGGAGAGAACCGCTGTCACCAGTTTGTTTTTATAGAAGCTTGTTAAAAAAAAATTCAAAAATTATGCGATCCTGAATTGGAATGTATGGAAAAAATTATATAGTAGTGTAATGTTTTTTTTATTTATTTAAACAATAAACGGGTGGCATAAATTTTAAACACTCAGTATTGCTACTCACTAACACTAATTTATATGTACTTAACTAGTCACTTAAATTTAATTTATATGCACACTAACTTATTAATTTATAACACTTTTATATTCACTTAATTACTGTTTAACTCACTATGGCAAATTATAAACTGAACTCATCCGCTGATCGGTCCTGTATTTATATCAAAAACTTTCTTTACTAGAACATTCGGGATGGGACATGCCTTTCGCGATATTTCTTAAAATGCCTTTCGAGAACATGTTTAAAAAGGACGGTCACATTAGATCCCAATAGACCTTCTCAGAATTCGGCGCGCTCGCCTTTTTCTTAACTCCGTTAACATAAGGTTACAGGGCCGTACTTAGTATCTGCTTCGGTGTGCGAGTTCGTAACAGTAGCATGTATTTTAACTTTTTTCAAATTTCTATTAAAATTAGTAAAATGATTTATGTATACAGGATGGACACCAGATCCTCGCTGTCCGTTTCCATCCGATAAAGTAACGTACGACATAGACCCAAGCGATTGTCAAAAATTCTTCGAATGCGATCACGGAAAGAGATACTCAATGACTTGTCCAGATGGTTATCTTTGGAACGAACTCGTCAACTATTGCGATTACCCCGAGAACGTTGATTGCTGTAAGTATATTCAACATTACTTGAAACTAAATTCAAGGTAGTACCTCCACAAACGCTATATTTAAAAAAATCCGCAAAACTTGAGATATAAGTCAGTAAATGCATAATGAATACGCTGTTTAAATTTGCAGACGATTTACCTCCCCAAACAAGAGATAATTTCAATTAAAAATGATATTTTTTGTTCTTGTAGCATGACACAAACGAGGGAAAATAACGATGTTTTCATTATATTTTTCTTGATGGACTTTCACCAGCTTTATAACTAATTAGTATTTAGAAGACTTTGTACCTTATCAAAATCGGAAACTGTATTTGAGCATTTTCCGGAAAAATTAATAACTTGATTATAAACACCTGTAGTTGGTTCATATCGTATTCACGGGGGTTTTCAAGATCACTGATTATGAATATGGCATCCAAATTTAACCAGCACCCACCTGGAGCTCAAGATTGCTGATGAACGTCATCTCCGAGGCTTTCCCTAAAAATCACTCGAATAAAACGATAGTTTTTCCACGGGGGTTTTCCGGATCCCGGAACCTGGACGTGGACATCATCTGCAAGTGTTTTCCGGTAAATTTTTAGCAAACAAACGAAACTCTTATCGGGGGTTTTGGAGGACGCTCGTTCCAAATCTGGATATAGACATCCCCCCCAGGAATATCGATAAAAACTGAATCTTCGATATAGTTGAGACTATCATTAATACTGCAATACCTCGTCCTTATTTCTGGTCATTCTCTTCATTGTGAAGCGACTCGGGAAATACAGTGACCACAGCAGCACAAGGGCGGATTAAGTTTTTCGAGGGCTCCGGGTGGGGAATTTACATTTAGGGGTATCCCATAGGACGATTTTCGTTTCGTTTGTCTGAAATTTGAAACAAACCTCCCGGAGAAGACGTCGATGTCCGGGTATTCGGGGATGGTCGTTGATGCCAGATGAGAAACGAGTGCCTCCCGATAAGATATATTTTATATTCGTTTGATAGAAATTTACCGAAAAACTCTCGGGAGATGTCGTCCAGGTTCCGGTATACCAGGTATCCGGTTATGGTCGGCTATGCCAGATTTGAAACGAGCGCCCCTCGAAAAACTCCAGATAAGATTTTCGATTAGTTTCCTAGAAAATTTACTGGAAAACTCTCGGAGATTATGTCCAGGTATCCGGAGGGTGCTCGGCGATGCCAGATTTGAACCGAACACCCTCCAAAAACTTCCTGATACGATTTTCAATTCGTTTGCTGCTAATTTACCGAACAACTCTCGGAGATGACGTCCAGGTATCCGGTGATGGTCGTCCATTCCAGATTTGACGAGCGCCCATCGCCCTCCAGATAAGATTTTCGATTCGTTTGATAGAATTTCACCGGAAAACTCTCGGAGATGACGTCCAGGTTTCGGTGTACCAAGTATCCGGGTGGTGGTTGGCGACGCCAGATTTGAAACGAGCGCCCTCCAAAAATCTCCTGAAAAAGATTTTCGATTCGTTTGCTAAAAATTTATCGGAAAACTCTCGGAGAAGACGTCTAAATTCCGGGGCACTAGGCTTTCGGGGGTGGTCGGCGATGCAAGATTTGAAACGAACGCCCTCCAAAAACCATCTGATAAGATTTTGGATTCGTTTACTAGAAATTTACTGGAAATCTCTCGGAGATGACGTCCAGGTATCCGGGTGGTGGTCGTCGATGCCAAATTTGAAACGAAAGCCCCTTGAAAACCCCTAGATAAGATTTTCGATTCGTTTGCTAGAAATTTACCGAAAAACGCTCGGAGATGACATCCAGGTTTCATAGGTGTGGTAATCGATGCCATATTTAGAATGAAAGCCCTCCTAAACCTCTTTGATAAAATTTTCAGATCGTTTTATCGAGATTTACTGGAAAACTATAGGAGATGACGTCCATGTCCAAGTACCGGTGCACCAAATAACCCATTGATGACAGATTTAGAAATAACCTCGGAAAATTCCCGGAGAAGACGTCCAGGTTCGGGTATACCAGGTATCAGGGGGGGTGGTCGTCGATGCCATATTTAAAACGAGCGCCTCCCAAAAACTCCCTGTTAATATTTTCGATTCGTTTGCTGGAAACTTACCGAAAAACTCCCGAAGATGACATCTAGGTCCTGAGCACCAGATATCCGGGAAGACTCTGGCAGGGAGAAGTTTTGTTTTATTCCAGAGTGAATTTCTCGTGAAGCCTTGGAGATGACGTTCATCAGCAATTTTGAGCACCAGGTGAGAGCTGATTCAATTTAGAAGTACAAAGTAGGTACATTTTTATTGATAACTTCATTAATGATAATGCAAAAACCGCATCTACATCCGCCTTGATATCAAGTTTTTGGAGGTTCAGTACGAGTGGGAAATACGATGCTGTCATATTTTCATATCGAAACATATTTTGAAGTATATGTGGATTTGTATAAGGAATATAGTAGTGTAAGATGTACAGTAACGTTAAAAAAACGTTGTTCATAGTCTTAGTACCAGACACTCGTAGGTACTGTGTTAATTTTTTTCGGAGGAACTACCTTAATTTCTTTTTTATATCAAAGACACTATTTACTACCACTACATCAACATTATCTGACGCACGTTTAATTAACAAAAGTTCAACTACAGTCTCTGAAGATGATAACTTGGTTATTGAAACGTTCGTCAGATAGTGTGGGTGTTGGTGCGATAATAAACAGTGTGTTCAGTATAAATATCGCCAATGGTTTCAGAAATTCCAATTTTTCTTTTGTTTCAGCTCGCTCCGGTACAACTCCCAGTGAGTATATCAAAAATGACATTTCTTTTCAATAAATTTTCTGAAATTAATAAAAAACATAAATTTGATTAAAATCGATGAATTTTTTTTGAACAGATCCGATTTGTTCCGGGAAACCCGAAGGAACGTTTTACGCGAACACAACCGATTGCACCAGATACATCGAGTGTATTAACGGAGAACCTGAAGATTTGAAGTGTCCAGATGGTACGTGGTGGGACGAAATTAGATTAACTTGCGATTATCCTGAATACGTCGATTGCAAAACCAAATAAAACGATGTATCTAATGTATAAAACGAATTAAAATAAATCGTATTTTTCTTGTTAATATGTTTTTTATTTAATATTAGAAGAGGATGATTTTGGCTGATAGAAAGACAAATTAAAATTGGAAACTGAAAAGAAAATTGTTGATTTGAGAGGTTAGAAAATAATACAGGACTTTTAAAACTCTCTATAAGATCCTGATAATTAATTTTCCGATTTGATTATGTCAGAGGGTATCCCACTAAGTATAAAAACAAATTTCTTTAACCCCAAATTGTGAGTTTTAGCAGCCATCTTGAAATACGCATTTTTGCAAATATTTCGGAAACAGTGAGGTTCACGTTAAAAATAGTGGTGACGTTTTTTGTACAATATAGAATTTCCCATCTTTTTCGTTTAAAACTTTTTTTTACACTGTCAATATTTTCAGAGATTATCAACAAATTTTTTATTATATCTCACAAAATATCAAGAATAGAGAAAAAAGTTTGAAATTAAAAAGATGGGAAAGTCTATTCGCTACAAAATAGGTCCCCACTATTTTTAACGTAAATCGTAACATTTCCTAAATATTTGCTAAAAGGCGTTTTGGAAATTGAAAAAAAATTGAATTAATGGTTGATAAAAAGTAGTTCAGGATTTTTACATATTCGTCCTGCATATAATTCTGATAATAGATTTTTCGATTTCATTATGTCTGAGGGTGCCTCCTAAATATAAAACCAAATTTCTTTAACTTCAAACCATCAGCTTTAGCAGCCATCTTGAAATACGCTTTTTTTCAAATATTTTGGAAACGGTGAGTTTTACGTTAAAAATAGTGGGGACGTTTTATGTAATATATAGAATTTCCCATCATTTTCATTTGAAACTTTTTTTTACATTGCCAATATTTTTCGAGATTATCAACAAATTTTGTATTATCTCACAAAATATCAACAATAGAGAAAAAAGTTTGTGATTAAAACGATGGGAAATTCTATTCGCTACAAAATAGGTCCCCACTATTTTTAACGTGAATCGTAACATTTCCTAAATATTTGCTATAAGGCGTTTTGGAAATTGAAAAAAAATTGAATTAATGGTTGATAAAAAGTAGTTCAGGATTTTTACATATTCGTCCTTCATATAATCCTGATAATAGTTTTTTCGATTTGATTATGTCCGAGGGTGCCTCCTATATATAAAACCAAATTTCTGTAACTCCAAACCATCAGCTTTAGCAGCCATCTTGAACTACGCTTTTTTTCAAATATTTTGGAAACGATGAGTTTTACGTTAAAAATGGTGGGGACGTTTTTTGTAATATATAGAATTTCCCATCTTTTTCATTTGAAACTTTTTTTTACTTTGTCAATATTTTCCGAGATTATCAATAAATTTTCTAAAAACAAATTTTTTATATCTCACAAAATATCAACAATAGAGAAAAAAGTTTTTAATTAAAAAGATGGGAAATTGTATTTGCTACAAAATAGGTCCCCACTATTTTTAACGTAAATCGTAACATTTCCTAAATATTCGCAAAAAGGCGTTTTGGAAACTGAAAAAAATTGAATTGATGGTTGATAAAAAGTAGTCCAGGATTTTTATATATTCGTCCTGCATATAATCCTGGTTTTAAAACCAAATTTCTTCAACTCCAAACCATCAGCTTTAGCAGCCATCTTGAAATACGCTTTTTTTTCAAATATTTTGGAAACGGTGAGTTTTACGTTAAAAATAGTGGTAGAATTTTCGGTTTGATTATGTCCGAGGGTGCCTCCTAAATATAAAACCAAATTTCTTTAACTCCAAACCATCAGCTTTAGCAGCCATCTTGAAATACGCTTTTTTTCAAATATTTTGGAAACGGTGAGTTTTACGTTAAAAATAGTGGGGACATTTTTTGTAGAATATGGAATTTCCCATATTTTTCATTTGAAACTTTTTTTTACATTGTCAATATTTTCCGAGATTATCAACAATTTTTTTATTATATCTCACAAAATATCAACAATAGAGAAAAAAGTTTGTGATTAAAACGATGGGAAATTCTATTCGCTACAAAATAGGTCCCCACTATTTTTAACGCAAATCGTAACATTTCCTAAATATTTGCTAAAAGGTGTTTTGGAAATTGAAAAAAATTGAATTAATGATTGATAAAAAGTAGTTCAGGATTTTTACATATTCGTCCTGCTTATAATCCTGATAATAGATTTTTCGATTTGATTATATCCGAGGGTGCCTCCCAAATATAAAACCAAATTTCTTTAACTCCAAACCATCAGCTTTAGCAGCCATCTTGAAAAACGCTTTTTTTCAAATATTTTGGAAACGGTGAGTTTTACGTTAAAAATAGTGGGGACGTTTTTTGTAATATATTGAATTTCTCATCATTTTCATTTGAAACTTTTTTTTACATTGCCAATATTTTCCGAGATTATCAACAAATTTTTTATTATCTCACAAAATATCAACAATAGAGAAAAAAGTTTTTAATTAAAAAGATGGGAAATTATATTTGCTACAAAATAGGTCCCCACTATTTTTAACGTAAATCGTAACATTTCCTCAGTATTTTCCGGCCATCTTGAAATACGCTTTTTTTCAAATATTTTGGAAACGGGGAGTTTTACGTTAAAAATAGTGGAGACATTTTTTGTAGAATATAGAATTTCCCATCTTTTTCATTGGAAACTTTTTCCTCCATTGTTACTGTACGAATTCAAGACAAGCTTAAATACTTCCTGTAAAACATAGATTAATTACATTTATATTCCACCCCTGTATAATAATTATTACATATTACTGTACATATACACATAATTCCTGCTTAAAATTCGTTCATAATATCTATTTAACACTTCAAAATTCACAAACATCAATTTTAACCATATCTTCACATAAAAAAATATCTTAAAAACCTTCCTTTCTCTATAACAAAAACAACCTTTTCATGACAAAAAACGACCCTATCCTACGCATAACTCAACACCGTCGTTTATGACGCTTAGAGTTTGAAATCATACAATCCATAGGCCAATTCCCTACGTGATCCCTCCTGCTTACGGCCCGTTATCGTATTATCGACATATTTTTCAAAAACAAAAAATTGATTATATCTCATAAAATATTAACAACAAAAAATAGAGTTTCAAATGAAAAAGATGGCAAACTCTATTCTCTACCAAAAAGATTTTCACTATTTTAAATGTAAAATTCACCATTGGCGAGATATTTGCAAAAATAGGTTTTTCAACTTGGTTTTATACTTAGAGGGCAACTAGTGAACATAATCCTATTAAAGCATTAATTATCAGAATTCCTGGACTAACGTGAAACGGGAAAGAAAAATACGAAAAATAAGGTTAAGATCGATTTTGAGTACTTAGATGTGTAGAAAATAAAATAATAATAAAGAAAATTAGTTTTTTAATAATAATAAGACAATTTTTTATTGAGTTCGAATTTGGACAAAAAAGACTAAATATTCAAAAATTATGTATTAAAAAACCGGGTAAATGAATAAAAAGTAAGCAGGTGATGGAATTAAAGGTATTTTTTGGAGAAATTAAAGATAAATCGAAAATTTTAATATTATTAAATGTTTTCTTTTTTATTATTTGGTAACATATTCTAAATAATCGAGCCTTGACAGCTGTTCTTCCAACAAAGTCATCTAAAACAAAAAATATCCTTAATATTGAACGAATTTCATCATTTTTTTCAATATATTTTATAAAAAACAAAAAATATATCGTTTTATTACCTTTTTCGAATGAATTTCTTGTTTTTCCAAAGCGACGTTCACCTTATACGTAGACCCTGATACCATTTTCTTAATTTTCTCCAATTCCTTCTGTAGTTTTTCTCTCTTTTTTTCAATCTTCTGCAAATCGAATTGTAAGGTTTTTCTAATTTCTTCCGACATTTCTAAATATACTTGCGTCGTACCGACTTTATCTTTAAGGCATTTTTCCAAAAAATCCTCTGTTACTTCATCCGATACTTCGATGTTCCCAAAACCCGTCAAATCTTCTATCACCTTAGAATTGTTATTTAGAAATGTCGACGTCGTCGTAAGTAACACTAAAATAACAAAATACTTTTTATTTTATATACATTGCTCAGTATAATTAGAGGAACACCTCTTGATAATTTTCATTAATTATTTTAATAATATACAAACATATTTTGATGACAAAAATGACTACAATTTCAAAAAATAAAATTCTAATTTAGAAATGTAGTGTGCCTTGCAGTGGCGGAACTACCAGCGTGGCAGTGTCACTCGACGCTGAGGAATAATAGGTGCTATACTCTTTTGGAGCTCGCCTTCTCAATATCAAGATATTGTTGTCCATAAACGATGTTCAGATTTAAAATCCTTCCTGTGAACACACCTTACAGTAATGCAACCCCTTAAACATATACAATTCACTTGACAACCCTTTAACATCATAAAATAACCCTAGCAATCTAAAAATCCCCCCTTTCCATATCAAACCTCCGACGAGCAAGGTACTCTTAAAAGCATCGCTCGAGCACCGCCCTAATATAAACTTTATCTCTTATCAAACTGGTCAGAGTTATTGCTTAACCTTTTAACCTTAATAAAAGAGTAATAAAAAAAAATAGTGTGTGGAGTCCCTCCGCGAGGAAGAAGTGGAGCTTCGTAATGTGGAAATGAAAATAAGAAGGGGTAGAAATTTATTTTCAGTGAAATCGAAGACAAACGTTATTAACATTGCTTACAACTCACAATTGATCGCATCTTTTATTTATCATCTTCGAGTGGAGAAATATCCAAATCTATAACATTTACAATGGAATTATGATAACTAACTGACCTGTAACAGGTATAATACGCGCATGCCTTCGAGCGCCACGCCTTCACTCTCGCTCTGCGTCTTTCTATTCCTCATCCCCAGAAGCGTTGAACGTTTAACGCAACAGTGCTTTCATACCCCCTCCATGGTAGCGTTAAACGTTTAACGCAACCTTGTTGGAGGTTTCACTTTCACAGTCCTCGTATCCGCATAAAATAATCAAAACTTGTGGGACAGTCCTCGAATAATCATAAAAGTATCAAAATTTATTGGGCATTCCTCGTATAAGTATAAAACAATCAAAATTTATTGGACAATCCTCGTATCAGCATAAAATAATCAAAACTTATTGTCGTATAGTCATAAAAGTACCAAAATTTATTGGGTAGTCCTTGTATCATCCTAAAATAATCAAAATATATTGGAAAGTCCTCGTATAAGCATATAGGTATTAAAACTTATTGGACAGTCCTCGTATCAGCATAAAAGAATCAAAATGTTAAACGTTCAATGCAACCTTGTTGGAAGTCGCATTAAGTTTCACTTCAATAAATACAATTCTTAATTGGTTATAAATTTAGCAGTAAAAAGTGAGTGCTTGGTTATTTTTTAATAAATCGTTTCTTTTATCTGCCTCAACCTACTAAAAAATAGGGAAACATTCCTCAAAGAATGGGTTAATCATCATATTCAATAATTAATCCAGAAATTTTTAAAATGGTAAAATCATTATTCCATAATATTTTGGCTCCTGGTATACACAACAAGAAACTGTCGATTATACGGAACTGTGCTGTAACGACAATGTCGTCTAAAATAAACGTTAACGCTCTCCACAGATAATTACCACAAAACGTTCATCGCCAGGATACAGAACATTAGCAAACCAAATTATTAGTGTTTTTAAATGAAACTCAAGGTCTCTAGTTAATTCCACAATATAATACAAGTTATTGAAAATTCTAAAAAATTGACAATTGTTTCGATAAATCAATATCATCGTCAGAATGACAGAAGTTACATTTCATTTTATGCCTACCTGATGTTTAGTAGTTATATTTGGCTAGACCAAGAAGTAACCTAACTTGCGATTGGCTTAATATATGTTTATAGAAAAAAGAAGAAGATGTGATATTACAAATATTGAAGCTTAGATATTATTAGCCCTATGGTGATATCCTGGATATCATTTTTCCAATTAAGATCAGTATAACTGTGCAATGATATAGAAAACCAGGAAAACTATATCTGCTGATCTTTACAATTATCACTTAAGATGACAGATTATTAGTGGAGAATTCCCTAGATTTAACTGTTCATTGACAACTTCATATTGTGGGTTTCTTAAATGTCTTCTAATTTCCAGTTCTTCAAGGAAATCCAGTTCTTGTTTCTTTTCACAAATATGCAGTACTTCTAGTTTTGCGTAGTGGGATTTATCTGGTTGTTTTAATCTGTATGCTCGTAAGTGCTCACTGTATCGTATTTCAAAATTCCTAAGGGTCTGACCCAAATAGACAGCATTACATGCTGGACATTTGAGTTTATATATACCTGAATTCTTTAATAGTGGTAGTTTTGTTTTTACATTTAACAATTTTGTACTAACGTTACTTTTTGTTTTAAAAGAAATTGTTGTATTCGTTGCTGAAGATATTATCTTTGAAATATTATTAGAAATATTTCCTGCATATGTGATGGTTTTATAAGTTTTAATTTCATCAGCTTGTTTAGGATATATTAGTTGTAATGCCACTTTTTCCTCTTTTTTACTAATTATTTTATTTATCATATCTAATGGATAACCGTTAGATGTTGCTATTTGTCTAATTGTATTAATCTCTCTATCATATTTGTGAAAAAAAAACAAGAACTGGATTTCCTTGAAGAACTGCAAATTAGAAGACATTTAAGAAACCCACAATATGAAGTAGTCGATGAACAGTTAAATCTAGGGAATTCACCACTAATAAACTGTCTTCTTAAGTGATAATTGTAAAGATCAGCAGATATAGTTTTCCTGGTTTTCTATATCATTGCACAGTTATACTGATCTTAATTGGAAAAATGATATCCAGGATATCACCATAGGGCTAATAATATCTAAGCTTCAATATTTGTAATATCACATCTTCTTCTTTTTTCTATAAACATATATTAAGCCAATCGCAAGTTAGGTTACTTCTTGGTCTAGCCAAATATAACTACTAAACATCAGGTAGGCATACAATGAAATGTAACTTCTGTCATTCTGACGATGATATTGATTTATCGAAACAATTGTCAATTTTTTAGAATTTTCAATAACTTGTATTATATTGTGGAATTAACTAGAGACCTTGAGTTTCATTTAAAAACACTAATATGAGCATATTCCACGAAGTAAGGGTCGAGACAGTCAATTTCAAACCAAATTATCATAGTAGACGAAGTTGGGCGTCCCGTACCTGGAGGACAACATTTTCGACATCTCACTAACAGAACGACCGATATTGATAACCCTGAAATATTTCAAAACATCGACAAGTTCAATCCTTAGGAAAGGAAAGCTTCATCGGTGGAACTCCAGCTAATATAGCGGGAGTACGCTTAACCGAGTTGATTTACATATCCTGGAGTGTGCTGAACCTGGGATCGTGAAAAACACCCGGCTAGTCGTCGACTCGTTGGCGTGCGTTGAACTCAAGGTTAGGCACAAGCATACCCCGTTTTTCTGCCAAAATTCAAGAGCGAGTTGAACCTAGAACGGAAGCCACAGCCGTCCTATCAGAAGCCTTCTCGTCTAGCTGAAATCTCGGTGTGTGTTAAACTCGAGATGGAGGCGAACCCCCACCTCACGGAGGTCCTGCGGTGTGTTGAACGCGGGATCTGGTACCAAATACACCCCGTTTGTTTTAGGCAACCAGAACGAGGGGATAAAACGAATACCCCAGGTCAACAAAAGTAAGTAAGTTACATAACCGTATTTATTTGTCAATCAATCCTCGTCGTAAAAATCAAAGGGTTGAAGTAACGACCGATCCAGACTACTTCCAACACGTAAGCCATATAATAAGAAGTGATCAACGGACGACCCGACCAGACGACCACCCCCCAGTGAAACCGCGTGGAGTCGCTGACTAATAATTGTACATATATTACTGTATAAAGAATTGGTTTCAAGAATTTTCTTGATTTTTATTTTACAGGTAACATAAATGTTATTGTTGAATAAACAAATCTAACCAAACAGCCTTTTTTTATGTTCTACCCCCTAATACCTACGGCTATTACAGTGCTGTTGTGGGCAACTTTGTACGTGCCGACAAGGACTAATCTATTTTCTTTGAAAAATTCCGATTAAGGCGGCACGCGTTCAAAAGAAATAATGTTCATAAAATAAAAAACCGCTGAAAGCATTTTGAATTTTTTATTCTTCATCATTAAGGCAATGATAGTTGTAGTATGTGCCAAAATTGTGCAAAGCGTAGTTTTTTTAAATAAAACTGTGATTTTTATTCTTCTTCTTCCCTCTGTAGTGAATGAAATCGTGTAAACTCAACCTTGTCAGTGCAGAGAGTACGAGATGAACTAAGGTTATACTAATTATCCAAAAGTCGCTTACAACTCTCGAATAATGATTAACATACACAATTTACATAAACTAATGTAAACAGTTTGTATAAACATACATGTTGTTATATTTGGCACCAAGACACTAGAGCATCGTACTATCAGTTGATTTGACCGAAAGTTATACGAGTACAAGCAATGTAGAGGTTGTACTATTTGTTAGAATAAATTATACTTCATAATGTAAGTGTTATCTAGTTTGTATGTAGTTATAATAAATCACTGTGATGTGTGTTACTTAATGGTTTGATATCTCCTGCAGTACACTTTTTGGTGTAAGTATTAAGCAGCAGTTATTACATGGCATCTTGATCAAATAAATGGCGATCCTGCCATGTGAGAATTATGTACATTACACTTCCCTCCATCCACTCCTGGATATTTTCTTCTTCCCTAGTTTTCAAATTTTTTCTGTCTCTGAGTTGTTGCTCCCAGTTTCTACCCGCCGTTTTTCAGATATCGTTCACCCATCTACATTGTGGTCTACCTCGACTTCTCTTTGATTCTCGTGGTCTCCATTGAAATATACGTACTATCTATCTCTTTGGGTTCTGTATGACTAAATGGCAAGTCCACCTCTATTACGTCCTTCAATACAGTCCATTTTCAACTTATTTTCGCTCTGAATGTCACCAGTGCGCAGGAGTGTCGAATCATAGTTTGCCCCCCCCCCTACCAGTTCTAATCCGCCGTTACGCTTCAGATTAAGCATAAATAGAGGGCGGACGCCAGCTTTGAGGATCAGTTAGTGTTTTAGGTTCAGAGAAATAGGTCACCAGTAAGAAGAAGATCCCAGAAGAAAATTATCTTTTAGGAAACAAGAGAACTGAAGTGAGACCACCAAAGCGATCAATACCAAACCATCCAAGAGACGGGGGGAACGAATCAGACGAATATAGTGTGACCAACTAGTAGACAGAAAGGGTTAGGAACCCATTATCCATGCAGGAAAGTTGCCTTGATTCCGACAGAGAGTTCGTTGCCGGCTTTGGCCCGCCACCACCTCTCACTAACAACCCCCCCTCCCCCCCAAACGGACGATACAACTTATCTCTTTCATTTCCCTTCCAAACACTAATGAAGAATTCCCCCTACTCATTGCCAATTCCAATAAATGTTTCCAAGAAATACTCGAACAAACTGGGCAGTTATCTCCTATTTAAAGGCGAACCCCATCTGCACCGTTTTATTGAAAATTTCCTCAAACAACCCGTACGAGGTCCTAGCAAAAAAACTCCGAAACGCCACTGGTGACGAGAACGTCACCATCAATCCACTGAATCCCTCTCCCAACCCAGATCCGATTCAAAATCCCATAAACTCGCCTTTTCATTGGTCTGCAGGAATGAAGATAAGGAATTTGAGGAGATCCTCAAGGACCTTAGTTTTCCCCTTACAAAATCCCGGCGAATTTTGTACCGTAATATCACGTCCAGTTTGGTTTCACGTCAAAGCGACAGTCCGGCGACGAGTTTGTCTTATTAAGGCAGTCGCCCAACCACCTTACTTCATAAGTAGAAAACATATATTCGGCCCATAATCGACGATATCTATTGCACCCTTCCCGAACAACTTGTTAAAGATATTCTGACTAGCCAGCAGTCAATTGTCAAATACTGCCAATACAAATCTTCGTACTCCCCAAGTAATACTGTTTATGTCAACATCGACATCGAGCCAATTTAGAAGCCCGATACGTTAATCATACTAACGAATCGGGCAACGTAATCTCTAAAAACACCCTCCTCACACCCTGGACTTCAAACATACGGCTACTCGGTAATAAACACAAGAGGAAACTTCCATAACCTCCAATCCAGCTACTAGCCATCTTCCCTAGTGTAATCTCAACTACCTAGATAATTCTCCGATTTTCCTCTTCATCTTTATATGAAAATCCACCGTCCAACCACCATCGCCCCCCGTCGTTGTTGCACAATTGAAAAAAGAAAATACTTACATTTTGGTTGCATCTTGACGCTCACATTAAAAGTCTTCTTCAATCTTCGAATCGCCACTACGACTTCCAAAATTTCTTCAACATCTTTTTCCAGATTCTTATCGAGGTACTTCAACTTCTGTTAGAAAGAATTTATTTTATTTTGTTATAAATAGCAATAAAGAACAATGAATTTATATACGAATGTTCCAAAAACTATATAAAATTCAAAATATTCAAAGAAGTCATTTTATTAAAAATATATCCTGAATTTAACATAAATTTACATACACCGTGAAAATACGAAAAAAAAATTAACAAAAAAATTAAATTTCAAAAAATGCTGGTATTTTTTGAAAATTTGATGACTTACTTGTGGAAAACACAGTATTTTCGTTTTCCCAGGTAATGGCGGTAGGCGGGAATGCAGATGTTCAGTTAGGACGGGCATAAACGGTCCTAAAGCTCTTAAGGCGACGTCCAAACAAGTTAACAGTGTCCACATATGACCCACGGCCGCTGCGCCACTTTCCGAACAACGTAAACCTCTTTTGGTGGTTTCCTTAGAATACAAAAAAAAATTGTTGAATATTTTGTTACGTTAATATACTGAGTGTTTCATTTAAAAAAGTGGCATTTATTTCTAAACAACCAATTTAATAAAATTCGACCTAGTAATACTGATATTGGAAAAGAGAATAATATACAGTGACTCATTTAAAAATAATCCAATTACACGTTTTCTTCATTTTATGACACTATAAAATTATAACTGTTCAAAATAATATTGGAATTGGAAAAAAGGTGATAAGAAAATATATTTGCAGTTATTTTTATACAGCTCACAGGGCAAGTTCCGCGGTTTGCCCCCTGCCCTCGCCCCTTTGATCGGGAGTTAAGTATTGTAAGTTGTGGTCCCTCCAGGAAGAGTTTAAAAACAAAAATTTTCATCATTTTTTTCAATACTTTATTTTAAAAAACTTTTTTATTATTTTTATCTTATTTTTCTATTAATTTAATTTAAAAAATTTATTAATATTTTTTTATTTTTTTCATTCATTTGTTTCACACGATTTATAATAGAAAAGTACCCGCGGTTTGACCCCAACATCCCCCCTTAAATTAAAAAAAAATCATAATTTTTTCCCATTTTTAAATTTTTTTTTCATTTTTAAAAAACTCTTCTACAACTTTTTTTAGTACTTTTTTGGTTATTAATATTCTCCATATTAATGTTTTTCAATGTTTTAACTTCGTTTTATTTTTATTTTTTAAACACTTTATAATAAAAAAATACACAGGACAAGTACCGCGGTTTGATCCCGCCTTCCCTCCACCTAGATCCGGAGCTGAGTGTTGTAAATTGTGGTCGGGCCTAGGAAGAATTTTAAAAAAATCATATTTTTTTCCATTTATTAATTTTTTTTTCAATTCTTACACTCTTCAATTTTTTTAATAATTTTCTCAATACTTTATTCAAAAAAGTCTATTACTTTTTTCTTATTTTTCTATTAATTTAATTTAAAAAATTTATCAATAATTTTTATTTTTCCATTAATTTTTTTCACACTATTTATAATAAAAAAATACCCGCTCTTTGACCCCAAAATCCCCCCTCTAGATTAGAAAAAAATTCATAATTTTTTCCCATTTTCAATTTTTTTTTCAATTCTTAAAAGCTTCTCTACAACTTTTTTTAGTAATTTTTTTTGGTTATTAATATTCTCTAAATTAATGTATTTCAATTTTTTTTAACTTCGTTTTTTTTATTATATTTTTTTCAAACACTTTATAATAAAAAAACACACAGGGCAAGTACCGCGGTTTGATCCCGCCTTCCCCCCACCTAGATTCATAGCTGAGTGTTGTCAATTGTGGTCGGGCCTAGGAAGAATTTTTAAAAAATCATATTTTTTTCCATTTATTAATTTTTTTTCAATTCTTAAAAAAATTTAATATTTTTCAATTATTAATATTTTCTGTAATAACTTTTTCCAATTTTTTTTTAACAATCACTAAAAAAGTACTCAGTGCAAGTACTGTGCTTTGACCCCGCCCCCCTCTAGATCCGGAACTGAGTGTTGTAAGTTGGGTCCCTCCAAGGAAGAATTTAAAAAATATTTAATAATTTTTTTATTTCTATTTTTTATTTATTTCAAATTTCTAATTTTTGATATTATTTATTATTTTTTTTATTCCAACAGTATAATAAAAAATTATTGAAATTAGCTAAACCATAAAAAATAATTATTTATCGATACTTACCAAATAAATATCGCAGAATTCGAAATACAAAAATTTTTTTATAGCATTCGTACATATAAAAAAATCGTAATCGTCCATTCCCTTGAATATTCTATCGACCATTCCGGTCAATTTACTCAAAATCCATTTGTCCATCATCTCGAGTCGATCGTATTCCGGAGAATGTAACTCCTGTCGACTCGTCAAGTTATCGTACCAACTTTTCGTAAATTTCGTCGCCTGCCAAATTTTATTACAAAACAATTTATTCGTATAACATTCGTTCACGTCAAAATTTATAAACGTATCTAAAATAACATCAAACGTTAGATGAATCACTTGTAGAAGATTAATTCGTTTACATTATGCATATTATAAGTGTTCTACTTACTTTTAACATTATGAGATACGAGTGTGAACCTCAACGCGTCTGAACCGCATTCTGGTATCCCCAGTGGAAACATTTTTCTTTGACCTTGAATGGAACGTTCGAATTCTTCTTTTGATATGATTCCAAGAGTGTAGTTCCTTTTAGACGCTTCCTCCATTTCCTGAAATCAATCAAAATAATGTTGCTTTATAGGCACCCGCGAATACTTATGGCTTCTGATAATGGATAAAGGATCGACGCACGACACCCCTCTACTTTTTACGGCGCTTACTTTGGGAACCGCTGCCCTCTAGGAAAAAAGACTAGGCATCGAGAATTCTCTACTGGAAAAAGTCGAGACATCGAGAGTCTCTCTACCGAGAAAAATGCTAGGCATCGAGGATCCCGGCGAGAAAAGTCTAGGCAACGAGGACACCCACTGACAGTTTAGGTATCGAGAACCCATCTACCGAGAAATGTCCATGCCGCTAGGACCCATGGGGGAAAAGTTTGGGCATCGAGGACCTCCTAAAAAGTTTGGACTTCGAGAATCCCTCTACCAAGAAAAATTCGAGACATCAAGGATCCCGGCGAGAAAAGTGTAGGCATTGAGGACCCCCACCCCACTGAAAACAGTTTAGGCATCAAGAGCCCCCCTGCCGAGAAATTTCTAGGCATCGAGAGCTACCGGGGGGAAAAGTTCAGGCATCGAGGACACCCCCGGAAAAGTTTTGGCAGCGCGAACCCCTCTTCCGAGAAAAAGTCTAGGTATCAATGACCCCTGGGGAAAAAGTTTAATCATCGAGAACTCCCGGAAAAGTTTTGGCATTGAGAATCCCTCTACCGAGAAAAGTTGTAGGCATCGATGATCTCCGACAAGAAAATCCTAGGCATTGAAGACCCCCTGAAAACAGTTCAGGCATCAAGAATCCCTCTACCGAGGAAAAAGTCAGGGCGTCGAGTACTCTTGGGAGAAACTTTAGGCATCGAGGACCCCAGAAAAGTTTTAGCATCGGGAGGCCCTCTACCGTGAAAAAATCTAGGTATCGAGGACCCCTGGAGAAAAAGTTTTGGCATCGAAGTCCACCGCAAAAGTTTTGGCATCGAGAATCTCTCTACCAAGGAAATTCTAGGCCTCGAGAATCCCTCTGCCAAAAAAAATTCAAGGCATCGAGAACTTCTGGGGGAATAGTGTGAGCATCGCGGATCCCTCTACCGAGAAAATTTTAGGCATCGAAGATCTCATTGCGGGGAAAACTACTTTTCATAGTAGTTGTAGAAATAAGTACATTTCGTAATTGACTCATGCTTATCAGAAGGGCACCAAGCGACATCTGCGTAGTTTCGAGAAAACGCCGTCTGAAGTTGCAACATTGCAGACACTTAATTACTTTCAAATGACAACATTTATTTATGAATGATGTGAATAATTTAATTTACTTAATTTCTGAAAAAAAAGTGTCCTAAAGTACGATTTTTTAATTAATTTTGAGACTTTTGTCGTTTAGTTCCTTTCTAATAAATAAGCTTAAATACATTTCACACTAAGAAAGATGTTGTACAAAATGAAAATGAAACGTCAGTTGTTATATGTATATTTGTCGTATGGTGCCATAAACTCATTTTCACAAAAATGTCGCTTGGTTCCTTTCTGATAAGCATGACCCAATTGTTTATCGTCGTTCTATCGATGTTTATCGTAGATTTTTCACTGCTACAAATTTAATTGTCTGTTGACCCTGAAATCGAAAATTTAAAAAATTGTTCTTACCTCGAGACTTATTCCTTTAATAACGTCTTCGGGCGCTACGACGTTTCCCAGACTTTTCGACATCTTTCTGCCGTAAACGTCGCAAATGATACCATGAAGAAAAATTTTATCGAAAGGCAGTTTACCGGTAAGTTGAGTTCCCAGCATTACCATTCGCGCCACCCAGAAGAACAAAATGTCGTGACCGGTTTCCATCAACGATAACGGATAAAAATGTTCAAAATCGGTAGTCTGAAATAAAAAAATAATGTCACAGTGAACGATTTGGAGAATTATAGGGTGTCAAACAATCGGCTACCTATTCACCACATATAGCACAAAGTTATTTATTGATTTGGGGTAAAAATTAGTTTTATTTTTTCACAATATTTACATCAAAAGTCGCCTTATTCAACAGGTATGGTAAAACAAGACTTTTTTTATTTGTTTGGGGTAAGAAATTTGAGACAAAAAAACTAAATAATAATATGTTGTGCGACAAGTGGTGAAAGTTCAACTTCTCTCACTACTCCCCACATTTTGCACACTATACTTTTCTACAACTGCACAAATTTAAAGAATCTGAGTAAATGGTGTAGGCATCGAGTATCTCGCTACTGAAAAAAGTATAGACATCGAGAATGTTCTACTGGGAAAGTGTAATGATCCCGAAAAACAGACATTATCCAAAAGACATTATCAAAAGAAAAAGAGATTAAATTTGTGTAAATAATAATTTCAATGTGGTTAGCGGGCATTGATCTATTAAGGTCAGGTAAATATACCGAAAGCACGTCCGCTGTAAAAATATAAATATCATATTCACATGAATCAGGAAGGTCAAAAATACGGGCCACTGACTCATTAGATCGCATACTTCCTAGTCGACAATTTCATGATGATTCATTATTATTATTTTGAATAGTACAAATATATATATATATATATATATATATATATATATATATATTGTGTATCTATAATTTGTGTTAGTAATTCTTAATTATATTTTATCCCAGTGAGTTTTAAACGATGTTATTTAGTCAACCCTAAAAGAAATGGTTACGAGGTAAGTGTTTCTCAAAGATAAATGGTTTTATGGTTAAAGTAAGTCTATACGAGGGACACTTGCTAAGTAACCACCACATGGCGATCCTGCAAACTATATGGTAATGGTAAATGGTAAATATTCCTGCAAACTACATGGTAATGGTAAATGGTAAATATTCCTGCAAATTAAATGGAAAATGATAAATATTTCTGCAAATTAAAAGTAATTCCAACGAGTGGAAGTATATGGTCTTTTATCTAAAGTTGGGCGGCTCACCTACTAAACAAGAGGTAATAGAAACTGGTACTTTTATGGTGCAACAAGACAGTTTTGCAACGCATATAATGGTTCTATTGTATATCATAACAGTAGCTTATATTCCGAAATTCATATAGTCATTATGGAAAACGCATCGAAGAGCGTTGAAAAGAGATATCAACCGAGCAGTGGCGGCTTTAGGATTTGAACTTGGGGGGGGGGGGGGGGGGCGCATCGGCCTCTCCCTCCCACCTATTAAGTTCAAAATTGAAAATATATTAAAAATGCTTGCAATTTACAAGTTGTCACTTTTTACATACCGGGTGATGCATTGCCGAGTGAAACATAGGAAATCCCATGAAAATTTTGAAGTGGCTAAATATTGACTCCCTAGTACATTTTATTGAAAAATGTTATAACTTTTTGAAGAGGCCGATATGATAAACTCATGTGCCGAGTTTGAATAAAGTCAAATAAGCAAATACTAAGTTATTCAATTAAATGTAATGACAAAATTACGAAAATGTTCATAGCTCAGGTAATACAGTAAACACCAGCAAATTAAATTTTGACATTGACAAAACAAAAAGTAATGTGAAACATACTTTATACGTCAGTTTTTGGCAATAGCGACATAGAAATTATTTGCTGGTGTTTATTGTATTACCTGAGCTATGAACATTTTCGTAATTTTGCCATTACATTTAATTGAATAACTTAGTATTTGCTTATTAGACTTTATTCAAACTCGGCATATGAGTTTATCACATCGGCCTCTTCAAAAAGTTATTATAAAATTTTTCTATAAAATGTACTGGGGAGCGAATATTTAGCCACTTCAAAATTTACATGGGATTTCCTATGTTTCACTCGGCGATGCATCACACGGTATAAAGATAAAACTTTATAAAATGGGTCATTCGGAGGGCGCGAGGAGAAACATCGAGATACAATTAAAAGAAAATACGTTTGTTAAGTTTTCTATAGGTATATTAAAAGGAGACAAAACGCTTCTAAACACGGAACAAAAGAAAACAAACATAACTGAAACAACTCACAGAGGCCTTTCTTTTCTTCCGAAAAAACTAGCCATTCAAATTTTTTAAAAAGCGCGTTTGTTGGACGTCTTCGTTCTTCGCGACCTCGTTTGGTATGAATTGAAAAAGGAAATTCATATTGTGGTTCAGGAACCCAATGATTTTTCAATAAATTATATTTAGTGATATCGGGGATGGTATCCATTTTCGCTAAAAATGCGCCGACATCGTATTTCAATTGTTCAGTTTCCATCAAATCCGTATTTTGGTTTTGAGTGGAAGTAGAAGCAACTGTAACATCGGTTGGTAAAACATCTGTATTTTCATCTTCTACTCTCTCCTCCGTTCTTGATTTTTTAAAATAATTTAAAATACTATTTGAAACTCTCTTATTCGACATATTGAATTACACACTATTATAATACCACTAAATACACAGATGCATCAGTCTTCAAGTCTTCTAACTAACTAACCAAGTCGAAGTCAGAAATGGATAAAAACGAAGCGCGGAACATCAGCGAAGCCGACAAAGCAAAGACGCCGCTGCCGCTCTTGGAAATCTGGAGTTTGGAGTTCAAAGTAAGAAGCCGCTCGCACTCGCCGCCGCATTAACAGACCAAGAGCAATAGCAATAAGACCTATTAAATAATTTAGGCCGGGTGTTCGGGGTGTTCGATTCAAAAATAATTAGGCATATTATTTTTTCATGGCTGAGTCCATTGTAATGTTGTAAGGTAATCAAATATTTTGTAGAGTAGAACAAAATTGAAAGCCGTTGGGGGGGGGGGGGATTAACATTAATTTAAATATTCAATATAAAGTTGATTGTTACTCTTGAAAACAATCTCTCGAATTTGAAAATTGATATAATTAATAACACAAATGAATTCATTTGCAATAATTTCATTCATAAACAGTTGAGACATTATAATATATCTTTTCATGATATTGAAAGAAAAAACATAAATAAATTTAATAATTTGAGAGACGAGTGGTATGGTACTTTTCTTAAGACAAAGCCCTCTTGGATTGAGAACCTTTCTAATGTGAATATCCCCCCTAATGTGGAGAAGTTTCTTTCGTTGGGCCCTAAATTCAGTGTGGAACCTCAATTAGGTATAGATATACCAATTAAATCCATCCTCTCAGATATCGATTACATTTCTTCTCTAATTCCTGATGTTGACAATAGAAGTCTTGCTGTTGCTAGGTCCATTAATGTTATCACTAATCATGCTCATAAAGATGATTGCCATCCTTCTCTTTTTCGAAATTTGTTGTTTGAGGCAAGATGTTTCCTAAAAATGCACCCTGAGTTAATTGTTACCAAATCAGATAAGGGTAATGTGACTGTTGTTATGTTAAAGGAGGATTACCTCAAGTTATCTCAGGATATAATCGACAACGATTCTTCCTATGTTCCCCTCTCGAGAGATCCCAGTAGGACGATTCAATCCAAATCTAACACTTTTGTTAAGAGACTGTATAATAAGAGACAGATTGATGAGATCACAAGGAAAAAATTAACTTCTTATAACTCTGTCATAGCAAAATTTTACACTCTTCCTAAAATTCATAAACCTACCTTGACAATGAGACCTATTGTCGCTTCTATTAACTATCCTACTGAGTTTATTGCTTCTTTCCTCACAGATATCTTGACCAAGGCATACAGTAATGACAATGAGTATTTCATTAAGGACTCCTTCCAGGTTTTTGAATTATTTAACAGAAGAACTCTTCCACAAAACTATGTTTTGGTCAGTCTGGATGTGGTTTCACTTTTTAGCAATGTTTATTTACAAGCAGTTATACGTTCAGTTCACAAACACTGGCCATCCATTAGTACAGTGTGTAATATTGATATTGACATGTTCACTGAGTTGATTGAATTCCTGTTCAGTTCTACCTGCTTTTCTTTTAATAATAAATTTTACAAACAGACTTTTGGTACTCCTATAGGTGCTAGTATTTCTCCGATATTAGCGTGCTATGTAATGGATGATCTGTTGGACGTGGTCCTTCCGGTACTTCCTTTCAATGTACCTTTCATCAAGAAATATGTAGATGATATAATCCTAGCTTGCCCTGTGGACTCCACCGAAGATCTCCTTTTTACCTTTAATAGCTATGATCCTTACATTCAGTTTACTATCGAAACAGAAAACTCTAACATGGCTGTCCCTTTTTTAGATACTTTATGGACTAGGTCTCCTGATAATGTGATTATAATTGATTGGTATAGAAAACGAAGTAGCTCTGGGAGATATCTCAACTACAATTCTTACCATAAATTTAGCATAAAGGTTAACTTGGTTAAACAAATGACAGCTAGAGTTATGAACCTCTCTGACCCTGTATTTAGAAATAAGAATCGTAATATTCTCTTTAATTTGTTCCTTGACAATTCCTATCCAAAACAGTTACTGAGAAAGATCATCTTCAACACGTCTTCTGTTTTGTCACAAACCTCAATACATTCAATTGACGCAGCAGGTGCAACTGAGTTGGATCCTCTCTCATCCTCCAGAACGATTCCTTCCGTTTTAACGGTTTCTCTGCCTTATATAAAGGAAATTACGCCCAGACTTGCTAGAATTTTTTCACAATACTTACAGAATGTTAGGTTTGCCTCCAGGAGTTCCTTGATTGTTAAGTCAATTTATAGTCCTTTGAAAGACAAGATACCTGTTGTGGATTGTAGTAATGTTGTTTATAAGCTTTGTTGTAGCAGTTGTGGTCTATCATATATTGGTCAAACTTCCCAAAAAAATTCAAGCCGTGTATCCCTCCATAAAAGTGATATAAGGTTACATCCTGAAAGATGTTCTCTGGCTAATCATGTCTCCTCGTTGGATCATGTCATTGATTTTGAGGGAGTTAAAATCCTTTCTCGTGAGAGAAGTTATAATAAAAGACTGTTTTTGGAAATGGCTTTCATCTTCCAGGAAGAAGGTTGTATGAATAGGAAGACTGACATTCAGAATTTGAGTAATCTCTACTCCCTCCTCCTAACGCTTGATAAGCACAATTGTCTCCATATTAATAACAATAATAATAATAATGATAATATGAATAATTCTCACTAGTTTCCTACTTGTGGCATCATGGTAGGTGTTCCCCCTTTTTTAGTAGGTGTTCCCCCATTATTATTAGTTCCATAATAATATTTATAATAATAATTAATAACATGAATAATCACATATTAATTCTCGTGATTAAAATAATTTTTTCATTGGAGTGATAACTCAAATACATTTCCATAATTTTGGTACCACCCTTGTATTCTCTTGAAAGTTTCAATTCGATTGTTTCAGTGTCTCGCGTCATTGCAAAGATCGATTCTTTTCATTCATTTAGTAATGATGATTGGTGTACTTAACCTGACATTTTTAGTTTCCGCCATTATTCTCACAATTCCGCGTGGGTGTGTGGATTCTCGATTTTAAATGTTTTTTTAAACATTTACTTTTTAATAATGTTTTAAATAAAAATGTTTACCAGTAATAGGCAAATGTATTGCCGACTGGACCTATTTCTTTAATGACTTTCTGTTGTGCACTTTTCCTGTGTTCAAGATCAATGATGCAATCTCGATCAATGTAAGTTGTAGAAATGTTTTTATATACACTTTTTATAATTTATGTTTTTCTTTCCTTATTGTAGTTCCCTGATGATGTAAATAAAGATTTACGCAAGCTTGGAGAATTGAATAGAGTGTATTTTTCCTCTTATGCTGCAATCCCCAATAAGATATTTTTCAATTTGTATATATATATATATATATATATATATATATAAATATAAATATATAAATATATTAAACTGGATAGAACGGGGAGAGAAAGAATGATTTAACGTTATTATTAGTTTAGTTTATATTTAGTTTTGATTTGCCCGGTATATTGTAAAATATAAAATTTTATTATTAAGATGATTACACTTTGAACATGAGAAATTCTTTAACCTCAGAGTAGGGTTCAGATATAGAAAAAAAAATTCAATTTTTAATGTGAGCGCCTAAATTTGATTAGATATCTCTATCTTCATAAAAATTTTGTCAATCAAAAATGTACTTGCTTTATTTAATAATACCAAATAAATTCCAAAGACGGTCCTGTGTTTAATGTTGAACCTCTCTACGATTCATAGATGTCAGTTTAAACTACCAATGGTTTAACTTAGATGGAGCCATCACCACAAAGAAATGAAATATATCAAAAATCAATTTTACAATGTTCTTCAAAATAGAAAAAACGTTATTTAATGTTATGAAAAGACAAATACATTGTTCTTTTACAGGACACAAATTAATAAAAAACCTATTATCTATTATGATCACTCATTCGAACAAAATCATGTACTCAGATGAATAATTATCTCTATATACAATTCCAAAATAGGCAACATTTAATACAAATCTTATAATACGAAATCTTTTACATAAACGTCTATGATTTAAAAATGGCGAAAGACAAAGGTTGCAAGTGTTTGTTTAATACCAAAGTTCAATTCTTTGCACTAAATCGGTAAGTTTATTTAACTTTCTTTACGTATAATGAAAATAGTTTAAATACCTTATTCTTGTATAGTAATTCACGTCAATTATTAGTTTTCTTTACTTTATTTCAGGTTACCTTCTGGAAATTACCACATCACTGGTCCAGCTTGCACAAAATCAGGAATCAATGCTATATTTCGTCCACATCAATACATTTCAGTCAAATCACATAATCCAAAGCTTTCTAAAAGGTATGGTGGATATATCAATCCCACCATACAAAATATTAATCAAATATCATCTATAAATTCTATGGTTAGTATTCAAGCATAATTACCAAATTCTTTCTTAGTTTGTACATCTGCTTGTTTTAATATATGATTTACTAGATCACAAGTACAATGTATTTCCTTCCTTGAATTTTGATACCAAAAACGTTGTTTTCCGAAAAGTTTAATTAATTTAAAGTAATTTTGCTTCTTCCAAAAATTTCTACCACCCCAAAAAGAAAGTACCTAGTGAATAGCATGTATAATCAACAAACTTTTCTCATTCAATTTTTTATTATTAACAAACTACTTGTCGCTGATAAAAGTATGTTGAATACATTCCACCAATCAGATTTGGTTATCAAAACTTTTCTTGATAGATTTCATCTCAAATAGTGAATTGTCCATCCATCATTTGAAAACACTTTGTTTTAAGTTTCTTTAATGATTTTAACTCATATTTTATCTCTTAAATTATATTTCATTCAATTTACAAAATGACATTTCCAACTTTATAAAATATGTATTCATAATGTCAAACCACGTCACATTCCATAGAATTAATGTTTTCATTTTACTTTTTATATAGTCTTGTTTTTTTTAAATATTTATAAAATCTTATTTACACATCCTTCAATCCCTAATATTCATTTTAAAAAGAATCACACTATTTATTTACTTTGACAATAAAAACAAAGGATTATCATTTCCATTTGTATATGTAATAACGTTCTAAAATTCTGTCTTGTAGGTTTATAGAAATTTTGTTATTTAATTTTACATATGTTTTAAATCTTATTTTAAATCTTCTTTATAATTATACAATTAGATGCTTTCTCTATTGAATAGTACATGGTACAGATTGTCTCCTTTTTAGATAATCTTTTTAAAAAAAATCAAATTTCAAAAATTTTAATTTCTTGAAATAGGTAGTCTTTTATTTTATGTTCAGTATACAGGGTGTTGTTTTACTCTATGTTAATATATATATATATATATATATATATATATATATATATATATATATATATATTGTGTATCTATAATTTGTGTTAGTAATTCTTAATTATATTTTTATTTTAAACGATGTTATTTATTCAACCCTAAAAGAAATGGTTACGAGGTAAGTGTTTCTCAAAGATAACTGGTTTTATGGTTAAAGGAAGTCTATACGAGGGGCACTTGCTAAGTAACCACCACAAAAGGCTGGGCATCGAGGATGTCCTACTGGGAAAAGTCTAGGCACTGAGGATCCCTTCCTGGAAAAAGGGACGTAAGAAAAAAGGTTTCTCACAGTATGATCAATATAAGTAGACCAAGGGTGATTCTGGGACCGGAAGTAAAATAATCAATGGTATGAGACGTCATTAAAGCTGCACCCGCAGACGGAAATCACGTTACGTGTCATCCTTCAACTGACACGTATCCTATGTTATCTGTCAGCTGTCACGTGCCCTATATCATTCTTATTATGTCATGTGTTAACAGTCACGTGTCTCGTATCATCCATCGTCTATTCTGTATCGTGAGTAATCCATCTTGTGGCATCGGTCATGTGTGTCATCCATCATATATTCTGTGTCATCTATTATATATTCGGTGACATGTATCATGTATTTTGTGTCATATATCCTGCGATGTAAGTGACGTAAGCGGCTACGCCACTTACATCACAGGATATATAAAACAAAATACGTGATGGATGACACATAATTCATTATGCATAACACACATGCCACAGAATACATGATGGATGACACACGACAGATTACGCATGACCCAGCAAAAAAGAAAAGAAGACTAGACAAATAGAAGATGGTAAGCTTGTTGTTGTGTATGTAGTGTAGCAGGTAGAAGATTTTGTAATACTAAAAATCGTATTTGCACGGATCATTTTAATTGTCTTAGAGTTTGATTATACAGTAATAACTACTTAACTAACATATAAAGAGGGTAACAACTGGCCATTCAGACTTGTGACAGAACTCTAGACTTTATATAATCACTATTATACAACGTTGCCAGTTGACATGTATTTTTGGTTGTTTACCGTCTAACAGTCGTGAACCAAAGACTAGATTTGAAACAAAGAACTAATAAAATATACTAGGCACTAAATCTAGGTTTAATAAAACACATAAAAACATAAAATAGACACAAAAACAACAAAACACATGACAGAGGACACATAATAGACGGCACAGGACAGGCGACACATGACACATAACACATGACAAATGATACTGAATACAGGATGGTTAGGATGGATGACACAGTGTTAAGATGGATTAGTGGCTTTGTGCTTAGGTAGTTTTTAGTAAAGAAAAAGAAGAGTTATACAACAACGAAATTATTATAATATAATTTGTTTTAATGTTTAATCAACTAACGATTATAAAATACATTAAATGAAATATAAAAGCTATCACACGGAATACGTGACAGTTGACAAATGACACAGGACATGTGACATGAGAGCTGGCGCACGGCACGTGACAGATAACGCAAGTTTTCGTAGGGTTTGGTTTACAATAGGAGCACACGGACGTATTTTTTATGTCCACTATTTTTAACGTCTGTACAATTCAACGGACGTTAATTTTTGCATCTCTGTACACACGAGCTTCGTTTTTTTTTCCAAAAATACCGCGCCAATTCAAACATTAAATTTATAGTATTCTCAACGAGATGATGCAGTGTCAATGTCAAAGAATGAATGCAAATGAGCTTATTCTCAATTTTCACTGTTAGTGAGGGAATATTTGAAAAAGAATAAAAAAGGACACAAGTGGAAGTGTTTTTTGAATTCTGTAATTTGATTGTACGAGAATTATATCCTGTGGGGCATGTTTGGATGTAATTATCGACGCTCGTGTACAAATTCGAGCTACGAAAGCAGCAGCGTCCGCTGAGATATTTTGACCTCCGTACTAACAGTTTGCGTGCGTATAAAAAATTACGCCGGTCAGGACGTACGTTGAAAAGTGCGTCCGTTCCTGGTGTGTGGACTCCGTATGAAAATCTATTACTGCTACAACGGACGTAAAAAATACGCCCGTGAGTTCCCAACCTTAGCTGTGCGCAAAACACATGATGGATAACATATGACATAATAGTATATTACGTAACGTGTGTTGTAGGAAGCATTTTACGCACGAATGGAAAAGTTACGCACGAAGCCGCGTAGCGGCGAGTGCGTAATTCCGTGGGTGCGTAAAATGCGTTACAACACGAGTTACGTACTATACTTTACCTACGATCCACTTGTACTTGTGTTTATATTATTTTTAAGGTATTTAAAGTACAAGTAAAAACGTACATCCTTGATGCCCAGCCAAGATTTATAAAAGTCGCTCCCCGATGCCCATCCAAGCATCTTAGAAGTTCACCCTCAATGCCCAGTCAAGTTTCGTAAAAGTCCGCCCTAAGTAGTATTTATTTTTATAAAAAATATATGTAGAATTAAAGTGACATTAATCCCTTAGGTGGATTACTTCCCTCAGGAATCAAACACCACCAGCGGTATTAAATGGGCCACTTTAGTCGCTTGGTGTATAATATACTATTGTTTACTAATATGAGATACATTCAGATAGCTAAAAGATGCGAATTGAATGAAACGGAATCAATTATCTTATAATTCCAAATAACTCTTAATATTAAATGCAATCTCATATCTAATAAATGTTATCTACCATTTATATATAGAATAAAATTCAACGTCAAATTTCTAAGTAATACATTTGGAATAAAATGGCTACGTCTATTGACAGTTGCTAAGTGGTTGCTATGGAAGCCGTGCGATTTACTTTACAGCCGTGCGTTTTGCTTTACCGTGCGTAATAGACGTCTTACAATGATTGCCGACTGTGTGTGTTTGACTACTTACAGGGGTGGTCGTAGGTAAAATACATAATACAGATGACACATGATGTTACTACCGCCTGCCCGCGCAGTTTTAATGACGTTACACTCCCCCCACTAGTTACGTCATTTCCGTCCTAGAATCACCCTTGCTCGTCTACAATATATGGTTTTGAAATTGAGAAAGCTATGAGATAAACATTACTTTTCATAGCAGTTGTAGAAAAACGATTTTCTTTCCTTTTTTTCGAAAGCATAAAATAGAGTCGTGTATATATATATATATATATATATATGTATATATATATATATATATATATATATATATATATATATATATATATATATGTGTGTGTGTGTGTGTGTGTGAAATATAATGACCGTCAGAAATAAATTATGTGTAAAAAGAAAAAAAAATCACAACGTATTAAGTTTGGCGAGTTGAATGGCACATAAAATAAAGTTCAGGTAATGATAGTTCATATATGACAAGCTAGATTAAGAAATGTGTACCTTATCTGGCCAACCGAATGAAGCGAATGGAAAGAGTCCGGAAGAAAACCATGTGTCCAAAACATCCTCGTCTCTTTTGACGCAGACATCGGAGGTATCTAAACCAAGTTGTGTGGCACCTTTTGAGAGAGCTGTTTCTTCATCTTTTGCAGCTACCCATACAGTATTTGCAGTCTTTGTACTCGAACATAAATAAGCAGGGACTTGATGCCCCCACCACAAATGCCTCGATATACACCAATCACTGAATAAAATAAATTAGCGTATATTTTGTAAGTAGTATAGGCGCGCTTTTTATACATACCGTATATTTTCTAACCAATTAAACCAAGTTTTCTCCAACGATTTAGGTTCAATTGCCAAACGGCCTTCTTTGACGCTGCGTACGGCTTCAGCAGCCATCGATTTACAATTAACGAACCATTGCGGGCGTATCAGAAATTCGACTACATCTTTGGAACGACTAAATTTTTTATAAATACCTAGAAACACTATTTAATTTTATTTAAATTACCTGCAAATAGGAGCTACCATCGGATGTTCCTCTCTACCCCTGAACAAACCCAACTTGTGTAGTTCTTCGATTATGATAGACCGAGCTTCGAATCGAGGAAGTCCGGAAAATTGTCCGCAATTAGAAGTTAAATTTCCACTTTCATCGATTACAGATACAGGTTCTAAGGAATGTCGTTTTCCCACGTCGTAATCCGTGAAATCATGAGCGGGAGTAATTTTAACGGCGCCTGTATTATAAAAGAAAATAATAAAAATGTTTCAAAGTAAAATATTAATATAAACTAACCTAGTCGTTCCATGAAGACTTTTATAGATTTAGAACGATAATTGAGAACAATGGAAGATTTTATTAATCCATCATAACCTTAACCCGTTTAAAGGGAACGTGAACATTTTTTTTAATTCCCGCATAGCGGGAAAAGCTTACATGAGCGTGTAGACAATTTAATTTTGAGAGAAAACTCAATTAAACGAATCTTCCTCCCTTCCTGCCCTTAGTATAGCTATCTGAGAGACGGTTTGAGTTAGACATTTTAGACCCCTCCCATGATTGTATTCGAGTCAACGCGGCTACAAAAAAATACGACCCCCCTACCCATTGAATTCAACTCTCTATTTAAAACATTTTAAAATCCATTCAATTTACTTCTTAAGAAACAAGTTGACTTTTCTGAGTCATAATAGAATAAACAAAATTATACTTTTAAAAGTGAAAATGTAATTCAAAAAAATTAAACAATAGATAGTCTAGTTTACGGTTGTGATATGTCCTTAGATATTCTATAAGTTTTAATCCAAGCTCTGCCACATTCTACCTTCTTGTCGGACCAAGGTCAGGGTTGTTTAGCACGAAATATTTACACTGTTGCCAGATGTGGTAATCTAAAATAGATGGCAGCACTTACCAATGAAGTAAAATTATATTTGCTGTTTGGATTTTAGAAAAATCTAGACATTTTTATGAAAAAATTAAACAGTAAAAAATAAAGGATATTTTGTGTTTTGTGCAGGAATTTCAAAATTATTTCATAATAATCCATTTAAAAAAATAAACGGTTTTAAAGATCAAAGCTAACTTTTCCGCATTTGTGAGACACCCTGAACATTATCCTATCATAAAATTGTCACTTGTATACACTTGGGAGGCTGTATCGTGTTAACAAACCGAAATTTCTCAAAAAATAACCTAATAAACGGTTTTAAAGATCAAAACTAACTTTTCCGCATCTGTGGCCCTGAACAATATTCTATCATAAAATTGTTACTTGTATACACTTCGGGGGATGTATCGTGCTAACAAACTGAAATTTCTCCAAAAGTAATCAAAAATTTAGTATATCTGGATATATATAGAACTCGCTCTAGTCAACTGAAAATCAATAGGGTACATCAGTGAGACACCTTGAACAATATTCAATAATAAAATTGATCAATCGTATACTCTCTGGAGGCTGTACATAAAGCTGTCAGATCATTAGGATCATTGCTACATCTATTTGTATGAGGACAGTGGATAGTTCTTCAAAGGTTAAAGTTTGGTCGTCAACAATTCTTAGTAAGTGAGATTTAACGGATTTGACGCCAGTCTCCCATAAACCACCGAAATGACGAGACGAGGGGTGGGTCAAAATGCCACTTAATAGATTCTTGCTCGGCTGCGGATTTGAGAAAACGAGAATTTGTCGAGCAGCGCAAACAAAGTTTCTCCCACAATCACTGTAAATGTCACTACAGCGTCCCCTTCGTGATAGAAATCGCCGTAATGCTGCCAAAAATGCATATGCAGAGAGATCAGATACCAATTCTAAATGCAGAGCTTTACACAAACTAACAAAGATAAGCTTTCAAAACTTTAGCCCCACGAACTTTACTCAAAGTAATGTTGAATGAGCCTGCATAATCCACACCAACATGAAGAAAATGTTTTACTTGAGTAACGTGAGTAGATGGCAAAGCACCCATTACAGGCTGAACAGGTTTTGGCTTGGTCGTTCTAACAAAATGAAATTTCTCCAGAGATGACAAAAATTTGGTACTTCAATTACCATAGCACCCGTTGTACTTGCTTTAGTGAGCTGAATATCAATAGGATTCATCTTTGAGACGCTCTGAATAATATCCAATCATAAAATTGGTCACTTGTATATATATACTCCGGAGGCTGTATCGTGCTAACAAACTGAAAACTCCAAAAATGACAGAAATATCGCACTTAAAGTACTGTAGCACCTGTTGTATTGGCTCTGGTGAGCTGAAAATCAATAGGGTTCATCAGTGAGATGTCCTGAATAATATTCAATCACAAAATTGGTGACTTGTTGAAATCCGGAGGCTGTATCGTGCTAACAAACTGAAAACTCCAAAAATGACAGAAATATCGCACTTAAAGTACTGTAGCACCTGTTGTATTGGCTCTGGTGAGCTGAAAATCAATAGGGTTCATCAGTGAGATGTCCTGAATAATATTCAATCACAAAATTGGTGACTTGTTGAAATCCGGAGGCTGTATCGTGCTAACAAACTGAAATTTCTCAAAAAATAACAAAATGTCGTACTTCAAGTACCATAGCACTCGTTGTACTGGCTCTGGTGAGCTGAAAATCAATAGGGTTCATCTGTGACATGTTCTTTACAATATTCCATCATAAAATTGGGGACTTATTGCACTCCGGAGGCTGTATCGTGCTAACAAGACATGTAAGAAAAAGTGGCCGACTACAACGACGACGACATACACACAGGATTTTTTTTTCTAAAAACTGTTTTTTCGTGTTGTTGATGGAAAACGTAAAAATAACTCATTTTTTTTTAAATTTCCAACTTTTTTTGGGGTAAACCAATACTTTTCTCGCATATTAGATAGGTAGGGGCGGAAAAGTAAAATGTAGTATATCTGGAAATATATGACCCGTTGTACTCGCTCTAGTGAGCTGAAAATCAATACGGTTTATCTGTGACACACGCTTAAGAATATCCAATTATAATATTGGTCACTTGTATACACTCTGGAAGCTGTATTGTGCTAACAACCCGAAATTTCTCAAAAAATTACCAAAAATGTGGCCCTTCCAGTGCCATTGCACCCGTTGTACTATCTTCAGTGACCTGAAAATCAATAAGGTTCATCTATATAACACCCTCAACAATATCCAATCATAGAAATGGTCACTTGTAAACACTCCAGAGGCTGTATTGTGTTAACAAACTGAAAATTCTTCAATAATGACAAAAATTTGGTACCCATTGTACTGGCTCTAGTCAGCAGAAAATCAATAGAGTTCATCTGTAAGACGCTTTGAACAATAACCAATTATAAAAACTGATATTTCTCCAAAAATGTAGTACTTCAAGTACCATAGCACCCGCTGTACTGGCTCTGGTGAGATGAAAATCAATAGGGTTCATCTTGTATACGTCATGAACAATATTCAATCACAGAATTGGTAACTTGTTGCACTCCAGAGGCTGTATCGTGCTAACAAGACCAAGTTACGAAAAGTGGCCGACGACAACGACGACGACATACACACAGGATTTTACTTTTCCGCCCAACCTATCTATATGCGAGAAAAGTATTGTTATTTTTACGTTCTCCATCAACAACAACACAAAAAAACGGTTTTTAGATAAAAAATCCTGTGTGTATGTCTTGTTAGCACGATACAGCCTTCGGAGTGCAATAAGTCACCAATTTTATGATTGAATATTGTTGAGGACATGTCACAGATGAACCCTATTCATTTTCAGCTCATCGGAGCCAGTACAACGGGTGCTATGGTACTTGAAGTACATTTTTTGAGAAATTTCAGCCTCCGGAGTTCAACAAGTCACCAATTTTGTGATTGAATATTATTCAGGACATCTCACTGATGAACTCTATTGATTTTCAGCTCATCCGAGCCAATAGAACATGTGCTACAGTACTTTAAGTACGATATTTTTGTCATTTTTGGAGAAGTTTCAGTTTGTTAGCACGATACAGCCTCCGGTGTATATACAAGTGACCAATTTTATGATTGGATATTATTCAGAGCGTCTCAAAGATGAACCCTATTGATATTCAGCTCACTAAACCCAGTACAACGGGTGCTAAGGTACTTGTAGTACCAAATTTTTGTCATTTTAGGAGAATTTTCAGTTTGTTAACACGATACAGCCTCCAGAGAGTATACGATTAATCAATTTTATGATTGAATATTGTTCAAGGTGTTTCACAGATGTACCCTATTGATTTTGAGTTGACTAGTGCGAGTACAGCGGGTCCTATAAATCCAGATATACTAAATTTTCGGTTATTTTTGGAGATATTTCGGTTTGTTAGCACGATACATCCCCCGAAGTGTATACAAGTAACAATTTTATGATAGAATATTGTTCAAGGCCACAGATGCGGAAAAGTTAGTTTTACACTTTAAAACCGTTTTTTCGTGTTGTTCTTGGTGGAAAACGTAAAAATAATTCAACATTTTTTTTCAAAATTCCAACTTTTTTTGGGGTAAACCAATACTTTTCTCGCATATTAGATAGGTTGGGCGGAAAAGTAATATGTCATTATGACATACTAGCTACATATGTGTGAATTTCCTGCAAACAGAATTATAAATTAATCTATCCAATAAAAGGACTAGAACTAATTTCATTTATTAAAGTCATTATATCATATTTTCCAATATGGCGGTTGTATTCAGACCTCTTAACAATATTTTTTTCGTTTCGACGGAGGGATCAACCCCCTTGATCCCCCCTGGCTTCGGCCTTAGATGAAAATATGTTTATAATTGCGTATTTGCTTCTATATTTTTAAATAAAAATCCGAGCATCGGATGGCCGGTTGAGATGTTCATGCTTCGACACTGTACTGCACGTGCCGCTCAGTAATAATACCATACTTATCTCTCGTTTATTTTCTTTGTTCTTCGTTAGCTAGGTTTGTCGACTTGTAAATTCTTTGTTCATATTTATTAAGAAACATGTCGGGTCAACAAGTTGTCTTTTAGCAGCAGACGTACTGGACATCGCCATACTACAAGACATCTCAGAGCCAGTGATCCTCACGCTGGGAGAAGGCGAGAGAACAACAGGAAGAGAAGTAAAGAAGACCGACTGGAAGAAGTTAAAGTGCAAAGCATAGCAGCTGGATTGGACCAGTACCGTTCATCGCTAATCCGGTGGAACTGGAAGATCAACTGAGACAGCTAGAAGAAGCCATCCAACAAGCACTGGAAGACACGACAACAAGACGGGTGGACCACTACACGAGGTTCTCCAACATCAACGATGAACTACGAGAGCTCATCAGGGTGAAAAACAGAGCAAGAAGAAGAGCCAACGGAATACGAAACCCAGAAGACAAGAAATATGCGAACAGACTCAAAGAAGAGGTCAAGACGCAACTGAAGCAAAGCCGATCAAAGAACTGTGAGAACAGACTAGAAGAACTGGACCTAGACACACCAGGACTATAGAAGCTTGCCAAAATCCTGATACAAGACAGAAGAGAGACCCCAACAATACACGGAGTCAAGGGACTAGCCAACACATATAAGGAAAAAGCAAAGGCCATCAGAAGAACCATGGAACGCCAGTTCACCCTGAACGAGCACCCAGACGAGGACATGGACTTCTCAGACCAAGTCGAAGAAGAAGTCCAAAACCAAGGCGACGACCACGGAAACCTAGGCTAAACCCCCCCTGAGGAAGTAGCCTACATCATCCCGACAAGACACAAGAGGAAGGCACCAGGGAAGATGACATCACCAAAAACGCCCTGAAGCATCTACCAAGAAAAGGAGTGACAGCCATCATCAACGGAATACTGAATACCAAGCACTTTCCAGACGAATGGAAAGAAGCGGAGACCATCATGCTGAGGAAGAGCGAAAAGGCGATGTTTCTCCAGAACTACAGACCTATCTATCTCCTCGCTACGATGAGCAAGATAGCCGAGAGAGTTATCTTGAAGGAACTTCAAAAGGAAACAGAAGCCATCGGGATCCTGCGAGAAGAACAGAAACCAAGCAACGGGAGTCATCTTCTTGGATATCAGTAAAGCCTTCGACCGTGTCTGGCACGATGGCCTGATGTATAAGATGAGAGAAGCCGGATACTCCAGAGCCCTCACGAAGCTGCTGCGCAACTATCTGAAGAACAGAAGATTCCGGATCAACATCAACAAGATCAAATCCGATCTAGGATGGTGATCTACAACATCTACACGGCGGACATCCCCAAGACAGACAACACCATGATGGCCCTCTGTGCGGATAACACTGCCATCGCAACCAGAAGCACCCTGCCAATGATGGTAACGAGAAGACTACAAGAAGCCGTGGACCGAATCGACGACTGGTGTACGAAGTGGAAGATAGCCTCAACGCAGAGAAGACCCAAGCCGTGTTCTACAAAAAGAACATGAAGAGACCCGAAGACGTGGACATAGCGGGAAAAGAAGTCAGCTGAATAACCAAAGCGAATTACTTGGGAGTCAACCTAGACCAAGGACTAAGGTTCAAGGACCACATCGACTGATTGACAAGACGAAAAAGGCAAGAGTACGAATGGGAGGACTCATCGGAAGAAAATCCAAACTTGAACTAAAGACCAAGCTCCGGCTCATCAGGACCATCCTCATCCCCATCATGCTGTACACATGTACAGCATGGGATACACTGCAGATAGTCACCGAAGGAAGCTCCAAGCCCAGCAGAACATCAGCCCTTGGTACATCAGGAACCAGTAGATCTACCGAGGGTTGGACCAAGAGCAGATCCAGGAAATCGTGGAAGAGACGGCCAGGAGAAGATTCGAATAGTTGAAGACTCACCCCAACATCCAGATGAGGGAGCTGACGAACCATACAAGGCATCTACGGCCAAGAAAACAGCTGGACCTCGTCCAACAATAAAGACCAAGAAACTCAGAACAAAGATGGTCTTTCTAAGCTTGAAGTGTCCAAAACGCGAACCTTGGCGTTATTTCAAGCTGGGAGTTTCCAAAATGTGTTCCTTGGCACTGTTTCCAAAGCAAGAATGCTCAAAAAGCTGGCCTTGGCAGTCTTTACAAGCCAGGAATGTCCAAAACACGAGCCTGGGTAGTGTTTCCAAACAATGAGTGTCCAAAATGCGAGCCTTATCCGCCTTTCCAAGTCATATATGTACAAAGCGCGAGCCTTAGCGTTTTCGCCCGGCGTGTCCAAAGTGCAAGCCTTGACATTCTCTTCAAGCCAGGATTGTCCAAAATACAAGTGTTGGCAGTCCTCCTAAGCAAGGAGTATTTAAAGTTCGAGCTTTGGCGTTCTTCTCAAAGCAGGAGTGTCTAAAATGCAAGCCCTGCGTTATTTCCAAGCCAGGAGTGTCAAAAAAATGCTAGTCTTGGCAGTCTTTTCAAGCCAAAAATGTCCAAAGTGCGAGCCTTGGCACGTTTTCCAAATTAGACATGTGCAAAATGCGAGCTTTGACAGTCTTCCCTATCCAGGATATCCAAAGTGCGAAGATTGGCGTTCTTTCCAAACCAGGAGTGTCATAAGTGCGAGCTTTGATCTTTTTCCCAAGACAGGAGTGTCCAAAGTGCCGACGTCGACGTTTTTTGTCAGAAGTGTCCAAAGTGCGAGCCTTGATCTTCTTTCTAATCTAGTAGCATTAAAAGGGCGAGCCTTGTCCATATTTGTATGCCAAGACTGTCCAAAATTCAAGCCTTGGTAAGCTTTCTAAGCCTGGAGTATACAAAACGCGAACCTTGGCGTTATTTTCCAAACCAAGAATACAAAAAAAGCGGGCTTTGGCATTCTTTCCAGCGAGCGTCCAAAATGCGAGCCTTATCCGCCTTTCCAAGTCAAATGTGTACAAAGCGCGAGCATTAACGTTTTCGCCTGATGTGTCCAAAGTGCGACCTTTAGACATTCTCTTCTATTCAGTAGTGTCCAAAATGCAAGTGTTGGCAGTCCTCAAGCCAGGAGTTAGAGCCTTGGCGTTTTTCTCAAAGCAGGAGTGTCCAAAGTGCGAGTCTGGACATTATTTTCAAGCCAAGAGTATCCAAAATGCGAGCCTAGGCAGTCTTCTTAAGCCAGGAGTGACTAAAGTGCGAGGATTGGCGTTCTTCTCAAAGCAGATGTGTCTAAAATGCGAGCCCTGCGTTCTTTCCAAGCCAGGATTGTAGAAAAAGTGAGCCTTGGCAGTCATTCCAAGGCAGGAGTGTCAAAAAATGCGAGTCTTGGCAGTCTTTTCAAGCCAAGAGTGAGCCAAAGTGCGAGGATTGGCGTTCTTTCCAAACCAGTAGTGCCATAAGTGCGAGCTTGCGAGCTTTGATCTATTTCCCAAGCCAGGAGTGTGCAAAGTGCTGACCTCGACGTTCTTTGTCAGAAGTGTCCAAAGTGCGAGCCTTGATCTTCTTTCTAAGCTAGTAGCATTAAAACGGCGAGCCTTGTTCATATTTCCATGCTAAGACTGTCCAAAGTTCAAGCCTTGGTAAGCTTTCTAAGCTTGGAGTGTCCAAAACACGGGCCTTGGCGTTATTTCCAAGCCAGGAATATCCAAAATGCGAAACTTGGCACTTTTTCTAAATCAAGAATACCCAAAAGCGGGCCTTGGCATTCTTTCCAAGCCAGGAGTGTCCTAAACATTACCCCCGTGCGAGCCTTGATCTTCTTTCTACGCTATTGGCATTAAAAGAGCGAGCCTAGTCCATATTTCCATGCCAAGACCATCCAAAGTTTAAGCCTTGGTAAGCTTTTCAAGCCAGGAGTGTCCAAAATGCGAGCCTTGTCCGCCTTTCTAAGCCAAGTGTGTACAAGGCGCGAGCCTTAGTGTTTTTTGTCAGAAGTGTCCACAGTGCGAGCCTTGACATTCTTTTCAAGCCAGGAGTTTCCAAAATGCAGGCGCTGGTGGTGCTCATCTCAAAGCAGAAGTGTACTGAATGCGAGCCTATTAGAGGGCCTCTTCATCCCTAGAAAGATGAGCAGGATCTCAAGTAGGGGCAGCTATAGTAAGTGGATTCACTCTTTGAGGTCGTTCTTAGACGTAGTAAGTCGGCTAAGAATCTGCGGTGGAGTACACATACCCAACGCGAACGACGAGAAAAAGAAGCCAAAGAATGAGTAAAGTGCATTGCACTACCCTGAGGAAAAGAAGAGGACATCCAAACACTTTCACAAAAACCTAATGAAGTAGAGTGGAGGTGTTATCAATGGCGTAGACTGAGGTCCCCATCGAATGAGATGGGGGGTGGTGGAATGCCTTTCCTGGAATGCAAAGTTCTTTGAAGAATGCATTCTGGAAGCGGCGGAAACGACCTTTAGAATAACAAGAATTAAAAACAATATCACAAAACATTTATTTACTTTAACAATTCATAGAAATAACACTTATCAACTAAAAGGTACTTTTTAATTCAAATAATACAATTTATAAACGAAATCTATATATAGTATGGTCGATTGTTTTCTTATCTATCACAACAATTTTTTATTTCATATTTTTTTAATCGCTATTTCTACTAATAATACTGCCGTTTTCTTCGTTTCGACGTTCTATCACGCTAATGTCGAACATCAAATTTTCGGTTTGTAATAGAGATTTGGCCGCCACTACGTCGACATTCGAATACAACTCGTACCTTTGCTGCTGATTGTCGGGATGTTTTTTCGAAAATTTGTGAGATTCCAAAAAACATATATTCTGCAAACAATAGAGGCAGTGTTGTTGTTCGTCGTACAACGAGACTTTCTCCTTGAACAACGTAAATCGATTTGAATCCGTATCCGAACGTATCTTAATCTCGTAATCATGTTGCCTGTTATCGCAAGAAAATACCCCGATTAAAACAGCGGTTTCGCCGAATTTCAGACAATGGATGAACATCAAGAACGGCGTATCGTTTACTATTAACAATTTAATAAAAGACTGATGATGAGTGATGACTTTAAAGTTCAAAGTGATCGGTCCGTAGTGCATAGAACCCGGATGACAACTCTCGAAATGGCTAACGTCATTTGATAAAGTGAAACTTATATTTTTATCCCTGCAATTCCAGAACGGGCAAGATATCTTTCTAAACTGACAGGATTTCTCGTGGCGTGGCACGTCGTTCCACGACATCCTATCTTTACATTCTGAATTCATGCACGGAAATCTCAATTTAGAGCCTATGGATTCGTATAAGGTGTTTCTGTTATTTAACGTTGGTCCTCTGTATTGGCATCTGCCACATTTCGTTATTTTACCGTCGTCTGACGTTAATACTGGCGGTATGTTTAAGTAATTCTTGCATATGGTACATTTCAAATCGTGACTCTTAGTTCTCTCTATATCCATCATTGCGTAACTGAAAAATGAAAAGAAACATCATTAGAAATTAAAAAGAATAATTAGCCGAAAGCAAGTAATAAATCAGATAAACTAGCTTAAAGAGTAACCCGCAGATTAACACATAAAATAAAATGTGTTTTGATGCTCCAAACATCGAGTCACATTATAAACTTTCGGGTACTTCCATATTTACAAATTCTCTTTAGTTGCAGGAGAAATGAAAATAGAAATTTAATTGCAAAATTGTTAAAAAGTTATGCAAATAAAAAAAATCATCCTCAGTTATGCATTTAAGTCGCTGCTTTCAAAAGTAATTAAAAATACTTGAAAATTTTATTTAATAAAACATGTTATATAAATGTTAAACAAGTATTTGTTGTAACTAAAAGTGCTCAAAATTTCAGTGCCTACTTTATTTGTCTAGGGTAAGCTATTTAGTAATTCTGTTCTTGTTTAATTATCATATAAAGAGATATGCAAATATTGTTAAATTGTGACCGACGATAATGTCGAAAGCGCTGTAGTAATCGTAGTAAATAATGTCAAAAGTGTTTCGTTTATTACGATCGCCATTACGAGTAGTGAGTAAGAAATTAATTCTTTCTCTTATGCGTTTTCAAGACTTTTAGTGACAAAATAAATGTTTAAGGTAATTAATTTAATGTTTTTGGCTAATCATGGTTCCTCAGTGCCAAGTCTGCAAGAAAATCAGCCAAAATTACCTAGGCCATGTATCTACAAAATAGCATTCACACTTTTTGTAATCTATTTATTATTTTACTAATAGAAAAACTGCACAACTCGGATTTTACGACTCAATGTTATGCCGATGGCCTGGTTGTAACCGTCAGGGGAAAACATGACGAAGTAATCTTCGATTGAATGTAAGTAGCCCTAGACATAACTATAAGCTGGTGTACAAATGAAGGACTTAAAGTCAATCCTTATAAAACAGAGCTGGTTCCATTCACCGGGAATAGAAAGTACACATGTACGAATTTAAAATTAAATTTAAATTATTCCTGCGAATTATAAATTAATCACATTCATTTTCACCCCTATCTAACAATGATCACACATTCCATATACACTCAGGTGCAACAAATTCGATCCATCGTATATTTTCCATTTATTATGACTTTTAAAACTTGGTACTTATTATATGGCATATATAAATATAGAGAGAGACCCTCGTATAATTGAAATTATTAATTTATATACATTGTTTTCATTTTTCTTATGATATTTTTTATAAACAATACAAATTTTAGGTTTTTGTCAGAAATTTACGTCTGATAGAGCAGCAAGAAATTCATTTGTTATTTTAGTGACCCATACAAACCCACCGAATTAGTATTTAAACTTATTATTTTATTAATTTAATTGAAATCAAATGGCTTTAACAACAACGGATGCTGCAAGGGCAGTGGCTTTAGTTCAAGATGGTCGTAGCCAATATTGTGCGGCTGAGGTAGTAGGTGTTAGTCGGTGTGCAGTTCAAAGAGCAATTCAGCGGTTTAATGAAACTGGAAATCACACGAGGAGACCAGGATCAGGCCGTAGAAGGGCAACATCCGCACGCGATGATAGATTTTTGGTTTCTTCGTGTGTGAGAAATAGACATTTAACGTCAGTTGAGCTGGCAAATCGTCTGAGCGAAGAAGAAATGTCGATGTAAGCAGGTGGACAGTTCGTCGATGACTCACTGAAGCTAAGTTATATTCCAGACGGCCAGCTCTATGTCCACTACTATCCATGGAACAACGCAGAGTGCGGCTTGCTTTTGCAGGGGAACACGAGGACTGGAATGACGCCGATTGGGGTAATGTATTGTTCTCGGATGAGTCCAGGTTTTGTTTAAGGACACCAGATGGTAGAGAAAGAATCTACAGAAGACAAGGAGAGCGATTCGCCCAATGTAACATTGCGGAAAGAATAAGTTACCGAGGAGGCTCAGTTATGGTTTGGGCTGATATATGTTCCGAGGCCCGTACTGACTTGGTTCTTGTAGATGGACGTTCTATGACAGGAGCAAGGTACATAACAACACTTTTGGATGAGCATGTGGTACCTTTTGCTCCATTTGTAGGGCCTAATTTTATTTTCATGGACGAGAACGCGCGGCCATATCGTGCAAGAATCGTTAATGAATATTTAGAAGAAGTCGGGATTGTCCGTATGAATTGGCCATCTTCAAGTCCAGATCTCAATCCTATAGAAGATCTATGGGACACTCTAGGAAGAAGAATCCGATCACGGGTACCTCGTGCTAACAACTTGGCTGAACTTAGTGTGGTGCTTCAGGCAATATGGGACGAATTGGACCAACTCGATGTCCAACATTTAATTAGCTCTATGCCAAAACGTATGCAGGCTGTTATAAGGGCCCGGGGAGGAAATACAAATTATTAATAAAAAAAATAACACACTCAACATTTCATTATAACCATTGTTTTGATTACAAAATATATTTCATTTTTCCATTATTCGAATAAAGCCAATTGTTTTCATAACAACATGATTTTCTTGTATAAACTGTCTTTATTATTCATACCTTTAACATTTAAAACGGATCCAAAACTTACATGGTCAAATTTTTGTCTACTTTGCCAAAAAATAGTCGTGGATCGAATTTTTTGCACCTGAGTGTATATTACAAATAATTCCTAAACATAAATCATTCATTATTCCATTTTCTACACAAATATCAATTTTAACCTCCCTTTATAAAAAAAATTATGTTATAACTTTCTAGTCGAGAATAAATAAAAACTTTTATCTACTCTTCTTCTGTCTTAAAATAACCGTTATACGCAATAAATCGTGTAATTCGGCACGTACACATTTCGGAAATACACCACTCTACGCCCCATTCCTAACGACACTCTAGAATGTTCTACCACCCTATAAATAACCTTCGCACATACGAATCTCTTTCTTCATCGTCAGACAGTGAAACGAGCATATGATATTCAATTATCTCCTATTACCGGCAAACAACCCGGCATTTCAATAGTTAATAAATATAATGAGTACTATATAAAGCAACAGCATATCATTAAAGAAACAGTGGTAAAGTCTTAATCGCCATGCAAAAATAATAAAAACCTTATAATAAAACAATTACAATAAAAACCAGTGAAAAGTGCAAACACTTTTAATTAACCATACCCAACAAACTGTAATGAAATAAAACAAATCTCGTCACATCAAATGCAGTTACTGGTCCTTCGATAAAAACAATGTAATTAAACTCTTTCCACAATTAAAATCCAAAGAAAAGTTTGAATCCGTGAGACAACACACTTAAATCCCCAACTTTGAGTGGAACCCAGCTAACATTTTCCAAAGAAGTTAAATACTTGGACGTCATAATCGACAAAAACTGACATGTAACAGCCAAATTAACCACGTCCTTTCTAGGGCTATAGCGGTAAACTGGACATGACGCAGAGTCTTTGATAAGACACGGGGTCTTAAACTAAAAATGATATACTAAACTTACCAAACGATCATTAACTCATGATCACCTATGCTTCACTGATCATGTGGCCAAAGATGCAACGAACCTATGCACAAGCCAAGCTACAAAAAGTGCAACGATTAGCTTGACTATGTATTACAGAAGCAACATCTACGTGCCCAACTACGACTCTACGAGGCCTTCCAGCAATGCATGTATGTGTAGTGAAAGAAGCAGCAAACATTGTCTTTAGATTGATCCAATCAGTAAAACTAAAACCAGGAAATCTAATGAACAGAGAATGGACTTCAGCTGGAAAGGAATGCATCAGTCTGGTACACTAATAGATCCAAGATGGATGGAAAGGTTGAGAGAGGGTGTGACGAGACCTAGTTTCAGGATCTCAAAATTCCTTGGCAGAGTCCCAATCATACATCGAGCAGAAATACATGCAATAAAAAAGTGTGCCTAGGAAAGCCTCAAAAGGGACACCTGGAGGTCACAAATCTATATACTATCAGATAGCCAGGCACCAATGAAAGCTCTAAAGTCGTACATCTGACTTGGGACTATAAACGATCCCTAAGAAAACTGGCAACAACCAACCAGGTCACTCTGATGTGGTTGCCAGGTCACAGGGGCGTTAGAAGCAATGAGGAATTAGACAGCTTTGCCAAAGAAGGAGCAAACTCCGAATTCCTTGATCCCGAACCTTTCTGTGACTTTCTAAAGCTCATTTGAAAGAAGAGTTTCGATGCTGGCAAAACAATCTAATGATATATCACTGGAATAAGGTGTCAGGACAAAGACAAGCGAAAAGGCTGGTGAGCCTTTCGCCAAGGAAAGTTAAACATTTTCTCGAGTTAGACAAAAAATACTTGAAATTGGTAACAGGACTCCTCACTGGACACTGCTCCCTGATATATCGCCTGAAAAAAATGGGCAAATCAGAGAGTGAATTTTGCCGATATTGCGAGAACATCGCAGAAACTGCAGAACATTTGCTTTGCGCATACACTTTTCTGCAAAAGGTTGAAGTTTATAGGAGGGGCTTTCCTAGCGCACTCTGATATCAGGAACTTGACTCCCAGGAAACTGATAAACTTCGTGCGAAGTATCAGAATACCGGGCCTCGAATAGATTTAGGGTTATGCACAAAATATTTTATAGGTCGAAGTGTTTGATTGGCCGCAGAGCCATTACGACCCCCCTTACCATCTACAATCTACTTTTGGAGTTTAGGATTGTTGGCAGCAGAAATAAACGTGTTTATGAATGAACATCCCTCTCTATTGTATAGTATTACTCTAAAATGACCCACACACTATCTGTCGTACGACAAGTTGTACGATACAAGTAGTTTCGACCGTCGAAACGATAATTGCATAGTGTGTGGGGTTTCGTTCAACAAGTCGTTCGACACTGTTTGATCGTATGGTTTAGCTGGTTATAAATTTATTGTACAACTACGTCTGATATACGACAGATTGCATAGTGTGTGGGCCTGTCTTGACTCGTGTTGACGCGTCCCTATCCATTCTCAGGTAATTTTTAAAATCTGTAGATTCACTCCGACATCAATCTTGTAATAAATTCATATGCGTGTATATGTTACGGTAAGATTACATAATTGGTAAAATTACACATTTACCGGCAAATGTGTACATTCACCAATTTGGATGGATAATGTGGATAGAAATTGATAAATTCAGCATTATGTCCACTTTAACCGGAAAATGTGCACAGTTACCAATGCGCCTTAGGAAATGTAAATATAAAAAAATAACACTCATAAGTATATTATATTTCAAGAAGGGGCAGGGGATGAATCCAATGATTATATTCCCTTCCCCTCCTTGAATAACTTAATGTTCTTTACAAAGTATTGGATATTTTTCAAGAAGGGGAAGGATGAATGCATGTTCCTTCATCGTCGCTAATTTAGTTATTATAATTCCAATATTAAGCAACTGCCGGACAGCACTTTCATCGGAATATTTCCATTTACAACACTAGTTATAACTCAAAATGACAGTATAACGAATTAGAAAATTCGTACATGGCGCTTCTATTGATGAGAATGTTAGGGGGGCCAGGAACAAGAATGTTAGGGGGCGAGGTATAAAAGACACTTTTATATTACTTGTCGCAGAGTATCTGCTCCTTTTCTTAGCATTTCGTTCAGTTGTTTCGACACTTTCGAAGCACACGGACGAGTTTCAAAAATTTATGAAACTGGGTGTTTGTTTCATTTGCAAAAACCTTTGGTGCAATTTATATAGCCAAGAAAGGAGCTGTTCAGACTCTTTTTGCAGCGAGCATTAACGATTCAACTGCTTCGCTAAATCAGTGAATACTAATCAGTTCGATCATCTCTCACAACTCCCACAGACGAAAAGTACAGCTCGCCAGCATATACTCCACTTATCATCAAATGCAAACGTGGCTTGGGAATTATTGGGATCTACAGAAATGGGGTTGGCGACGAACAAAACACAGCTAAGCCCGCGCGATATGAGCCTTTGAAACTCATATTGCGGTGCAAGGTAAAATGCGAATCCTCTTGAGGGTGTAGAAAAGCGAGGATCGCTTGTTCGTTGATTTGCCTCAACTGTAGGGGAGAGTAAGGATACTTGATCCCCATTCGAAACTCGCGCCGTGTTTAGCCATTAGTGCATCATTTCATTAGTGGCGCTTGTTTTGGTTGGCAACAGTGCTCTACTGCTCCAGTAAGCGTCTTGCAGCCATCACGTTAACAGTTTTCGTCGCAATTTTATGTTTATACGTTCCAGACATCTTTTTCGGTGAGTACTTATTTATTTTTTTAACCGCAAATATTTGAAAAATAGCTTGTTTGTATTTTTTTGTGACTTTGGCTATATTTGGCACATTATTTCCAGGAATTTGAAGTCTGTTTGCGAATTATTTTTCAGATATCTTTTTCTTTACATTTTAAGTGTGTGTTGGGAGACTTGATCAGTGGATCAAGTCTCATCCCGCCAGTTTTTTGAAAAAAAATCATTTATATATTTGTTTATGACCCTTAAGAAGTATAAACTGATATTAAGGCCTACAGATTACTAGGTAATAAGCATAATTCTATACAATTCTAAACTAAACATAAAAATAAGATCATTTTGTAAAATAAATGTATTTACAATAAAAGTTTTAAATACTTATTAAGGCTATGACAGTTTTGGTCTATCATTGGTTTTTAATTTTTGTTACAGATGCCGAGAAAATATAAAAGAAAGGAAGGGGCAAAGCCAAGGGTTCCTCCTGACCCAGAACAATTGCAAGTAGTTGTAAATGCTGTCAAAGCGGGTGGTTCTTTCCGAGGAACTGCAAACTCTTTCAATGTGCCTCTGATGACCCTAAAAAAAGACTTATAAGGAGAGGAACAACCAAGACACCGGGCTACAAGAAGGCCCAAGTATTTACTGCTGAAGAGGAAGATTAACGTTCCGTCTATCTTTTAACTGCTTCTCAGTTGTATTATGGACTAACTATTCGTATTACAAGTCTTCGAAAGTTAGCGTTCCCAATGGCAAACAAAAATAATAAGAAGTTTCCAGCTTGTTGGGAAACAAATCAGTCAGCAGGAAAAGAATGGGCTCGTGGATTTCTGGAAAGAAATAGAACTCTATCCTTGAGAATGCCGGAGCCTACTAGCCTAAGTAGAAGTACTGCATTCAACCGGCACACTGTTAGCGAGATCTTCGAAAATTTAATAAAAGTTTACTTACGAGACACCAGTTTGTACCATCAAGAATATGGAATGTAGACGAAACCGGAGTAACTACCGTACATAAACCCGGAAAAGTTATTACTGGAAAAGGACCAAACAAATCGGAAAAGTTACCTCTGCCGAAAGAGGTCAATTGGTAACTGTATGTTCTGCTATCAGTGCATCTGGTAACCACATTCTACCGTTTATGATATTTCCACGGGTTAATTGGTATGAACGAATGATCAATGGCGCCCCTCCCGGTACTAAAGGATCCACCCATACGAGCGGCTGGATGACAGCTCCGAACTTCCTAAAGTTTCTACATCACTTTTCTCAGCATACAAACATTGATGATTGTGGACAACCATGACATCCACATATCTGTTGAAAGTTTGACGTATACAAAACAGAATGGCGTTGTCTTCCTAACCATACCTCCTCACACGTCCCATAAACTTCAGCCTTTAGACAGGACTGTATTTGGCCCACTGAAAACGTATTATAATGTGGCAGCTGCAGAATGGATGACAGCACCCTGGCAGACCCTTAACAATCTACGATCTTGCAGGGTTGCTTGGGAAAGCCTATTCTAACACTATGACATCTACAAATATCATGAGCGGATTCCAAGTAACAGGCATTTGGCCCTTGAATTCCATGATATTCGCAGATGTAGAGTTTCTCACGAGTTTCGTTACAGATCGCCCAAATCCAGAAACAACAGAACAATTAGATACCACAGTGGTAGAAAATTCTGAGCCGCTCACGTCAACATCATCTGGACTGCCAGTTGCTCCTCGCCACTTCTCGCCTGTTGAAATATTTCCATTCCCGAAAGCACCACGGAGAAGTAGCAACTCATAGCACCACCGAGAAGTAGCAACTCATCAGTACGTGGTCGAAAGCGTGCGAAAAGTCGAATACTCACAGATACATCAGAGAAGACCCAAATTGAAGAAGAGTTTATGAAAAGAGAAGAAAAAGAAGCAACGAAAAGTTCCAACCAGAAGCAGAAAAAGAAAGTAGAAGCTGTGAAACGAGCGTTGATGGTTTCTAGTGATGAGGATGATCACAATTTGAGCCTGCATGATAGCAGCGATGACTCAAACTTCGTTGGATCTCCACCCGAGTCTGAATCTGAAGAAGTTATTGACAATTCAACCCTAGAGTTAAATGACTTCGTCATTGTGCAGTTCAAATCAAAGAAGACTATTAAGAATTTTGTGGGAAAAATTGAGACGATCAGTGGTGATGAAATTGAGATCAATTTCTTGAAGACAAAAGAAGAAGTTTTTCAATTCTCTTATCCTGAAATCCCCGATAGAAGTTGTGTTCCCATAGAGAATTATATTGTGAAATTACCTCAGCAGTCAATTACCACTGGAACACTTCGAACTACAGGGGTCCTAAACTTCCCTCTACTTTATTCCAAATACTTTTAGATTTGATCCAACCTTCAATCATGTGATTAATGTTGAATACATATTTTTTTCTATTCACAAACTATTTTAATCTGAAAAGCCTTCTCTATAATTTTCCAATAATGTAAAATAGGAAGGATCAAGTCACCCAACTGGTTTGGAAACTTGATCCCAAAAAAAGGCAGTTGCCCTTATATTTCAAAAAATTGACTTTGAAATGTATAAAATCAAATGCAGCTAAGTTTCCTCGACACATTCCGCCATTTAAAATATCAAAATCTGAAGAATTGTAAAAAATATATAAAAGTATAAAAGGGGGATCAAGTATCCCCACTCTCCCCTAATGGACAAACATGCAACAACGTCGCTAAAATCGACATACTGTTGCATGAGAATGAATTGAACGTCGAAGTGATTGTAGAATCAGAACAACTCAATGAATGTTTCCAGGATGACTGTGAATCGGAACCATCGAAACGAAGAAAAATATAAATATTAGAAAGAGACCTTCATTTATGTTCATTTTTTACATAATATAATCATAATACATTTTATACGAGTAATTTATGTTTTTTATACAATGATAATTTTCCCTACAATCGTCAAGTTGTTACAACATATACAGCCACGCACGCTACTATGAAATCGAAACTTCGCCTAATTTGTGGCGCTTTTCTTTTTTGAGCCCCTCTACAACATATCCAAAAACTAGCTTTCTTGGTTCACTTGCATTTTCAAAAGTAAATAATGACTGGATTATATCGACAACAATCGGCCCTACTACCGGCCGTTACCAAACATCAGTTGTGTGGGAACAGAAAGGACATCGTCAATACCACATCAACAGCGACATATATCTAGTTAAACATCTACACGCAAATAACTTCATGAAAATAGCCAATAAAAAGAAACTGACAGCTGTATCTAATTTGTGATGATTAGAATTATTTTTTAATGATCGATATTAAAAGTGTTGATTTCGCTAATACAAGCAAATGTTTTGCACGTGGAATTGACTGTCTGCCAAACAAATCAATAATTGAAGTAGGTGTATATTACCATCTAGAATAAACAATTTAATAATATGTTTCCGTAGAAAATTTTATGTTTGTTTTTCTTTTCATAATAAAACGTGTGTTAATTGCTCAAATATAACTAGGTTTAGGTATTAAGTCGTAAGCAATTGTATGTAATTTGTAGTTTGAACGATTGATATATTGATTGATTGAAAACACACTGCTAACAACAATCACGTTTATATTTTTGTTTCAAGTTCAAAAAGGTAAAAGTGCAAATGTATAAGAGGATATTAATAGTACGGGAGCGCTCATTTTGAAAAGTCAAAATTAAAACAATAATAGTTTTTTCCTAAGATATAAGTGACCTGAATGTCAACTGCTTTTATAACGGGGGCATTCTAAAGGTGCTCAACATTTTATTTCTAAAAGTAACTTTACATCGTCCCAAAATTTTAGGTACCTATGGTTATTTAGATCATTTTCAACCAGAATATAATAATCTGCGATGGAGCTGATGGTGTCAGTCACGTATATGAACTGTTAAACAATTTCGAATTGAAAGTAATTTCACATCGTATGATCATTATGCAGCTGAATTTTCATACTTTTTAAATAATAAAGAAAATCGTTAGCTGTATTTATAACGCAGGTAAGACCGTCAATAAGCGGCATAAATATACCGAACGTTCAGTGCATCTGAGCACTGAACAGTCACCTTTGATTATGGCGTCTTACATATGAACCCTATTGATATTCAGCTCACTAGAACTAGTACAACGGGTGCTATGGTTTTGAAGTACCTCATTTTTGGAGAATTTTTTTTATTCCACAAAATCACAATACAATTTACAAGTTATAAAATAAAAATTAAGTAATGGCGCGATTTTAGAGTGTTGGAAATACAATTTTCAAGTGAAATTTGTGTTAAAATATTCTTGAAGAGTATATAAAACATGCTGATGTAATATATTTTTAATTTGTTATTTGTAAGCATTTTCATTTGCACTGGAAAATGATTATATACTTTGAATCCAGAATACAATGTTCCATTTCGAATTCTGTCATAGTTATAATTTGGTTAATTAATATTATCTTTTCGAACATTATATTCATGTCTGTCAGACGATCTAGGCAGTTGATATTGTTTTTTATGAATTAATATAGAATATATATATATATATATATATATATATATATATATAATAAGCAACGAATAGATTAGTGGGTATTGCACGCAAATAGAAGAAGGGGCTACTGAAAAGATGGTAACCGCAGACATGCATATTTATGGCTCATTAGCTGTCATCGGTACGGTACAACCAGGAAATGGTGTCAAACATGGGAGCAAAGGTGTTGAATGAAACATGAGAAAATATAACAGAATTCAGCAGGATAGTCAAACACAACATTTGTGTCAGTAATATTAGAAGATCTCGAATATTCGAGACAACAACCAACATAGAGTATTCGAGATCTTCTAATATTACTTACACAAATGTTGTGTTTGACTATCCTGCTGAATTCTGTTATATTTTCTCATGTTTCATTCAACACCTTTGCTCCCATGTTTGACACCTTTTCCTGGTTGTACCGTACCGATGACAGCTAATGAGCCAGAAACATGCATGTCTCGGTTACCACTCTTTTCAGTAGCCCCTTCTTCTATTTGCGTGCAATACCCACTAATCTATTCCTAGCTTATTGTTCATATGTCACGCACTATTCGTACATCTTGTTGTTATATATATATATATATATATATATATATATATATATATATATATATATATATATTATACTGATATGTCAGGTGTGTAATCTTAATGTTTCAAGACAAATATACTTTCCCTAATTTGCCCTACGTTGGGCCGACATGTTAAACTGGATATAATTGGGAGAGAGAATATTTAAAAAGCTTAAATACTATGAATTATTATTTTTAGTTTAGTTTTGTTGATATTTAATTTTTATTTGCCCGGTATATTGTAATACTTAAGATTTATTTGTAAAATAATTATTTCTTTGCATGAGAAACTCTCTGATCTCAGAGTAGGGTTCAGATGTAGAAAAACAAAAAAACAATTTCAATTTCTAATATGAGCGCCGAAATTCAAATAACATTCCTATCTTTCAATAAAAATTTTGTTTATCAAAATATACTTGCTTTATTATTGTTTCCAAAGAAACTCTAAAGACGGTCCTGTGTTTAATGCTGAACCTCTCCACGGTTCATAGATGTCAGTTTAAAACTACCAAATGTTTAAACTAGATGGAGCAATCACCATAGAGAAATGAAAAATCTCAAGAAAATAATTTCACAATGTTCTTCAAATAGAAAAACGTTATTTAATGCTATAGGAACAAATACATTATTCTTTTACAGGACATAAATTAATGAAAACCTATTATCTATTATGATCATTCATTCAGATAAAGTCATCCACTCAATGAAGTACAATTTCTATATCTAATTCAAAATAGGCAACTTTTAACACAAATCTTATAATACGAAATCCGTTATATAAACGTCTATGATAGAAAAATGGCGGACAATGAAACTTATAAGCGTCTGTTTAAAATCAAAGTTCAATTCTTTGCACTAAATGGGTAAGTTCACTCTACCTTCTTTTTATATAATTAAATAGTTATAAATACCTTTTTTTTACTGTATAGTTCAATTAATGCACATCAATAAATGTTTCTTATTTTGTTTTAGGTTACCTCTTGGAAAATACCATACCATTTGTCCAGCTTGCATAATGTCCAGAAACAGTGCTATATTTCGTCCACATCAATACATTTTAATCAAATCACATAATCCAAAGCTTTCTAAAAGGTATGGTGGAGACACCATTCCACCATACAATATTTTACTTAATTACTTCTATAAATTTTATGGTTAGTATTCAAATATAATTACCAATCTCCTATAATGTGTACTTCTGCTTGCTTAAATATATTACTCTAGCTTTTAAGTATAATGTATTTCTTTATTTAATTTAGAATGCCAAATTATTGTTTTTTTTTAAAAGTTTCAAAATTTTTCTCCAAAAGATGTTGCTTCTTCAAAATTTCTACCCAAAAAAAGTACCTAGTCAATAGACTGTATAATCAACAAACTGTTCCCATTCAATTTTTTTATTATTATTAGCAACCTACTTGTCGCTGATAAATATATCTTAAAAGCATTCCACCAATCAAAATTGGTTATCAAAATTCTTATTTGAAAGATTTCATTTCTAATAGTGGATTGTCCATCCATCATTTTAAAACATTCTGTTTTGAGCCTCTTAAACGATTATAACTCATATATTTCTTCCTTAATTTGTATTTCAATAAATTTACTAAATGACAGTTCTTGTTTTCTAAATTATTTATTCAAAATGTCAAATCGTTCAACAAATGTCATATTCCATAGAGTTAATGTTTTTCATTTTACTTCCTACATTCACATATTTTAAATACTTATACAATCTTATTTAAAACTTCCTTCAAACCCTAATATTCACTTCTTTAAAACAAATCACAATATTAATTTACTTTGACAATAAGGATGATGGGTTATTATTAATTCATTCATATGCAACAAACGTTTTAAAATTCTCTCTTTTAAATATGGAAGTTGTTTTAATGTCACCTATATTCTTATAAAGCTTATTTTAATTCTTCTCTATAATCATACAGTTAGATCCTTTATATGCTTTCTCTATTGAATAGTAAATAGTACAGATTTTCTCCTTTTTAGATCATTTTTTTAAAAAAAATTCAAATTCCAAAAATTTTAATTACTTGAAATATGTAGTCTATTATTAATAATTCTGTATACAGGGTGTTGCAGGTTTCACTCTATGTTATATATATATATATATATATATATATATATATATATATATATATATATATATATATATATATATTGTTATATTTTCAAACCTTTGAATATAATTGCCCACGTTTGGAGACAATTTGTAATATTTCAATTCTTTAGATATAATTGCCCTACGATGTGAAATTAAATTATACTATCTTGTCGCAGCGACAATTATTGTGCATACCACTTAAGTACGTATTGAATTTCAAATTTGACAGTAATTGTCAAATTAAACATGCCCGGCGCCAATAAATATCAATATAAAGATGAATTTATGTACAATCAACTTATTACTCCTATCTCAGGGTGAGATCAAAATTGTTCAAAATTAATTCTTCAAATTTATTTGTTTTTTTAAGATATTTCCAAATTAAATGTTTCACTATTATCAAACTCTCAAATAACTGTTAATTCAATATAATAAAAGGCCCTTTATATTATTTTATGACATTTACTAATTTACTGTCACTAAAAATTTTAACCAAATGTCACTGATTAAATTGAAAATTTTATGAATGTAAAATGATAAGTTCAATGAGATTGGATACTGAATGAATACTGCAGGTAGTTAGAATCAAAATTATATATTATACTATCAGATACGCAAAATTAACAAAATTGTTATTCCCAAAAATTATGATAAAAGAACAACAGTCGTAACCTCTACAAAAAATTAAAATTAGAATACAACTATGCTAAAGTTTAACCTAATGAATTATTATCAAACGTTCAAATAATAATTTACACTTGATGTGTATCAATGTCAAATACCGAAACTTCTGCTCAAAATGGTCTATTCACTTGATGTTGTAAATGATATGTATCAATAAATTTGGTATATTTCAAATTTTTTTTATAGATGCATCTTTTAACGGTATTGAATTTAAGGCCTGATATTTCTCGAGAAATAAATTTAAAACTGGAGAGGACTCACCCAATGGATCAGGAAATCTCGTACTTATTCTAACGTATTTAGAATACTGCAACTTTCTAAATAAATACGATTTAGAAAAACTGGAGCCACATACACTTTTACGATACAATTCTTATCCGAATTATATACGCACTGAATTTATTATATGGATTATTTATCTGATTGTATGATATGCAATTTATGCAATCTACCAAAAAAATTCGAGACAACTCTTATTCTGATGTTGTCTCTTCAAAGGATAAAAAACTACTGACTAAATTTTTTACAAAATAAATAATTCTCCTTTCCGTTGGTTACCGATTTTTCTTGTTTTTGAAAAAATTACTAATCTATAATTTTCAATAACCAAGTGAGATTTTGAGATTCTTTTATTACATTTGTAATCTTGCTAGCAGAGACCTCTATATTTTACAATTTCAAATATTTTCTCCATATCCTATTATGTTCTATCTATCATTAGATATATTCTACTCAAATGTCATCAAAATTATGAAATGTCATGTTTGATATTTCTACTGAATCTTTCAAAATTTAGGAATTTACGTAGAGTACAGTGTGTATCGAGAGTATGACAACTAAAATTAAACAAATTTCCTTATGTTTTACTTATTCTTTAAATTTCAAATAGAGGATGTGTATTAATATATATATATATATATATATATATATATATATATATACAAATAATCAATGAAAAGATGAAAGAATAACGCGTGAAATATAAAACAAAAACAGAATTAGCGGGCATATCACGCAAAAGAGGTTACAGAGAATGAGTGGTAACCGTAGACATGCATGTTTCTGCCTCATTAGCATTCATCGGTACGGCATAACCAAGAAAAGGTGTACAACTTGGGAGCAAGGATGTTAATTGAAACATGAGAAAACACAAACAACCGATTTCAACAAGATAACCAAACGCACATTTGTGCCTTCGAGCCAGAAACATGCATGTCTACGGTTACCACTCATTCTCTGTAACCTCTTTTGCGTGATATGCCCGCTAATTCTGTTTTTGTTTATATATATATAAGATGTACGAATAGTGCGTGACATATGAACAATAAACAACGAATAGATTAGTGGGTATTGCACGCAAATAGAAGAAGGGGCTACTGAAAAGAGTGGTAACCGCAGACATGCATGTTTCTGGCTCATTAGCTGTCATCGGTACGGTACAACCAATAAAAGATGTGAAACATGGGAGCAAAGGTGTTGAATGAAACATGAGAAAATATAACAGAATTCAACAGGATAGTCAAACACAACATTTGTGTCAGTAATATTAGAAGATCTCGAATATTCGAGACAACAACCAACATAGACACGGAGGTGCATATAACACTCCCGTCTGAAACTTCCGACCCAGATTAATGAAATAACAACAAATGTTGTGTTTGACTATCCTGTTGAATTCTGTTATATTTTCTCATGTTTCATTCAACACCTTTGCTCCCATGTTTCACATCTTTTCTTGGTTGTACCGTACCGATGACAGCTAATGAGCCAGAAACATGCATGTCTGCGGTTACCACTCTTTTCAGTAGCCCCTTCTTCTATTTGCGTACAATACCCACTAATCTATTCGTTGTTTATTGTTCATATGTCACGCACTATTCGTACATCTTGTTATTATTTCATTAATCTGGGTCGGAAGTTTCAGACGGGAGTGTTATATGCACCTCCGTGTCTATGTTGGTTGTTGTCTCGAATATTCGAGATCTTCTAATATTACTGACACAAATGTTGTGTTTGACTATCCTGTTGAATTCTGTTATATTTTCTCATGTTTCATTCAACACCTTTGCTCCCATGTTTCACATCTTTTCTTGGTTGTACCGTACCGATGACAGCTAATGAGCCAGAAACATGCATGTCTGCGGTTACCACTCTTTTCAGTAGCCCCTTCTTCTATTTGCGTGCAATACCCACTAATCTATTCGTTGTTTATTATATATATATATATATATATATATATATATATATATATATATATATATGTATTAATACAGTTCTATTATTTAAAATTTTAAAGAATTTCATTCAATTTCTTTTGCAATACTTTTGGCAAACCCTGTATTGTCTATAAATTCAATATGGTTGAAAAACCCTGTATTTGTAAGATTTGGCAGATCATTTAATTTCTGATGACATTTACTTGTCACAATTGAACAATGCATTCAAGGTTAAAGAAATTAGAAGTCATTACAAGGTGTTTAGTGATAATAAAAGTATTCCAAATCTTTGATATTAAAAAATAACAAATTTAGCTTTTTTTTCAGAAAAACGAAAAGTTTGTAACCACAGTAGAATGTGGTTATTTATTTTAATAAAATCAGTAGTGGAATTTGAGAATCCGAACGGAGAACATCTCCTGTGAGATCTCTCCAAAAATTTTGTAAAATTAGTATTTGAACATTGTAATTAATTAATGTAAGGTATTATTCGGCAAATTTAAAATTAAATTCAGTGCGTGTATTTTCGAAAATTAGTGTTGCAGTTGTACGAGCTTGGCAGTTTCTTCTCTACATCCAGATTTCTGGTGAGTTCGCTCCAGAATTATTCTTACATCATTGAACATCAGGCCTTGACAGAAAATTAAATTAAAAGTAGATGCATCTAAATAATGAGATTATATATTGAATTCAATTAACTACGAAAAATAAGTATACTTATCGACCAATTTAATAGTGGAAGAAATTAGTAGAAAATATCGTGTATTTGACATTCACCAAGGAACTGAGTGACAATTCAAAATTCGAATTTTTTTGAAAAGAAATTAGAAACTTTTTAAATTAGTTTAGGAGGTTATTTAGTTTGTAGGTTATTTTAATGTTAATTTAGTCGTTAAAATTACGATAACATTATTTGTTTCTAGAAAGAAAGTTAAATTTGGTATTTGCCTATTTGAGTAATTATACATAATTGTTAAAACGTATTTCGATTCGAAATTATATTGATCATATAGGAATAGGAATTTTATTTGAACATTGAAACTTAGTGAATCATTCGTGACAGACAAGTAATTCATTGATAATAAGTGTCAGAAATCAATTGAGTGATATTTCCAATCTTAAATACACATTCACAGGAGAGAATATTGAACCAAATTAATCTTATAAACTGTTATTTTAGAGCGTACTGAACCCACCTGAGAATAGAGTCAAGTAATTCAAGATAAAATAAACTCATCTTTCAATATTATAAACAATTTTCGTTATTCTGCTAGCTGGAAAATGTTGACAACTGTCAACTTTGAAATATATATCAAACGGTGCTTAAGCAGTGTGTACAATATTGTCGCTGCAATCAGGGATTGTACAATTTTGTTTTTTAATCGTGGACAAATAAAAAATGTATTGGTAATATTCATTAAATTAAAAGTATAGTAATTTGTACCAATATATATATTTTAACGATTAAATTGTACAATGATGTTTCTTCATATAAATAGATATTATATTATTGTGAACAACCTCAATTAGTGTAAGTAAAAAATATTTTTACTTTAAAAAATATTTTAAATTTATATAATATTTATTTTGTAGATTCTTTAATAATGATAATAATAAATTATCGAAAGCTTAGGATTAACTAAACAGAGTTTTCTTCACACTGCCGCATTCCCCAATAAAAAAGTTACCCTAACTAGTTTCGGCAACGAACTACTTTCGTCTATATATATATATATATATATATATATATATATATATATATATATATATATATATATATATATATATATATATATATATATATATATCATCATCATCATCATCATCATCATCATCATCATCAGTGGCTTCACAACCCTGGGTGAGTTTTTGCCGACTCAACCACACGTCTCCATCCTTTTCTATCTAGCATCCGATCGGGTCCATCTTCGATATTCATGGCTTTTAGGTCCTTTGTAATATTATCTCTCCACCTGAGGCGGGGTCGACCTAATGGGCGTTTTCCCCCCGGGACCTCCTCCCACACCAGTTTTACTATTCTATCATCTGGCATTCTTTTAACGTGTCCTGCCCACTGTAGTCTCCTGGCCTTTATTTCGTTTATTATGTTGGTATCAGTGTAGAGTTCTTTGAGTTCTTGGTTGGTTTTTATTCTATATTGTCCTGTATTTTCGTCTCTATTTGGGCCGAATATTTTTCTTAGCAATTTCCTTTCAAAGGCCTTAAGTCGTTCTTCGTTTGCAACCGTTAGAGTCCAGGTCTCACATCCATACATTACGACAGGCCTTATAATTGTTTTGTATATGTTCAGCTTAGTTTTCCTGGTAAGTATTCTAGATTTAATTAGGTCTTGAAGAGCAAGAAGGCATCTGTTTACAGCCTTTATCCTGTTATTTATCTCTTCTGTGATGTCGTTGTTTTCGCTAATACTTGTACCCAGATATTTAAATTGTCTTGTCCGCTCAAAGTTTTAGTCTTCGATAGAGAAGTTTTGTCCTACTATATCTCGGTTCCGAATTTTTCTGCTGAGGTACATATACTTGGTCTTGTCTTCGTTTATCTTGAGGCCTATCTTCTCTGCTTCCTTTTCGAACTTTATGAGGGTGTCTTTGAGGTCAATCCTGCTATTGCCAATCACATCGACATCGTCTGCGAAAGCCAGGAGCAGGTTGGGTCCTCCTTTATGAAAGATAGCAGCTGGCTTCTCAATTTTGGAGTTCCTAATTACATACTCCAATGCTATGTTAAAGAGTTGAGGTGAGAGGGCGTCCTCTTGCTTGAGACCATTATTGATATTGAAGGAGTCGGAAAGACTCTGCCCCACTCTTACTTTACATCGCGTACCCTCCATGCATACTTTCATCATCGATATAAGTTTTTTTTGGAATCCAAGTTCTTGCATTGCTTGCCACAGCTTTGATCTGCAACTCTGTCGAATGCCTGTTTAAAGTCAATAAATAATTGGTGGAGTTCTCTGTCGAATTCCCAGCATTTCTCCATTATTTGTCTGATGGTAAAAATCTGATCTACGGTGGACCTATTTGGTCTAAAACCACATTGGTATTCCCCCACAATCTCTTCGGTATATGGTTTCATTCTCTGCAGTAGGATATTGGAGAGTACCTTATAACATGTATTCAGAAGAGTTATTTCACGATAGTTTGTGCATTTCTTTCTGTCTCATTTTTTATGAATAGGGACGATTATCCCTTCCTTCCATTCGTCGGGTAGGGCCTCTGTCTTCCAGATGGTTTGTATGAGCTTGTGTATGGCCTTGTGGAGTGTTTCTCCGCCAGATTTTATGCATTCGGCAGGTATGCCGTCGCTGCCTGGAGCTTTGTTATTTTTCAGTTTTTTTATTGCATTCAGTGTTTCTTCGTACGACGGTGGCTGTGTTTCTATTTCGGCCGTTGGTATATTTGTTGGTGGCGTATTTGTATTTTCCTCCTCATTTAGCAGTGTAAAGAAGTATTTCTTCCAGGTTTTTAGAATCTCTTTTTCATTGGTTATGAGTTCTCCATTATTTTTTGTGAGAAAGTTTTCCTCTCTGGGTTGGTATCCGGCTTTCTGTTTCGAGATTTCGCTAGAATATTCTTTTGTTCTGTTATTCTGTCTATTTTCTTCGATTTCCCTTATTATTGACAGTTGGTATTCTCTCTTTTTCCGTTTCACCATTCTGCGTGTTATTGTTCTTTGGTGTCTATATTCTTCTATATTAGATGCTGTTGGATGTTGTAGCATTTTTTTCCTAGCCAGGTTCCGCGCTTCAAGTGTCCTGCCGCAGTCCTCATCGAACCATTTCCGTCGCTGGCTTTTCTTTTTGCCAAGTACCTGTTTTGATACGGTGGCTATTGCATCTTTAATGTTAGCCCATAGTTCCTCTATGCTGTTTTCGTCTTGAGGCTCCTTTATTTGTTCTTGGTACCTTTCTTGTGTCTCCTCTGTTTTTAGTTTTCCCGTCTCCCAAGTTGTTCTGGTCCCCTTCTTAGGCGTTGGACAGGTGGAGATTCTAATTCTAATCTTTGTCCTTACTAGGAAGTGGTCCGTATCTGCGTCTGCTCCTCTTAGGCTTCTGACGTCCAGGCAGTTACTACCATGTCTCCTATCTATTATGACGTGGTCGATTTGGTTTCTTGTGACTCCGTCATTTGAAATCCAGGTCTCTTTGTGGATGTTTTTATGTTCGAACATGGTTGATTTTATTAGGAGGTTCTGGGACGTAGCCAGGTCAACAAGCCTGGTTCCATTGTCGTTGCTAGTGTCATGCAGGCTATGTTTGCCTATGGTTGTTTGATAGACTTCTTCTTTGCCGACTTTGGCAATATATATATATATATATATGTTTTAAATTATAAAGCGCCCTTATAGCTCTTTTCTCTCTCTCTTTTGTTACTCTTTGTTCAGCTCTGTTTATAAATTATTCTTTGTAACCGTTCAAATAAACTAAAATTATTGTTGACTTTTTTAAAGAAGATATTTTCTAAAAAGAAAATAAAAGTTTTATTTTTTTCATTCCACCATAAACTGATTTTATGTACCTTCTTTACACATGTTTGATTGGATACAAATAAAACAGACAATAAAAACGTTGGAAGGAATTAATTGGACACGTACCCATATAAATTTCAACCACAAACCTGTCAAGTGCAACGGAAATATTTTTTTTCACAAAAATGTTATAAGTAATTTATTTTTTCGTATATTTCAATCTATTTAAAATTTCATCAATGTTTAGGTGTTAGATAGTCGATTGCTAATGGATTATCGAGGTTAATCCGATTATTGAAACTATACAGGGTCATACAGAAATACATTTTGTTTTATCGCCTAATAAAAGCGGTTGCTAATATTAAAGATAAAATATTAGTAGTTAAACCTTGTTATCGCCGGATAAATTTTATGCTATCGTCTTTTGCAATAAAAGCTGACATTTTTTAAGCGTTGTCCGAATCTTTATGCTCCATAAGAACAATTTGAGATGGGAGACCCGATCTACAAAGTCAAAACAACATAAACAGTAAAATGTTGATTTTTTTTTAATAAAAAAATCTAATACCCGTTAAATCGAAAACCAGATAAAACTATCAAGAAAAATAATTTAACAGAAAAAACCTTGTAAACAATAGCTTGAAACAAATTAGAAATAATAGTTTTTTTTCGGAAAGGCATGAACTAATTTGGTAAAGCAAAAGAACACTCTTATTCTTCCAATTTCCATTTGCTAGTTGCTACATGTTTCAATCAATAATCCGGACATTACTTACGGAGGATAATAAAAGCTCACGCGGTTGTTTTTTATTATCAGAACCTGATACGGGATATAAAATAACTTTTACTTATTTATGACGAAACGTATACTTTTAGGTTTTTTGTTATGTAGTAAAAAGATATATATTTTGCGACAAAATATTGTTAATTGAAAATTGCACATCTAACATTTTCGAACAATTGAAATCTTGTATTTTGTTTGTATCGTTACCAAAGCAACTAACCGTTACCTTGGGGTAAGAAGCATGAAATTACGATGGTAATTTTTTGACGTTTATAAGTATATAAAAAAATTGTGTAATTGTATAACTAAAGTAGGTTAATTTGGTATGGAATTTTCTTATCGAATACCACACGAGGTAAAATAAATTCAGAAATTTTTTAACCTCTAGTGGTGTTACTAGTGAAAATGTAGGCTGCTGCTTTTGAAATTAAACATAAGTTGTACAAAATGGACGTCGTATTCAATCGATTTAGCACGATGTGATATATCTAGTAAACCGATATATAAAAAAATGTCCCCATCGTATGATTCAAATGATTATAATAATGCTACAATTACTTATTTATAGTCAACTAAACACGAAAATCACAAAAAAAGACCTTCTATTGAACCGATTTAACACGGTGTGATATATCTAACATGTTAGATCATTAACACATGAAAACTTTTTACTGGCTCAAATCAAAATATATCACTTACTCATTTTCAAAATAAACGTTTTCTATTAATATAAACAATTTCTACCTGTATTTTCTTCAAATTTTGAAGTATTTAACGATCTGCGGAGATTAAATAACTACACGTACCACTTCGCGATTGTTCATTTCCATTAAAATCATAATATATAACAATCAATTTTACGTTTTTGAGTACAATTGACGCAAAACAAAATCATTGATATGATAATAATTAATCGTTAGATATTATAAAGATAAATAATTAACACTTCACAATACTAAAAAATAAAATACAACGAACAATTGTAAAGGAAAATAAATTTTTTTGTACGATTGACGCAATACTGATAAAAAAAGACGTCAAATGGCTTAGAAAAAGCAAACTTCTTATTTATTGTTTTATCAAAACCAAACTTCACAACCTCGCGTATTACGAAAAAATGTATTAATATATACACACCAGCAAAATTATTGAACCCCCCTTCCCCCCATATTTTGTAGAACGATAGGAAACAAAATACCGTCATGTGGAGTGAAATTGATCAGCCGAAGTAAGATTGCTCACCAAATCTAAATTTTATAAATTTGAATTTAGCGCTAATAGTAATGATACGACCAATACGTCATCAGATGTTTCCGATAGCCATGGGCAATGTACTAGGCAAATGGATATTTCGCCAAGTATAAATTTACGTGAAAATTAAAATTTAATTTATCAGTGATGTTTTTTCTATAAAAGTGAATTCTGAGAAATCACCTATAAATTATAGAATCTGTATCGGTAAGTTTTCCTTTTACATATATATAATTTATATGTTTCAACTTCACACATATTAATGATGTCAAAATTATAACCTCAATCTCAATATTTTTTTCGCATTCTGGGCAGTTTAATTGGCATAAGCATAGAGAAATAATAATTTCAAGATTTTTTCTATACAGTTAAAGTCCATAATGTGCTTTTCCGTGACTGATTTTGGATTATTATGTCGTGAGCAAGAATTTGAAACTATTGATATTATAGTAATATTTTTACATCATAAAAATAAAAAGATCCAAAGACACGTCAACTCAGCAATTAGAAATGTATTTAAATATGAAGGAATCGTATTATACAGCGTTTCTCAAAAGCCCCCTCCACCCCTCTTTTATTTTGAACGGTGATACTCAAACTGATGAAATTTGAAGCGTGAAAATGAACTATTTTTGTAACATGTCATCGCGACATGTTTTAATTTTTATTTAGGAGCGTTACTTCTTCAGCTACTCCCACCTCTAATCCAAAATTATTTTACTTCGATATGTTAAGAAAGCGCCGAATGACCGTTTTTACATTCATACTATTCCCATTTAAACGACAATTCCAGTGGAATCGGTCTCTTTATCGTTAAATATCCTTCACTATAGTCTGTTTCTTATTGTCTGACAGCACGCGAAAAGGTCACAGATGCTGGTCAGGTAGTCAACCATAAGCGTCACAGTTCATCTAAGAAATTTATTTACTATTTAATTTTATACCCGATCTGATATATAAAGGTAATATAAATGTAAATTCGGTTAGTTAAAACAACTAACTGACCTTCATACATTTGTAGAGTACATACAGTTAAAACACTAAATTATTTTTGAAATAATCTTGTAACGCAACTATTCTGAATGAATATGTCATTAATTGTCTTGAGAATTTGAAGCAGGTCAATTCTTGGGAGACATATTAACACACCATTTATCAATTCATTCTCCAGATAATTACTTTCTTATTTTCGAAATGTTGATAACAACATATCCAAGAAACATTACGGTAGGGTCCTACTAGGGATTGTCCCAATGACTACTGTAATATCACCCACTCCCTGGGTGGTTTTGTTTAAATTGAGAATGGTTCGCAAACCGCTGTCACCAGTGTAATGTAATCTGGGCCTTAATTCAACTGTCGCCTGATGTACAACTCTACCTTTTGTTACAGAGTTGTTTCTTCCACAAAAAAAACCTGTCACCACTTGAAATAAAAAAAGGAACCCTACCTTTTCTTCACTCTATATCGATCCCGACCTTCGAGTCCGCCAAATTCTGTCTCAAATGAGCGGCTGAGCGTGTAAGGCAAATCCAGTCCGATTTTTGAGCTAGGTTCGCCTGGTCGTCTTAAAACGGATTAATCTTCCTTTGCCAGGACAGGGTTGTTCTCCCGGTTCTGTCTCACTTCCACGGTTGTTACACTCTCCAGAGGGGGAATTATGGGGTAGGGATGATAAATAAAATAAGGTAGAACCACGACGTTGTATAAAAAATATATAATAAAAAAATAAATTCTCTGAGAATACACGTATATATATATATATATATATATATATATATATATATATATATAACCTTAACACAAAATAAAATCCCGTATGACCCAAATAACTAGAGTTCCCTGGTATCAGCCTACCTATACATCTATCTATCTATAAATTGTGCTTTTTAATCCTACCCCTGTATATCATATAACTATTAAAAAAAAAGAAGTTATGACAGAGTTCTCGTTTTTGCGAGGGGACGACTAAACTACCCCCTTTATCGGCTTGGCCTTTTTCAAAGTGCATGAGAGGCGTATGGTTTATTCTTTTCGGTTTCCAACTTTCCAGTCACCGGTGTCGAGACAATAAATAAAATATTATGTGTAACTACATTTTAATCTTAATAACGTTTCAGCTTACGTCGGTTTGATCGCCATAGACCTTGAGAAAATGAAAGTGAAAATTTTATTCGTATAAAATTCTGCTGAGCTAGGAAACAATTAAATTATTTATCGACACTGGCGTTACAAGTTGCGAAATTCCCCAGTAATGAAATCACCTACGTTAATTTATGCATTTCACTGGCAATTAAGAAATTTTTGAATCACGTCTGAACAAAAGAATGATAACAATTTTTCTCTATATTAATTTACTTATCAGCGCAAGTTCGCTGAAACCCACGAAAAATGGAAAATCATACGCTCCGGCCTTTGTGTTACCATGTACAAAATTAACCTCGCGTAAACTCTATCTCCTTCCTACCTACGAGGTGGAAGAGAATATGTGACACGACAAAATGATAACTCCTACTTAACAAAATGAAACCTAACTTTTGTCAGGTTGGCGAAACTCTGCAAAGCACACACGGTAAATTATATATTTATCAGGACGAAAAAATTTAACTGAGAATGAATAGATGTGTCCAGTCCCTTTGAAAATAAAAAAAAATCAAATAACTATATTTGCTATAGCTGCTCCTTGTATATAGCAATTGAATTATACTCAAAGTTCAAAAACTTACTGCGTTGGCAAACTTCCTCCGTCTAGCCTGGATACTGCTTGATTTTCGCTATCTTTTTGTCACCACGAGTAGTGCCAGTAAACGGTATCGTGCTATGTCGAAAAGAATTTAGCGTAGAGGGTAATTCTACCGTTTGTGTATCGAAACGGGGGACAGTGTTCACCGTCAAGGAATAATCTCAGTATCCCTATTTCACCCTGACACAACGGAGAGAACCTTACCTCTCGTACCGCTAACACTAAAAAAAACTAGTACCGATACCGTGACAAGGGAAGGACTTTTCCCTTCGCGTGAACAACCGGCACCCTGCCGCTGCTGCTCTCTACACCCGTTTTTGCTTTTCCCCCGACTTCGGTTTGGGGTTTTTGACGAATTGCAAAAACAACTTTTTGTTTTTTGAAGCGTGCTAATTTCCGTTATCGAAATAATTGTATTCAAAACAATTATTTTGCTTTGACCCAGTAAGATGTTTTATTTTTTCTATTCTGTTTTGACTTCGTGTTATTTTATTAAACAAAATGTGGGTCGCATTCCAGTTTTTATTATGATTTAAAATAAAATATGTTTTACCGTGTGTTCTGAAATTTTCTACAATAAAATTATCTTTTAGGTATTCGTATTTATTACACTACTTAGAAATGTTGCAGGTATATACGGTGAAACTTGGTCTCGCCCAAATTTGTATAATTTGTTTTGCTTAGAGTCGCTTATGTTCCATGTGTTAACTGTGTTGTGAAAAATGTCTTCAAGTTTTACCCCAGTAAAGTGTAAGAGCGTGCTTAGCTTACAAACGAAGACTGCAGTGTTAAATGTGCATGATGCTGTTGTACATCAAATGCCGGCTGCTACTGTTAGAAATACAGTTTCGACATGTTTCAATATAACAGGAGTTAGTGAATCTACTATTTACAGGCTTCTAAGAGAGAGAGGAAAAATGGAAATATATCTCAACCTAAAAATTCAACTGGAAGAAAACCATTTGACCTTGATGAACATATACAAAATACAATAAGACGAAAAGTACATGAATTATATTTTAAAAAAGAGATCCCAACCCTTGACAGAATTCTAAGAATGGTGAAAGAGGACGAGAATTTGCCTGACATAGGGCGAAAAACTTTGTGGAAAATATTACACAAATTAAATTTTACTTGGGAGAAGTGAAGTCGCAAATCAGTGCTAATCGACAACGAAGAAATAATATGTTGGAGACGCCAGTATTTAAGAGATATCCGAAAATACAGACAGGAGGGGAGACATATCTATTATCTAGATGAGACATGGCTCAATGAAGGACATTCAGTGAAAAAAATATGGCAGGACAAAAGTATTCAAACCAATCGTCAAGCTTTCATAGGTGTATCTACTGGACTGAAAACTCCTATCGGTAAAGGTCGCCAACTAATAATAACGCATATTGGATGCAATGAAGGTTTCGTTGAAGGTGGTTTACTGGAGTTTCAGTCATCAACCAAAGACTATCATGAAGAAATGACTGCAGATGTATTTTACACAAATGGTCGAATTAATTCCAAATAATGCTGTAATCGTTATGGACAATGCCACTTATCATTCGCGATTAACAGAAAATCTTCCATCTACCTCTTGGAGAAAAGATGATATGTTGAAAAAAGAACTATTAAAGGTTGCTTCAGATCACAAGCTACAATTTAAAAAGTTTGTTATTGATGAAATAGCCCAGAATCGTGGGATAACAGTGTTTCGTTTGCCGCCATACCATTGTGAATTAAATGCGATAGAGTTAATATGTAGCTAGACATAATAAAACATTTAAAATGAAAGATGTTCGTGAGCTCATGAAGTACTCATTGACAACAATAACTGAAGAGAACTGGAGAGATGCCGTGAATCATGTAATTAAAGAGGAAGAGATAGATAACCTCATAGAACAAACTATAGAACCGATAGTGATCTCTCTCGACGAGTCTTCGGATGATTCTTGTATGGCCAGCGAAGAGGATGATACTATAGATTGAATTTTATATTTCCTATAAATGGTATGTTTACTTTACTTAATATACATTAATTCATTGTCAATAAATTTGAATTATGAGAATTAAACTATATTTTCTTGAATTAATTTAATTTAATAAAAATGTAACTTGTTAATAGGCCTAAACGAATGAATTTTATTTCAACTGTAATGTTGACCGAATCTAATTAAATAAGCAAAATGAAGTAATATCGTAATCTCCGCCACTGCCGCACTGTTTATCCTTTTGCTGGCATTGTTCAGTTTTATTACCATATTGTATTTTGAGCTGAAACAGGGATGTACAGATAACCAATACAGACATCTACTTGTTTTGCATTCGAATTTTAGAATTTACTTGTAAAATTCTTAGGATCACTCTGTAAGAGATAGTTTTCTATTTGAATATTTAATGAGGCTACTCTGCTGTCAGACATTAAGAAATAGACTATAGAAGCAAACCTATTTATTCAGTCGACAATTATACATTTTGTGCGTGGTGGTACCCTATCTTGATGCTCTGCAGTCAGTACGTGACACCCGAAGCCTGTAATTGGACCTCTTAAGTCAATCAAGAAGTCACCACTCTGACTCCGGAAACCAGACCTGTCCATTCAAGAATGCGCTGTGAGCTATATATCTCGGTTTTTGGATCAACTTTCGTTTAGCTGATACCAGTTATGTAAGATATATTCGTTTATTTTCCATTAGGAATATTTTTCAAACAGAAAGATTCGATTTTTTTTGCGAAAATGCATAATTTTCATTTTTCCGACTTTAGAATAGCTGAAACCAGTTACAAGAAAATACGTTTCTGTTTTACATTTTAGACAATTTTCTAAACAAAAACACGCAAAAAACTTCTTGCGGATATATACCATTTACATTTATTAATCATCTCTGCCGAAAATTGGAGGGCCAGGAATGATAGTGCAGGTTTGTGTCTTGAGATTTTAAGCGATATTAAGCTGATAGTAATAGATATTATTCATTGATCTGTGTTAAAGGTCGGGAAGAGGATTAAACTCAACTTAATATTTTAAGGTTTGTATTTTAATAACACATCAACAAATTGAATAAAAAAAAGTTTCATTTATAGATTGACGAATCGAAATTTAGGAAAAGGAAGTACAATCGTGGACGAGTTATGGAGGGTCATTGGGTTTTGGGAATGATCGCTCAAAACTCAGAAGATCTGAGGCTAGTTGTTTGTCCGCAAAATAAAAGAGATGCTGCTACCCCTATAGAAATTATTAAAAATCATGTGACAGTGGGATCTATTATTCATACGGATGATTGAAAAGCTTACAGTGGACTTTCCAATTATGGTTATATTCATCACACAGTAAATCATAGCGTGGAATTTGTGGCGGATGATAGGACACATACTCAGAGCATAGAATCTCTATGGAATTCAGCGAAAAGATATTTGAGAGGTCAGCATATTCCTGAAGAGGAGTTTCCTGATAAACTTTGTGAATACCTTTGGAGGCGGTATTGTAAGAAACATAAGTTAGATCCAATGGTTGAACTATTAAATTCAATTAGAACTTTGTACGGTAACTTTAGAGTTCGACTTTAAAGAGTTATTCGGCAAGGGAAATGTTGTTCCATTATTAGTGTTTTAAATGAAACTCACGGTTTCTAGTTGATTCCACAATATAATTAAAGTTATTGAAAATTCTAAAAAAATGACAATTGTTTCGATAAATCAATATCATCGTCAGAATGACAGATGTTACTTAAGTAAGGGTCGAGACAGTTAATTTGTTCCTTTATTTGATACTGCTACATATATGTTTATAATTTTTTCTTAAAAGTTTTATTTCCGATAATTTCTAGAAAATTTAGTTTTAAAAATGTCATTTGACATTAAAGATGTTATTTTAAATATTGTTACGAAACAGCACCTTGGTATAGTCCCTAAAACCGACTCTGTCTAAGCCAGGTATAAAAGTTAAAATTATGGCGGATACGCAGTTATAAAAAACTGTTTCCGAGTTTACGACTACCTTATGTAAACATTGTTTTTATGACCAGAGTTATCTAGAAAAGGCCAGAACCAATTGTTTTTGTGCAGTCCGGAATTTACTAGTAAAAATGGCTTTAATATATAAGGGACTGATCAGGAAGAGTTAAGGAGAGTTGATAATTTGACATGGTGAAATAAACAAATAAATAAGTGAATTAGTGAACTGTTTATATAAATTAGTTTAAGTGAATATACTGTATATATAAATAAGGGACTGATCAGGAAGAGTTAAGGAGAGTTGATAATTTGACATCGTGAAATAAACAAATAAATAAGTGAATTAGTGAACTGTTTATATAAATTAGTTTAAGTGAATATACTGTATATATAAATTAAGTATTAGTGATTAGTTTAGTGTTCAAATAAATTAGTAAGTAGCCATACCGTGTGTTTAAAGTTTATCCCACCCGTTTATTGTTTAAATAAATAACAAAAACATTACAATATGTTTTCGGAGTATGTTGTCTCATTTCGCATATTTTATATATACTTAACAAAAATAAGTTTTCATTTATCTGCAAGGCACAACCACTGTACAAATAACACCTGGTAGGAAAATCACATATTTCCGCAGTTCTTTTGCGCAGTTATGTTTAAGAAAGTGTTTGACATATAAAGCATAAAAAAGTTTTCATTTTTTCCGATATTTCTTAATATAACTCTTTAAATATGCAAGATAGAGAAAAAAAGCATACTTGCGAATTTGTTCTTTATGAAATTCTCTACAAGATAGAATTGGTTTAAAATCGAAATATTCAATTTTTTCCTTGAGAAATGGCGATAAATGCAAAAAAAGTAGCTAAAAAACGAGGTTATTTTGATCCATTTGTTTCACGGATAAGAAATCATCCAATCACGCTATAAATTTGGATTTAAGTACCGGCCAAAGGCCGATTAAATTGGCCTGATAGTTTTTACATGAATTAATTGTTAATTAATTTCCGCGAAAAAATTAACGTCATTTTTGCGTTCATGCCAGGCTTACATTTTTGAGTTGTAATAGGCGCCGATTTTTTTTACAACTACTTAGACATCTAAACTATAATACACAATAGTTATAATGAACAATTTTTAAGTTTTTATCATTCCGGGAGGTAGGACTCTTTTTTAGGAGCTTTCCTGCTCTTTAAGGATCTTTTTTCAAATTTCGATTATCTCAAATAGTTTTTGAAATATTTCATAAAAACCAAAGCCGTATTTTTTATTTTACTTTATTGTTTATAACTTTTGCATTTTTTTTCAGCCCCTCTTGCAACTTTGACAGAATGTTCTAGATGCCATTCCGAATCGAACGAGATAAAAATCATAATTTTCGGTGGTCCGGTTTAGGTTCTGAGGAAAATGGGACTGTGAACCAGACTATAAAGACATTATAAGTTCCGACTTGTTTTTCCAGTAAATCCCTGAAAAAATGTATTCTTTGTAATTTCTAAGTATTGTTAGCAACTTTCGATGAACTAATCATTGACTTAACGGTATAGTACACATTTTTAGATAGGCCTGAAATTTTGGTTCCAATACAAATGATAAATAAAACAGAGCGAACTATATACAATTCATTTCATTCAAAGAATATCAAGCAAAATCATATCGTGTTACGTCATTTGGCCCATACGTCTACGCCCATTTCTACATTTATATTGTTGTTAATTTAAAAATGGTTCAAAAAAGAGAAGAAACAACTAACCAGGCATAAAGTTTGAAGAGAAAAAACTATAGGAAGAAATCGAGATTACGTATCTACGGGACAGATCTATAAATACAGGGAAAACTAATTTTAAAAAAATAGTTAATTTTGTACAATAATTAAAGAAAACTCTAGGGCAATCTCTACAATTTCCTACTTACGGATAAGATAAGTAGACCTGAAACGCGTCATGATGACAGAAAAATTTCGAGATGAATGTCTCGCGTGTACCGTATACGAAAAATCTAAAACAAACACACTGATTCTAATCGTTGTTGGTGATTGCTTTTAATAGATGAACATTTTCTCGTCACGCCTGTATATGATGTGTGACGCTATTCGATAGTCAACCATCAATGGAAAAACTGATGGAAAACGAGAGCGACCACCTGTCCTTTCCGATTTATCGACCAACTATAACCTCTCGTTCGCAGAGAGTGGCAAATGTGATGGCGAAAAGCCGAGAATGGAGAAACGTGGAGAAGATTTATGCGCTATATGGGTCACGAGATACAGACAACGGTAATCGCTCCGTAAGCCGTAAAATATCCGCATCTAACTATACTGGGCGAAATTATAAGAGTTTCTTTGTAATAAAAGTCGGGAACTGATTTATAATTGTTTCTACTACCATAGTTTAATTAACCCATTACGATACAAGTTTATAGCCAATAAATATGCGACATTCGGACATGACATTTCTAAAATTAATTTTACTGACGAAAATACAATAAAAGAGGTGACAACAATGAAAAACAAAAAAGCACCAGGCCCAGAAGGACTGCCAACAGAATTCTTGAAAAATGATACAAATAAGCTAATTAAGTACCTGAAGGAGTTGATGACAAGGTGTCAAGGGCCAACCAATCTAGTGATGATCGAAACTGGTCTTGATCTTGGTCTTACAAAAAACGCAAGACCGAGACCAGCTAAAGGCTTGCAAGACCAAGACGAGCAAGACTTGAGGTCGCTTGACATGGAGCAATACTACCTGCAATGCAAGACGCAATATTTCTTGATCACAAGCATGCGCAGATGAAGCTCAGCCGATAGATCTCGGAATTGCAACTTTATGGGTTTGGTGCCATTTCTATTGCATGCAAGTTGCAATTCTGAGATAAATCTAGATACTTTTGGTTTAACAACCAATCAAATGTCAGTCAAATCACTTGATCACAAAATACGGACGATGGGTCCGTTTTCTGTGCACTTGATTGACTCTAGCACTTTTTTTTTGTAGAGCTAACCTTCTTGTTGATTCGTGATTTTTGTTAATACCATTTTTTTCAAGTTTTTTATTTGCCTTGCATAATGTCAAACAACGTGCAAGATTCACCACATGCAATATTTTGACCTTGCAATAAATTGCATGCAGATTGTATTGCTTCATGTCAAGCTGCCTTTATGCAAGACCAAGACTCTTGCAGTTTTGCTTTTTTTCATTTATTCAATAATGTTCCAAATTAATTCTTACAAAATGTGTATTTTTACTTCAAAATATCATGAAAGCAATTTGAATTTTGAATAAGTGCACCCTGTTAAAACGAGGATCTTGTTGTAAACCCATATAAAATGAAGGGTTGCCGGTTTTAGAGTACTCCAGATAAGTTCAATGGGCGGAAGACGCAGTACCGTATGACCTTTTCCTTGTGCCATTGTGTCAATCCGATATTTTGTAGGAATGTTCAGGTCTTTTATAATGGTTAGAAGATCTTTTTTGGTGCATTTTGATTTAGGTATTTCTATATCATTTTCAGCCATATATTGTAGGATTTCTGCTTTTTTCGTGCCTGTGGTGGGTTTCTTGTTAATTTGTTTTGAATGATAACTGGCGTTGTCCATGACAATGACAGAATTATCGGGCAAATTAGGCAACAGTTGTTCTTGTAATCGAGTCTCAAAAAAGTGGTGAATTCATGTCTTCGTGATAGTCGGCTGAACAATTTTTTATATTTTTTGCGGACAACAGCAACGCATTGGAGATCCATTCATCGCTGCCACCGGCATATAAAATTATTATTCTTTTTCCCTTAGACGGTGGGGCCTCTAGACAAAAACTTTTTGTACCATCAGTATATAATTTCTTTATAACGTCATTGCTATCGTATCATGTTTCATCCAACCAAACTATGTATCGACCTTCTTGGCGAAATCTTCTTATTTTTGTAACGTACTCCCAACGCAATCTTTTTAATCGTCCACTTTCCATGATGCTCATCCTTCCGTTGAGGGTTTTACACTCAAAACCTATGGTTTTCAAATATTTACGAAACAATTGTTCCGAATAGGTTTCTTCAATTCCCGAAACTTTCGGTCTTTCTAAAATCATAGACGTTGTTGGCACCCTATTTTCTTTGTAAAAAGAGTAAATTTGTTGTTTTATTTCAGTTCCCGCCGCTTCATCGATTATAGAAAATTTTTTCATTTCTCGTTTCTGTCTTTATGTCTCTCCCTTGTTTATAATGTCCCTTACCGTACATACAGGGACTTTTGTTAATTCACTTGTCACGGTGAAAGAAGTTGAACACCCTTTTTCAATTAGAGTTTGGTAAACATTTTTTATTATCGTTTTTGTGTCACTTGACAAATGTTTTCTTTTAACATTCCTATTGTCCGAAACATCATCTTCAGTACCACTGTTGTCACTAATTTCAATTACTTAATTCTCTATTTCCATTTCATTCGACACAATGTTTTCCCATGGACGAAACACTGACATTTTTATTTGCACAATGCACAACTGTGAAAAGTCACAGACTGATAGACTGCACCCTTGCTCTACCTGGTTGGTGATTACTCCTACTCTGTTAGGACGCAGGTATAAAGGATAATTTCTAATTTATGAGGAGGCAGTATGTGTGGTCTTTATGCATTCTTGTTGTATTTAACATTTACACAATGCTCCCTGTCATAAACACGGTATTTCAAATTCGCAAGTATACCACGTATTGGTATACTAGACATTTTGGTGAAAGATCATAAAATATTCCATAATAATTTTATTGTGGGTTTTTCCGAACTAGAGATAGGAGTAATAAATAAACATATTATAATATTATTGCAGCAATATGTATACAGATTTTCCGAAAACTACGTAAAGAAGAAGTCCAAACGGATTGCATAAAATGTGACTTTTTTCGGGTAGAATTATTCAAAGAATCAATATTTTTATCAAGGAGATCACTATTCTGGGGTACAAATATTTTTGAATTTTGTCAAAAAGTTTGCAACTCATCAGTTTTCTATTGTATCTCGTGTAGAAAAGTTGCGTGATCTAGAATTGTTGCCGTATGTTAGTGACAGTGAAAGTTACGTGCCAAGTGAAACTGAAAGTGATTTAGAGTGTATTACCGATGCCAATCCGTCGACGTCGCAAAAATCTATAAAAAAAAATCCGATAAAAAACAAAAAACATCAGAATTAGGTGAACCCAAGTGTAAAAAAAAGTTAGCGATATTTTAATATTGTTTCGGACAGCGACAAAGGAGATGTGTACTTTGTGCACAAATAAAAATGTTAAAATAAAAATGAAAAACCGAAATATTTCAGGATTAAAGGAACATTTAATAACTATGCACAAAAATGAGTCTCAGAAGCTACTTCCGAAGAAACACCAAGAGGCGAGCATTGCGAGATATTTTGACACAACTGGAAGTGCGCAGGTGAGTTACATTGATATTACATCTCGCTTTAGCTCTTGTGACTTTGATCAGATTTTTTTTCTGAAATGTTGTGTGCTTGAAAAAGTTTAATAATTTTTTTTTATAAATTGTCGAGTTCTAGTTAACAAATATGGAGGTTTTATGCAGCAATATGTATACAGATTTTCCGAAAACTACGTAAAGAAGAAGTCCAAACGGATTGCATAAAATGTGACTTTTTTCGGGTAGAATTATTCAAAGAATCAATATTTTTATCAAGGAGATCACTATTCTGGGGTACAAAAATTTGTCTACTTAAATGTCCATGTAATGAAAATGTGCAGGATGCATTCAGATTTCCTTGTAATTTCGGGGTATTTCGCTTAACAGAAATGCGGTTTTCGTAACATTATTTTTAAGAAACGAAATATGATGCGAAGTGTGTTTTTATGGCCAAATTCATTCTCAAAATTCACAAAAAGTTTTACTGTTAAGTCGTGGACGACCCATTTCTGTCTAAAATATTAAGCTTTTATGGCTAAGTGTGATAAATATCATTATTATCTTATAGAGGAGAAAAAGTGGGCATGAAAATATGTTTTTGATTTTCAGCCAGCTTGTAAAACAAAGCAAGGAAAAAATAGAAAATTTCGGTTTATCTCGAATATCTTCGGAAGTATAGTTGCGAATTTGAAATACCGTGTTTACGACAGGGAGCATTGTGTAAATGCTAAATACAGCAAGAATGCATAAAAACCACAGATACTGCCTCCTCATAAATTAGAAATTATCGTTTATACCTGCGTCCTAACAGGGTCGGAGAAATCACCAATCAGGTAAAGCAAGGGTGCAGTCTATCAGTCTGTGACTTTTCATCGTTGTGCATTGTGCAAATAAAAATGGCAGTGTTTCGTCCATTGGAAAACATTGTGTCGAATGATATGCAAATAGAGAATGAAGTTAGTGTTTTAAATGAAACTCAACGATTCTAGCTAATTCCACAATATAATGAAAAATGTTAAAAATTCTAAAAAATTGACAATTGTTTCGATAACTGAATATCATCGTCAGAATGACAGAAGTTACATTTCATTTGATGCCTACCTGATGTTTAGTAGTTATTTTTGGCTAGACCAAGAAGTGACCTACCTTGTGATTGACTTAATATATGTTAATAGAAAAAAGAACAACATGTGATATTACAAATATTGAAGCTTAGATATTATTAGCCCTCAAGCTCAGGGGGCCCTCGAATCCTTACCAGATGACAGGTTGCAACCCCACTTTAATCATGAAAACTCAGTTGATAGAAATTCAAAAGTTATGCCTAGGGAATTCCCCTAAATTCTTTCTGTAGGTTGGCAGTGTTGTCAATTTGACGGATAGTGATATGTGCGTTTTATTATTCATCGATGTGCGTTTTATTGTGAATTCGAAAGATTTTTTTTTCGAGAACGGTTAAAAAATTAATGCTGTATGAGGAGTAAGTAAGCTAATGTCAATAAACTTTTTTGTACTGGTCAATATAGAATATAGTGATTCAATTTTATTTGATTTTACCACTCATATTGATGTCCGTTAAGTCAATAACTCGTGTCAAATCTATAGATTTCGGCTAAACTGGCAACAGTGGTAACACTAACGGTGATAATTTTTTTTCCGGGGATTCCCCAACAACACTTGTAGCTTGTAGCGTATCATTGTGTTTCTCTTTCCTTTTATTTTACTTTTAACTTCGTCAGTGAACAGTGACTACAGTGAGTTGAGTACCTACCTCGAGCACAATCTAATATTGTATTGTTTCAATAAATAATAAAACTAAAATTATGGATAAAAAGAAGAAACCCAGTGGTGCATTTAAACGGAAACAACGCCAAGAAAGAGAAGATAGTAAACAAAAATTGCCCAAAATTGACAAGTTTTTTAGTCAGCCTTCTGCAAGTACATCTGGCCAAAATATTTCTATTGATAGTGACTCAAATAATGTGGTAATTGCAGTGTTGGTTGAGAAGCCTACTGAAGAAAATTCGACAATTATTGCAGTTGGAGATACCTCCGCCGCCGATCATGTGAACGTGGATGATGTTTGCATGACACACATAAGAGCGGGTTTGGAGGAACCACAGACCTCTACATTTTTCGAAAATGTGTACGACAAATCTTCTATGACTTGGGAAACTTCACGAACAAAATATTAAGTGATAACGAAAAACGTCAAATTCTTGATATGGGCCTTTACAGCCTTCAGGACCTTTTCCAACAGACATCAACCAGAACAATAGGTGTTTTTCAAAATCGTACTACGTTTCGTGTTCTAAATATGGGCCAGTTAATCGTTTTTGGTTGTGTTACTCCAAAATACTAGACGCTGCCTATTGGTGATTTGCTTCACAAAGGAATAATGTTTGGTGTACGGGATTTCGAGATTGGAAGCATTTATCAGAAAGAATTAAACAACACAGTTGATCGAGTGGCCATTCGGAAGCATGTGCTGTGTATGAATTTTGGAAAAAAAACGATACTAATACTATCGACAAGGAACTTGAAAATGAAATTCGCAAAGAAGCATCATTTTGGAAAATGGTTCTTCAAAGGTTATTCGATATCATACTTACCCTAGCAAAGAGTTCTTTGGCTTTGAGAGGACATCAAGAAGACTTAAGTCAGGAAGGAAACCACAGACATTTTCTGTCCTTTGTAGAGCTTGTCGCCCGATATGATCACATTTTGCGGCAAGTTTTGGATATGCCCAAAGGTAATAATAATTATTTCTAAGTTTTTTTATTGTTTTATTTTGTTTATAATTATTAACTGTTTAATATCAGGACTTTTTTATGTTTTTAGGATCTACAAGATATCTGAGTGCAACAATTCAAAATGAAATGATTGAGAGCTTGGGGACCAAACTCGAAACCCATCTACTAGAACAAATTAGAGCGTCACCGTTTTTTCCCATCATAATGGATACGACACAGGACATATCGAAGGTAGGTCAGCTAAGCATTGTTGTGAGGTATGCAGTAATAACCAGATCGGAAAATGGACAGCCAATTGATATAGAAGTAAAAGAAGTGTTTCTAGGCTTTTATGCAGCCTTCAAACATGGCGCAGTAGATTTAGTCAACCAAGTGACAACATTATTTATCGACAAAAGTATTCATTTGAAAAACTGTGTGGGGCAATGCTATGATGGAGCCAGTGTGATGAGTGGTGTGTATAGTGGTGTACAAAAACATATTAAGGATATCCAGCCTAACGCAGAGTACGTACATTGTGCCACTCATAATTTAAATTTGGTGATAAATGATGCCGTTAGCTGTTGTGTGGAAATACAGAATTTTTTCGCAACGTTGCAAAATTTGTATAACTTTTTCGGAAACAGCATCAAACGTTGGGATCTACTGTCAAAATTCACTGGAGAATCTGACACCACTCAAAAAAAACTAAATCCCACTAGATGGTCCAGTAGGGTCAACACGATATCTGCAATAAAACTTCGTTATTTTGATATTATCAAAGCATTATCAGAAATAGTTCTAAAGAGTCCTAATAAAGATGAGCGTAGTGAAGCAGAGACTATTAAAACAAAAATGCTAAATTTCGAGTTCGTGTTGTTTTGCGAATTCATGCACAGTGTATTGAACGACATCAATTATTCATCCAAAACTTTACAAAAATGCGACATCAATTTGGGCGAGGCGAGTAAAGTTTTAGCAGAGACCAAAGCAAAGTTGCAAATTTATAGAAATGATTTCGAATTATTCAAGTGCAAAGCCAGTGAAACTGTAAGAAAATATGGTATTGATCCCCATTTTCAAGAAAGAAGGCAAAGAAAAGTTAAAAAACATTTTGATGAATTAGCTACTGATCACCGATTTCCAAACCGAGAAAAAATATTTAAAATTAGGATTTTCAATAATGTACCAGACACAGTAATATCTCAATTAGAAACACGTTTTATTGGTATGAGTGCAGTCTGTCATAAATTCGATTTTCTAACACCAACATTTTTATTACATGTTGATGAAGCAACTTTATTACAAAAGTGTGATGAATTCCAAAGAAAGTATTCAGATATAATAGGCCCTAGTTTTTCACTTCAATTTATTAATATTTACCACCTAGTTTTACCTCAACTAACTCAAGCATGGACTGTTCACCAATTATGTAAGGTAATAATGAGCAACTATGGAGTGCTAGAATCCGACCTAACGGAAGTATTTATAGCAATGCTATTATTATTTACAATTCCTGTCACTTCTGCATCAGCTGAAAGGTCATTTAGCAAATTAAAAATAATAAAAAATTATTTAAGAAATAATATGGGCCAAACTCGACTCCGACATTTATCGCTAATAGCATTGATACTTTTGCGAAAACTAAAGCTAGGAAAAAATTGTAAATATAATTGTTATTTAGTCAGTTGGTAGGCCCGACCTTTATATAATAAACCCTTGAATCTTCTCTATTTCGTTTTATTAGCCAAACCTAAACCAAGTATTAATTGTAATTTATGTTGTTACTGTTTAATATTTTTATTGCCTGCCCTGCAGTGCACAAAAAAGAGCTTAAGAAGTTAAGTACCTTAGCATTTTTAAATTATTTGTATATTTCATATTTTTATTTGATAAAACCTAATCAGTTTACATAGCAGTGGGGCCCCATTTTTTAATTTGCCCCAGGGCCCTTGGTTCCTAGCTACGCCACTGACAATTATCACTTAAGAAGACAGTTTAATAGTGGAGAACTCCCTAGATTTATCTGTTCATTGACGACTTCATATTGTGGGTTTCTTAAGTGTCTTCTAATTTCCAACTCTTCAAGGAAATCCAGTTCTTGTTTCTTATCACAAATATGTAGTACTTCTAGTTCTGTGTTAGGTGTCAATGAATGGTTGGTGTCAAGTAGAAGTTCTGCGTAATGGGAGGGATTTATCTGGTTGTTTTAATCTGTATGCTCGTAAGTGTTCACTGTATCGGATTTCAAAATTTCTAAGGGTCTGACTCAAATAGACAGCATTACATTCTGGACATTTGAGTTTATATATACCTGATTTCTTTAATGTTGGTATTTTTGTTTTAACATTTAACAATTTTGTACTTACGTTACTTTCTGTTTTAAAAGCAATTGTTATATTCGTTGCTAAAGATATTATCTTTGAAATTTTATTAGAAATATTTCCTGCATATGTGATGGTTTTATAAGTTTTTATTTCTTCAGTTTGTTTAGGAAATATTAGTTGTAATGCCACTTTTTTCTCTTTTCATTAATTAGCTTATTTATCATATGTAATGGATAACCGTTGGATGTTGCTTTTTGTCTAATTGTACTAATCTCTCTATCAAAATTACATTTGTTCATAGGAATTGAAAATGCTCTATGTATCACTGAGTTGTATGCCGCTAGTTTATGTGACATGGGGTGATTGGAACTATAAGGAATTGTCACATCAGTGTGTGTTGGTTTTCGGTAAATTGCATAATCAAGTACATTATTAACTCTTTGAATTTTCAAATCAAGAAAATTGATTGAGTTATTTTCTTCTAATGTAAATTTAATTTTTGGGTGTAAATTATTAATGTGGTTGAAAAATGTATCTAACTGTCGTTCACTATCTATAAAACAAGCTAATATGTCATCTACATATATATACCAAAATAAAACATTTTTTGAAATATTACTTTCAAAGATTTTTCTTTCTAAACTGTCCATAATAGTAATATTTCAAAAAATGTTTTATTTTGGTATATATATTGTAATGTTTTTCTTATTTATTAAAAGTTTTTATTACGGGTGGGATAAATTTCAAACACTCGGTGTGGCTACTTACTAATTTATTTAAACACTAAACTAATTACTAACACTTAATTTATATATACTCAGTATATTCACTTAAACTAATTTATATGAACACTTAACTAATTTATATTTACTGTTTGCTATTTTGGTGTATTTATTTCCCGAGATCACTTTATCAACTCCCCTAACTCTTCCTGATCAGTCCCTTATATATTAAAGCCATTTTTACTAGTAAATTCCGGACTGCACAAAAACAATTGGTTCTGGCATTTTCTAGGTAACTCTGGTCACAAAAACAATGTTTACATAAGATAGTCGTAAACTCGTAAACAGTTTTTTATAACTGCATATCCGCCATAATTTTAACTTTTATACCTGGCTTAGACAGAGTCGGTTTTAAGGACTATACCAGTGTGCTGTTTCGTAACATTACCCCCTCCTTAAATGGAAGTTCCTCCTGGAACTTTTGTGTAGCCGAGACTGGATGTTTGAATCGGCAACTGGCCCCATTTCTACACTTTCCGATCTTATGTAAATAGCAGGGCACCGTCATCATCGGATACTGATAACGGGGGTTGTAGCTACAAATTAATATCTGGACACCGGTATCTTGAAAGATAATCTCTACCATCTTCCTGATGATTCGCCAATCCAACTGGTTACTCGCTATCTTAGGCATAGCCAGTTTCTTCACGTTGGATTCCAACACATGGTCTCGGAGGTTTCGAAGTGCTTCTCACACATCGCGGTAGGTAGATCGATCTTGGAATTCATTTTTAGTTACCACGTAGAAGACGTACCGCGAATTATGTTTCAGTTTCAGTGTCTTGCCAGGGGCTCGAATCTGGTCTTCAAGTTTTTCTAATTGCCCGAACTTCTTTTGAAAGACTGTTGCCAACCCTCGTGCGTTCTTGATACGGGCGGGGATGTTGTATGCCAGTGAATAATCTTCCGGGAGAGTGAACAAATCTTGTTGTTCCGAAGTGACTCCATATCTAGCTTTCCCGGTACCTCCATACGCGCCCATAAATTCATCGAAGGTGGGGTCAGACACATCTCGAATAAGGTTTACTCCTTCCTCTATGTCATGGTCTCCTTCGAATGGCGCTAGTCGGTTTTGGTGAATTACTTTTGGTTTTCCGTTGGGGATCTTGCTTATGCGATATAAAACATCATTGATCCTTTTCTTGATTAAGTATGGACCTTCCCAGGATTTTTGTAATTTTGGAGAAAATCCTTTTCTCCTCGTCGGGTTGTGTAACCATACTTTGTCCCCTTCTTTAAAACCGCCTTCTGTGGCCTGCGTGTCGTACCTACTTTTCATTCTGTCGCTAGCAACTTGAAGATTGGTTCGAACTAATTCATGAATATCGTCCAGCCTTCTTCTCAATTGGATCACGTAGTATTCGCCTGCTAGATCTTCTCCAGGCCGGCAGCCAAATTCCAGGTCACAAGGAAGCCTCATTTCACGTCCAAACAGGATTTTCGCCGGTGTTTCACCCGTGGACTCATTGACAGCAGATCGATAAGCCAATGCGAATAGGGAAAGATACTGGTCCCAATCTCTCTGATGGCTGGATACTACTTTGGCCAGGTATTTTCCAATAGTCCTGTTCATTCTCTCGACCATTCCATCTGACTGTGGATGTAAAGCTGTTGTCCTGGTCTTCTTCATTCCCAGCTTGTCGCAAATCTCCTGGAATAGATGGCTTTCAAAATTTCTTCCCTGGTCACTGTGGACTTCCAAGGGTACTCCATATCGGCTGATAAATTCTTTCACCAATACGTCCGCGACAGTGGTGGCCTCTTGGTTCGGGATAGCGTAAATTTCCACCGACTTTGTGAAATAATCCATTACAACCAGTATGTATTTGCTACCATTTTCTGTCGTCGGAAATGGTCCAGCGATATCTAAAGCAATCCTTTCGAAAGGGCTTCGAACATTGTACTGTTTCATGAGTGCCTTTCTCTTGCGATGTGGTCCATTACTCGTAGCACAAGTCGTACATTTCTTACACCAGTCCTTCACATCGTCGGAGCTGTTCATCCAATAAAACCTTTCACGGACTCGCTGAAGGGTTTTCTTCACTCCCAGATGACCTCCCGATGGACTATCGTGTAACTTCTTCAGTACCTCAGCTACTCTTGTTCTCGGGATAACTAGCTGTCTCCTCATCTCGGAACCATCATAGTTTTCAAGGACTCTTTTCAACAGCCCTTCTTCCAGGACAAGAGAGTCCCACTGAGCCCAATACGCCTTGAGTTTCGGTGAAAACTTTGACACTTCTTGCCAGGTAGGTCGCCGATTTTCTTTCTTCCATTGCCGGATCATCTTGAGGTGAGGATCATTCTCCTGATCTTCTCTGATCCTTGTGGGTGACCATTCCTCGTTGACTACTGTAATTCTTGAAACTGCAACTTCCTTAGATTTCGACTTGTTGCATTGTGAATAGTCTACAGGACATGGCCGTCTAGGCAAGGAGTTGGCTTTTTAGTGATTCACATTAGCTGGATGTTCACCCCTGTCTGATTTCCCCTGTGTCTCGAGTTCTTGGGTTACAGGAGTCTTGGTGAGCTTAGACGGACTGCGTACGTGCTCTAGCTCGCCACACTTCCGGCATTTGATCTTCTTTGGCCTCTTGTCTGCCATACCTTTCATCAAGTTGACGATCTGATCAAGTTTGTCATCGTTATCTTCTTCCTGCATGGTTCTACCTTTGTTGTACCGCGAGCTTTTCTTGCCTGCTTTGCATTTAAGAGGTTCTTGGTTTACAGGAGTCGTAGGACGCTTACACGAACTGCGTGCATGCTCTAGCTCGCCACAATTACAGCACCTGATTTTATTCGGCTTCTTGTCTACCATACCTTTCAACAAGTTGACGATATGGTCAAGTCTGTCATCGTCATCTTCTTCCTGTATGGTGCTATCTTTGTTGTATCCCGAAGCCATCGTGGCTGCTTCATATTCAAGAGCAGCAGTCAATGCATCGGCCAATGTTTTAGGATGGGCTAATCGAAGCGTCTTCTCCATATCGTGGTCACACAAGCCGTCAATAAAGGCCTGGATGCCTAAACATTCCATCATGTTCTCTGGTGCTGATGGATAAGCAAATCGAACTAGTCGGGCAACATCCATTTCATACTCTTGAAGGGGTTCGTCACGTTTCCGCCTTCGGTTCTTCAGCTGGAATCTGTACAACTGTTCCAAATGTTCGTGACCATATCGCATGTCCAACCTCTTCTTCAGCAGCTCGAAGTCATCCATTTCTTCCGGAGGTATCGTCTGGAGTACATCTAAGGCATCTCCGCGAAGTGCGATGGTTAAGTTCACTGCCTTCTCCTTATCGGACCAATTATTCACTCTAGCGGCTGCTTCAAACTGTTTCACATAATTGGTCCACGACATTTTTCCATCGAACGTTGGGGCCTTGATTCGGGTGAAACTGCCAATGTCTTCAAACTTAGGTAGTGTTTCTGGCTTGCAAAGTTTCGTTTGCTCGGTCTTCTTTTCTTCCTCTGGCGTGCCTCGCGTTCTTGAATCGTCAATCTTTTCCTCTAACTCCTTGATTTTCTCGTCTATCGTTGTAATCTTATTCTCGATTTTCTCGTCCATCGTTGACATTTTATTCTCGATTTTCTCGTCCATCGATAACATTTTATTCTCGATTTTCTCGTCCATCGTTGACATCTTATCCTCGATTTCAGATTTTAGTGACGAAATTTCATTTTTAATGTCAGCGGCAATGTCGTTTTTCATTAATAAGATATCGGCAGATATATCGTTCTTTAAAGTAGAAATTTTCTCGTCCATGTTCTCAGAAATATTCGCAGAAATGTCGTTCTTCATAGCAGAAATCTTTTCGTCCATGTTCTCTTCCATGGCAGAAATCTTCTTGTCTATGCTAGCCGAAATATCATTCATCATAGTAGAAATATCGTTCTTTATATCAGAAATATTAGCAGAAATTGACGAGATTAATGTGGAAGCCTCGTCATTAAATAAAACTGTTTCTGGATCAAAGCCGTCATTTTCCAGTGCCACTTTAAGTCTTTCTACTAATTCACTTTTCTTACCAGACGTTTCCAACTCACGATCTTCCAATTCTGCTCTTAATTCCGCCACTTTCAGATCCCTTTATCTCTTGGCCATTTTTACGTAGCAATTTATTTATATTACCCCACACCTGACACCAATGTAATGTTTTTCTTATTTATTAAAAGTTTTTATTACGGGTGGGATAAATTTCAAACACTCGGTATGGCTAATTACTAATTTATTTAAACACTAAACTAATTACTAACACTTGATTTATATATACTCAGTATATTCACTTAAACTAATTTATATGAACACTTAACTAATTTATATTTACTGTTTGCTATTTTGGTGTATTTATTTCCCGAGATCACTTTATCAACTCCCCCAACTCTTCCTGATCAGTCCCTTATATATTAAAGCCATTTTTACTAGTAAATTCCGGACTGCACAAAAACAATTGGTTCTGGCCTTTTCTAGATAACTCTGGTCACAAAAACAATGTTTACATAAGATAGTCGTAAACTCGTAAACAATTTTTTATAACTGCGTATCCGCCATAATTTTAACTTTTATACCTGGCTTAGACAGAGTCGGTTTTAGGGACTATACCAGTGTGCTGTTTCGTAACAATATGTAGATGACATATTAGCTTGTTTTATAGGTAGTGAACGACAATTAGAATAATTTTTCAGCCACATTAATAATTTACACCCAAAAATTAAATTTACATTAGAAGTTGAAGAAAATAACTCAATCAATTTTCTTGATTTCAAATTTTAAAGAGTTGTAATATACTTGATTATGCAATTTACCGAAAAGCAACACACACTGATGTGACAATTCCTTATAGTTCCAATCACCCCATGTCACATAAACTAGCGGCATACAATTCAATGATACATAGAGCCTTTTCAATTCCTATGAACAAATGTAATTTTGATAGAGAGATTAGTACAATTTGACAAATAGCAACATCCAACGGTTATCCATTACATACGATAAATAAGCTAATTAATAAAAAAGAGGAAAAAGTGGCATTACAACTAATATTTCCTGAACAAATTGAAGAAATAAAAGCTTATAAAACCATCATATATGCAGGAAATATTTCTAATAATATTTCAAAGATAATATCTTTAGCAACGAATACAACAATTGCTTTTAAAACAGAAAGTAACGTAAGTACAAAATTGTTAAATGTTAAAACAAAAATACCAACATTAAAGAAATCAGGTATATATAAACTCAAATGTCCAGAATGTAATGCTGTCTAATTGAGTCAGACCCTTAGAAATTTTGAAATCCGATACAGTGAACACTTACGAGCATACAGATTAAAACAACCAGATAAATCCCATTCCGCAAAACTTCTACTTGACACCAACCATTCATTGACACCTAACACAGAACTAGAAGTACTACATATTTGTGATAAGAAACAAGAACTGGATTTCCTTGAAGAGTTGGAAATTAGAAGACACTTAAGAAACCCACAATATGAAGTCGTCAATGAACAGATAAATCTAGGGAGTTCTCCACTATTAAACTGTCTTCTTAAGTGATCATTGTAAAGATCAGCAGATATAGTTTTCCTCGTTTTCTATATCATTGCACAGTTATACTGATCTTAATTGGAAAAATGATATCCAGGATATCACCATAGGGCTAATAATATCTAAGCTTCAATATTTGTAATATCACATCTTCTTCTTTTTTCTATTAACATATATTAAGTCAATCACAAGGTAGGTCACTTCTAGGTCTAGCCAAAAATAACTACTAAACATCAGGTAAGCATCAAATGAAATGTAACTTCTAACATTCTGACGATGATATTCAGTTATCGAAACAATTGTCAATTTTTTATAATTTTTAACATTTTTCATTAGAAACGTTGAGTTTCATTTAAAACACTAGTATGAGTAGATTCCACGAAGTAAGGGTCGAGGCAGTTAATTTCAGAGAATGAAGTGATTGAAATTAATGATTAGTGATACTGAAGATGTTGTTTCGGACAACAGGTTTAAAAAAACATTTGTCAAGTGACGCAAAAACGATAATAAAAAATGTTTACCAAACCCTAATTGAAAAGGGGTGTTCAAATTCTTTCACCGTGACAAGTGAATTAACAAAAGTATCTACGGTAAAGGACATTATAAACAAGGGAGAGACAGAAAGACAGAAACGAGAAATGAAATTTTTTTCTAGAATCGATGAAGCGGCGGGAACTGAAATAAAACAACAAATTTACTCTTTTTACAATGAAAATTGGGTGCCAACAACGTCTATGATTTTGAAAAGACTGAAAGTTTCGGGAATTGAAGTAACCTATTCGGAACAATGATTTCGGAAATATTTGAAAACCATAGGTTTTGAGTGTAAAACCCTCAACGGAAGGATGGAAGGAGGGAGGTTGCCTAATTTTCCCGATAATTTTGTCATTGTGATAGAATCATTCAAAAACAAGAAACCCACCACAAGCACGAAAAAAGCAGAAATCCTACAATATATGGCTGAAAATGATATAGAAATACCTAAATCAAAATGCACCAAAAAAGATCTTCTAACCATTATAAAAGACCTGAACATTCCTACAAAATATCGGATTGGCACAATGGCACAAGCAAAAGGACATACGGTACTGCGTCTTCCGCCCTACTACTGTGTATTTAATCTCATTGAACTTTCTTTTTAAATTGTAATTGTGTGCTTACAAATCATTCTATTTAGTTGAAATATTTCGTTTTTTTAAAAAAAATGTTTTTGTTATGGCGTTTCCAGTTTTTCTTTGCCGTTCCCTTTAAAAAAAGTCTGGTGGCGTCCAAAGTTATTTTATGAAGCGAATTTATAACAGATTCTCTATATGGTTATTTTCCACCGATTTAAATTTGCTTTTTCTAATTATTTTGGGAACAGGACGGATAAGAATGAACAGATTTCTGTGGTTTTATTTTGAAAATTAAATTCAAATTTTATATGTATTGGAGTATAAGCTCCTCATCTGTTCATTTTATTCCTCCTTTTCAATTTCCTACCGTTTCTCCTGTTTTTTATTTCTTTCCCTACAGCTCTGCAGCCTGTCCGGACTTCCACGGACCTCTACGCACCTTTACGGACGTTACGGACTTCATACAATCCACTCTACCGGACTATACAGCTTTCGAGTCCAGATACCGACGGCTCAAGAACCGTGAATACTGCTGTGAGCTGTACGTCCCGAGTCTTCCCAAGATAAGTCCCTAACTTATTTTTGGTAGATATAAAATATTGAGTTGGACATTTTTATTGTAATAACTGATTGTTGTTCGTATTGTATTGAAAATATACGACTTATGTAAATTTATTTTTGTGTAAAATAAAACCATTTGTCCCGAAATTTTGTTTGTTGATTCACCTTATCCCAATTGAGGTAATAAAAAATAGTGTAACTAAGGCCGAATTCACCACCTGAGGAGAGTCTGAAGGCCGGGTAAACTTAGGATTGTGACGATAAAATGATTTCGTCTATAGCCATAATTCTTCTATTTTTATCTATTCTCTCTCTTCATTTTCAATCTACACGTTGAAAGTATAAGTGCCCATACAATATTCCTTTTTAAGAATAACAGAAATAATTCCTCATTTAATTCTAGCGTAAAACAATAATCTCCTCATAGTCAACGTGAAAATGTAAGAGGCACATGGCATTACCAGTGTGTTAGTGAGAGATATGGTGATATGACAATTTAAAATCAGCTTGGATTATTACAGTTAAAATAAGGATACTAGAATATACGAATACAAATCGCGCGTGCGCCTCTCGACGGCGGTACTAACCAGCTATAGTTCAGGCGTTTAACTATACGTCACTACCTGTTTGTTTTCGATTGATAAACGGACTTTGTAAATCTTATAAAATGAGTATGCAGATACATCAAAAAGTGCAAATTGTAAAATGTTATCACCAGGGTAATTCATATCGAGAAATTGCAGAATATTTGGTTATTGCAGCATTCAAAAATACCCAACTAATTAGCAAGAAATAAGTGAGAACCGTTATAAAAATTTTTGAAGAACATGGATGTGTCACGAAAATGAAGAAAGAGATATTCGATTCTGTGCAAGTGTGGACAGTAAACCGTTTTTATTTATACACAACAAAAAACAATCCAAGTGTTCAGTGAACATATTTTTACGTTGCCAAATCTGAAAAAAGTAAAGGTTTTAACCGCTTTCAAACTGAAAACTAGAACAATTTCCACCAATACCTACAATGAATTTATACTTTTAACACACTGTCGTCGCTTTTGGACATATACTTTGGCACGTTTTCCACTTTATGATATCCTGTTAAATAAAAAAAGTAATACACTGATTTTATGTTTGTTTGTCGCTTAAACATATGTGACCACAGAATATTCCTAATACTGTATTTAGTAAACAGTATTCAGTGTGTAGACAACCCTCTCAAGTGTAAGATCGAATTTTTATAAAACAAACAGTTAAGTGCAACAGTTTGAGTTTCGATCGAAATCTATTACTCATCCATAGTGTCTCAAAGCCATTTTAAACACAGATTATTAAAAGGAAAAATTGAATAACAAATTCCATCTAATGACAAAATACAGTAACATTTACGAAGAACCCTATACAGATAAATTAATTAAAACAAAAAAGTAATACGATCGTGTGACTCACCAAAGTATTGTAACAAATGATTTGTTTATTTTTTTAAAACACATTCAACTTCACACTAATCAGTTAATCTTCGCATATTGTTATAAACTGAAACCTAAGCATAGATTCTATGAACTAGTAATTATCTCTCGCGCTCTCCTCAAGACCAGATGTTGACTAACTGTTATAAATCAATTTCCAGATACAAATATTTACCCAACAGTGTTATAAATAGAGAAGAAACTATGTATAGAGGTACACGAGGAAGGAGAGACAGTGAAATTTTCGACGAAAAAAAATTGGAAAGGATCTCTCTAACGCTAACTGAATTTATTGTAAATTTTCATATACAAGGACTAGTAGCAAAATTTACAAGGTGTTTAGTAGATGGTTAGCCAAACTGATAGGACAGACCGTTTAGAGGATATATAGCTCATTGCGACACTAAAATTATTTACGATTTTAGTTATAATTTTTTTTAGTTCTTCAACATTTGGTCTTTCAACTAAAAAAATATTCATTTTGAATTATTTTTTTTAATAATATCAAACTGTTACCTCTTTTGGAAAAAAAAAATCATATGAAACTGCCGTACAAAAAAATGCGATATTGACGTTGAAATTGAAAAACCAGAATGAAACATTTAGAAAAAGTATTTTCTTTTCTTGCATGGACAGTTTCATGTGATTTTTTTTTTAAAAAAAGAGACAATTAAAAGTTTGAAATAAAAAAAACATAATTCAAGGTGAATATTTTTTTTTAGTTAAAAGACCAAATTTTGAAGAAATAAAAAAAAATCATAACTAAAAAACCGTAATATGCTCTAAATGGTCCTATTTACCCCTCTTATCAGTGTGGCTAACTTTCTACCAAACACGCTATATAAAAGCAGTATAAACTTTGATTTTCATTTTTCATAACTAATTGTCATGGTTTTTAGTCTTGTTGGTCAGGAATTAAAATAAACCCTAATTCATAGTACGAGTTTTTACAAATCTATTTTAATTTTTTTTATTTTTAATGTTTTCAGGAAAATATATAAATATAAAAAAGTGAATTTATTTCGACGCTTTTCATTTAAAACAAATATAAAAATTAGCATTAAAACAGTAAAGAAAAATCAAGTCAAGTTTATCATTAGTCCTTTACCAATATTAGTAAGGAAAACTTAGAGAAAATTATTTTTTGTTATGTTGTACTTTAAGTTCGAATTTAATTCCAAGTAGAAATTGTATTGTAGAAATCTTTTGCATCACATAATAATTAAAAATGTTTTACATAAAGTCCCGATTTTTCCCATTAAATCGCGTAAAACTCATTTTCAGTGTTGGCAATCCATATTTTTGTACAATTTTCGTTTACATTAAAAAACATTTCTTATATATAATACAAAATATATAGTTAATATGAAATCAAAAATTTGACTTTTTTATCTATACTCAAACGTGAATGAAATTTATATTCCGGGAAGTTATCAAATATTTACCTAAACACTACTCAAACTTAATAATACTCCTTTAATAAAAGACCACTCATCCAACACACCCACAATAAGTATCTATTTTCGTCTATAATGAACCACCAAATAAATCGATATCAGTAGGTCTTCTTATAATACAACCGAAAAACTTTTATCTAACAGAAAACAAAGTTGAAGGATATATCAAAAATATCTGTTCATATATATATATATATATATATATATATATATATATATATATATATATATATATTGACGTATACAGAGATCTCGTAAACCGCAATAGATACAATATCGATTAAATGGAGAAAAATTTTGGTATATTTATGAGGAATTAGATGTTTCAAAAAAATTTGAAATATCTCGACTAGTTCCGGAGATATTCGACAAAATCCGAAAATGGTCCTTTTCGTTTTTTAAATGTGCCGTTGTTATTAGAAAAGATATCAAAAAAATTATTCTCAACTTTTTTTCATAAACGAGGTTTTCTATAAATTACCATACCAAAAATTTCTATACGACGTTTCGTATTTACAGGATCACCATCAACTTCATTTCTTTAAATACGGACCTGGATTTTTTATTGCATTTTTTTACGTTTTGAATAGATACATACAATGATATAGCATACTTGACGATTCTACCACGTTTCGTCTTTCAAAAATCAACATCTTTTTAAAGTACGCTCATCTTTACTAAAGTCAAATTAATAATTTCAAATATTGGGCATTAAATAAGAATTTTGAAACAAAATGAATGCACTAAACATGTGTCCAAAAATCTGTTAAATTGGTTAACGACTAATGTATGAAAATGGGTTAACAAGAACTAGGTGTTACGTGCCGAACTAAATAAAATCGTTTTATAACTTCGTAGTAGTATCTAACTTTTGAAATTTTTTAAATAGTACCGTTTCATTTTTATCAAGCAGTCTATAAATAATTTACGTAATCGAAATTTCCATAAAATATTTCCTAACGTAATAGATATTTACGATATAAGTGTCGTGAAGATTCATATTACGAAATGAGATGGGAAATTTGATAACCCATTGAATATCGTAATATAAATTTACGATAGAAATATAGTAAATTATTTTACCTACTACCAATAATGTTAATTATTTACTCAAAATTAGTCAATATTCCTGAAATTAATGATATTAGAATCATGTAACAAGCAAGCGTTGCGCTCATTGTTGATTTATTTTGCGAACTGTCAATTTTGACGCGTTCACTTCAATTTGGTATAATTATATCGACATGAGTTCCGACTATGAAAGGGTGGATTCTGATATAGAACTTGCTGCAAATAACGCAATACAAACCCTAGTACCCGCTAAACCCCGCAATAGATACGAAAAAGTATATAAGCTATTCGAAGACTGGTGCAGTTCTAAAAAAGTCCGTGACATGTCTGAGAAAATTTTATTAGCTTATTTTGCTGGGAAAGCTGAAAAAGAAAAGGCATCATCATTATGGACACATTATAGTATGCTGAGAACAATGGCATTATCGGTATCGATTTTGTGTTTGACGGCTGATGTTCTACCAGTCTTCCCTCATTTTGATACGAATAGGTCTCGTTAATGCAATAGAAATTCTTTTATTTTCCTTTTCCGAGCTCGATTCAAGGATTGACCAGCTACTGATAATATCTGTTCGAATATGTCATTTGAATTGTTAGTTGTCGTTGTTTCACGAACTATAGACGTCACTGGTACGCAGGATCCAATCCTGGCTTCGTTCTTGATGGTAATTGGATAACCGTTCACGTTTATGACACGTACTAGGATCACCTTCGCCGACGTAACCAATCCTTTTTCAATTAGTACTCCTTTGCCAACCCCTTAGTCGTGGTTCGATGGCTCCATCATAACCGGTGTACCTTCCTCCATGATTCCCTGTATCCGCGCTACTATCATGGTTTCGCTTCTTTTAGGTAGAACGGTATCTTCCTGTACAGCTGCCAATATCGTGCCACCTTCAGATTGAGGAAGGAATACCTCTTCCTTATCTAAATTACAATTCGAATCATCGCAATGTGCAAAAAACAGTGTAATTATTGGATGAATAGACAGAGATATAAAATTTACTTCTCCAGAATACTGTCCAGAAGTTAATATGTCAAAAACGCCCTAAAAAACAATCACAAAGTTTATTAAGAGTACAGGAGGTAATAATACCATTTTTAGGCAACTTGGTTAATAAAATGTTTGAAACAGGGGAATTTCCGAAGGAGCTGAAAGTGGGTAAGAACGGATTTTTTCAACAACGTACTTACAAATTTTACACTATTAACAAAAATAACCAAACACAAATAAATTAAAACAGATGCATATCTGTACCATATACAAATCCTCTTTCAGAAAAACTAAAATACGTTTTATCCAAACGTATATCACAAAACTCTAAATACTTTATCAGCATTGTTCACTAAACAAACAAAAGTCAAATTAAAACCAAAAAAATCTAACGTAGTATATTCTGTACCATGTTTAAACTGTCCAAAAAAATATGTAGGTATGACAACAAAACAATTAGAAAATCGTCTAAATGGTCACAAATACACAAAAAATGCGTCCACCGCCTTACATAAACAAGAAACAACTGAAAACATGAGTTTGACTTCAATAATATAAATCAAAGAAATTATACATATAAAAAAATAAAAAATGTAGTGAACGATAAATTATAAAAAATTTGAGTCAAATCTACCATAATTTAATTTAGTCATGGATTTATTAATCAAAATACAAACATCCAAAAATAAAATAAAAATAATGGAAACTTTTGATTTCACTCGTATATTCTGAATTTAGTTCTAAGGTTAGGTCATTTTATCAGTAAACTTGATTTTATGTATGTTAAGTACCATTTTATACGCATTCCAAGTATTTAATGAAAATATTTTATTCCATCGAGATCAAATAAAATCTTTTTGAAAAAGCTCCAAACAATTAGCGAAACGTTAAGTGATTTAGAGGATATTTAGTTTATTTTATTTATAACCTTAACCCAAGAAAATGAAATTAAAAATTATATATACAGGGTGTGGCGCGAAAAGTTTCGATTAAAAGTATTTTGAAAAAATCGAAATATCTCGAAAATACTTCATTTTTGATATACTCGTAGATCATGGTGCACAAATTTTATCTAAAATTTCACGTATAATTCGAAAATAAAATAAATATATTGGGTTCTATTTAAAATAACAAAGTTGACGTCTACTTCCGGTATAACCGGAAGTGCCATATTCATGACAACATTATATTTGAACCTAGCGTCATCCAAAGCCTACAGTTTCGTAATTTCAGAATTTTAACATAACTGTATTCGCCATTACCTTTGATCAAAACTTTTCGCGCTACACCCCGTATACGTACATATACAGGGTGTTTCTATATTCGACCGACAACGCTCTACCACAGACAGATCTCAATAAATGATTCATTTTGATATAGGAATACGAACTCTTATGGGGCCTAGTTGCTGAGATATGGGGTGTTCAAAACTACCTAAGATAGAGAGCAATCAGTCGGATTGGCGAGTCATCAGGAACTTGGTGGAGCTAATCTTTTAAGACACCGGTGACCACATATTAATTTGAAGCTATACGCCCCGTTATCGGTACCCGTTGAAGACGGTACCCTGTTATTTCTATACGACCGGGAAGTGCAGAAATGGGCCCAGTTGCCGATTTAAACATCCAGTGCCGATTACACAGAAGTACCAGGAGGAACTTCCTTTTAAGGAGGGGGTAATGTTACGAAATCGCTCACTGGTGTAGTTCCTGATGCCGGCCATGCCTAATACGATATCTAAAATTCAAAATTTTAGCATAAGCACACGGATTTCTGAGAAAGGCTATTTTTTAGTGATTGTTTTTATAGAAGCATTTCGAAGAAGGCGATTGTTTGTTGGGAGCCGCAATCTAGAAATTTCAGGAATGCTTCCAAAAAGGGTTTTAATATAATAAACGACTACTTACCAACCGCAATTCAGTCTACAGTTTGATTTCATAGCGATCACAGCAGAACAATGAACAAATATTTAATATAAATTAGAAATTAAGCGTGTGTATAATTGTATATTAAGTACCAAGTGTCAAAACGGTTACTTTAGTCACGAGTTTTACTAGGCACGAGTGCAGCGAAGCGGACCGAGTTCCTTGTGAAACGAGTGACTAAAGACGTTTTTAACACGAGGTGCTTACTATACTTTTTCTTCGCCCGCGGGAAGGAAAACATTCTATTATATTTGAATTATATTCATTACATGACGGATGATGACTGACAGCTGACTGATAAATCAAATGACGCAGAATAACAAAATTATCAAGGAGCATGAAATTTAACATACAAAAGATACACTTGATTTGACGTTTAAAAAACAAAAGATAAACGAGATGTGACTTTTCGCATTTTAAACACTGGTGTTTAAAGAGTCGTTTTGTGCATGTCAAACCCGTGTTCAAAGTGCGGTTTTAGTAGCTGAAGTAGAAAAAATAAGTATAAGTGAATAGTGTATAAATAAATCAATTAAGTAGATATACCGTGTGTATAAATTTATCCCACCCGTTGTGATAAAAAATATTTAAATAAAAATAAGAGAAAACATTACATTATCTTCAAGGCGTTCGTGACTTTCTCTACATTACATTTCCAAATTGTTGGATTGGAAGAACAGGAGCTATCGAATGGCCAGCAAAAGATCTCCGGATTTGTCACTTCTAGATTATGTTTACGGGGTTATTTAAAAAGCAAAGTAAACGTGAACATGCTTTTCAATCAAGGAACTAATTTCTCATCAAGGCTTTCGAACAATCGTGTCTGTATGTATTTGGCAAATACAAGAATAGTTGTTGATTTCCTGAACAATTATGGTTCCATAATTCCGACTCATAACTCCGGCCGATAGGATCATACTTTCCAATGTATGTCCAACAATTCCACATCAACTACTGAATGATGAGTTATCAAAAATTGTTTTAAATCAAATGTTACCGATTACAGTTTTATGAATCGGTGCAACATTACCTGAATATAGCCACATCCTAAGATTCAAAAGACAGGTTTATGTAAGCCCTTATACACGACAACTCCCAGTTTCTATATTGATGGAATTCAAACAAACCAGCTGCCGAATGGTCCAACATGCTACAAATACAATGCTGAAGGTCACAATGTAGCAACAATACCAAGCGATTGGAATCTAGTACATCTAGTTCATGAACAAAAAAGCAACATCCCTCAAACCCTTCCAACAACCCAAACCCACCCTTTACCTCATCCATCATGAACCGCAAGAGAATTACCAACAAACAATATTAGAGTACAAAATTTTACATCTGAACACACAACAGAAGACACTTATTCAAAATACACTTACAACATCGGTCAATATTGAAGCAGAAATGGAAACAACAGATATTCCGAAAACGTCTAAAGCCACAAAAAATACCTATTGAAATACTCCTATACCTGATAGCGATAATAATTTAACGCCGGAAAAATGGTTCACACAAACACATTGACCGACTCTACAAAAGAACAAAATGAGCAAAAACAGACAACCATGTCCACCTTTTATTTTAGATTATGGGTTCTATTAGATAAAAAAAAATATTCGACCGGACTTGACGGAATCCCCTGTCTGGTATTGAGAGAATGCGTAGACACCATATCTTGTCAACTAGCCCATATGATAAATATATCTGTGGTGCAAGGGAAATTCCCTAATAAACTCAAAAGGAGCAAAGTCGTACCGGTATTCAAAAAAGATGACCCCAATGTGTCGAAAACTATAGAATAATTTCTTTGCTTAGCTCGTTCTCTAAAATAACTGAGAAAACGGTATGCAATCAGCTAATTGGTTACCTAGATCAAAATAGAATTATAACTCCATCACAGCATGGTTTTCGAGAAAATTATTCAATAGAAACTGCATCAACTGAACTGGTACAATATATTCATGAAAACATTGACCAAAACAAATACTTGGTGGATATATTTTCTGATCTGACTCGTGCGTTTGACACTATCAATCCCCATTACTTATCCCTGAAAATAGAAGCCATGGGCAATCGAGGTCCAATCCAATCGTGGATTAATTCCTACATGTCTGGTAGAACACTCAGGGTGCAGATCGGGGATGAATCATCAGATGAATTTAGCACCTCCATTGGTACCCCCCAAGGTGGTGTCCTGGGACCACTTTTGTTTCTTCTTTTCATAAACGACCTACCCTTATACATCTCCTACGGACGTAGTTTTATATATGCAGATGATACCTCAGTTATAATTGCGGCCGACAGTTTAGATGAGTTACTCAAAAAAATAAGGAAAATCATGAAAGAGTTCACCTCTTGGTGTCAAAGAAATCACCTTATTATAAATGAGGGCAAAACTGTTTTTGTTCTATTTACGTCACCACTCAAGGAAGCAATGCCCTTGTATTTATTTTAATAATTGCACGTTCAACACTTCTGAAAATACAAAATTTCTGGGAATCGTATTGGATGGTACATTGAATTTTAAAAATCACGTTGACTATGTATGTAAAAGGTTGAGCAGATTATATTTTGCTTTTAATATTTTAAAATCATATTTATATCAAGATTATTTAATAAATTTGCGAGGTTGGGCGAGTATTTATTCTCCAAAAGAGATTTATTCGTTTGATCTTTGGCTTAGGCTACAAGGAGTCCTGTAGGAGCACCTTTAAGAGCAATAACATCCTGATATTCACAGGTATATATCTCTACAAACTTCTGATCTACACATTTATTAACAAAAACAACCTTCAGAAAAATAGTGACATACATGATCACGATACGAGATCTAAGAGTGATATTCACTTGAACAAATTTAATCGTTCCCGATTGAAGAAGTCGCCAACATATGCCGGGAGTGAATTTTTTAATCAGTTACCAGATGATATTATGCAAATAAACCATCTCAAAAAATTTAAAGCAAGTCTTAAAAGGTTTCTAATACAATATTGTTTTTACTCGCTGGATGAATTTAATGGGTGGCGTAGCATCTCTCAATCCTAATTACTTACCTAATTTTTTGGATCTTTTAATATTTAAAATTTTAAAAACGTAACTTTTTGTTTATTTTATTTGTTTCATTTTCTTCATATTCTTGTTTATACCAAATGATTGTTATACGCTGTTGCCTGTATACATTTAGATTCTAATTTTAATTTTAATTGTTTTAACTATAGTTTTATACTGTATCTGACTTGTCTTATGTCATATGTATGATGGTAAAGACTAATAAATTACCTATCTATCTATCTAACGTAACAGGCTCATCCGAACCTGTAAAAATCTCTTATCGCTGTTAAGAAATGCGTGGTGAGTGACGGTGAAAAAGGGTTAATCGGAAACAGGTTTCATTAATCACAATCACAACACATAAAGTTCAACTGACTAACAACAAAGTCGATTTTCCTTAATGAAATTTATGTATAAAACAGTCAAATATGTCCTAATTAACTTCCCTCCAAGGCGATGATCCCTTGGATGAAAACGGATTTGTTTGAATAAAAATAAATCTGACAAACTGTATAAATACACCAAGTAATTAATGCTACGAAACAGCACACTGGTATAGACCCTAAATCCGACTCTGTCTAAGCCAGGTATGAAAATTAAAATTATGGCGGATACGCAGTGTTTTTATAACTGTTTGGGACTATCTTATCTAAACATTGTTTTTGTGACCAGACTTATCTAGAAAAGGCCAGAAAAATTATTTGTCTGTGTAAGCCGCAGCCCAGAATTTTTTAGTAAGAAAGGCATTAATATAAATAAGGACCGAGCAGCGGAGGAGTTAGTTGATAAAGTGATCTCGAGAAATAAACAAAAATACACCGAACAGTAAAGTGCTAATATAAAGTTTGTGTGCATATAAATTAAATTTAAGTGAATAGTTAAGTATATATAAATTAAGTGTTAGTGAGTTAGTGTTTAAATAAATTAGTAAGTAGCCATACCGTGTGTTTAAAATTTATTCCACCCGTTTATTGTTTAGATAAATTAGAATAACATTACATTTGTGTCAGAAGTGGGATAATATAAATAAATTGCTACGTAAAAATGGCCAAGAGACTATGTGACCTCAAAGTGGCGGAACTAAGAGCAGAATTGGAAGATCGTGAGTTGGAAACGTCCGGTAAGAAAAGTAAATTAGTAGAACGACTCTGTCTAAGCCAGGTATGAAAATTAAAATTATGGCGGATACGCAGTCTTTTTATAACTGTTTGGGTCTATCTTATCTAAACATTGTTTTTGTGACCAGACTTATCTAGAAAAGGCCAGAAACATTATTTCTGTCTGTGTAAGCCGCAGCCCGGAATTTTCTAGTAAGAAAGGCATTAATATAAATAAGGACCGATCAGCGGAGGAGTTAGTTGATAAAGTGATCTCGAGAAATAAACAAAAATACACCGAACAGTAAAGTGCTAATATAAAGTTTGTGTGCATATAAATTAAATTTAAGTGATTAGTTAAGTATATATTAATTAAGTGTTAGTGAGTTAGTGTTTAAATAAATTAGTAAGTAGCCATACCGTGTGTTTAAAATTTATCCCACCTGTTTATTGTTCAAATAAATTAGAATAACATTACATTAATTTAAACTTGAGGAAAAGGGGGTTTCAAACTATCAAGAATAATTCCAAATTGGATGTAACCGTCAAAAACGATTATTATACACTATGATTTCTAAGAATGTCAAGCATTTCGATTATTTACGCGTCATTCGAATGGAGTGAAACAGTTTTGTAAATAGACATTTTTTTGTGATCCGAATCAATAAAATACGAGAAATTCGACAATGTTGGCACGTAAATATCTCAAAACTAAAGAACAATCACACGTACTTACGCAATCAGGAAATATATCCTCCAATTTAAAAAATGATAAATAAAATAAGGTACACTAGGAATGACCGTTCCTAAACACTTTTCGAAAATTAAAATTACGTAACGGGAGTTTTTAAACAACTGCCAAACAATACACAATAATATTTGTTGGTCTCGAAAACCATATCGTGAAATGATATAAATAACCGGGTTCGATCATGAGATTTAGACGACCACCAAAAAGAACTATGCCAAATTTATATATATAAATACCGTTTTGAAAAAAAAAATAAAATAAAAATTCTAATCGGCTAAAAATAATATTTAATACAGACAGAGAGAGGACTTTAATGGGTTTATAAATACATCAGATGAATAACTGGGAGAAGCACGGATATACATACACAAAACATTTGTTAAAATTATAAAGGATGTCTCAAAAAAAATTTAAATAAATTGTTTAGTGCATTAAAAAGGTAAATACGGAAAATATGATAAAAAATGTCTGATTAAAAGAGGTAAACCGCTGTATTTCACAAACTATTGATCGTATAACTTAGGGAAAAAATCGCTTACGAGAATTTGCTGGAAATTATTTTCATGTTTATTACTCTTAGTATAACTACATTTAACTTTTAAAATTATGTATTTTATAGACGCGAAATCCACCACGTACGTTGCCTAATTCGGATATTGTGGTACAGAAAGCTGTATATAATTACAGATTGTCGCGAGCAAGGAGTTTCGGCAAATTATTTTTTCTACAACTGCTATGAAAAATAACGTATTTCTCATAGCTTACTTAATTTCCAAACCATATATTGCTCATACTGTGAGATATATTATTTCTCACGGCACTCTGCCCACACTACATACATTTATATGGAGAATCCAGTAGGGGATCCTCGATGCCCAGTCAATTTCAGAGAGTTATACTCGATGCCCAGCCGTTTTCGGTTGGTGGTCCTCGATGCTTAGACTTTTTCTACAAAACTATTTACTTGTATTCTTTAAATTTGTGCAGTTGTAGAAAAAGTATAGTGTGCAACATGTGGGAAAAGTACTTTTCTCACTCGTGTGTTTGCGGCACTCGCTCTTGGCTCGTGCCACAAACTTCCACACTCGTGGGAAAAGTTGAACTTTTCCCACTTGTTGCACAATAGTATATTGTGCAACTAGTGCGGAAAATAGGATATTTCGTACGAGTGTAGGCGAGTGATTCATCATCTTGTCACACGAGTACGAAATATCCAGTTTCCGCACGAGTTGTACACTATACTTTTCCGACGACCTACCTGAAAAACAAAATATATCGGATTTTAATAGTTATTTGTAAAACAAGTGTCACAATGACTCGTTTTGTAGTATGAGTGAAGTTTGCACAACGAACCGCAAAGCGGTGAGTTGTGCAAATCACGAGTACTACAGAAAGTCATTGTGGCACAAGTTTTACACAATATTTTTTATAATTCGCATTTATTTAATTATTTAAATAAAATAGAATTTTATATGATCCCTGTTTTTAAACTAGGAGGAGTGGTTTGAATTTAAGTTGGCAATTCTGTAGATTCCTAATTGGTCAGATCACAAATGTTTTTATTCAGCACTTCTGACTTTTGACATATTATAACCGTACAATTATGTAAATTGTAAACAAACTTTCATTTAAGCAAAGAGAGGATGATTATTTGTTTAGAAAAGATCTTCTTCGTATATGCTCTTGCGATCTATTTATATTATATCATGAACAGAATTATTTCTGTAATACATCTTCACATGGATATCTGGTAATTTATCCCAAAAATCGAACGTTTTGTATACCTATATATTGATCCTATACAATATAAAAATAAACAATTGACAAATCATTGATAAATAAACGTTAGCATACTTTATTCATTAATATTTTTGATATATAAATCATTCTAATTTACCTTTAATATAATAATTTGCTAGCTAGAACAACGCTAGCCATTTTATTTATAATTTGTGTCAAGGTTAAAGTCAAATGTCAAATAAAAATATAACTAAATTCAATAACCAACTGTACACTAGAAATTACTACAACAGTGTTCAAAGAGCTTCATTATGACACTGTAAACAATGTTATAATGAAGTCTCTTTTATACGCGAATTATAAAAAAATATGTTTGAACCACTAATAATACAAGTTTTCACTCATAGACATTTTTCAAGTGAATTGCATTATTAAGAAAGATATATTTAAACAGGGAAAAAGGTCAAATTTTATTGAACATTCAACATACATATTTTGGTCTGTATTCAGGTACTATTAGAATAGTAATTATTAATTGTTATATTGGAACAATTGTTTAACACCAATGGAATATGAACATTTTCTTCAATTACACTTTGAACTGCCTGAGCCTTAATTCCTGTCACATTATTAGTTTCAAATACTGTACTCGAAATTTTAATAAGATATCAGAGTGTCGGTTGTCAAAAAGGTTTTAAAAAGAATTCCTTTTGAGATAATACTGCACGAATTGGTCGATTGTGAATTTAATTAAGTTTACTAAGTTTAGTTAGTTTTATTTTTAGTGACGATTCATTGGTTTTTTAGTTAAGTGACATTATATTGACTTCACTTCAGTGATTTGTGAATAATTCTCCGTAAGTTAGCCTAACTTAATTATTTTTGCCACGTGCTCTACAAAAAACGCTTTAGTCTAAGTTTCCACCATCAAGATGGGGGATGAGGCCCCCAATAACTCTTCCTCAGATTCCTTACATAATGCTTTATCACCATCTTCCAAAAACTTAATAAATTCTTTGCACCAACTCTCTCCTCTATTAGAAAAAGACATTAAAAACTTGGAAGATGTAATCGCTTCCACTAAAATCTGTTTTCAAAACGATCCCGAAGTCATAAAGGAAATTTTAATATTGGAACAACGCGTTAAGGCTTCTAAAGGGAGAAGATTGAAGTACTCTGATATCGATTTTGGGCCCCATTTAGTTATAGTAGAACCCATCAAAAGTAGCGGCACTCCCCCTAGTATTCATCCTATGGATGTTGGAAGCATTATACGAAAACTGAACATCCAAAACATTAAAAATATACAAAAGGTTCCAGCAAAATAGGAATTACCTTCAAAACTTCTCGTGATGTTAATTCTTTCCCAATGAACCAAGCTGTCAGAAGGGAAGGATATTGTGCTTACATACCACAACGCCTTCTCACCTCGAGAGGCATTGTCAAAAACGTAGGACTCTCTATTACCCCAGATGATATTATTCAAGAAACTTATTTGCAAAATAAAAAAGTGATTGGTGCTAGAAGACTCAACCGCAGAATAACCAAAGATGACGGATCTTATGAATATGTTCCATCCACAACAATTCTTGTAACCTTTGAGGGACGTCCATGCCCCAAGGATCTAGAAATTTTTTCAGTTCCAGTCCAGGTTGATAAATATATTGCTCCTGTTACTCAATGCAAAAATTGCCTTAGATTCGGACACTCTGCCAACTCTTGCGGAAAGTGCCAAAAGGTGTAGTAGATGTGGAACAATCCATTCTGACCCATGTTCAAATTCCTTAGACTGTTTTTATTGCTCTGGACAACATCTAGCTTTTGACCGCTCTTGCAAATAATTTAATAGGCAAAAAAACATTAATGAAGCAATGGCATTCCATGACTATTCTTACTTCGAAGCCTCTCAATTTTTCCCTCCTCTTAAATCTTCTGTTAAAAACTCCTCTTTTGATAGATCAACCACATCCTTTCCTCAATTACAGACTTCTTCCCCTTTTCCAATCTCTTATGCTCAAAAAGTGACACAAAGTCCCCCGAGTAACAAATTCACTACTCATAAATGCAGACGTCCCACCATCTTAGAAAAAAGAACTGGATTTGATAAAGATACACATAATTCAGCTCTATTTTCGTCCTCATGCAATGAACTATGTCAGTCTCCGATAACAAATAAATCTGCACTTCAAAACAATGCTTCATCTCCCTCTTGCTCTCACATTGAAAGAATTGATATGGACTTCATCCCTTCTGATACTCCGTTTTTGTCTGATTACTCCCTTTCTATCCATAGCTCTCAAACTTTCGCAACTCCTCAGCTTACCTCTCCTCAAGAGGTGAGCAATCATAATATAACTTAAATTTCTCCCTCTAAGTACCCCCCTCCCTTTTTTATTATTTCATTTTTTACACTATTGCTTAAAATTCAATCGTATTCAGGATAATACCTTTAAATATAACATACTCCAATGGAATATTCGCAGTTTTAATGTTAACAAAGAGGTACTTATTCCTATTATTAGAGATGAGAGTATTAACATTATATTACTAAATGAAACTTGATTGACTCCTGGTGGATCTGCACATATTAAAAATTTTAGCTGTTTTAGACATGATCGACAGGATGGCTACGGAGGTGTAGCCACTTTCATCAACAACTCGATTCCTTGCAAAAATTTTGAACACAAAATTCCAGTTCCTCCAAAAATACACTTGCTGGTAGTAGAACTCCAAGATCTATTCATTATTAATAGCTATATTCCTCCCGACCCCAACATTCCCTTCCCTCACGGAATGTTTAAACAACAAATAAAACATAAGAATTTTATCTTAATGGCTGATTTAAATGGCCAAAATCAAATTTGGGGCTCTGCCATTAATAACCCTAAAGGAACTGCAATCTGGGACTTCATCTCGCATAATGATCTCACCATCCTTAATGACGGATCTCCAAACCGTATTCCCAACCACAATGTCAATAAAAGCTGCCCGGATATTACAATTACTTCCTCAGCCATAGCTCTAGATTGCTCCTGGAGAACGATCCAAGAATTAGGCTTCAGCGACCATTTCCCTACCCTTTGTTCCTACAAAAAACAAAATACTGTGTCCATCCATATGAATTCCACTCACGTCAAATATAACACAAATAAAGCCAACTGGGAAGCATTTCAAGCATATATTGAAAATAATATATATCATAATGATATGGAATATCCCTTGTTCATGGAGGTCTTAAAAAGAGCCATCTCTTTATTTATCCCACTTAAGAAATATTTCACTCCTTCTAAACCTTATCTTTCCTGGTGGGACAAAGAGTGCTCCCAGATGGTACAAAAGAAAAAAGAGGCTTTTAAACTATATCTAAGAACTCTCTCCATGGAAAATTTCATTAATTTTAAGAAAATAAGAGCTAAAACCCGACTTTTTCTGAAAACAAAAAGATCAGAAGGCTTTCGTAAATTCACGGAAGAACTGAACCCCGGAACACCTGTTAAGAAGATTTGGCAATCAATAAAAAATTTCTCTAGATCTATTGAAAATCGTAATTTAATTAACACCCCTCCCCTAGGCAGTTCCATATTCCAAAGTCTCTTAAACAAGTTAGCTCAAATCCCTTTTCAAGACCTCAACACTATTCCCCAAGCCATTAACGACTCCTTTACTCACCCTTTTACAATAGAAGAATTGAATTTCAGCTTACTAAACAAAAATGATTCAAGTCCTGGATTGGATTCCATCACATATTCAATGATCAATCATCTTCCCAAAATAGCCCTAGAAACTCTTCTCTCTATTTTCAATAAAATACTCAATAAATCTCATCCTATCCCTTCAGAGTGGAAAAATCATCTAATAATTCCTATTCTTAAAAAAAAAACAGGATCCTAACGATGCCTCCAGCTGGAGACCCATAGCCTTATCCAGCACCATAGGAAAAGTTTTTGAAAGCATGATTAAAAATCGCCTTGACTGGTCTCTTGAAAACTCCCTAAAAATTCACCCCTCACAACAAGGTTTCAGGAAAGGCAGAAGTATATCTGATAACCACATTTTCATCTATTCCGAAATATCATGTGCATTGTCTGCCAATAAAAACCCAATTGTTGTTTTTCCCGACATTAAAGGTGCATATGATAATCTTCTTTTATCCTCTATTTATTCATCACTAAATTCCCTTAATTTACCTCATGACATTTGTGACCTCATTTTATCCTTTCTTTCAGATCGAAATCTATTCATTAAATCCACCCTCAACAATGAACTTATAGGCCCTGGTGTTTCTTGTAGAGGTGTCCCCCAAGGTTCTCCACTCAGTCCACTGTTATTCAATATATCGTGCAACTCTCTTCAGAACATACTTCCACCCTCCATAAAAATTAGTGGTTATGCAGATGATCTTGCTGTGATATGTGCCGAAAACACCATCCAGGAGTCTATAACATCTCTCAACACCTTCCTTTCTAATCTCAATCTTCATTTATTGTCTATGGGTTTGACACTGACCCCTCAAAAATGTGCCGCCATGATTCTTCAGAAAAACCATAAGCTTAGTCCAGTCCATTCCATAGTCATTAATGGTCAACCTATCCCTTGGAAATCTCAAGTCAAGTACTTAGGAGCTATATTTGACGACCAACTTAACTTGAAATCACATATTGAATTTATTGCTTGCAAAGTATCAAAAGCTATTAATTTAATTAGATCTCTATGTGGTAAATGGTGGGGTAGCCATCAAATCTCTCTTTTAAACATATACAAAACGACCATACTTCCATTATTTGATAATGCGTGCATGCTATATGGTGGCTGTTCTAAATACCTACTTAAAAAATTAGATCGTTTACAGTATCAAGCCCTAAGGGTTATAGTAGGCTATCTAAAATCTACTCCTATCAACATCATGTTATCTGAATGTGGGCAGACCCCCCTGGAGGTACGTTAAGAAATCTTGTCAGTTAAATATGTATCTAAAGCAGTTGCATATAAAGACCTAATAAAAACCTCATAGAATTATTCAAAGAATGGGCTGCCGATCCCATATACTGGAGACTGAGAAATACTCCTACTTTTATATTTGCCTTTCAATCAGTATCTAAATTCCTTCCCTTCATTGAATCGTTCAACAAATTTCCTTGTTATCACTTCTCGCTCGAATCTCAAATTAGTCAAACTAACACGATAGATCTGGAAATTAAAAAAGATTCGGACTGTAATCAAGTCTTTCTGGCCAAAATGAATTCTATCAACTTTTCTGGCCCCATTTTCTTCACTGATGCCTCTAAGACTGACAGTAATGTAGGATACGGAATTTATTCTCCTAACCTCTTATCATTATATGACAAACTCCCCTCTCATTTTTCCATCTTTTCAGCAGAATGTTACGCTATACTAATTGCGATCCAAAAAAATTCAAAACTTGACCTTTCCAAAGCTATAATTTTTTCTGACTCCCAAAGTGCCATAAAATACATTTCTAAAAAATCCTTCTCCTCATCTTCTAATCCATTTGTCCTAAAAATAAAGGAGCTACCACACAAGTTGAATCAGCAAGGGAAAGACATACGAATTGGCTGGATTCCCGGACACAGTCTTATACAAGGAAATGTTAGAGCCGATGATCTTGCAAATCTTGGGAGAACTATCAATCATGCCACCCTCCCAACTGGTCTCCATTCGGATGTGGTGCATTCTATTAAGAAATCAATCTTAGATAAGTGGAATTCTACTTTCTCTACACTCAGCTTGACAAAAGGAAATCTATACTCTCAATTCATAAAATATCCAAGAAAAAATCCATGGTTTTCTTCACTTTCTAATTTGTCCAGAAGAGATATCTGCATTTCTTCAAGAATTCGATCCAACCATTGTGCCACTTTGTCATATCTACACAAATTCAACGTAGTACCTTCGGATTCATGCCCATGTGGTGAAAAACAAGATCTCTCACACATCTTTTTCAACTGTTCCTTAAATAGTGTTAATACAGATTTTCTTCATAAATCTTTTAAGGTTCCTAATAATGTTTATGGCCCCTACACACTGCAAGACATAGTGCTCAAATTCCCAAACAGTGAAAACATTAAACTCATCTCCACATTTTTAAGTGCTTCAAACATCAGAATATAACCTCAAAAACCGAACAGTTTACAGATAAAATTTTGAACAATAAGTGCGGTATCACCCTGTTCGTATAAACAATATTATAGACAATCATAAATCATCCCGGACGCAAAAAAACAGGCCGAATAGCCCTGGCAGCTGAGGCCTTAAAACAAAAGAAGAAGAAGAAATACTGTACTCGAAGTTGATGGTCTCACAGTAACTGATTGTAATTCCGAACTGGTTGTGAATGATCTTGATGGTAGTTCCTCTGTGAAGGTTGTTGCATGTTCTATAGACTGGGTTATACGATTGGATATTTCCATGGAAATAAAATCTACCGTTTCATCGTCTGACGAATATTCCATGTTTTCGTTACATATATCAACAGATTCTACTTATACAAATAAGTATCAATTTGATTACTAAATAACTCAAATCAACGCACTGACAGTAGGTAGTAATATGTCATGAATTCATTTAAATATATGTCATTGTCACAGCTGCATACAATTGTGTGAACATCAGAGTATAGGTACCTATTAGGTGAATAAGCACAGCAATCCATCAGAACAGGTGACTGCGGAATATTTCGCACTAGTGCGAAATAGATAACTGTGCGTTAGTTTAGAGTGCGAAATGATACGTTTTTCATGCAGGTCGTCGGAAATATACTATTTCTCTTCTGAGACAAGTGTTTAGAATATTTTATCGTCCAATTGCTGTTAGACCAGAAGTGACGGATGATTTGATTATGACAGCCTGTTGCCTACTTCGAGAATATTTCCTTGTAGAAAAGAATCTCCCTCCTAGAGAAGCAATTCTGCATAATATGCCAACCACAATATGCTATCAATATGTGCAACTGGTGGTTTTTACAACGCCGAAGGGTTTGACGTGAGAGATAGATTTACTCATTACTTCAACAGTCAAGAGGGGTCACTTTCTTGGCAATCAAACCGATATTTCCGATAATAATATATAATTATTATCCCTTTTATTACTTGTTCGGTTTGGGTCCTTATAAATAAAAGATGACGAGTTTTTTTTAGTATTTATTATAGCTTTCTTTTACAAACTCCCGAAAACTATTGCGTTGTAAAACCTTGCCAATTTGACATCTGACCGCTCTGATTTTGCATAACTTAAAACTACTACTCTTGACACAACATCTCCCTCTTTTACAATTTTTTATCAAACAAGATTACAAGAAATCACATAGTTTTAACCCACATAGTCTCTCAGATAAGAGGGCTTTTTAATGTTTCTTTTAGGCCTTTGTAAAACTGGAGTGCTGGAAGGCGCAGATTGAGTTTTTGGGGACAAATGCACATTGGAAGTTGGCGACTCACACACTTTAGATTCAGGTGACACAGATTGAGACACTGGCATATTACTTTTGTTTAAGTTATTTTCTAAAACATCTGAGTTTTTTTTCAACATTTGAATGGGAGGAAGTACATACATTTTCTCTATCCCTATTTCCGTTACCATTACTTTCAGAACCAGAAGAATTTGACTCGTTTTGTACTGGTTCAGATGAGACTAATGCCGGAGTAAACTGATTAGGTTTGGTATAATAAGGAGCGGGTATTAAATGCACTGTTACAACGGTAAATGTGACCAGAATTGGATTGAATTAAATATGAACGCGGTTCTTCGGAAAATCTATAATCCTTGCATATATTCTAAGGTCAGTTACCCAGACGTAATCTCCTATTTTTACGTCTGGGTAACTGACCTTAGAATCCATGAAAGGATTATAGATTATCCCGAAGAACCGCTTGCATATTTGATTCAATCCAATTCTGGTCACATTTACCGTCGTAACAAATGACATTTAATACCCGCTCCTTATTATACCAAACCTAATCAGTTTACTCCGGCATTCGTCTCATCTGAACCAGTGTGATGATCCCAAAAGACACTATTAAATTTAATTAGATATTAATTTAAAATATTGCTAGCGGCCAGTGAACTTGAAGGTCACTGACAAGGTGTAGTAAGGTTAGTAGCATATTAAGGAATCACGACTGTTTTGTAAATAAATAATGTGTCAACAAGGTCGGCGGAAAGATCATCGACTGTGTTCGTCTAACAATACATTTATAGAAGTTCCTATATAAAGAGAGAGTTCATTTCTCTAATATAATTAATAGTACAAATGTTTATTGTGTATATATACATAGTCAGTCAATTATATACGTAGTTTTAAATATATTGTCCCAGTGAGTTTTGATAAACGATGGTATTTATTTAACCCCAATGAATAATGGTAAGTGTTACCCGAAGATTAGTGGTTCGATGGTTTAAGAAGTATATACGAGGGGCACTTGCTAAATAATCACCACACCAGTACAAAACGAGTCAAATTCTTCTGGTTCTGAAAGTAATGGTAACGGAAATAGGGATAGAGAAAATGTATGTACTTCCTCCAATTCAAATGTTGAAAAATTTCGTGATAAGGCATCCGCTACCACGAGGTCTTTCCCTGTACTTGATAATTATAGCGCATTAAGCGTAATCTGAAGCGTTGTAAACGCGGTGTTAGTTCGTCGATTGGTTTTGTCTGTAAAACCTGTAATAACGGTCTATGATCAGTCTCAAGTGTGAGAGATGGTAGGCCAGTGACGTACTCTGAAAATTTATCCGCTGCCCATGTTAAAGCCAGTGCTTCTCGCTCAATTTGAGCATACATTTTCTCAGTGTCCGATAATAATATTTATGCATAAGCGACAGTTTCAGTTTTGTCGTTAGCAGTTTGCATTAGGCAAGCCTCAATCTCGAATGATGAAGCATCGGCGTGAATCGAAATTTGTTTGGTGGGGTCAAAACATGCTAATGTTGGACAGTTGAAAAGTATTTTTTTTGATTTCTCAAAAACTTCGTTTTGTGAAATTCCCCAAATAAAATTTACGTTTTTCTTAAGTAAACAGGTGAGTGGTTCTAGAAGTTCCGAACGATTTGGGATAAATCTACTAGAAAAATTTAACATTCCCAAGTATTGCAAAGCTTGTTTTCTGTTTTTAGGTTCCGGAAATTCGCGAATAGCGCGAATTCTTTCCTGGTCTACTAAAATTCCTGCGTTAGAAATGTGATGGCCTAATTTATGTGATCATTATTTTTAGCTGACTATTTCCCTCGTTGTAATTTCCACCAATCACAAACGAGCAATTTTGAATTACACATGGTTTCTCGATGGAAAAACTGTATGACAGCACCTGTCACTAGTTTTTTCGAGTTTACTCGCGGTAAAACTTGACAGCTGTTGTCATCAAAAATTACAATACCTTTGATAACAAGAAATTATTAAAAATTTGCTTCAAAAAAATATGAAATGTTTCTTTTTTACAATAAAAAAGAATTGAACATACAAAATTCATCAAACGCCTGCCCATATTATAATTTGAAATAAAACATGGAGAAAAATATTTCAAGAATCTAACTCCCCAGCAAATATGTGAAACCATTACGATGTAGGTATTACTTATAAATGTTACAATAAGAAGAGACTTTTCCTATGTACGATATCGTTTAAATACACAAAATTTGGAAAAGAAACAATTTTTTTAATTTCGAATCATTAATACGATGAAATTAAAATACCATAGTCGGATGGAAATCGTAACGGCCGATCGGCTCTCCTCGGAGAAAAAAAGAAATTCGAAGAATTACTTTTTTATAAACATAAACAGTCTACGAAGAAAAGTAGCGAAAACGTCAAGATTGTGGTGGTTAGCAAGAGAAGAAGATGTACTTACTTGTTCAAAACAAAAAATTAAAACAAACGGGAAATGGAAACGGAAAGATAACAGCAATGAGAATATAAGAAAAAAGAAAAGAAAATAGAAAAAAAAATTCAATTACCCTTTTCTAGGTCGAAGCTATGGCTTTAAAAAAATTTTACCCTAATATAGTTGTGTATAATTATAATGTAATAATTGTATGGGTCGTTTTTGTTTGTAAATCCATAAAATCCTTGTCAAGAAGCAATTGTTTCCTACTTTACTCAAATTTTTAAAGACGTCCCTGCGTAGGGTCGGACTGTGTACTTAGTCTAGATTTACAACTATGCTATTTACGGTCCATAAATTGTTTCCACTGGGTAAAGTTAACAACGATCGAAGATAATAAACACGGTATTTCAAATTCGCAACTATACCAAGCTTATAAATTGTAGGTACTTTTATTTTTCTATAACCACTTTGCAAAACACGCTTTTCTACACAAATCTTTGTATCCAAAGCTTACCTTTTCTTAGATATCCGTTAAATATGTCAATGCAAATGCCTTTTGATAATGTAACATTATATTTATAGTAAATTTCGTTAACACAATTACAATAAATGAAAACTTATTATTATCAAAAGATACACCAGCCATAACAATTCAAAATTGATCACGTCCACCTGATTTTTCTATATTCATCTTTAAAATTCTTTTTGTTCAAAGTTTAAATAAAATACCTATATATAAGTTAATTTTTTCTACCATTAATAAAAGTGGTTATAGAAAAAATATTTTGTACAACTCGTACGGAGAGCACTTTTCCCACTTGTACAAACTACTATTTTCAGTGTTGCTCTTGAATAATAATATTAAAAAATTTAAAAACAAATTTTTCGTTTTTGAACTCTTAAACGTATCATATGAAAGATAATTCAATGCTCAATGAAATCTTTTTTCTACTTCCGTTACTAAAACTGGTTGGATTCGAAGATATTCTTACACATTGTCGTAAAGTCTGTGGCTCTAATTAAAAGAAATTACATAACTTTGAGGATTGTTGCGCATTTAATTTAAAATTAAAAACAATTTCCTAATTAGTTCGTGTCCCTTGCCAAACTAATCTTCATATTATTTAACGCCGTTACTTATAATTCATTTGTCACTTTGCCAAAATAGAAGGAACGCGATTACATTCGCCTTATTTTCTTTACATTATAAAACATCGAGCGTAGAATAACGACCACAATTTCTACTAAATATTTTATCATTGGTATAACTGAATTTCATAGAACTAATTGCATATTTAGTTCGAGTAATTAAAAACAAGTTATTATTAATAAAATGATTGTTTTTCAACGAAATATATAACACACCTAAAGTTTATATGTTAAGGACATCCGTAATAATATATATATTACCGTGAAAGACCGAAAGTAGTGAATGTGAACATTCGCCGATGGATGTCGACAAATGTCAAATGCTTTGGTGAAAGTCCGAACATTTCTTAATTCTATTATACATTCGAACTTTCACCGGTATATGTCGACAAACACAAATGAGGTCCGGTGACTCTCGGACACTGCAGGTCGCGACAAATTTTTAGACGGTTCCAGCCCCTTGTTTCAGTTAGCTTTGTCTTCGTCAGTCTAACGCAACGTTTGACAGCGCTCCCTAACTCAATTTAATTTTCTTATTAGAAATTATAATTTCTATTCAATGGCTACTGCAGTGAATCGTGATAAGTTTTTTTAAAAGTTACATGCCTTAATTGGAAGTAAACGAGAAGACAATTGTTTTTATTTTTCACAAGAAAAGTACTCTAAAATCGTTTCTGAAGTAATTTCTGCTAAAAGTAAGTGTAGTACACCTTTGGACTACAGACGTTTAAAACGTTTTGATATTTTAAAAGTTATTGATGAAGAAAAGTTAATTGTGCCATTAAAACCAGGAGAAACAAATATCCAGTATTATGTCACTAATGATGAGTTGTTTACAATACTTTCTGAAACTCACATAAGAACAGGCCATGGAGGAAGAACACGAATGCTTAAAGAATTGCAAGTTAGATACAAAAATATTACTTATGAAGTTGTAATGTTGTATTTAAATTTGTGTAAACAATGTCAAATTAAACATAGTGCGCCTAAAAAAGGTATTGTTGTGAAACCAATGGTCAGTTCCGAATTGAACTCTAGATGTCAAGTCGACTTGATAGACTTGCAATCACACAGGGATGGCGATTACAAGTTTATAATGGTATATCAAGATCATTTAACCAAATTTGTCCAGTTTCGACCTTTAAAAAGCAAGGGAGCGGAAGAAGTAGCATATCACCATCTCTATTTTTTTTTAACATTTGGTGCTTCCGCTATATTGCATTCGGATAATGGCAGAGAGTTCAGTAATCGAGTCATATCTGAACTATGCGCTATGTGGAAATATGTTAAAATAGTGCATGGAAAGCCTCGTCACAGTCAAACACAAGGCTCAGTTGAAAGAGCCAATCAGGACATACAAAATATGTTAACTGCTTGGATGCAAGACAATGATTCAAACAAGTGGTCAGAAGGTTTGCCGTTTGTCCAATTCGCCAAAAACACAACTTATCACGAAGGAATACGCCAGAGTCCCTATGAAGCCCTGTTTGGCGTTAAACCAAAAAGGGTTATAACATCGTCATCACTCCCTCGCGGGCAAATTTCAAACATTGAGACCGAAGAACAGCTAGAAGCTTATGTTGAGGAAATTTTGGGTAGTGACCAGATTGAAGCAGACATGGATAATGAAAATACCATTGGAGCTGATCCGCAACCTGGCACGTCTTCATCTCAAGCTCTGACTGACCCGCAACATGACACGTCCACATCTCAAGCACTGACTGATCCGCCACTTAGCACATCTTCATCTCAAGCACTGACTGATCCGCTACCTAACACATCTTCATCTCAAGCACTGACTGAGCAACACGAGCTAATTTCTTTAAAAAGAGTAGCTGCAAAATAGAATATTTTACTTCAAGCAACAAAAATGTTGCAAACCTCAAAAAAAAGTTTCCTCCTGCCCAAATTGGTGATACCGTAAGAATTCAAGTCCCTGATGTCGACCGTGGTCGTACAGACCCTCGAAATGTGTTAGCGGTTGTTGTTGGAATAGAGGATTCAAACTTTTATAGATTAGCTAACAAAAATGGTACCTTGAAGTAGCTTTTCACCCATAATCAGTTCGTAATTTGTAAAGAAAAGTTACTTTCCATGGACGAAGTTTCAACAAAAGAAATGTCGCTAAGAGAAGCTGCTTCTGCTAATTCAAAAAGTGGAGGGCAAGGCTATACACGTTGTAACAGCAAAAGGAAGTGTTCCATGACTAAATGCAGCTGTAAAAGCAAGGAACTTTTGTAAAATTCGAAGTGTCACGGTAGTTTAAGTTGTTGCAATAAATAAGATATTGTTCTTATTTTTTATATTTCATTTTATATTTTTATGTTCTACTGTTTGTTTTGAGTTCAACAAAGTCCTTTTCCCATATTATTTTAATAAATAAAGACCTATGGATTTTTTTTTGTATTTATTTAAAAAAAAATTCTTATTAACATACATCATGAGTGCATCCTGAATGTAGACAATCGCCGGTGTAAGTTAGAAAAATAATGAAATTTCAACAATATTTCGGACATACGTCAAGTAACGTTGAGAATGTTGACATTCACCGGTGTATCTCGACATTCACCAGATTTCGGTCTTTCACTGTAACATATATACTACACTACAAAGTTTGATATTCCTGAAGATCAAGTCTACGACGGTGATCTGTCAGAACAAGAATACTATGCAAAATAATGTTTCTTACATAAACCTTATATATACAAATCATATGGAAATAAACGCAGAACTACCACCAGGGCCCTACAACCTATATAATTTCACTGCAGCGGTGACATTAAGAATGCGTCAACCCTTTTCCGGTTCGAGAATGAATGTAACGTTGGTTCTTTCGTACCTCTTGCTCAGGTGTGGAACAACTTATAAGAAACCACAGATTGACAGTTGCAGGTACTTTAAAAACTAATAAGCATCAATTGCCAGCCTTTCTTACTATCGTAAAAAATCGTTCTGTACAGTTTTCTGTATTTGCTTTTGGAACACACATGTTGACTTCATCCTATGGTTCTCGAAGAGGAGTGACGATACAGTTGATCCAGTAAGTGGTAAGTCAGAGACAATTTTATTTTATAATTATACAAAATGTGGTGTTGACATTGTTGGTGAAATGTTTTCTTTCTACGACATTTCAAGAAATACGAAACGCTAGCAGTTACTTTTTTTGAGATGTTAAACGTTGTCATTACTAGGTTCAATAATCCAGATGCAAAGTATAGCAAAAATAGGAGGCTATTTGTAAGAAATTTGAGACTCGAGCTAATGAAGCAAAATATGGGTTCTAGAGCCTCTACATCTGGTTTACACACATATATACAAACTGCAATTGCCAAATATAGAAATCCTGAGCTCCACCAGATCTTTCCCCTATATATATTGCAAAAAACGGAAAATCAGATATTTTTGTAAGTTTTGCTAAAAATGGTTGTGCATGCAACATATTGTAACATGATTCGCAAGCTGTGTAGAGAAAATCGCGTAAAATCGTTATGTAAATTCGTTTGTTACGTACACCAAACATATTTTTACTTACATTAAAAAAAAGTGACACTTTCTATTTTTACAACTTTTTTTTAAATAAACTAGTAGGTTTTCGTATTTATTTTATATTATTTGGTGAGATTGATCAGAAAATTTATTTCTAGCAACTATTATTTAAAAATAAACATTTTATAAAATACACTCAGGTGCAAAAAATTCGATCCATCGTATATTTTCCATTTATTGTGACTTTTAAAACTTGGTACTTATTATATGGCATATATAAATATAGAGAGACCCTCGTATAATTGAAATTATTAATTTAAATACATTATTTTCATTTTTCTTATATTTTTTATAAACAATACAAATTTTAAGTTTTTGTCAGAAATTTACGTCTGATAGAGCAGCAAGAGATTCATTTGTTATTTTAGTGGCCCATACAAACCCACCGAATTAATATTTAAACTTATTATTTTGTTAATTTAATTGAAATCAAATGGCTTTAACACCAACGGATGCTGCAAGGGCAGTGGCTTTAGTTCAAGATGGTTGTAGCCAATATTATGCGGCTGAGGTAGTAGGTGTTAGTCGTTGTGCAGTTCAAAGAGCAATTTAGGGGTTTAATGAAACTGGAAATTACACGAGGAGATCAGGATCGGGCCGTAGAAGGGCAACATCCGCACGCGATGATAGATTTTTGGTTTATTCGTGTTTGAGAAATAGACATTTAACGTCAGTTGAGCTGGCAAATCCTCTGAGCGAAGTAAGAAATGTCGATGTAAGCAGGTTGACAGTTCGTCGACGACTCACTGAAACTACTTTATATTCAGAAGGCCAGCTCTATGTCCACTGCTATCCATGGAACAACGCAGTGCTCGGCTTGCTTTTACAAGGGAACACGAGGACTAGAATAACGCCGATTGGAGTAATGTATTGTTCTCGGATGAGTCCAGGTTTTGTTTAAGGACACCAGATGGTAGAGAAAGAATCTACAGAAGACAAGGAGAGCGATTCGCCCAATGTAACATTGCGGAAAGAATAAGTTACCGAGGAGGCTCAGTTATGGTTTGGGCTGATATATGTTCCGAGGCCCGTACTGACTTGGTTCTTGTAGATGGAGGTTCTATGACAGGAGCAAGGTACATAACAACACTTTTGGATGAGCATGTGGTACCTTTTGCTCAATTTGTAGGGCCTAATTTTATTTTCATGGACGATAACGCGCGGCCACATCGTGCAAGAATCGTTAATAAATATTTAGAAGAAGTCGGGATTGTCCGTATGAATTGGCAATCTTCAAGTCCAGACCTCAATCCTATAGAACATCTATGGGACACTCTAGGAAGAAGAATCCGATCACGGGTACCTCGTGCTAACAACTTGGATGAACTTAGTGTGGTGCTTCAGGAAATATGGGACGAATTGGACCAACTCGATGTCCAACAATTAATTTGCTCTATACCAAGACATATGCAGGCTGTTATAAGGGACCGGGGAGGAAATACAAATTATTAATAAAAAAATAACACACTTAACATTTCATTATAACCATTGTTTTGATTACAAAATATACTTCATTTTTCCATTATTCGAATAAAGCCAATTGCTTTCATAACAACATGATTTTCTTGTATAAACTGTCTTTATTATTCATACCTTTAACATTTAAAACCGACCCAAAACTTACATGGTCAAATTTTTGTCTACTTTGCCAAAAAATAGTCGTGGATCGAATTTTATGCACCTGAGTGTAGATAACACTGAAATTTATCGCATATTTGAATGGAAGACAAAAATATTGCGCCTTCCTATTTGGCGCTGATATACGACCGATAATAAATTCATTTTTTTTTATATAATGTTAAAAACGTTTCCAAAAATGATAAAAACTATATTAAATTATAGGTTATACTTGAAAATTGCAATGTCCTAACTTTAAAAAACTATATTTTTAACGAAAAATAAAATATTTTCCACTTACCTTGTTAAAAAATAGTCACTATCACTTAATTTTTAACTATTATTTGATAAGAATGAATCCTGTTTTGTATCAAATTCATGAACAATTTATTATATAATTATCACACAATGACCGAAACATCTTTTAAATTCAAAAAAAAAAAAATTTATTATTGTTATTTAGCAGTGGTTTTTCCTTTTGCTATATCACGTCATTTTGGATTGGCGTAATAGATCAGTAGCGCTTCGTACGTAATTTATAACAAGTAAATATTTTAAGTTGTTTATAACAAAATAGATACATAACCAGATAATAAAATAAAATGGCAAATATCCAAATTAGTTTCCTAATAAGTATCATGGTTTATATCTATTACTTTTGTAACCAAAATTTGTTTACTTAATTTATCCCTTAGTATACTTGGGCAAAATTGTATAACGGAACCAGCAATTCCCTCACCGGCTATGTCTCATTCTGTTAGCTGTTGCAATGGTATTTATAAGCAAACAAAAAATCAAACTTTCCTTTGCTTCTATTATGACTAGATAGAATAAAATTACAAACAAAAAAGTGCAGAATTTATTATTTAACACGTTGACTGCCAACAGCTTCTTTACAGATTTATTTTGTACAGCTATGAGATAAAGGGTCGTAAAATAATACTGCAAATATGAATAGTTGCCCTCTGGGAAGATAAGAAAAAATCAGGGTCGATTCAAATGAGCAAAAAATTTATTATAACATGAATAAAATAAATTGCAACATGTTTTTTTAAAAAAACGCACTTTATTAGCTTTTTGGTTGTTAATATGCATTATAATTTACGTATTTAATTTATGATATGACTAAATTGGCATCTGGAACATAAATCCTTTAAAATACCGCGGCAATCGGCAATCAACGTGTTAAATTTTTTGAAAAACTTCGTATAACTTTTTTCGATTTTTGGAGTATTTTTACGACGATATTCTGAAAAAGTATTTACAATTTTTCCTATGTGATTCAAATTTAACACATTTTTTTTAAATCAGATCATTTTCAACAAAAAAATAAACGGTTTTTGAAGATTAAAACTAACTTTTCCGCATCTGTGGCCCTGAACAATATTCTATCATAAAATTATTACTTGTATACACTTCGGGGGATGTATCGTGTTAACAAACCGAAATTTTTCCAAAAGTAACCCAAAATTTAGTATATCTGGACTTATAGGACCCGCTGTACTCGCTCTAGTCAACTGAAAATCAATAGGGTACAGAGAGACACCTTGAACAATATTCAATCATAAAATTGATCAATTGTATACTCTTTGGAGGCTGTATCGTGCTAACAAACTGAAAATTCTCCAAAAATTTGGTACTTCAAGTGCCATAGGACCCGTTGTACTGGCTTTAGTGAGCTGAATATCAATAGGAATCATCTTTGAGACGCTCTGAATAATATCCAATCATAAAATTGGTGACTTGTATATACACCGGAGGCTGTATCGTGTTAACAAACTGAAATTTCTCCAAAAATGACAAAAATATCGTACTTAAAGTACTATAGCACCTGTTGTACTGGCTCTTGTGAGCTAAAAATCAATAGGGTTCATCTGTGACATGTCCTTAACAATATTCAATCAAAAAATTGGTGACTTGTTGCACTCCGGAGGTTGTATCATGCTAACAAGACATGTAACGAAAAGTGGCCGACGACAACGACGACCACATACTCATAGGAGTTTTTTTCTAAAAACCGTTTTTTTTTGGGTTGTTGTTGATGGAAAACGTAAAAATAACTCAAAAAAAAATTTCAAATTTCCAACTTATTTTGGGGTAAACCAATACTTTTCTCGCATATTAGATAGATTGGGCGGAAAAGTAATAAACGATTTTAAAGATTAAAACTAACTTTTTCGTATATGTAACACGCCCTGAACAAAATCCTACTATAAAATTGGTCGCTTGTATACACTTCAGAGGCTGTATCGTACTAACAAACAGAAACTTTTCCAAAAATATGGTACTTTAACTCAATAGCAGCCGTTGTACTGGCTCTGGCGAGCTGAAAATCGATAGGGTCCATTTATTAGACACACTGAACAATATACAATCATAAAATTAGTCACTTGTATAAAGTCCGGAGGCTGTATCATGTTAACAAATCGAAATTTCTTCAAAAATTACCAAAAATGTGGTACTTAAAGTACCATAGCACCCGTTGTACTAGTTCTAGTAAATCTGAATGAAAATACAGCCAGACTATTTCCTATTTGGGCTCAGTGTTGCCATATTTGCTCTATTCTTTATCCATTGAGGAACTTCCAACTTCCCCAAATTTATTAACAGTCATATACGCGGACGATACTTGTTTTGTAACAACTGCAAAGAATCCAGATCACGCACTTGAAAGCATTCAAACACAAATAAACACAAAAATATTACCATACTTTAAAAACCAAAATCTCAACATAAATGCCTCCAAAACAGAATATTTACTATTGTACCACTTCCCTTTTTGTTTTGACTTGCAAAAGCAGTATTAGTTGCACTAATGTTAACTTCATGTTTGCTTTCTTTTCTCTTTTCTTCCATTAATAGCTTATTTTTTACAAAATCCAGTGTCACTTTGCTTTCATCCTGGCAAAACATAACATTAATTGCAGTTACAACAGCTTTATAAGATTCTGGCATTGAAGACAACAATTGTGAGACAATTTCACTACTTTCCAATTTTCCACCAGCTGCTTTGAGTTCACACATTGTTTGTTCAAATTCAGTCAAGAAGACATTGAGAGATGTGCCTCCTGTGAATTTTAAACTTCTCAACTTTTTCTGGAGCATAACTTGACTTGATATTCCGTTTTTTTGTGTAGGTTTTGCTTAAGGTTTTCATTATTTCTTTCTCGCTTCAATGTCATTCTTTTTCCAGGATCTTTCTTCCTCTGGTATCTCTGGTCCCGGGCACGGATTTTCCAGAACATAACTAACTCCTGCCTGTTCCAATGCCAACGTCCCAGTTTGAAAACCCCGTACCATTAAATGGTACTACATTAAGCTGCATCTGGCCAGTCATTTTTCTTTTATAGAAGATGGCTACAGGAACGACTCCAAAAACTTCCGACGCGTTTTAGTTCCACTATCTTATTTCCGTTGTAATGAAGTTGCATTTTAAAGGCCGGGCAAAAGCAGAATCTCCCGTATAAATTAAAATAAATTGTTCGAGAACTATGTGTTTCCGTCCGTAGAATAACATCGGTAGGTACAATATAATATAAATACTCTAACCAGCGTCGACATTCGACGACACTTACCTCTCATCAACGTATCCCCAGCAAGCCGTACCAAATAACAGTTTCCAGAGAATCCAGAGTCGGCAGTCTATCCGTAGACTGCTTTCATTTCCCACATACGTAGGTGAGTTTCCGCCTACGCGGAGAAATTAAATTTAAGAGCCATCATTGCGCTCATAAACCCGTTCTCTTTCAGAAAACCGTTCCAGAGATTTCGACCGACAGTTCCGCAAACCGAGGCAAACTGAGGTGAGTTTTATTTCACTTTATACCACAGGGTATATGGTTCTCGCCCGTTGAACCCGAGGAAGAGTAAGTAAAGAAATACCGTAAACTGCTACTGGGAGGGCTGAGTATTCACGTCCCAGTAGTGGTCGTGCTTTGGCCTTCAGCCATCTTATCCTATCTACCCTGTGGGGGCGGAGTATTCACTCCCTAGTGGTAGTCGTCTTTGATTCATAAGCCGTCCGTCTGGGGAAAAACTATTATTAGGGGGGCTGAGCATTCACGCCCTATTGACAGTCGCGAGTTCGGGATTTTAATATCGCGAGATCAGAGAGCCGTATCCCCGAAAGTAGAGCTTTGACTGACCTAGAGGGTCGCTTGCACGCCATATTAGGTGTGCTTTACACACACCCGCTTTTCATCAATCCGCTAACTGTACACCGCATCCCTCATTCTGCTTACTCTTGCACTTGCTTTGGTTTACTCATCGCTTTGTTAGTAATTTGTTTGCCGCTAATTGCACTTCTCACCACCATTGTAGTTAACCGAAAGAGACCGTTTGAACCAGTATTTTAGTAAGTATTAGTGTTTTTGTCCTGCTCACCCGAATTATTGGTCTGATCGTTTAGTTTAGTTATTTATTTTTCCGATTGCTCATTTAATTTCTCTTCCGGTTGTTTTTCAATTATTTATTATTGTGTCAAATAAAGGCTCTTTGTAAATAAGTAACATTTGGTTTTCTTTTTCAACTCCAATTACCACTGACCTCCACATAAGGTAAGAACTTTAAGCACCAAATACCCAGGTTCCGAACCCAGGGAGGCAAGTAAAATCTGCCCGGCTGGCCGCAACACTCTTGTCACCACCATAAGTGACCCCTGGAATATTTTACTTCTTCACTGACACTGCCCGGACCAAGTGGAGCATACTACTATAATAAAGTGGCGCCCGAAGCAACCCGTTACCTGTAGTCAAGGCACCAATCCGGAAAGTAGTGATACAAGAGCGTTACACTGTATTAATACCAATGTTTAATTACAGCCTGGGCCGATGACCTATTGTTTTAAGCAGTTTTTGAGTTCTAATTCGTATGATAAACTTTGAATTTTAATTTTGTACAGTACATTACATACATGTTTGACAATTGACACTTTCATAGAGAAAATGATAATGTTTAGAGTATTGCCTACCAATGTTACCTACTGATACAAACATTTACTACTCAGGAGAATAGCCAGGAAAAAGAGCTCATTACAATCCCAGGTTTGTGTGGATGGCCATATCATTACCCTGAATAATACATTAAAGTACTTAGAGTACACAATACAAAGAAATGGAAACAGCCAAGTACACAAGGATAACATTTCAATGAGCAAACTTTACCCTCCCATCTGCAAACACAGTCAACTCTCCACACAAAACAAATTATTGATTTACAGACAAATCATCAAACCCATTTTAACATACTCAGCACCACTATACATGAACAAAATATAACTTTCTCTTACTGCAGGTGGTACAAAACAAGTGTCTATGAATGGCCATAAAACACAATACAATCTATCCTAAACTCCCCAGAAATGCTTGGCTACATGACAAAGCCGAAATACCAACTATCAAAGACTTTACTACTAAAATATCCACAAGTTTTTATAACAATTGTCTGCCAAAAGTTCTACGAGATGCACTCATAGCAGAAAATCGTGCAGAACACATCTGTGATAGTGGAAGTAGGCTCCTATATGGATCGCTAATTACATAATAAGGTTGTTTAATCTCAAACCCACGTTTCTTAAAGCAGGTATAAATTCTGTACAGCCAATAGCCTTATTTTGCCCCTAAATCCTCTAAACAATAAATCAAATTAAAATCAATGTCTGACATGTTGCTTTCGCCAAAACTAAAACCCCTATCAATTATTGAAACCTTGTTTTTCAACTGCTTTTCAAGAATACCTCAGCCGAAAGAGTATATGAGCCAAAAATGTATACCAGAGACAAAGTTTGTAAATTAAACAATTTTTGGATAATGCTGTTACCTCAAAAAGCCTTAAAACTCACAAGAGACGCACGTAGAAGATGGAAGAAAGCCATAACAATAGCACCTACATTTTATTGTAATTATTTTACTCTCTCTGTATTATGGGATCAAAAATATTTAAATAAAGAGTATGGGGTTCATTTCAAAAAATTAAATCCAAAATGACATTGCGAGGGTTTCTGATAACATTCACATGTTTTAAATTTAAGAAAGAAAAATGCTCATCAACAATATGTGCAGGATAATGCCAAGGCATTGAACAAGCAGTCAGTCATCCTGAGGATTACCCCAGGTAGCTAAACGTAAATTGTAATCACCAAATAAGTATAATAAAAATTCCGGATAACGGGCAGCCAAGTCCTCAACACAATTTCCATGATTCACGTAAATAGTATCAATGGAGCCTGGCGGGATATATGTAACACCAAAAATAAGTTTCTTCTCACTAATCACAACACTAATAAAAAGGTGCTCGACAGAAATAGCTGCATCAAGTCTCTTCACAATAAAACAGTCTTTAATGGCTATTAAAACTCCTCCACCCCTGGAACAAGAGCTTGTATTCCAACTACGATCTGTACGGAAAATATTATATCCCGAAAAACCAATCTCAGCATCAGAAATGTCACTAGTAAACCACATCTCAGTTAATATGATAACATCATAATTAGCTAAAACTACTGACGTTCTCAAACTTTTCAATTTGGTTATAATGCCTCCTGCATTATGGTAATAAACATTTAAATGATTAATGATTACAAGTTTTTTTGATTAATTTTAGAAATTGTTGGAAAACCTTTCAAATATCTTATTGTTAGATCATTTTCACCATCATTTTCAACTCGTCCAAAACTTTCTTAAGTTGTTCTTGCTACAGTTTAGTCTTATCCATAGCAATATTGATTTAACAATCTGACTTGCTAATTGTAAACTACTCAAAACCACTTTGACAGCTCTTGAGACAGTTATCATAAAAGTGACTGGAAACCACCCTTTGCCATGGCTAAAACCCCTTCTACCAAAAGTTCAGGGAATTTTATATTTTTTAGATGTTGATTTAACGGATTTTCCAGACATGACTTCAACACAAATTTTCCAGAAAAACACTATAAGCTATTTTATGATTAAAATCTACCATAATTAACGTTTTTAATAAATTAACTAACCTAACTTAAATTTTTGAAAGTACCGTGGCGTAAACCAGTTAAATTTTTTTTTCATAATCTCGTGTAAACTTTTTCGATTTTTGGTGTGTAATTACGACGCCTAGTAAAAAACTAATCAAATGAAATAAAAGTTAGTTTTTTGGACCTTCAAGGACCTACGGCATAATTCTACAATCCATAGTCAAAACCTGACATTTTAGATGTACAAACTGAGACTCTACTGAAAAAGGTTGACCCATGAACTAAGAATCGAAGGACATATACACCAACCAGTGCAGAAATGAATGAAACAACCATCATTTCACAAAATAAAATAAAAACTTGTAACTTATGTCGTTGCAAGATGCCGGCATGAGACTCCTGTCAAGGGTGTTTCGACTCCAAGTTAATGACACACTTGCATAACAAAGTAAGGCGACTATAAGAGCCTAGAACGCCGCTACCTTTTTAAACGTCGACAAAGGTAGAAACACCATGTAGAAGAATTTATTCGATGTTAAAATAAAATGTAATTAAAACTTAACCAACCGGGACACGATATCCTGTGACTCTCAGGTGGATCAGAAATAAAAAAGAATTTAAAAAAAATGATTTTATTCTGTCCGAGGGCAGGACAGAAAAAAAGAGATTGTACTTTTAAGTATTTTACTTAGCGGTATTCTGATGGTAAAGATGTCTTAAAGAGATGGAAGCTGTATTCTGACGGTGAAGATGTCTTGAAGAGATGGAAGCTATATTCGAACGGTGAAGATGTCTTCTGACAGTAACTTAGTTGTATCTTAGCGGTAGCCTAGCTACTGTGCTTACCACAGCAAATTAAGGAAAGTTTTCAAGTAGAAACACGATAGGCGGAAAGCCTGATTTTAAGCTTGCAGCAAATAGGGGGAAATTGACAAGCCAATTCTCTCAATGGTCAGTTTTAATTCTGTGGTTGGGAGTGGCTAATGAGATGGCAAGCGGGAATTACAAGGAATTTATTATACAAAATCAAAACAGGCCGATAGGCATGTTACAAACTTTAAAAAAAATAAGACACAGTTGAACTGTGATTTATAAGTATTGTAATTAAGTTCTTATACTTTTTTAAATAAACTTACATGTAAGTGTAACATTTAATGCAAATATTTTGCCCTATGCTTTAATTTAAATCCAAAAATATTTATTATCTAACATTGATGGCGATTTTAGAGTACATTCAACATTTTTTATCTTGTGAACCCATTGTTTCTCCACTCAGAAATTTAGCACGCCTTTAATCACCTCATGTTAGAGCAACAAACAATTTTTAACAAAAATCAAAAGGGGTATTTTTTCAAAATTCAAAAAAGAAATTTTTTCTGGAAAAATTGTATTTTTTTAGAATAATAATACCAAAAGAAAGATCATAAAAATCTGAAAAAGATGACACATGTTACAGCTTTTTAGCTTGAATAGTTTTTGAGAAAGAACCAAAAAACTCTTTCAAAAACGTCCTGTGACACATTTTTTTATAAATTTATGACTCAAAAAACTGTAAGTTGAACTAATCTAAAATTTTGTATTTTTCTTTACAACAATGCAAGCCACAAATAATCAAAAAATAGAACCTACAAGTTCAACATTATTTTTAAATTGGTCAATTTGATATGGAATGATCCAAAGTACCATGGCAGTGAACGTGTTAAAAATTACAAATTTTTTAGGATAACCTTGTAATTTTTTTTCTATTTTTGGTGTATAATTATGACAATTCTCTGAAAAATTATTCACAATTTTTCCTATAAGTTCTGAATGTAACAAAAGTTTTAACCAAAAACAAGTCAAGACAATATAAGCCCATAAGTTTCCAATATTTCGCATTTTAAATATAAAACCCATCAGAACGACATTAATTTTCACAAATTACACAAAAATTCAATTATTTAAAATATAAATAAACTCACCAGTTCCGAAATCTCGATCTACGAAAGTATCAGCTATAACAGGAATCATTTCACTCCTAAACGGATGCTTTAAAAACTTCCCTATATAATTAGCATATCGAGAATCTTCAGGATGAACAGCGACCGCAACATCTCCTAACATAGTTTCTGCACGAGTTGTTGCTACTACAATCTCTTCATCTATTTAAAAAAACAAACTATAAAATCATTTTTTTACATATTTTAAATTAATTACCTGTGCCATCTATTAAATAAGCGAATTTTGTAAGAATCCCAAATTCTACAAGATTCTCGTAACCAGGTACTGAAATTTTAGTTGATCCTTTAATCGAGAGTTGTTCTACTTCTACATCAGAAATTGCTGATTTTAATATACACGACCAATTTACCAGAGCATCTGCTCTAAAACAAAAAAAAATATATCAAAAACTATTTAAATTAATCAAAAACTGTCTTACCTATATATCAAACCACTATCAAACAATCGTATAAAAGCTTCTTCAACGGCTTTCGATCTCTGTTGATCTAAGGTAAAAATTTCCTTTTCCCAATCAAGTAAAACACCCAAACGTTCAAGTTGTTTTCCTACGAGGCAATAAAAAAAATCTCAAACATAATTATATCGATAATTATTAAAATACTAACTTATAACACTACTTTTTTCGTTCTTCCAATTATTAACTTTCTCCAAAAATAACGTTTTCCCTAATTGATGTCGCGTCTGTCGATTTTCCTTCCACAATAATTTTTCGACGATAATTTGTGTGGCTATACCAGCGTGATCCATACCGGGTACCCACACCGTTTTTACGCCTTGCATTTGCTTCCTATTCAAAAATTACGTCTTAACACTTTTAATAATAATTGAAAAATTACTTACCATCTTACTAGAACATCCTGTATGGTGGCAGTAAGTGCGTGTCCTAAATGTAAAGTACCGGTTATATTCGGAGGCGGTAAGACTAAACTAAAAGGTTTCACATCTTCAACTGGAGGCTTAAAATAATTCGTTTTAGAGGAACTTTCTATTTTGTGTGGTACGTAAGCTTGATCCAAATTATTACTATTCGTACACGACGAATACCAAATTTTATTTGGGATTTTTTTAATACGTAATCTTATCATATTGCATATTTACTTTATAATACATTTTATTTTAGAACCCCAAACCTAAACATAACTACAAAATAATGTTAGGTTATGAAACAGATGGGCCAACATTAAAAAGTAAAATAAACTAAAGAAAACCAAAAAATTTAGTCAACTCTTATAAGTACACCACACTCCACACTACTCACAAAGTTACTTCAACAACGTACACTTCAAGTTCCGAAATAAGTGATAGTAGATTCCACCCTTGTTTATATATAACGCGTAGCGTTATATATAAACAAGGATTCCACAAACAATAGGTGCGTTCTTTTTGACTGAGATCTCAGATCAGTTCAGTTAAAGTGATTTGAGATAAACTGACGTGAGTAAGCACCAAAAAGAACGACATCTCAATTGAAGCGCGCGGTCTGTTGATAGATTTAAACTATACGACAGATTCGTATCAGCATCTAATAATGTTAATTATTGTATCCAAAATTTGTAACAAAAGAAAAATCGCCGTGACTAGAAGTACATCGGATGTACGAATTTATGTTGTACATCGGATGTACGAAATTATTTTGTACATCGGCCTTGTGGTTGGTTGGTCGAAGTGCGCGATCTTGGATCATACATAATAATATACTTTAAATAGTTGTCTGTGACTATAAATATAAATTGTGTTTATTGTGTGACATTTATAAGTTTCTAGGTTTTGTGATCTAGGTACTTTATTAGAAATAAAAATGAAAGTAGGGGCGATATTCAACAGTGAGAAAGAATTAGTCACGGAATTAAAAAAATGGGAAGATGAAACAAAAGGTAAGTATTACAAAAGAAAAGTAGTACAAATCTGAAGACCGCAAGAAATAAAGGTGTTCATAGTCATATTAATCACAGAAAGCCCTATCAACTTTTATTTTGTTGCATACATGGTGGAAAAAAAGTTCAAAATCAAACCACAGATAACACTCGCAACACAATGTAAGATAGTTTAGCTTCTGTATAAACATCTTGCAACAATTTCAGTACTTTTTCTTTTTCTAGGACCTTTCAAAAAAATTGTCCAGCAAATATCAGAATAATTGTTTCTGAAGATGGTAATCATCTAACAATAGCTATTGCCAATTTTAATCATAATCATGAAACAACAGAGGTAAGTGTGGGAACTTGTTGCAATGTTTAGAATGTAACTTCAAATTTAATTTTTACTTTTGTTATAGGCTTTTTATAAACATTTACCACAAAAACGCAAGTTAAACCCAGATGAAAAATATAAGGTTGAATAATTTCTTAAAGCTGTTGGTAATAAAAAGAAAATGAAACATATAATGGAATGTGAAACAAAGAAAATGATTTTATTAAAAGACTTACGGAATTTGGAATATAGTAGATAATTTAAAGTAATCATACTTATTTACATATATTTATTTTTTTAATAATGTTTGTATTGAAAAATTTCAGGCACATATTTTCTGTTCGAGAAAAAGAAAAAATGTCTTTATTTGAACCATCATTATGTATTACTACATGTGAGGAAACATCAACGGGTATTTCAAAACTGCAATTTACAACCAATTGAAACACAACATAGGAAAGCAACTTTTATAACCGATATGGCTTATATTGAAAAAGACACAGAAAGGAAATTAACTCGGAAATTAAATAAATTTGGAAAATATAAAAAGTCTATGTTGGTGCTACGAGATATTGCCAGTTTGATATCTGAACAATCGGGAGATGTTTTCGATTTATCAATGCAAAGTATTTTAAAGTAAAAAAATTGTTGTTAGATGGTAAACTTGTAGAAGTGTCTGAATTGTATGAAAATCCTAGTGGCAGTGCAGTTACCGAGGCAGTTACACTAACAAGTCCAGATAAAAATTATTTTGATAAACATCTAGATCTGAATAGAGATTTGGATAGTCATAGTATTTATGAAATTAATGAGGAAACTGTAATTATGGAAAATGATGATATTTTTTAGAACGTATCCAAACTGAAACTTACAATTATTATGACATAACTGCTGGAGTCGATAGGGCAGCAATTGCAAATTTTCCAGATAAAGAAATACCTTGTTCCACTGAAATATCTTGCCTCCCTTTGACCAGTGTCGTAAGTAATAAAATTGAAACAGTGGTTTTTGAAAGTAAAGGCAATCAAAATGACGAAAGTGGAAAACTTAGCCATATCGTCATGAGTGATCATACCTATAGTAAAAGTAATAACACATCTGATTTAAAAAATAGTCTTCCAAAAGTAGCCAAAATGAGAGATAGACCTAAAGGATGCGGTAAAACTGCTATTGGGTTACCTAAGGTTAAATGCTTCTCTTTAAAGAAAAAACCTTTTGCCAAAAGAACTGCAAGTCAGAAAAAACTTTTTATATTGAATCTTGTTTCACCATCTTTGAAAGATGTTTATGCAAAAAAGAAAAAAATTGAAATCGAACATTTAAATGCAGATTTACCATATTCATTGCTACATGAAAATATAAACTTTAATTTAATTAGAGAATTTTGCTCCGAAGCGTCGTGGAACAAAATCACAACTATACTTAGTGGTATGAAAAATATCCTGTCCTTGCGCACAGTGTAACTGTACATTAGATTATCGACCAATTATATGTGCATCATGTTTAAAATCATATCACTTATTTTGTGTACCATTGAAACAAGTCCCGAAAAAAAGAAACTGGATGTGTAGATATTGTTCAGAGTAAAGATACATACCCTCAAGATGTAATTCATTTCTGTAAATTTTATAGCTTAAACATATGTAGTTATTATTTGCTTTTAAATGATAATAAAAGTTTTTTACTACTTTTTTCCTAAAAACCTTTATTCATAAACATCAAGTTTTGAAGCAAAAACAGAAAGTCGTAATCATGCAAATATTTTAAAAAGGGAGGTTCAAATTCGGGGAAAATTCAAATTTAGGAAAATCCAGCTTCTTTAACTTTATTAAATATTTTCCGACGTCTTTTTGGTTCAGATAATAAGTAGGTATATGTATTTTTGGCACATTTTGTTACTCTAGTAATAATTTCTGATAAATTTTAATAAGTTTGTCCCGTAATTGTGTATAACCTGTTAGAAAATAAAAAAAACTTTTTATTTACAAAGACAAAAAAATCAAAATAACCCTCTCAAAGTTAGGTATATCTTATTTTCTGGATCCCATAAGTTCATCATTCTGATGTACGAATCAAATATCGCCCTTACTTTCATTTTTATTTCTAATGAAATACCAACCTACATTAGTATATGTATCACACATTGAACAGACATCTATATGTTTTCAAGATCTAAAATAATATAAACAAACCATACAAAATACAAGCATCTTTAGGTTATTATTTGAATATGCGCGCTTCGATCAACGCACAAGGCCGATGTACAAAATAAATTCGTACATCCGATGTACTGCTAGTCACGGCGAAGAAAAATATATTATGTGTGTTTATTGTTCATATGTCAATGGTTAAAACCATAAATAACCTTGGTTAAAACTACAAATAAACCAAGCAAATCAAATATATCTTCATCCCCTCCACTTAATTTCCGACTCAAGTCCAACTGATTCCACCTTACAACACATTCAGCATCGGTGAAGGGGGAGGAAAAATCTCAGCTCACTTAAAGTGAGTAAAACAAAAGAACGCTTACATTACTTATGTGAGCTGAGATTAACTGAGATCTCAGTCAAAAAGAACGCACCTAAATATATTCCGTAAATCGCTTCGGTTCCAATTTTTGTATTCCGTAAATACCAGTGAACTGTATACAGAGTACGTGTAGTATACAGTTCAGTATACACACCCGCTGAAACATATTCGATTTATGGAACACGGTTGCCTGAAAATTCGGTCATTTATATGTCACCAGTACAACCAACGACTCGAGTAGGTTGTTTTGGTTTTTTAATGCCATATCCATAGATAACCTTTATATACGGCTTAGAATATAATACTACTTTATATTCTAAGATATACGGACAATTATCACTCCAGCTAAGTTGTTTTTTGTTGTTGTTATTGTTGTTTTTACAGATAACCCACGTTGTTTTATCAGAAAAATCATATTTATTTTTTATATCCAAGATGGATGCAGTAAGTACAAAACTGTTATAAAAATAACCGAACAAGTCTTTGCAATATACTCTATTTTCATTTTGTTTTCTAGAGTGATGAACTTTTTCGCGTGGGCATTGCAAAACGAGAAGAGGGACAATGGATCTAATTGTAGAAGAACAGATAATGATGTACCATCTACCATATTTAAAAAGAAATACGCAGCTACCTCCTCCATTTCTTCTAAATGAATGGGTCTTGATAGAATATACGAACAATGGAATAAAAAAGAAGCACTTATTTGTGCTGATATCTTATACCACATGGCTTGTGTATGGAGGGTAGAAAGTAAGGAGGACCAACTCAGTGTATGAAAAAGTGTCCGCTGACAGGGAGCAATTTAATGTGGCGCCATAGTAGCAAGTGGAAAGATTTTAAAAGCAGCGCCATAAAATAGTTCAGCAGTTTTATAAGTTCTATTTACTTATCATCACTTGACTACGTAAATAGTTGACGTTTTATAAACTGCAATATGCTCAACTACACTAGTCATCAGAGACATTTATAAATTTTCCAACTCAGCACACTTCACTCCGTTTACAACTGCTAATTTCATGTCCTATCCACTCGCTACGCTAGCGTTATTGTGGTCGGTTATTGAAATGTAATTTGCTGCTTACAGCTGAACACTTTTTCAACTTGTCCCCTATACAAGACGGTCCTCCTTACTTCTACCCTCCATAGGTTTGTGGCTATGGAGGGCTCTCTCCATATTTGTGGCTGATACGAAATTCGAAATTGTATGTCAACTGACCATTGACATTTGACAATCGTTCCGTAAATCTTTGGAGGTCACCTACCAGCCAAGAAAACTAGACTGAAACACGCTAACCAATTATGGTAAGTTCCGGGTCGTTAAGTGCACCGGAACCACGGAAGATATAGAAGGTAAGGGTCGAGACAGTAAATTTACGAAATAAGTGATCATTCATGCAACCTAAGTGGCGAGCGATTTGCACGCTCGAGCAAACTCGAGCGTAACTCTTACGTTCTTTTTAATTTTTGCTTTAAGCCCTCAGGCGCGCTCAGACACACAAACTTTCTTCTCCTCTTTCCCCTCGAACACCAACAATTTTATTCGTGTTTTATGAACAGAGGGGGTCTATTCTCAAACCTTGACATATTTTGTCGCATGCGAGATTTTTAAATTTTCGAACAAAAAACGTATTTCTTTATGTAGAGTGGTTGGAAGCAGTCAACAATTTCATGTCGCACAAGTCATGAAATATTTGACAGTAATTGACAGGATTATGTTCGGTCAGTGATAACCCTTGTTTATATATAACGCTTCGTTCGTAGATATAGAGTATATGATGGAAATTTAGGAGCCAAGCAATAAGGCGTAATTACTTGATAGTCATTTCAGTGTCACTTAACAAATGAAAAAACGAATAAACTTTTAAAATATTACAATGGTCAAGACAAGACATAAGTTAAATAATTGATTTGTTTTCCCTCGGTAACTGTCAGCGGCCATGTTCGACGTCACACTTTATCGGTCTATAGAGATTACCACAATTTCAAGTTGTGCGACAATTTTCATCGACAAATGTCGAATTCGACACATTTTGTTCGACATTAGAGAATAGACCCCGGTCATATATCCTTTATGTTTTGTTCTATTTTGAGGTTATATGGTACACACGAAATCGTTCCATTTAAATTTGTCGTGTCACTGTCGAGTACTGAGCCAGAGCAGTGTGGATTGCTTGAGCCTGCAAATCGAATGCCACTATGGTAACATGGATATAGGAAATATATCCGTGTCTTGAGTGTGAATATTAGTGGCGTTCGATTTGTACGCTCGAGCAAACTTGAACGTAGCACTCGCATTTTTTTTACTTTTGCTTGAAGATCACAAGTGCGTCCCAGACATACAGCCTTTATTCTCCTCATTCCCCTCGAGCACCAACACTTATTCGTGTTTTATGCACATTGAGGTTATTATTCGTTTATGATTATTATAGCAGTGATTATCACTTTTTCAATAGTTTCATTCATGTCAGAGGCATAAGAAAGAAGAAACCAAAATCACAAAAACTAACGAAAGAAATTTTTTGAGGTTTTATAGTGCACACGCATGCGTTCTATTTAAATTTGTCGTGTCACTATCGAGTACTCATCGTGAGCAGTGTGGGTTGCTCGAGCCTGCAAATCGAACGAAACACATGTGAGAAGAAAGTGGAATGCATCAATAGCATATACGTAATAAATAAATAAATGTATATGTGTATGATCAATAGTGACTATTACGTTGGTAACACTTAAAGTTTATAAAATTCTGTCTAATAAAAAATAAGAAGAAGGATTAGGTTAGGTAATATTTATTTGCTAATTCGGTAGTGTTCATTAAACTTCAAAAAAATTCGAAATGCAGATATTTTCAAAAAGAATAATAGCACAAATAATTTGTTCGCCATGTAGAAGGGTAATCGTAGACAAAAGATGTTTCAGAAATTCATCTACGAGTAAATTATTGAAAGGTACTTTCAGAATAGGACTTACAGGTATTACGGTAGGCGCTTTACTCGGAACTGGATATTCTATTCATTATTATAACAAACCACGTGCTCACATTTTAAATGAAGAGATAATAATTCCTACAGTAAAAGAAATACCGGACATCAAACCCACTAGAGTCGTAAGTGTATTTTTTTACGTATATCATTTATTTTACCGATTTCCTTTTATTTATTGAAGATTAAAAATGTGGAAGATCGCAGTGGATTAGAGTTGACGTTGTATCAATATCAAACGTGTCCATTTTGTTGTAAAGTAAGAGCTTTCTTAGATTACTATGGTATATCATATAATGTTATTGAAGTCGACCCTGTTTTACGACAAGCTATTAAATGGTCACCGTATCGTAAAGTACCAATTTTAGTAGCTAAAGTAGAAGACGGATTTCAGGTAACTATTCTATCTAAACTTCGTCAACAGAAAAAAATTATTTACTTCAATTTTAGCCTTTGAATGATAGCACTATGATTATATCAGCATTGGCTTCCCATTTATTCGAAAACAACAAAAAGGATTTACCTGACATAGTTAAATGTTTCCCGCTCATCAGTTATGTAGACGACGATGGTGTTAAAAAGAATGAAATCATGAATAGGTATTTCCTTATGTCAAATAACGTTAAATATCAAGCAGCAGAAGAACTAAACAGCGACGAAAGGAAGTGGAGGAAATGGGCAGACAACGTACTTGTACATACGTTATCACCGAACGTATACAGGACGAAAGAAGAAGCGTTACAAGCTTTCAACTGGTTTTCGGAAGTGGGACAGTGGGAAGTGAATTTTCCCACATGGGAACGTTACCTTATGGTTTATGTAGGAGCATCTGCGATGTGGTTGATTGGAAAAAGGCTCAAAAAGAGACATAATCTTAAAGATGACGTTAGACAATCCCTATATGACGAATGCAACACTTGGTTGAAGGCAGTCAAATCTAAAGGGGGACAGTTCATGGGCGGATCGCAACCAAATTTGGCTGATTTAGCCGTATATGGAGTGTTGAGTAGCATAGAGGGATGTCTGGCTTTTAAAGATTTGCTTGAGAATACCAAAATTGGTGGTTGGTACTATAATATGAAAGGAAATATTACTCAACACGAAGGTGCTAAAATTATATAAAATAAAAAAAAAACTCAAGATTTTGTTGTTTTCATTTTAATTGGATCTTTGCTGGTTTCAAGGATTTTTAATGAAATTTCAATAAAATTTTATAAATAAATAATTAGTTTTGAATAATTTCCCTTTTAATTCGGTGATAAACGTAACTGTGATATATACAGGATGTCACAATAAATCTTGTGAACATCTAACGATCCTAAATACTTTTATTTGAGCACCTACTGTATTATTGTTTTAAAGGTTCGTGTAAAATGTTTATTATCCAAAAAAACTTGTGTCTTACTTTTATTTATCGAATTTGTTCAAAATATTAATTTAATTAAAATGAAAACAAAATCTGAGGGAATTCACGATTTTTAATGGTAGTCATTTGTTAAATACTCTTAAATCGTCTACAATATAAATTTTATCGTGTGTAAATAGTTACTGTTTATTTTTATTTACATTATAACAATAAATTGTGTAAATAATGAAAAAAATTGTTTTAAAAAAAATTGAAAGATAAATTTCAACCTTCTTTTTTCAACTTATCATTTATAGCCAAAGGTATTCAGCTAGTTTTTAGTTTTCTGAAAGGTGAGCCAAACTGTATTAAAATGATAACTTTTTATTTACATAGTAAGAATGTATTTATTGTCTGAATAACTAAAAAAATGTTATATCATCAAAGAAAATTAATTTATTCTTCTTTTTTCATCATGCCATTTGCAGCCAAAGATATTCAGCTATATCCTGATTTTAACTATTAGAAGGAGCACTGTAATTAACCTGAATCACATCTTTAGAAATCACTAAAAAAGTTACTAGATTTGGAGAAATTACATAAATTTTCGGCTAATTAAAGAAGACATAGCCAAGTCATTACTCACGACAATTCAAAATGATCTACCACTTACAGTTGAAACTGACGCATCGGGCATTACTGTAGCGGCTACTCTTAGTCAGAATAGGCGCCCCGTTGCGTTTTTTTCAAAAACCTTATCCGATAACGAAAAACGGCATTCTGCTAGAGAGAGAGAGAGAGGCCTTAGCGATTGTTCTATCGTTGAGGAAGTGGCGTCATTTCTTACTAGTTAGACACTTTCAGCTGCTCACGGACCAAGAAGCTCTGTCGTATATCTTCAATTCCCGACTTACAAGCAAAATAAAGTGACAAGATCCACCGCTGGCGTCTTGAATTATCTCCCTACTCCCTCGACATTCAGTATAGGCCTGGTGTTGAAAATCATTCAGCCGACGCTCTTTCACGCGTCTGCGGTTCCTTACACACTCAGGACAAACTTTATGAGTTCCATAAAGTACTGTGCCACCCTGGTATTACAAGGATGTACCACTGGGTTAAAAGCAAAAATTTACCTTACAGAATAGATGAAATTAAAAAGATCAGCGCTGCCTGCCCTACTTGCGCTGCTGTCAAACCAAGGTTCTACAGAAATAACATCCAGCATCTGATTAAAGCAACATCGCCGTTTGAAAGGCTTAATATTGACTTCAAGGGTCCTTTACCTTCTAACAGCCACAATCGGTATTTATTCAACATTGTCGAAGAATACTCTCATTTCCCTTTCTCATACCCTTGCAAGGACATGCCTTCTGAAACTGCAATACGGGGCCTGAATGACCTATTTTGTTTGGAATGCCTAGCTACATACATTCAGATCGGGGAACTTCATTTATTTCAAAGGAAATGATTTCATTCTTCCATAAACGTGGCGTTGCCACCAGCATGACCACACCATATAACCCAGCCGGAAATGGTTTGGTTGAACGATAAAACGAGATCATTTGGAAATCGATCAATCTTGCTCTGAAAACCAAAAACTTGCAGATTTGCCATTGGGAAAACGTTCTACCGGAAGCCTTGCACTCAATAAGATCGTTGCTCAACACTAGTACAAACTGTACTCCACACGAGAGGTTCTTCATTCATCCAAGACGATCCCCTAATGGCACGACTCTTCCAGCCTGGTTACTTCAACCTTGACCTGTCCTTGTCTGGCGAAACAACAGAACCAGTAAATATGACCCCATTGTGGACGAAGCCGAGTTGATCGATGCCAATCCTCAATATGCCCATGTCCGATTCGATGACGGACGTGAATCTATAGTCTCTCTCAAACAACTGGCCCCTAGTGGAGACTTGAATATGGAACGCCCGGATCCAATAGACCTACCACCTTCTCCGCCCCTTGCACGGGCCTTTCAGCCACCTGTTCCTCTTTGTTCGCCCGCACCTTTCTGTGGGCCTTCCAGGTCAGATATTCAAGATCCGCCAACCCCAGGTCAAGAAGGAACACATGAAGATTGACCTAGAAGAAACAGAAGACCTCCAAAGCATCTTGAAGACTATATCTCCAATGGACTCTTCTCCTGCGAGGGAGAATGAGGTGATTGCATGTTAACATTGCCTTGACAACCAAGAGTAACTGCTGTGGGAGGGAAGGCTTTCTTTGTTACACTCGTGCAGTTCATAGCATAAATGTAAGACGAGATAACTAGCAATTTTTTAAGATATTTAATATGTTTTGATATTTAAAACAGATTAAAAACGAGTAATAAGGTGAGCGCTCTTTGTTATTTGGTACAATTAGAAATTTTCCTAAAGTGTGTAATGAATTAATTTAAATAAAGTTATTTTGAAATTATTTAAAATACCTAATAGTCTGTCAGGAATAAATTATTGTCATCATGTACATTTTTTATCAATAATAAACCAAATAAACAAAACTTAAGAAGAATAACTTCTCAGAACACATTAGAAAGAGAAAGCATTCCCTCCCACGGCATATGTCCTTGTCTACAGTGTGGGTTCTGTATTGTGGGTTGAAATCATACACGAGTATTAAATAGACTGCTGGTATATTTAAGTAATTAACTAATAACAATAACTCAGTAACGATATAGTACGCCGACCGACCCGGCTTCCAAGCTCAAACTGTCACTTGCAAACCGGTGCAGTGTAGTACTGAATAATAGCGACTTTGCCAGACATAACAACATAATGATGCTGACATAACATCCTTCCCTCTATCAAATGATTCGTTAACTAATATGTAATGTAATCATTTAGGTAAGAAGGTTTCTTAATGTTTCTCACTGGTCGTGAAGGAGTATTACTGCACTTCGGAATTCCTTCCTCATTGGCACTATTATAACTATCATCCTTTATCTCCTCCTCACTTATTTTGGAATTATTATAGTCATCAGATGCAATTTTTTCATCAAAGTTACAATCGGACTTATTGCTAGAGGTGCTAGATTCGGTTGACAAGGTTGGAGTGACTGAGCTGATAGGAACGGGGCTATTATCGGGAGTGCTAAATTGAAGCTGGGAGTATTTGGCTGGTATTAAATGCCAGCGATTTCTCCTGTATGTTCCTCGTTGAGTATCCACTAAATAAGATCTAGGCTCTTTTAAGATTTTTATAACCATACCATACAACTTTAGATCTGTCACCCAAACCTTGTCATTGACCGCAAGATCCGATAACGGCCTAGTTCCATGTCTTAAATTGTAGTTTTGCGTAATTTTTTTTTTATAATTTTTTTCTATTTTTAGGACTGGACTTGTGTCTATGTTTTTGTTTAAGAGTTTTGGCAAAACAGGAAGTTGCGAGCGTATTTTTCTGTTAAATATTAGTTCTGATGGCGTGTAACCATTAGAAAGTGGAGTGGTTCGATAAGCTAGCAGAGCCGTGTAAATATCTTTTTCTTTTTTAATTAAATTCTTTGCTGTTTTACGGCCGCCTCCACTGCTCCGTTCGATTGAGAGAAGTGGGGGCTACTTGTGATGTGTTTGAAGTCAAATTCTTCCGCAAATAATTTAAATTCACGTTGAAATTGTGGCCCGTTATCAGATCTCACAATTTCCGGTATTCCTAGTCTTGAAAACAATTCTTCTGCCAAGCGCGGTCTGGGAAGGGTTCTGTAATTAATGGTTCTTTAATATTAACACGGTGTTCAACACATTGTGGGCAATTTTTGATCATATTTTCTATTTCTGTGGAAAGTTTATACCACCAGATAGTAGCTTTGGCACGCGCTCGACATTTTACAATTCCCTGATGGCCTTGGTGTAAAAAACGTAAACATTTACTTTGGAGAATTTTAGGAATCAATATTCTAGTCCCTCTTAAGAGATAACCCTCACAATCAGATATCTCATACCTGTATTGATAGTAAGACGAGACCAATGAGTGTATTAGATTTTTACGTGGCCATCCGTCATGAGTATATTGCTTCAACTTAATGCAAATAGGATCCTTGGATTGTTCTAATTTGATTTCTTCTAAAAAGTTGCGCTTAATCTCTAAAGAAGTAGTGATTAGATTGACATAGGTATCCGTTTCTAGTGCTAATTAGTTCTCTTCTGGCAACCTCTCGTTACCAAAATTTCTGGACAAGGCGTCCGCTATCACCATGTCCTTTCCCTGTACGTAGTATATTTCATACTCGTATCTCATAAGCCTCAACCGAAATCTTTGTAGACGTGGTGTGAGCTCGTCTATAGGCTTGCTCTGAAGTACTTGCACTAAAGGTTTATGATCAGTTTCGATTAAAACTTTGATCCCCGTTATATATTCAGAAAATTTTTCGCACGCCCATGTCAGGGCTAAGCTTTCGCGTTCTATTTGCGCGTAACGTTGTTCGGTACGAGATAGTAATCTGGATGCATAAGAAATTACTCTTTTATACCCGTTGCCATTTTCTTGCATTAAACAAGCTCCCAACCCGAAAGAAGAGGCGTCTGCTGAAATAATAACGTTTTTAGAAGTATCAAAATAATCTAAACAAGGGCTTTCCTGTAATAATTTTTTTATTTTATTAAAACTTTCTTCTTGGGAAATGCCCCAGGTAAAACAAATATTTTTTTAGTAAAGAGGTCAATGGTTCTAATACTTGAGATCTGCCCGGTATGAAACGGCTAGAAAAATTGACCATACCTAGAAATCGCATAAGTTCTGTTTTGTTAGAAGGAGCTGGAAAGTCCACTATGGATGAAATACGTTCAGGGTCAATCGAGATACCATTGCCCGATATAACATGACCTAGAAATTCTAGCGATTCCACCCCGAAAATACACTTTTGTTTATTTAAAGTAATGCCTTCCCCGTGAATTCGCTTTAGTACCTCCGAAAGTATTTCATTATGCTTTTCTAGGGTAGGCGCATGCACTAACATATCGTCAATATGAAAAATTACTCCTTCTAGACCACTTAAAATTTTATTTAAAGTCATTGAAAAATATTCAGGGGCGCAAGTGATGCCAAACGGTAACCTCTTGAAAATAAAACGTCCAAATGGGGTTATAAAGCACGTTAAATGCTGGCGTTCTTTATTCAGACGAATTTGGTAAAATCCCGAAGTTGTATCTAGGCGGCTAAAGAATTTAGAGCCTTGAACCTGGGCGAAAATTCTCTCAACCTTTCCGATGGGGAAATGCGTACGAAGTACGGCTTTATTTAGTTTAGTGTAGTCCACACATAAGCGCAATTTTTCCTTTTTCTTTACTAAAACTATTGGGCTTACCCAAGGGGTTGGGTAATCAACAGATTGAATAATATCAAATTTTTCTAAACGATCTAGTTCCTCCTTTAAAGGTTTAAGTAAAGGTATAGGAACTACCCGAGGTACAGATTGAACAAAGGATGGGATTTCGGTATTAACTTGAATATTCATTTCATTTTTAAAAGTGCCTATGCTATCAAATATGTTTGGAAAACATTTTTCTATCTCCGCGGAATTTAGTTTGATTAGATTTAAATGTATGCCATCATCCTTACCAAACTGAAGAATGTTTAGCTTAATGATAGAGGAACGGCCTAATATCGGTTTACACAACTCTTCGATAACGTAAATTTCAGAGTCACATTGATTATTTTTACTTTTCAAAGTGGCATGCAATATACCTAAAATATTTAAATTTTCGCCAGAAGGGCCTGTTACGTTTTTATTGGTATATATCAGAGATTGGATTATGTCCTCATTTAAAACGTTGGCTGGCTATCATAAATTCTAGGTGTTTATTTATTTCTTTAATTTCTAAGGATATAATCCACTCTTTAACCGTAATTTTATTTACCTGGATTGTACCTAAAAAAAATTCATCAGTTGAAAACCCCCTGAAATTGTTAGTGTTATACCCCGTAGAGTTTTCCACATTATCTTGAAAATGTTCCCTTAATTGGATAGATCTCACCTGATTGCTATGGCACACCGTTGCCCAATGAACTAATTTTTGGCACAATCTGCAAGTTGATTTGAATGCAGGGCACTGTATCCTGGGATGTGGTCTTAACCCGCAAAACTGGCACTTTTTTCTCATATCTTCACCTTTCCCTCCTTTCTTCGTATAAAAATTAGATTTGGCAACCGCGCCTCGTTTTGATTCAATGTTTATGTTCTCCACCTGCGATGTTATGGCTGCTACCTCGCTTTCCGCTCTGCGTCCCGCTGCTACATTGTAGATTTCTTTACTCTGAGAAGCCTGAAGCTCCGCTTGCTTAGCCTCGATTACGCATTCGCTGAGTGTTAAATTGGGTTTTAACTGCAGTTTTTCGCTTGTCCTTTTATCTATCATTCCTACTACAATCCTGTCTCGAATTAATTCTTCTTTTAGGGTTCTGTAGTCACAAAACTCTGCTAACATGTGAAGGTTAGTAATAAACGTTTCTATAGCTTCACCTGGTTGTTGAACCCGTGTGTTAAATTTGAATCTCTCGAAAATAATATTTCGACGGGGAATGAAATGGCTTTCAAAGGCTGCTAAGGTTTCAGCAAATGTGATCGGGACTGTGGGAAATTGAATCATGATTTTCTTCTGCTTCTTCACCTAGAATATACAGGAATATATTTATTTTCTCGTCGTCGGTTTTTGTGTTTTGTCCTGAGACTGACATGAACCGCTCAAAGCGCTTTCGCCACTGATGCCACCCTTGGGGTACTGTAAAATCGAATTTATCTGGCGGAGACACTGGCACAGAAAGAGATTGAGCCATTATTGAGGTTAGTTGTTGCGCAGGAACCAATGAGGTTGGATCGTTGTCGGGCATTTTTACTGACTAAGCACTGAATTACACACGCGAAACTCGTCAATTTTTAACACTTCTTATTCTCGTGGACCCCACACCTGACACCATGTATTGTTGTGGATTGAAATCATACACGAGTATTAAATAGACTGCTGGTATATTTAAGTAATTAACTAATAACAATAACTCCGTAACGATATAGTACGCCGACCGACCCGGCTTCCAAGCTCAAACTGTCACTTGCAAACCGGTGCAGTGTAGTACTGAATAATAGCAACTTTGCCAGACATAACAACATAATGATGCTGACATAACAGGTTCAAACTTTAAAGATATCCGAGACCTTTACGTGCGCGTTCCATTATGTTTATTTATTTCAGTGGGCGAACAGACAACAAGAACAATTGATCGTAAAATAGATTAGTAGACATTTTTCACCTGTCATAAATTTGCCTCATTTATTCTTAATAAAACTCACCAGATGAATATATATCTTTTATTACTTCTCATAAAACACAAAGTTCAGTACATCTTTCTAGTTTTTCCAGATAAGCATTTTATCTGAGAGGATATCAAAATATTTGGTGAACCAATATATGTTTCTTGAACTTACTGATTGGGCTGTTTATAGTAATTATTTTTATAACTCCCTTCCAAGCTTCTAGTGCGTAAACATTTCAACAAAGTTAAATATTTAAATAAACAAAAGTATTAAAATTTATACATTGAAAGGCGAATTCAAAAGTTTCTTTATACTGAAATAACGTCTATCGTATTTATAGAATTTCTTGATTGACAATTCGAGACGACTTTTACTTACCACCTTCAAAATAAAAACTGATACAACTTCGTCAAAACACACGATAAACAAAGTATTAAACAGATTGGGTCCAGTGATGACGTATCCGTCCGACTCGAGTGAAGCGAACACAATGTTAAATGGAAATAAGTAGTCCTGTATGATTTAGTATCCTTGGCGTCCACCTTCCAGAAATATACGACCTTGACCTAGTTATTTGTTGACTTTTACCACAGTTTAAAGCCTTTTTAAGCTTTAAACTGTGCTTTTACATTCTGTAGAAGTATGCATGACATCGTTTAGGAGGAATAACAGATGGCGCATTTCATATATTATAAATATTGTCATTATGTACATTATAGAGGAAAAAACAGAAAGAAGGAATGGGTCTCAATATTCTTTATTATTATTAAATACATGTTTAAAATAAAATAAAAAATAAAGGTTTTATTACAAAACTACACAAAAAATAAGATGTTTAACACTATGAAAATATAGTAAATACTCATAAAGACAAACACATTTTTTTATATAATAGTGGTTGTGCCAATGTAGTTTATTTTTAAATTACACTTATACAGCATCTACATTTTATATACGGAAGCTTCAGTGTAGCAGAAGAGTTACCCAATAACGAAAAAAATGAATATAACGAAATAAGCACAGGAAAAGGTTAAATGTACATCATTTCGGCCATAGAACTCATCTTTTTCGGAATATGCACGAAAGTTTCGAAATAACTAGCCAGTTCGTCGATGGTAATGTCACAGGGAGGGTTTACGTTCATTCTGGCCTGATGCGAACAGCTACCGAGATTCGGGTTTTGATTTTCCGTTTTTTGAACATTGTTCTGACTTTGCGCCATCAAAAAACTAGGAGATGAGTATTTAGTACCACCCGCTTGGTTATCTATACTTAATAATTCACAACCGTTAATAATAGATTTGAAATCATCCGCCTTGTTTAACATTTCGCCGAATTGTTTTTCCCTTTTCGGATTATGTACTTTTTGAGAACACTTGAGAAATTTTAATACTGGGTCTTTTAAAATTTTCTTGTTGGATTTCTTGAAGGACGTTGTGTGTTTCACATTCGGAGCACTCGAATTGCAAGTACACTTTGTACCGAAATTGATTGAGGAAAGCGATTTTGTACGTCTTCGTTTCATGAATGGATTCGGTTTAGGGCCCTCGGTGGATTTTCTATTCGACTTAATATCTAATTCCAATTTTTCCAAAGAATTCAACAAATTTACGTCTTCTGGTAACTTGTCGTCCTAAAACAAAATTCTTGTGTAAGTAAATAATTGCGATAACATTTTATTTGAACGAAGCAGAAGTGAAATTTATAATAAAACAGTTATAAGATGGAAGATTTACAAAATTAAATGTTTGGAACCATGTGAACGAAAATATCTATTTTTAAAATGCTCAGACTTACCATCGCAATAATATACACTCATTATATTACGGGATAGGAAGTATGTTAATAATATGTTCCACTAATGATATTCTGGACTTGTTAGCTTTTTAATTAGTTCAAATAATTATTATATCAAAACACTACGATCAAAACACAAATATATGATGACTAATTGCCATTTAAAGTGTCAAACTGTCAAATATGAAGTGACATAAGGTTAAATCTAGGAATGAAACATAAATAAATTAATAAGGAATTAGTGTCTCTCGATGGAATTCTACCATAGAAATGGATTCAACGTAAAACCTTGCAGGTTCGGTGGTCAATACAATTGGTATTTATATATTTAAATTTAATATATAAGTAAATTTATATATTTTATTTATTGATTGCTACATAAAAAAATTAATTGTACAAAACGGTAAATAAAAAAACTGCTTCGTTGAAATATTAAATGTGCAATTATTTAATGTGGCCCCATAGACAACTTCAGTTATACATTCTAACATTTTTAGGTAATTAATCGAAATTTAAAATAATTATCTCACAATAATATTTTATTATTATTCATAAAATCACCAACTTGACAATGTAATTTTGAAAACACGTGTTTTGTTAAAATATTTTTTATTCTTAAAATAATTTATACCCGTTTGAAAAAAAATACCGCCTTTAAGGTTTAATTTGATGGTGACAATTTACGATATCTTCAAGCATCAAATGCGGTCACCTGGTACGATTTAGACTAAAGCGCCATTTGAAATAGGTGTAACGTCAAATATAGAAGCGTCAAAGCTAAACATTGCTTAGCTTTTTTACCGGGTATTATCAACGCATCAGTTTTACTTCGAACGAACAGCTTCAACAACCATTTTCATATCGTAATTTAAAGATATCATGTGCTCACAATCCTATTTTTGTATTTTCTTTTTTGAAGTCTGTATTGATATTTCGTTAAATAATAGATTAGCTAAAATTAATTTTCGTCCGGCTTTTGTAATTTCAACTTGGCGAATTAATGTTTTACACTCGTTAATCCACATTTTGGAAGTGATTATTTTGCTTTTTTTCACAGAATTTAAGCGCTTGACGCTTTTTAAATTTAACGCTTTATCTTTTTCAAATGGAGCTCTAGTCTAATTCTTTTGAAATCAGTTTCAAGCGTCATCATGAAATTGCACCCTTTGAAAGTTCACGAAGGTTAACCACCTTTCTTGTTTTTTTATAACAATTCTTTGACGTTATAATTATTTTGCTACATTTATACCCTGTCAGTGGCGTAGCCAGACGGAGGTCAGGGGGGCGACCGCCCCCTCCCCCCCGCGCCCTACTAACTTGGGGCCCCTCACCGCATTTTTTCGTCATGCCCTTAACAAAGTAACAAGTAACATACGTATTTTCAAAAACAAACACCTTACCTATATATTTGAAATGTCTGAAAGAAAAAAATATTGATTCGCATTTCGCGCCTCAATTAAACAGTTCTATGAAATATTTTTTTAACGTTTCAAACACAGACGTCAATTCTTAAAATCCTATACGTAGTCATAACAAAGTTCTCCAAAATCTGTGCACAACGCAGCGGCGGTCTTTGTCATTTTTTTTAAAGTACATTTTATAATATAAAATACCGTATTTTCATTATAATATCTAAAGAATCATAAAGCGCCCCCTTATATGTTTGCCCCCCTCGACCGCGCTGCTGGCTATGCCACTGTACCCTGTGTCTACCCGAGCGTCATTATATTCTGAACGAATTTTGAACTGTTACTTACAGCGTTCAGCTGCACCCTTTTTCATTTTTTTCCCATATGAGACAGATTCTTTTGATTTCCACTCTCCATAAATTATATAAAAAAAGACAGCATACAACAATAATCATTTCTTGAGATATTGTTGTTGTTTACCAAAACCGTAGTTGTTAGTGTTGTATCTTCAATAAAAGATTGTTGTTGAGGTCTTCTAATGTTCCAAACATTTAGTATCAGGAGGATCCATGTTAATGTTTTGATCTATGGTTAATGTCTGACGAACACATAATTATTTGGGTGCGTTCAGAACACTTAACTTATAACTCAACCGTTGAGTGAGCACTCACTGAGCAACGAATGGTTGACGTATATTCACAGATTACCTATATTGATATGTGGTTTGTGTATGTCTTCTGAACGATCAGTTTTTAGAAAGTATAAACAAAGAATACACCATTAGGTTTGTTCTCACAGGAGTCACCAACCCTCAGAAACAGTCAGGATTCTGCGCAATAAATTTCTCCGCGTCCATACATAAGTTTCTGCTGGTTTGAAAACAGCTGGACGATGTTCACACAGGTTTGACTGATGGTTTTCTAACTGCCCAACGTCCAGCTGTTTTCAAACAATCAGAAACTTATGTATGAACACGGAGAAATGGATTGCGCAGAATCCTGACTGTTTCTGATGGTTTGAAACTCGTGTGAGAGCAAACCTATTGTTTATTCTTTGGTATAAATATTCAGAAATTAAAATTATGGTTAGATACAATCTAATTCTCGCATTATTAGATGTGGCTAATATAATTGATATAAACAGAAATATTATAGCCAATGCAATAGGAGATTTGCTGGAACTAGAACAACTTATTATAACGTGAGAAGACGTGACATTCGTGAAAAAAAAACAGGAAATATTGTGAAGGAATAATTTCAAAACCATTTTTTATGATATGTGTATTTTTTTAGTATCCGTTATGCTGTATCACAGTTTACGGATCAAAATGCGTTAACAGAACATTCAGTCAATAGTAGTTATATGATCTGTGAAATTGTGCAACAGATATGTTTTTTGTAATCCCCTCTCATAGGTATATAGAATTTGACTGAACGATCCGTATTCAGTTGCACACTGAAAATGGACTGAAAAGTACGAGATAGGCAAAGCGAATGTGTTGTTATACTGGCAGCACAGTCGATTTGTTTCTTTCTTAGAATATAAAGTACTTTATATTCGAAGGTTTCTTTCTAGAAATCTAGATAGTATTCTTTTTTGTGAAATCAATTTCTATATGTCTATGGTTTCAACCCACAGATTAATAATGATAACGCAATACTCACAGAAGTATAATCGCAAAATGGGTTGTGATTGTTGTTTTCCACAACAATCGTAGTTGTTAGAAATCAATAATGTCATATTATCATTAATATATTACATTACTGATAAGAAAAATAATAAACATTTCATGAAAATACCATAAATAGGAAAATTCTTTTAATTTGAATACTGTTCGAAAAAATCACAGAACATAATTTCACGTACATACCTAACCAAGTCATATGTTTTATATCTGACAATCTGTCAATAATAAAAACAATCTTATTATTTGAGGATGCAATAATTGAAATAAAATGTGTGAAAACTTAGAACCAGCCAACAAATTAACCGAATTTGGACGGCTGGAAGATCCTAAACCTAACACGGTTGGTCAGTGTTTAGCAAATTTTTTCTGGAAAAAAAATGTAGCTATCGAAGAAACCAATCCAGAAAAAAGTGACACTGTTAGGGATTCTCTTCCTACTTGGGCAGCGGACGTAGTGCCTGATAATTCTTATACTCCACAAGAATCTTCGAATGTTTACGACGTGGATATAAATGAAGGAAGAAGCCTACCGAACGTCTTGAAAAGAATAAGTAATCTCTTAGCTTTAAAAAGCAGTGTTAGTAGTATCAATGTCGGATCGGTTTATTCTGTATTTATTTTCGTTTTTATAGAATCTACAAGATTACGGAGACACCGAATTAAAACAATATTGGATGCCGGATTCTGTAAGTAAAGAATGTTATGAATGTTCCGAAAAATTCACGTTTATGAGAAGAAAACATCATTGTAGAGTATGCGGGCAAATATTCTGTTCGCAATGTTGTAACCAACAAATTCCCGGAAAAATATTTGGGTGTACAGGTAAGTTGAACATTTCTACTGGTAGTTTTCAAATATTTTCTTTTTTAAGGTAAACTGAAAGTGTGTACGTATTGCTGTAAGGTGGTTCTATCATATTTAGAATCTTCCGACTTTAACGTGATATTAACAAACGATTTGAAATTATTGCAAGAAAGTTTGCAGTCGAAATTTGGTACGATTTCTACTAAATCTCTCGAAGATAATAATTTGCAGACGAACATCGTATATGACGATGATCATATAGCGAAAAGGAAAATTTCCGTTGGGTATCAGGAAGAAAAATTTTTTTCTGAAAAGTAAGTTTATTTCTTACATTAAATCTTCTTTTGTCTATCATCAAACTAAAATATTACCACTAGAAAAAATTCTACATATAGAACAATGTAAATGTATCTACAAAATAACAAAAATGCAACACAAACATTAACCCTAGAATACTATCGTTATTGGATGATCGCTTAATACTATCGACACGTAAAATTTACGTATAATAAAAAAAAGGTCATGATGTTTATAGTATGTATTAACAATATTTTTTTTATACAAATCTAAAACATTAATGAAAATATAATCAAAACTAACAATATTTTTAGTAAAAAATAATAACAAAATAGCAGTTACAAATATTTTTTAAGCACAGCTAGGGCATATTTTAACTTGGTGCTCCCCACATATTGGTTTTTGGCATTTTAGACAGTATGTTGTAGTCATTCTCTTCTTAGCGGTAGCACATTTATGGCAGTATTTTCTAGGACCTTTATTACTATTTTCTGGTCCTTGAGCTTCCTTTTCCTCACATTTCTTTCCCAGGACATCCTCAATAATTTTTTTCAAGTCATTACTCATGTTATGTACCGTTTGCAATCGACTAGTCTGATGAGCCTCTGTTAGTTCTTTATGTAGCTCTAGCATATACATTTGCCTAGTTATTGGCTTTCCTCCTCGAGTAATAACATTGTGTGAGTAAATCACATAAGAGTTTATGCAGGCTATGTTTATCATATTATAAAAAATGCACATAGGCCACCTTTTGGTTTTTCGATTTGCACACATGTTTTGACACATCTGGTCAAAAGTGTCTACTGCTCCTTTAGTCGCATTATATGTGTGAATAATTTCTGGTTTCTTGGTATCTTTGTTAGTAGTTCCAGATGATGTGTGCATTGTAGATAGTAGTGTTACTATTTTATTAGCTTTTGGTTTGTAGGACACCAATGTACTATTGGAACTGTATGCGAATAATGATGTTCCTATCTGGCGGTTTTTATCAATTTCGACCAATGCTGGTGGGATGTGGGGCTTATTCTTCCGAATTGTTCCAACAATTGTCAAGTTATAAGGCCTAGAAATCAGTCTGTCAGCTAAAGGTACATTAGTGAACCAATTGTCCATTGTGACGTTTCGGTTCGTACCGTAAATCGGAGTAGTTAAAAGTTCAACAAAATAATCCGCCAAAGGACGCCCGTTAGTCTGAGTAGATTTGCCAACATATGGACTGGCATTAATAAGATATTTTGTAGAAACGTCACATAATAAAACCAATTTCAGTCCGTACTTCGCCGGCTTATTTGGAATGTACATCCGGAAAGGACAGTGGCCTCGAAATCCTACAAGTTGCTCGTCAATAGTGACATACGAACTGGGCTTATATTTTGTCCTACAAAGCTCAATAAATTCGTCCCAAACTTCAGATATGGGAGCAAACATAGTAACATTTCTTCTTTCGGCCCGAGTTTCCTTATTATCAAACCTTAGACAAGCAGTTAAAAAATCGAATCTTGATTTACTCATGGTTGCTCTGTAGCGTGTCCCACAATAGGAAGTATCAAACATCATTTTTGATGATAAATGGTTATCCTTCATAACTGCAGCAAGTATATAAATTCCCAAGAGAGCTTTTAGTTCAACCAAATTTGTATCAGAAAAAGTTTTTGTTGACACTTTGTAATTTTTATTCGCTCTATTAATTTCTTGATTGGTGCATAAAACTATTTTATTTAGCATATCGTCCGAGAAAAATAATTGAAATATACGCAACGGATCTAAAATTTGCCTTACTTCAGCGACAGGACCCGGCCTTATGTGTACAATATTTTTTCCAGGAATTTTTCCTTCTACTTTGGCTTTAGAACTCCACTTATATCCATTTTTTCCTTCCAAAGTTTCAAAATTAGGTATCAAAATATGTTCTTGGGTTTCCTGAGGGGTTTCTTTGAGTTGCTAAAAATAATTATATAGGTAAGTAAATTGTTTTATTTTAGTAGGTTTGCATAACTTACTACTTCTTGAGATTGTAATGTAGAAGCTACTAGTTCGCCAGAATCATAAGATGCTTGTCTTGGCTTCTTTTCAGGTATTAGAGATTCTTCGGGTACCTTAGGAGGTTTTTTGAGATGCTAAAAATAATAATAGGTTGGTAAATTGTGCTATTTTTTAACATTATAAAACTTACTACTGCTTCCTGAGAGTCTGATGTTGATGCAACTGGATCTTCAGAAACAGCAAGTGCCATTTTTACTCCCTTTTTAATTAATGGAGGTTTACTGAACTTTTTAGGTTCTCAAAGTTTTCTCAAACAGGTTTCCAAAGCTTCTTCTGGATCCTCCTCTTCGGGCAAATAATCTGGGTCGCACAGACTATCATCAGATTCACTATCTGTAAATTTTTCTTCGATCTCAATATTATCTTCTACTTCACTATCACCACTTTCATATAAGAGTTGTTCAAGTTCGGCATCTGTTAGTCCTTTTCTACTCATTTTCACAATATAAAATAACCGTACAATACTATCGATACGTCAGACTTACGTATTAAAATTTATCTTTTAATACTATCGACACGTAAATTTGACGTGCAGAGATTAAGATTATGGTACGGCATGCACACTACCACTTGGAAAATTGTACTAATCTGTGCAGAACATCTGGAATACATTATAAAGAGAGCACTGCTAGCGGCTGGAGTGGGAATTCGAATGGGCGGGGTTGCTGCAGAAGAGTTTTTGCACAAATACGTAATTTTTACGTATGATAGTATTCTAGGGTTAATATAATTAATGAAATACATTCATATGAAACTAGACAAAATTTATCTACCCCAGGTGAGAACAAACAGTGCTCTAAATAATCCCTTTTCTAAAGTCATCAACCTTTTGCCAAATTATATAAAAAATAAAAATAGTTATTCCTCATTCAAAGCAGAAATGATGCAATTTGTAAATGGCCATGAAACTTAAAATATATAGGTTCCGGTACTAGCATTTTTGCCTGATTAGGAACAATGCTTCACAAAAATGGGCTAAGAGATTATTTTTTCATACATTATACTGTGACTTTGTACACTTATTGAAATAAAAGCATATTTAATAAAATTAAAAAAAAAGAAAACTTTTTTGTTGGGTCTGCTCTTAGAATTTGTATATCGCTAGATTTTATAAAGTTATTTATTTTTGACTTATAATCTTCAGTTTTTAATATGACAGTGGCATTCCCGTTGCCACAATTTTTAATTGTTAGGTTATTATGTATTTTCATCTTTCTTTTTGATTGAATCTTAATACGTTGACACCTAGACATTTTCACCGCGACGCGAAATGTGGGGTGTCAACGTATTAAGCAGACTGCGCTGATTCAGAATTTGTGTTCAAAAAAAAATTTGTAGGACAATCAGTTTAGAAGTTGCGAATGTGAAAAATATCACTAACTTTGTTAATTTTCAAAATCCAAAGTTTAGGTTACCTCAAGATTTTGAAGGTGTATGTTTACTAATTCGAACAATGTTATACCTATACATACAACAATAACAATCTCATCTTCAAATACAGCTGAATCTTTACAAACATATAATTACACATATTAATTAATTTATTTTGTCAACAACTACATGCAACACGTAATACATAACATTTAACCTTTGACATTTCAAAATATTTTTGATGAAATTGGCAAACATAATTTTATATGGTTCTCGAGCTTTTTTATTTATTATAAAGGTGTAGTGTGCTGAGTTTCGTTATAACTCATTAAAATAATGTAATTTTCTAATATTAAATTTGTTTATTTAAAATTATTAAAAATCGTTAACATTTTCAAACAAAAAAAACATTTTATTAAATGAAAGAAATAGCACAAAATAAATGGAAAAAATTTCTGTGAAATTAAATTGAATATTCTAAATTATGGCCACCTTCTTGAATACACACCATGATTCTCTTTTTAAATGATTGTCTTAACGTTTTTTAAAATATCTGGAGTAACAGCACGAAAAGCATTTTCTATTCTTCTTTTTATATCGTCTGCTGTGGTATTACTATAAAATACATTTTTTTACATAGCCCCAATGAAAAAAATCCATTAAAGTTAAGTCTGGAGATCTTAGAAAATATTTTTCGTTTTGCCATAAAGCTCCGTGGCGTTCTTGGTGACTCACCCTGTACAACTCTCAGCGACGTCCTGCAAACGTCATATGAGTTGGATGTGACTTAATTCAGCTGATTTCTTGACGGCTTTTGGGAGGTTTCTTAAGGGCCAGGAATGATTCGTGGTACAAGTTAAATTTTTTTGGGTCCAAGATACGATTTATGGGTCCAAAGTACGATTTTTGGGTCTAAGGTACGAGCCACAGAGCTGTAAAAAAAGAAAGAAAGAAATATTGGAACGGAAGAATAGAATGAACGGATTAGAAGCTTATACTCCAATACAAACAAAAATCGAATTTAATTTTTTAAATAAAACCACATAAATCTGCTCCATTCTTATTAGTCCTGTTCCCCAATTAATCAGGAAATGCAAATTTGAAGCTAGAATAAAAACAAAAGAATTTATTAAAAATTTGTTTCGCGAAATATTCAGTTGCCACCTATTTTTTACAAAAGTGAAAAGAAAAAAAAAGGTAAAGGTTAAACTGGAAAATATGATACAATATATTAATAGAGTTAATTGTCCGGCGCTCAAATAGATCTCCAGAGGGGTTCCTGAAATACAATCGCCCTCTTTTACAGAAAACGTCGGGTAAGAACAACGGAGTTCATTCGTCAGAGAGAGTGGTCAGGATTTTCTAAGCAAGAAAAAATGATCCAACCTGGACCTATCTAACAGATACTTCTGTGGCCATCCATAACCTTTGAAATTTCGTAATATAACAATTAGCTGATTTTACATACCGGCCTCCCTGCTGACCGATTGAAAAATTCCGTTGCCCGATAAGGTTCGAATAAATAAATAAAACCCCATTGATTAGAGAACGTAAATTAAGGTACAATTACACTTATTTTTATGGACTGAAAATATATTTTCCTGATTATAGCATAAATAGACGGGTCTCTGAATAAAACATTAGAGCGCAACAACAAAAAAAAAACCTTTCAATAAAATCTTATGTTCACAAGAGAAAGAACAATTTATGAGACATACACTTAGTGAATATGGTAGTATAGGGTTCAAGTTTCAGTAGTGCACGTATATGACGAGGATGAATCGTCGGACACATAAAATTAAATCAATACCCATATGATTTTTGGCTCAAAAGAAAAAAATGTCAGGTTCAAAAACTTACGGTTTGAAATATCATCGTCGAACGTGACAGAAAAAAAGATTAGCTATGATAGGCTATATCTGCTTTTTATACTGTCACGGTCTAAATTGATCATTAAGTCTTGTTAAACGCTCATTCGAATAACTTCTCTATATCAATTACGTCGTAATCATAATATTTAAATGGTACCTTTATCAAAACTAAGTTTCTGCTGTGTTTATTATAGTAATTATCATCACCTTCACCATATTAGCAAGGTTGTTTCAATGTTGATGTTTTTTTATCAATAAGTTAACTCCAATTCTTATTCTATTTTATTTAATTAAAATACCTCACAATTACATTTATTTTAGAGTTCAGTTAACGCACTGTTTATATCTAAGTTTCGATTTTTATTTTGCCGTAACTACTTTTCTTTTAACCATATTATTTTTGTCAATAGAATATTGTTGGTAACTAAAGATTATCGATTGTTGAATTTATTAACCTCTTTCATATTATTTAACAAACTCACCGACGAACTTAATCCATATCCAATGTAAATTTTGGATATAATATTGTTATTTGTCTTTGTTAGCACATCCATAGTTGTTTCCAGGTGGTAATTCGAAAAATCTCTTGTGAATAACTGGGATATGTTATTTATAATCTTCTCTATGTGGTATTCGGCACTAACAACATTCTTTATTGATATGTATATTAGGCTGTTTAGTCTGAAATTGAGAAAATACAAATAATATTAACAAAAATGAAAGTTATTTTGGTTGAGAGTTTGAGTGTATCGACTTTTGATTGTCTCCACTTCTGGTTTTAGGTTACTGACCTGATAATCCCGGTGGGTTTTGTTCTGTTTCACTTCCTTTTCCAGTACTTAAGTTGATATTTGATAATTCTAATTTCTTAATTAAATTCAGACACATGACGATCACTTCGTTTTAATTTCTAGGTCAACATGTGAATAAACACTTGGTGGAGGAAACTTTTATATCACTTTTCTCCCTGGTTAACAACTCCGGTTATTGAGCGCTTATTTTGTCCAAAAGATCACAATATTCGAGTAAACAATCCTAAGTATATTTATTTATAACAAAATATAATGTTTATATCGGTTCTATTTGTCGTGATGGTGTGCGCTATGAACACATGTTCTTCCTTCTGCTCATACACTGGCTTAGTACTATTAGGAACACAGTTGCCGATTGTTATTGAATTTATCGAAAATCCATGCCTTTTATAGTTCATTCCTTAATTCAATTCAATTGAATGTCCATCTGATTTATTCTGGTTGTTAGCTGAAAATTAAGTTTGGCATCGGAGTTTAGTTTTACGCATGTGGTATTTTGGCAACGATCCTGGTGCGAAATTTGGGAAATTCTCCTTTTCCGGCCATCTTTTACCACAGAAAGCATATTGAAGAGTGGTTAGAGTTTTTAATCTAAAATTTTATTATCCAGTTTGTATGGGATTTGATTGAAACTCTATATAATTAATCTCCATCAATTCAGTTAGCTTATCTTTTGTTTATCTTGGCTATTTTCTGATTTTTTTTGAGGAGATTTTATTGATAATACTACTACGTAGGATTTTTTGCCGTTCTTCAGGTAAGCTATTCATGTTTTATAACTGAAGAGTAATTTTCTCGATTCTGCTTGTTATGCTAAATTCAGCGTTTTATTAATTTTGCTTTCTTCCTATTAGAATTTTATGGTGGATAATCGAATCACGTTTTTTTGGACTTGTCGATTCGATTCCAGACATTCAGTGGTTACATCCCGTCTTTGACTTGGATACCGTATTTAGTTATTTCGTTGTTGAATCGTTTGGACAAGCACAAGCATAATATAAAAAACCCTCCTGGCCAGAGGCGAGTTAAGTTTTTTTTAATGATTATTGTTTACCACTTCTTCTATTTTGCTAATTGATTTGAGTTTAAATTGACTTGATATTTGATTTCTTAATTAATGTTTATTTCTCAGTTGTCAATATTAAATAGTTTTATTGTTGTGCCATAGTTTGTTAACGACTTCATGGGCGTGGGTCAATGTTTTCGTAAACTCTTTTTGTTTCCTTTTTTTTACAAATGGGGATCAAATAATTTGTGTAATATAATAATCAATAGGTATTGGACTTCTTTTAACTGATGTGTTTATAATCACAATGATTTAATTTTCTTATTTTCTGTGATTTTTCCATTTATCTTTTTGAATATAATTAAGTAATTCAATAATTAATTTTGTACAATTATTATGAAAGTATCCTCCGTTTACCCTGTATCTTGTGTTGAGATGTTAGAGATTTTCTATGTTTTCTTCTCTTGGGTTTTTTTTTTCGGCGAAAAATTTGCCTGGACATTGACTGCAATACCCAGTTCTTCACGCCCTCAAGTTTCCCATAATTCAGCGATTCTCAGGGACAAAAGGAAATCAGCTAAGTCTACTTTATTATAAATCTTTGTTTGTTTCGTACTTTGTTTATTTTCGTTTTTTAATTTTCCTAGTAGGCCAGTCTAGGCCATAGTTATTATTGCGCACTCTTTATTTTACTTTAAGCTAATTATTAAAGTTAAGTTAACTTGGAACACGTGATCACGTTGCAGTTTACAGCTTTAAAGATATTATAATAAAAAAAAACTTATTGTAACTTTAACACCTATATATTTCTATGTTTCTTACCTATTTTTTGTTAAATTGGTGACATTTGAAGAGACTGTGTTTTACTTGGCAGACTGTCCAGGAGGCATTAATTACTTTGATTCCCCCCCCCTTTTTGGAGTGGCCTTGTAGTTTACGGTGGCTGGTAGAGTATCGACCAGTTCGTGATCAACTAGAGACTTCCAGTTTAGTCGGTAAACTGGTGGCGCCGAACCTACTTACAGAATACTCCCTAGCCGGTGTTGCTCGCACCTTTTTAAACCACTGGTCGGTACTATAGCATAGCCCATTGATTATGCTAATTTGCCTTTAGTCTAAATTCAATTTAGCTTCTAAATTTTGTTGTATATATATATATATATATGTATATATATATATATATATATATAAATTTTTTTTTTCCATTTTTCGTGGGCATTAGGTTAATAGTAAACACAGTATCAATTTATGTTTTAATTTGACGTTTCGCTCCCTCAATTTGGAGCATTTTCAAAAACTTCACATATCGATGTTTTACAATAAAATGAACAAGTTTAAACGATTAAAATTGAATGTAGACATACAGGTGATAAAAACTGGTAGTTAATAAAATAATTTCATAAACAAATAAAATCGAAAGTACATGCTTCAGAAACAATTCATTTACAGTATACAAGGGACAGTTAAATAGTTGATGTTATTATTATAATATATCTGGCTTAGATTTTTGATATCTTGTTTATCGTTTACTACATTGTTCTCTTTTTTTATATGTATCATTTCTTTTATTGTTAGTTTTTTGTAATTAGAGTCTTGGTTTATTATTTTAGTATTATTAAAGTCGAATTTATGTTTTTCATTTTTCTCATGTTTATGAAGTGCAGTGGAGGCGTTTTTTGTATATTTATGGCCATTGAGTCTATTTTCAAGGTGTTGGGTTGTCATACCTATATATTTTTTAGGACAGTCAAAACATGGTATTGAGTATATGACGTTAGATTTTTTTGACGTATTTATTTGACTTTTTAATTTTGAGAACAATGGTGATAGAGTGTTTTGTGCCTTATGACAAACTTTTATGTTGTGTTTAGATAATATATAATTTAGTCTTTCCGATAGTTGATTCGTATATGGCATTGCGATGTATGTATGAGGGGGTAGTGTATTGGTTTGTGTTGAATGTCCTAAACCAAATAAATTGCAATATATTATTTTTTAAAAGATACGTTGATGATTGCTTAGCTGCCGTTCCATCCGATGAAATAAATCATATATTGGCTGCTTTCAATGGTTTTAATCCTAAGCTTCAATTCACAATAGAAACAGAACAAAACAATACCATAAATTTTCTGGACATGACACTTATTAAGACTGGAGATAATAAAATTACAACAAAACATTTTTTTAAAGAAACATCATCCGGTCGCTACTTGAATTACCACTCCCACCATCCTAATTCCCAAAAAAACAGCGTAATCATAGGATTAATAGATAGAGCAATCACACTTACATCACCTGAATATCGTCCAGAAATTCTATATCAAACCAAAACTATATTACAAAACAATCACTATCCATCCAAACATATTGACAGAATTATTAAACAACGTACACATAAATATTACAATAATCAATCCCATTCAACACAAACCAATACACTACCCCCTCATACATACATCGCAATGCCATATACAAATCAACTATCGGAAAGACTAAATTATATATTATCTAAACACAACATAAAAGTTTGTCATAAGGCACAAAACACTCTATCACCATTGTTCTCAAAATTAAAAAGTCAAATAAATACGTCAAAAAAATCTAACGTCATATACTCAATACCATGTTTTGACTGTCCTAAAAAATATATAGGTATGACAACCCAACACCTTGAAAATAGACTCAATGGCCATAAATATACAAAAAACGCCTCCACTGCACTTCATAAACATGAGAAAAATGAAAAACATAAATTCGACTTTAATAATACTAAAATAATAAACCAAGACTCTAATTACAAAAAACTAACAATAAAAGAAATGATACATATAAAAAAAGAGAACAATGTAGTAAACGATAAACAAGATATCAAAAATCTAAGCCAGATATATTATAATTTATTATAATAATAACATCAACTATTTAACTGTCCCTTGTATACTGTAAATGAATTGTTTCTGAAGCATGTACTTTCGATTTTATTTGTTTATGAAATTATTTTATTAACTACCAGTTTTTATCACCTGTATGTCTACATTCAATTTTAATCGTTTAAACTTGTTCATTTTATTGTAAAACATCGATATGTGAAGTTTTTGAAAATGCTCCAAATTGAGGGAGCGAAACGTCAAATTAAAACATAAATTGATACTGTGTTTACTATTAACCTAATGCCCACGAAAAATGGAAAAAAAAATTTATATATAAAGGTTAAAGAAAATCAAACAATTTATATATATATATATATATATATATATATATATATATATATATATATATATATATATAAAAAGAACAGTTGGTCTTCATACCACCTGTAGAAATTCAAGAAAAGAAAACTTCTCAATAAAATAGTGCGTGGCAATACGTCGCGGCAATCACAAAAAAAAATCACTGTTCACACTCGGGCCGTCGCAACCGGGAGTTTTTATTAGGCCGCACTCTTGCTGCCCGTCAACTCCCATCGTCCAAATTTTCTTTCTATTTATTTCTAATAATTTGGGACGTTTGTTATTCAAAACATCCATTTCATTTTGCCCTTGCTTTTTTCATTTTTTGTTTTCATGATTGAATGTTAATTTTAATTAATTTATCTATGCTAAGTTGCAAAATTTGTCTGTTTTTTTTGATAATCAAAACATCGGTGTGTTTTTGATTCAATTATTTTCGCGTCGACCTTGTGGTTTGTTTAAATTGTTTGATTAATTTTTCTAGCTCTAGGTCGTTTTATGTTATTTTATATTAAATTGAATTCAACTGATATTTGATTTAAAGATAATTATATCTATATAGGGTGTCCTACATTTCCTTGCCATATTTCGTGCTTATTACACCATCAAGGATACCCTTACTAGAAAAAGTCTGATCATCGAGGGCCCTCCTACTAGAAAATGTTTTGGCATCAAGGTTTTCCTACTAGAAAAAGTATAGGTATCGAGAATCCCCCCACTAGAAAAGTTTTTGTATCAAGGAACCCCCTAATGAAAAAATATTGATTCCTCATATAAATGGGTATGTGGTGTGGGCAAACTGCCACGAGAAAACTTATTTCCCACAGTATGAGCAATACACGGTTTTGAAATTAAGTAAGGTATGGGAATAATAAAACAGTTGTTGAAAAATTTTAATTAAATATCTCATTAAAATCGGCTGATTATATTTTAACGACCGGAATAATAATCAATTCGCCTTGCATTTTTAGTACAAATATAACGTATCTAACGACCGAAGAAAAATGTAGGGCACTACAAAATTCTGCATCTCTCAGAAATTTATACGAGGAAATGTGCAAACCTACGACGGGATTACAATTCGAATCTCACAGGTATCGTCTCAAGACTTACACGGATTGTTTTTTGGGTTCCGAATTGGTGGATTGGTTGATTTTTCAACAGAAATCCAAAAATAGGTAAATTTTCTTTAACAATTTTAAATTATCGAATCATTACGTTACAATTTTTCATAATTTACATATTTCGTTTATTATTTAACGTTTTTTATACAAAAACTAACATCGAAATTATATTGTGTTTTATTTAGGATTCAAGCGTCTGCTATATGTCAAGCACTTTTGGAAGGCGGTTACATCGAAAGCGTTTCTGATCCGACAACTTTTATAGACGGTTACGCTTATTACCACAAAAAATTAGTGTCTTATCCCGAATTAACGACGTCGGGTGCGAATTTCGACGTACCGTATACCGACGAACCTCATTGGGTACAACAGATTCCTCACGAATCAAGTACGACTGATTCGGACAACGAACAACCGTCCCCCATGGATATTCGACAAGGGAATTTATTTTTGTCTTCTTCTTATATGCTCGATTTAAATTTGGAAGCTAATACGGTGTATCTGTCACGACCGCCGGATGAATATAAGACGCAAAACGTGGTTAGTGGCGTGTCGGATCAACAGGAAAAGAAGGAAATGTTGGTCGTTAGACCTACGGAACAGATAGACGTTACACCGGAATCAGGTATTTATGTTTTTATTTTACTTTTTCGCCCAATATTATCTAATTTGCGAGGAAAGTATTGGTTTACCCCAAAGAAAGTTTGAATTTTGGATTTTTCGATTTTCAGCAAAAAAAACGCGAAAAAACGGTTTTTATAAAAAAGATCTTGTGTGTATGTCGTCGTCGTCGGTCACTTTTCTGTCCTATTAGCACCATAAAGCCCCTGGAGTATATACAATTTTTTGATTGGATATTGTTCAGGGCGTCTTATAGATCAACCCTATTGATTTTCAGTTTATTAGAGCCAGTACAATGGGTTGTATGGTAGGGGAGGGTGGGGCACAATGGAACACAAAAGTTAGTTTTGCCCATAGCTCCCCACATGATTTTTTTTTCATCATTTTAATGATTTCCTTTAACCTAAGGATCTAAGCTATGAAAGAAATGCATAAGTGACCGTGAGCGGACATTTTCCAAAAAATGAATTTTGTCTCATTGTGCCCCATTCCTGGGGTACAATGACACAGGGCATGGGGTACCTTGGAACAATTGAAAAAAACACGATAATTCATAAAAAACTTTATTTTTTGAATTGAAGATGTCAAGAGAAGGCATTTAAAAAAGAGGTAAGGATCTGGAATTGAAAACAGAAAATACTTTTGTTTAGTCAATGTTCAAATTGCCAAAATCAACGTTAAATGAGATGAAGCCCTTTTGTCTTTTAGTGCCCTGGAGCACAGAAGGATTTTCCAGTAGCATCTTTATGTCTTTGTAATCAATAGCGGCTATGTCATCCACAAGAGGTTCGACAAATGTGTTGCATTTTCGGTATCGTAGGAATTTGACCTCATTGTCTCCCTCATCATATTTCATCTTGGTGATTTGACCAACATAGAATTTAGATTGGCTTTTAAGCTTGAACTCGATCAAAACATAATCTCCCAAAACAGGAAGTCGATTCAATTCTGCAAAATGGTCGGGCTCAACAGCAAAAATCTCATCTGTGTCCATGTCGTCGTCTGTGTCTGCATATTCAATGTCATTATCGTCTTCTTCGTCGTCCTCTTATGAATGAACTGGAGCATGTTCACTAGATTTTTTCTTCTTCGTTTTTGGTTGATTTACGAACACCTGCCTTTTAACAGACAGTATTCTGGAAGTTGAAATCGGCTGCTTCTTCTCTGCAATGGATTTAATTTCTGGAGTACTCGTGGTTATCATACTCTTTCCTTTCTTCCGCTGCTTTGGATTAGTTTTTCGTTCTCCTGCTTTTGGATAACCACGAAAATCTTCGGGAGATAGGAAGCATGACTTGGACCAGCTCCTGGATCAAGGATACCGATGTCTGTATGGTTTGCTTCTTCCATAGAAGCTGCTCTTTCTTCTAGGGAAGCTGCTCCTTCTTCTTCTTGAGGGAGGGAGCCGTTGAGCAAATCACTTGGCACAGCATAATCATTTCTCCCGGGTGGTTGATCGTCCACAACGGTAGGAGGCGGTCGGTCAGTCACATAATTGCATAATAAGTCTGCTTCTGTAAAAATATCTCGATCAAACGGATATATCCCACTTTTTTTAAAACCTGCAATTATGTTGGAAGGTGTCATGCTTTTCTGATGAGCTGTGTTCACGAAGGATGCTGTATTATAAATTGAAGCAATTTTGCCAGGGTTTTGCATTATCCAAGAGTCAAGTGCTGCATTATAATAAGTTTTAAAAGGCCCGAAAACCGCAACATCTAGTGGTTGCATTTTGTTGCATGAATGGGGAGGTAAAGTCAAAACGGAGACACTGTTCTCCTTACATAGCACAAGAGCTTCCAGGGACAAGTGACTTTCTACATTGTCATAGATTCATAGAGTGGGGTTCTCTCCAGAACTGCAAGTGTGGTGAATGAAATGCTTAATAACTTCCACAAAAAGTTCTAATGTCATCCAACCGCTAGGGGAGGCTAAGGCCAGTGTGCCTGGAGGTGCTCCTTGAGTCATGTGGTCTTTGACATGAACACGTGGAAAAATCATGACTGGCGGAATTGTGCTGCCAGACGCAGAAATTATGGACACTGTAGTGACGTTAGTTTCTTTTTCCCCACTTGTAGCTTTGCACACTTGCTTGACGCCTTTTCAACCACAATTCGCTGGGGTTTCTGCACAGTTGATGTGGCTGTTTCATCCAAATTGAACACCCTTGTCCCATCTCCAAACTCTGGGTGTTGTCGATACAGTGTTTCCAAGTTATTGAAGAACACACAAACATTTGATTTGGTGAACGAAGTAGCACGAGGCAAGCTGCAAGCCTCAGGAGTTCGTTGGCTGAGTTTGGGGTGCCTTTTCAGAAAACCGTAAAACCAGTCAATTCCTGCAATTTTCTTCTCACCCCATGATATAGGGCATGGTATTTTGTTCATAACTGCCATTTCGTATGGCAACTCGTCAGCAATCTTCAACTGGTAGGCCATAAAACATTTTAGAGCACATAATGAGGTAGTTTTCCAGTTTCTCCTCCTGCTTCAGTGTGGAGACCATCCTAACTGTGTAGTTAGGTGCATATTTCATATTCTCTTCTCCACCATCACCATATTCTTTTCTTTTCTTCACATATCTTGATAAAGTGACATAACTAACGTTCTTCAATGTAGCAGCACGTCTTAAACTGTTTCCATTCATGACCATTTCCACTGCTGCCTTCATGTCATCTTCCGAGAAGAGCCTCTTGGTACTCTTGCGCTGTCGATTTCGCACCATTTCTGAATCAAGAAGAAAAAACCATACTTACTGCACAATGAAAAACACAAGGGGCACAATTAAACGTTTCATTGTGCCCCAAATTCATCTGTTTCAAGGAACCCCAAACACGCCATTTTGCTTTCCCATACTCTGTACCACAAACGTGAAGCAGTAGAAATGCGAAAGTCGAGCAAAAGCTTCAGCGATAGATGTACAATGAAATACCATAAAAGCCGATTGAATTAAAAAATCACCTTTACCTGGAGACAAAAATCCGTTGGCGCTAAATTTTTACTTTCACAGCGAAAAACAACACATTACCTCGTCAAGTTTGGTACGCGACTGATGAGCAGGGGACGATTAGCTGACTTTGTTGGGTGTGGCCCGTAGCGTTTACTACCGGAATCCCGTTGCACTGGACACTTCTGTAAATCCGGTACACGAACTGTTCCACTGTGCCCCGTGTTCCATTGTGCCCCACCCTCCCCTACTCGAAGTACCACATTTTTTTTTGGGAAAATTTCAGTTTGTTAGCACGATACAGCCTCCAGAGTGCTTACAAGTGACCAATTTTATGATTGGATATTGTTCAGGGCGTCTCACAAAGGAACCTTATTGATTTTCAGTTCATCAGAGCCAGTACAATGGGTCCCATAAATGCAGATATTCTACATTTTTGGTTATTGCTAATTTTTAATAAATTTTGGTAATTTTTTCTATATAATAATATCGTGTCTTATTATATGTTTTTTTAAAGGTTGGTTTAACGCAACTAATAATTTACGTGAAGAGAACGAAGAAAAACTCGCTTACACCATTCTGAGCGACACTTTCGAACAACACGAACACAATTTATTAAAACAGTTGTTGTTATCGAAAGGTCTCGCTTATTCTTGGTCAGAAATCATCGTTTCGCTTCTACACGATATAATTGGAATTATACGACCAGGTATTTGATTCGATCCGACGAAATTAATAACGAATAAACTACATTTTGTTTTCTCTTTTTAATTTTAGATAAAAATCACGACGCTATAGACTTAGATATCCGACACTACGTTCAATTTAAGATGTTAACGGGCGGTCTGAGAAGCGATACGTCTTTAATAGGAGGCGTAGTTTGTAGTAAAAATGTAGCGCACAAAGATATGTTAACTGATATAGAAAATCCGAAAATACTTTTATTGGAATGTTCTGTCGTTTATCAAAGGACCGAAGGGAGGCTTATGTCACTTGAACCGGTTCTAATGCAGGTTACTATAATTTTTTTATAAATTCATCATTTTTTTTAGAATATGTAGAGTTAAGTTATTCTAACCTTTTAACTGGTAATTTATGATCGTTCCTCGTATTATTTAAATCATTTTTATTCATATTTCTACAAAAAAATTAATTGAACGGTTGTTATTAATAAATTATTTACTTTATTCTAATCTCTTAATTGGTAATTATTGATCGTTCCTCGTATTATTTAAATAGTGTTTCGCATATTTCTACTCAAAAATCAATTGTACGGTTAAATAGCAGTAAGTAAAACGCAAAATCCGTACTACAGTATATATTAGTTGCAAGTTGAAGGGGCAACTAGTTTCGGCTTACTGATCATCAGTCTTTTCTGTTTAATTGTATGGTTATTTGTTTTTTTGTTAGGAATACGAATATTTGAAAAACGTGGCGACCAGAATCAGTGCTCTCAAGCCGAATGTGGTGTTGGTACAAAAAAATATATCGAGACTGGCCCAGGATATGTTGCGCGGTTACAACATCACTTTGGTGCATAACGTTAAACAAAGCGTTTTGGAAAGATTGTCGAGGTGTACTCAAGCAGACATTGTGTCTTCGGTCGACGCCCACATTGGCGTACCTAAATTGGGAACTTGCAAACGTTTCTATCTGAGAAGTTACAAAATTAACGGAGGTAATTTAATTATTCCTTGTATTTTTTATTCTATTTTCAATTTTTCCGTAAATGTTAACTCAGTGGTCTCGCTTGGAAGAATTTTCAAAAATGTTTTTTAATACATAATTTTTTTAATGTTCTTTTCAAAATTTTTAATTCTAAATTTGTTTTAAAAAAATCCTTTTTTTCAAAATCTGTTTCTCAAATTTTTTCAAATCCTCCATCAAAATTAATTTTTTCAAAATGTTTTTTAATATATTTTTTAAATTCTCATTTCTAAATTTGTTTTTAAAACAAAAGTTTTTATCAATTTTTTTAAAAATATTTTGCAATTTTTTCGTCTAAATTCATTTTTTCATATTTTTTAAATCTTTTTCATCTAAATTCATTTTTTCATATTTTTTTAAAATTTACTTTTCAAATTTTCTCTAAATTTTTTAATTATTTTTCTAATTTCTTATCAGTGGTCCCGCTTCGAAGAATTTTTATAAAATATTTTTAAACTTTCTTTTCAAAATTTTGTTATCAAAATTCATATTTAAAAATGATTCTATAAAAATTTACTTCGAAATTATTTTTCAAAATCTTTTTTTAATTTCTTTTTCCAAAAAATTTTTAAAAAACCTCTTCAGTTTTCTTTAAAATATTTTCAAATTTCTTTTTAAAATTTTTAAAAAATTTTTCAATGGTCTTTTGGAAGTGTTTTCATATATGATTTCGAACATTTTTTTTTTTAATTTTTTTCTCAAAATTTTATCAAAATTTATATTTAAAAATTTTTTCATCAAAATTTCTTTTGAAATCATTTTTCAAAATTTGTTTTTACAAGTTTTGTTCAAAATTTTTCAACCAATGGTCCCGCTTGGAAGAATTTTAATGAATGTTTTTTTCAAAATGTTTTTTTAATGTATATATTTTTTAATTATCTTCTCAAAATTTTTGTTTCTAAATTTGTTTTTAAAAATGTTTAGAACTTTTTTTTCAAAATCTGTCAAATTTTTTCTTAAAACCCCCATCAAAATTAATTTTTTCAATGTTTTTTAATATATTTTTTAAATTTTCTTTTCTAAATTTGTTTTTAAAACAAAAATTTCTATCAATTTTTTTAAAAATGTTTTCAATTTTTTTTATTTTTTCATCTAAATTAATTTTTTCATATTTTTCAAAATTTTTTGTTCAAATTTTCTTTAAATTTTGTTAATTATTTTTCCAATTTTTTTGAAAAATTTTCTATCAATGGTTAGGTTCGGAGAATTTTCAAAAATGTTTTCAAACATTTTTTTAAATTTTCTTTTCAAAATTTTATTAAAATTTATATTTAAAAAATTTACTAATAAATTTTTTTTTAATATCTTTTTCCAAAAACTTTTTAAAAAATCATTTTTTTTCAAAACATCTTTTTCAAGTTTTGTTCACAATTTTTCAATGAGTAGTTCCGCTTGGAGAATTTTCAAATATTTGTTTCAAAATTTTTCTTAACATTTATTTTTAAATTTTGTTTTATTTCCTTTGGACATCAAATTTCTGCAAGATTTTTAAATTTTTTTTTCAACTAATTTTATTTATTACGACAACGCTAATTCTACCACACATCAAGCACTATTTAGCATTGTTTTTGTTATACGGGAGGCAGTTAAAAAGGACACCAATGAAATTAACCTATTTCCAGATCGTACGAAAACACTGATGTTCTTCGAAGGTTTACCAGCACCTCATCTGGGCAGCACCGTCTTATTACGAGGGGGATCCGAAACGGAATTATCGAAATTAAAAGATGTGTCAATTTTTATGTTGTTCGCTTTGTACAGTTGGCGATTGGAAAAATCGTTTCTCATGGACGAATTCGCGATACCTCCGAACCCTAACGAATTTTTAGACGACAATACGCCGGAAACGCCCGAAAAGAAATCCGGGATTTCCGGAGAGCGAGACGAACAGAAAAGAACCGAACGACCGGTGATGAAGAGGATCAGTCGGGACGAACAATTAGTGGAAAATCGAAAAACTCTCGTAGACGATTTCACCGATCCTTTGCAATCGAAACAAGAATTCTTCGAGGTTAAATCTACGGGGGAAACGCTCGCCGTCGCCCAATTGCCGTTTTCGAACAATTTCAAAAAGCAATTGGACGATACCATTTTATGCGTCAGTCCTTACGTCGTGTTCTCGGTGCCTTATTTGGAAACCGAAACTGGTAAAAAATGCAAATTGAGAAGATACTTTCCGGACGATTTATATTTTAGCGTCCATTTTGAAAATAACGTCAAGAATAAATGGAAGAATAATTCGGAGGATTCTAAAAGCGATCACGTTGAATTTAAAGAAAAGGTAAGTTTTTATTTTATCGATAATACTATAAATATTTTTGAAAAATTTCTTCATCGATTAAATTTAATCCTTTTTCGTGATGAATAACGTCGTAATCTAGTCCTTGTATCCATCCTCCATTGATCCAGGGCTCTTGGAGTAGCCGAATATGAATATTATCTTCAATAATCCCTCTTGTACGCATACTGGTTGCTGCTTTTGAAGGTTGGAGGTTTATTTGAAGACAGTTGAGCTTTTGGTTGCTCATTTTGTCGCTGGCTTTGGAGGGCCTTTTGGCTTATCCTCCTTCCTAGCACCGCCGACATGAAGTCTATCCTTTGCCCTAGGCACTTTTTTGCCTTTTTTACAGATTTCTCTTCGCCTTTGGGATTACTTGTAGTCTGCTCTTTGGTGATTACTGCATCTGTTTTGGTACCTAAGGCACCAGGTTTTGCGTGGTCAGGTATGGCAGATTTGGATTTGCCGCTCCTCGCCCTGGGGATTGTGTGTCCAAACTTGAAGTTTACGACGAACCCTGTTTTTCTTAGCCTCTCGGCCGATTGAATATCTGCCGAAGGAATAAGTAATTCTAGAGGGTCTGTGGATTTTTTCTTTAATACTCTCTAGTTGGTTGCATTGAAGATGTTGTTCTGTGCCTCAATCAGACCCAGGATCTTTTTCCGTGGTGTACTCATGGCTGCCTGGCTAGTCCGCTACCAAAAACTCGTTGTGAGGCATTGCTGCCTCTTCAACGACCTTCAACTCGGCGCCCTCCCAGGGCTTAATGTCCCCATTACACGGTGGCGTTATCGGTGCACATTAGGACTAGCGATCCAGGTCTGTTATGTGACATGTGGACGTAAGTCTTTGTTGTAGCCTTTTTCCCTAATTCAACAATCTTATCTAGTATAGCTTCCTTCGCAGTTTCTATTTGTTCCACATCCAGGAGAACCTCTGGATAGTTAGTCGGCAGAATATCCACTTTTATTCCTTCAGTAACCTGACTAATGGTTTGGTTTGGTGGCCGTTGAGGCATAGTTTTTTCTTCGTTGATCGTCGGAAATCTTTTCCTCTGATCGGATTCTTATTAGTCCTTTGTCAGCAGTTGTCTTCCTCTCTAACGGTTCAGCGGCCTTTCTCCTGACCTCTTCTATTGGGAGGCCTTATTTGACGAGATATTCAAACCTCTTTCTAGCAGCTCTGGGGAGCCTTATTCTCCCTTTCCTCTTCAAGAGGGATTTTGAGGTTAAATCAATTTCTTCCTTACTGCCAAATTTGAGGAGAACAGCTACAACATCGAGATGTTCAACGTCCTGTACTATACTGGTCGTTTCCATGCCTCGTCCTGGGTTTTTTCTCTTAGAGAGAAGCTAAGGAAATAATCGTCATCTACGGCAGGGTCCTGCATGCCGCAGGAAGGCTATTGTAACCAGTGTGTGCCAGGTGCCCTTAAGTTCACATATTAACAACTAGTCCGCCCACTAGCCTTGCAGTCATAGGTCTATGCTGTTCCATCTTAGACTTTGGAAGACTTTTATTGTAGTTCTCTTCTACTTGGCCAGCTGTTTAAGAGAAGCCCCCACGTCTTATGAAATGCGGTGTGTATCAGGTTTCCATAGAGGGATCCCATCCCCATGGGTGCTCCGGACATCAGATCATCCACGCGCCCCAGAAAACAAGCTCCCTTCTCCGCGCTGTGGTTCCTGGTACTTACCCTTATATTAGGGGGATTTTTTAAATTATGCTTTGTTTAGATCTGTTGTGTTCAGGTCACAACAGTCTCTCGCAACAAAGCTTTAGAGGCCATTGCTATGCAGGGTCACCTCTGGCAGGGTGCTATTCTTCATATCGCACAACGGTCTTGGGATAAGTGTCCCCGAGAGGTTTGTCTGTCCTCCACGTACTAAACTCTTTAACCCCAAAAACTTGACGTAGACTTGATTTCTTCTGTCAATCTAGGAACTAGGAACTTATCAACAAAACTTAATACCAATATAACAGTGTTGCCAATACAAAATATTAATTTACAATTGCTAATATCTAACATATAAATGGAGTATCAAATCTCAACAAAAAACATATTTTCACTGAAAGTGGAGGATGTTCAATCTGTACATTTTCCTCTTGAAGCTAACAAAAATGTTAATAACTCGACCAAATGACTTTTTATGATCAATAAAGTCACGTTTCCACTTCCAGCGATGATGAAAGGGATGTCTCCGTCAATTTAAGATCTTTTAAATATTTGATAAAAATAATTCCACCGAATGGTTCATAATACATTTTCTAACGATGTTAAGAAAATTTAAAGATGAAATAAAACAATTTAAATTGTTTATAACTTCATTATGTTTGAACTAATGTTCAATCTAAACTTGGAAGGCGTTTCGCTATTACAGTAGTTTTATCAAACGAGTAAAGGTGTAATGAAAAAATGTTTTAATATATACAGTGCATAAATACAGAATTCTACGAATATTAACAAAGGTATTGAAAAAGTTTACCTGGAAATACATTCACTACAAACATTCTTAAACTATCTCCTTGGTAAAAAGGTTTAATAAATGAGGGTGATTGATATCTATTTGGTATTTAAGAAGGTTACCTGAATATTTGTTTTTATTTATCTCAAGAGCTTCTAAAAGATTTAATCTAAAGAATTTAGGTTCTACATATAAAATTTCAAAATTTGGGTCGAACGTGTGTTGGTTTTAAATGATTTCAATAGTTAGAATCTAATTTTTTGTTGTGAATGAATTGTACAACTCTACCCTTTGTTACCAAGTTGTTTCTTGAACAAAAAAATCCGCTGTCACCACTTTAATAAATGCTGTCACCAAATGTAATAAATTAGACCCTTCTATCTCGGGTCCGCTGTCACCAGTGTAATAACTTGCTGTCACCAAATGAAATAAAGCAGCCGAGCGTGAAAAAAATAAATCCAGTCCGATTTAGGCGGGGACCTCCTGGGCTTAATTCGGTAGAATTACCTTTACCAAGCCAGAGTTGATCTCTTTGTTCAGCCTCGTATCCAAATGCACTGCTCACTCTAGAGGGAAAGTCGTGGTAGAGATCTGAATAAAGTTTCGGTATCACAAATGTATAAAAAATATATTATATATTTCACCGTATAAATATGACCAAAAAAAATATTAAATATTTCCCAATAAAAATTATTATACACTTATATACAAAATTTTCAATGTGTGAATGGGCCGTATGATTTCGTCCCTATTTCGTAATTGACCTGCCTCACTGCGAGAATAATTGTCTACTGAAAAAAAGGGTACTAATTCGACCGCTGCTAATTTTCTATTTGTCGAATGTCATTGTACTTTATGTAAATAGAATGGAAAAGTAGAGAACTATAATTCTGCTGATTTGATAAATCTTATCGGTAAACAGTTCAGTATGTATTAACAAAAATTCGGAGTTGCAGTTTTGCTTCCTTCGCGAATAAAATATAATTTTTATTTATTTCACTAGATATGAGTAAATGATATAACCGCGTCTGATAAACAAAATTATTTAATCGTTGCGAAAATTCAACGATAACCTGATTTTACGGAGACAAAATCATACGCTCCGGGCAAATTATATAAATTACAATTAGCCTTGTTTTGAAATTTACCTAGCGCCTATCTACGGGGTGTGCGAGATTTATGTGACAAAAAAATAAAAGAAAACTCGTTCCTACAATCTTGTGTAAAATCTTACTATAATATCTCACACAATAAAATTATATCTATAAAACGAGCGGTGCACAAATTATGAGCCAGGACCTACAGATTTAACTGAACCTATGAACTTGTCCAATAACACAGTGAAGAAACTGTTATATATTCTACCCATGCAAATATTTATGGTATCAATATCAAGTTTAGAATCAGCGCACTACAAAAATAGATAAATCCTTCCCAAAAAAATCTTAGACTTGTTCAAAAACTTACTGTGTGGAAACTTCCCTTCTCCTGTCTCTGCTCACTGACTGATTTCAATATTTATCTAGAAACTGCGGATGACGCTAAATTTCTAGCACACAGTGTCGAGGTATGCTGGATCACGGTCGGAGAGAGAGTTTTTACCGTTTTGTTTTCCTCAGGGGGGCAGCGTTCACTGTCAAGGATATCTGAGTATTGCTTTGACGCCCTGACACAACGGAGAGAAACTTCTCCCTATGAACCCGCGAACACTAAAAAAAACTGACACCCGTTACCGTGACAGGGAAGGACTTTTTCCCTTCGCGTTTTTCGCCCTACTCTGTGTCCTGTCTGCTCTGAACTTACTTTTTATCATTCCCCCAACTTTTCTTCGGGGTTTTGTGCTGAATTGCAAAGGCTGCATTTTTTGTTTTAGAGTGGTCTCAATTTTTATTACTAACCATTTGTATACAAAACAATAATTTAAATTTGCCCTAGTTAATTGTATGTCGAATTCTACTTTTATTATATTTGAAATAAAATATACATTTTACCGTGTGTTCTGAAAGTTACTGATTTAATTTTCTCCTATTTAATATTCGCATTTATTACAGAATTTCCAGGTCAACTTTTTCACTACCTTTGTTAATATTCGTAGATTTTTTCATTATACCTTCATTCTTTTAAGAAAGTTACTGTGTTAGCGAAACTAGTCACTAGTTTAAATTGAACATTAGTTCAAATATAATGAAGTTTTAACAAATTGTTTTATTTCATCGTTCAGTAGGTTCTTTATCAAATAAAAGCCTCATCTATTCAAGTTAAGCAAATTATTAAATAATCGATTTTCGATCATTTATTCATATTTTAATTATAGATAAAACCTCTTCATCCGTTCCTTTTGACGAAATTGACCGAAAGCGGCGAAGACGCGAACGTACAGAATCTCCTGGCTCATTTTAGAGCTTGCGGAGGACGATACGAAAAAAAAGATAATATTTGTATCAAAGTACAAACACTTAAGCGTGAAAAACCATTGGAAAATAATCCAAAAGACGTTCTAGATCCAGCAAATCATCAAAAATTGGCCGTGCTCTTTTGTAGTTACAGCGCAGAATCGAATAACGCGCCCGCGTTTTGCGTAAATCCTTGGTGAGTGTTATTTAAAAAGTATCCCGTGTAAAAAAGATTTTATTTTTTTTATATATTTTTGAGATATTTTTTTTATAAATGTGTTTGGTACTGTATATTTAGATGTGTAGGAACATTTTATACAATTTTTAAAGCATAGGCGTAGAATTGTTGATTTGAATGAACTAATCGTAACTTCTTTATTTGTTATATTCTCAGATGACAAAGTAATTAGTTTAATACAACAATAACACCGAATTTGTATGTAAATTAATTAATTAATAAGTATAATAATTAATAATAACGTTGCTGCTTACAAGATCCTCATTAAATAATTATTTATTAAAACAATTATTAGTTTTCGTCCCATTGAAGCCAAGTTGATAAACAATTTATTTTATTAATGAATTACAATTATGCATTATTACCAAATGTTTGATTTTTTTATTTTAGGTACAGCCAGGTACAGGACGCTCTTTTTTGATATTACAAGAGTTTTATTTTATTTTTACTATAATTGCCAAACTACGGCTAGATCTTGCAAGTTATTTAATTTACCAATCAAAATTTTTTTAGGATAGTCTACATGGATTTTTACGGTCGAAACGACATACCGTTGGGTTGTTTCTTGGAACGATATTGTTTTCGATCGACTTACAATTGCCCGTCGAAATCGTGTGATACGCCGATGGTACATCACGTCCGAAGGTTCGTTCATAACGTCGGTTGCGTTACGATTTGTCTCAACCATTTCGAGAACGAATTTTCCGAAGATCACATCGTCATGTGGACGTGGTGTATAAAATGTCAAACGGTATCGCCGGTGGTGACGATGTCCGCCGATACTTGGTCGTATTCGTTCGCTAAGTATTTGGAATTGAAATTTTACGGAGACGTTTTCAGTAGGAGGGGTAAATCGTCGTGCAATCATAGTCTGCATCACGATCATTATCAGTATTTCGGATATAAGAATTACGTAGCGACGTTTAAGTAAGTTTTTTTTGTTTCATTGATTTTTATATTTTATTTCAACATTTTGACAACATTCTGGATTTTATAAGATATTTTTTATGCAATGAAGTATAGTTTATCTAACGTCAATGTGAAAAGTAACTTCTGTCATTTAGTAATATTGAAACAATTGTATTTTTTTAGTGTTTTTATCACTTTTTTGTTCTATTGTGAAATTATTTAGAAGCAGTTAGTCTAATTTAAAAAAGTGAGTTGTCATTTTTTGCTATTTTTGCTCAATTTTTCATTATATTTTACTATATTTTTTTACTCATTTTTTTTTGTTTTTCACTCAATTTCTTTGCTTCTCAATATTTTGTATTTTTTGCTATTCATTTTTTATTCTTTGCTTTTCATTTTTTGGTTATTTTTTGCATTTTATTTTTACTGTTGTTGCTCTTTTTTGTTCTATTTTTTGTCATTTTTTTGCTTTTATCAATTTTTTCAACTTTTTTTGTTTTGATCTTGATTTTATTTTTTGTTTTAATTTTTTGTTATTTTTGATCTTAATTTTTTGCTTTTAATTTTTCGGTTATTTTTGCTCTTAATTTTATTGTAATGTAGAAATTAAAATTAGCGCGCATACAAAGCTCGCAATATTTTTATTATACTTTTCTGTAAATAATGCTCATTTAGCCAGTGAATCTGAAAAAATGTCTGCCAAGCAAGAACCATGGGAAGGTAAGAGCCTTACTTGTCTGGAAAAAGGATTGGGTCGGGCTTGTTAGTAAGAATATGGAGTTCGTTCTTTGTTTTAAGTTTATGCATATTCTAGTTATTTTATGCTTTTTATTTTTTGCTCTTTATTATTCTTTTTACTCATTATTTTTTGCTTTTATTTTTGTTGATCCTTGTTTTTTATTTTTTCCTATACATTTTACATTTTTTTTGTATTTTGCTGTTGTTTTATACTCTTTTTTGTTACTTTTTATTTTTTCTGCGATTTCTTGCTTTTCATTTTTTTGTTATTTTTGCTTTTATTTTTTGCTTTTTATCTCTTATTTTTTCTTGTTTTTTGCTTTTTATTTTTCTATTGTTTTTTGCTCTCTTTTTGTATTTTTTCCTATATTTTAGTAATTTCTTGCATTTTCTTGTTTCCTATTATTTTTTACTCTAAATTTTATCGTTTTTTTTGCAAATTTTTTCGATACATTTTGCTTTTTAATTTATACGTTTTTTGCTCTTCACTTTTTTGTTATTTTTTATTTTTTGGTTTTCGTTGTTTTATTTTTTGCTTTTTATTGTTTTATTTTTTATTGTTAATTCTTGCTCCTTATTTTAGGTCAGTTTTTGCTTTTATTTGATTTGTTTGCTATATTTTTTTGTTATTCTTTCTGTTTATTTTTGTTATTTTTTGACTTTCATTTTCTTCATTTTCATTTTATACTTTTTGTTTTCTGTTATTTTTTGTTTTTTATTGTTATTTCTTACTCCTTATTATTTTGCTTTTAATTTTTTATATTTTTTCTGTTTTCTATTTTTTATTTTCTTTTCTTTATTTTTTGTCATTTTTTGCTCTTTATTTTTTTCATTTTTATTTATTTAGTAATTTTAGCAAATATATTTGAAAACCTTGCTTTTTTATGTCTTTACATTGACTTTAGATATATTATAGAATGGTGCAAAAAATGAAACTAGTTGCGTCTGCAGATATTTTCATAGGGCATTTTTTTATTATTTTCTATCCAGATACAGTCAAATAACCATACTGGAGATATCTCTGCCGCCGCCTTCGATAGAGATAAAGTACGATAATAACAAATTGCACGATCAATCGATCGACGATATCAAGAATATCGCGCAAAAAGGACACGATCTTTTTTCGTCGATACACGACAAATTGAAAAGTTTGATAGGCGAAGAGACCGAATCGAACGGACATTTCAAACAGGTTTTATCTAAGGAACACAACCAGTTCAAACAGAAAATAGAAGAGGTGCAATTGAAGTTGACGTCGCCGACGATAGAGTGTAAACAATTCGACGAAAAAGGTACTTACGAAGTACTACATAATATTCGACTTATATTTTTTTGTTTGTGTGTTTTAAGCTTTGGTCGGAGCGTATTGGAACATTTCGGATTCGCTGACGAAGCTGAAAAGGAGTTTAGTGGAAATTGTCGATACTTGGAACGTTCGTTTCAACGAATTGGCGCGAAAAAAAGACGGCGATAAGAAAAAGGAAAAATCTAATGTCGATGACGTTTCGGATTATCCGGAAACGATCGTAAACGAAGATGCGGTTCCCGGGAAAATTGGAAGTTTCGATAACAGCGAGAGTAATAATTATACTTCGTCGTCTCCGAAAAGTCATCATAGATCTCAGTCGGAGGGCGCGGTATATTCCCAAAACGAAGATTCTACCGATGGTAAAAAGGAATCGGACAAGAAAAGTGTGAAAACTATTTTATCGTCTTTATTGCCGTCGACGAGTAACGCATGCGTTATCCCAGTAAGTTTTTTTACCGTATTTATACCTCTGAAAAATTAAATTTGAACTTTTTTTAAAGAATTTCCGTTTTCGAAGGGTCCCCCATTTGGAATGAAATTTCCGATTTTGATGAAATTTTCTATAGGAGGGTTTTCGATTCGATACATTTACTGTCAACCCAAATTCTCAATTTTCTAGTCAAAAATGTAAATGTTTGCTTCCATAAAACCATTTATAATTCAGAAACTATAACAGATGTCGATTTCATTCTTACGACGACATTCGATAGAGGAAAGATGTATCCTTGATTAATGACCATATTTGTTCTTCGATTTCATATTTGCAGAAAACATACTGGGTTAAAATTGGAATAAAAGTTTTTGTGAAAAATTCCTTTCAAAAAAATTTTTTTAACTACGTCTATGGAATGGCAAGACTAAAATTTGGTGAAAACGAAAGAGGAATCTTTATAATATAATAAAAAAAAATACAGCAACTTTCCACTGATAGTACAAACCGAGTAATAAATTTTCAAAATTGAACTTTTTAAAAGAAGCTCCTTTTCCAAAGGAATTGATACGAGGTCTTTAAAAAATTTGTCAGTTGTTCGGAAAAAAAATTATTTTGGGCGGAAAATTCATTAAAATGGGGCTTTTCCGGAAAACTACATCAAAAACAGACATGATTTTTTATACTACGACAAAAAAACATAATACTGCATAATTTTTTGGATACATTCACTACAAAGCCAAATTTTCAATATTCTTGTTGAAAACAGTAACATTTTTGATATACTTCCTTAAATACATTTATAATTCCGAAAGTACAAGAGCTGCCCTTTTTTTACGCCATTCGATAAAGGAAAGATGCATCTTGGTAACTGACTATTTGGGTTTTTCGATTTCCTATTTGTAGAAAATATACATGGTTAAAGTTGAACAACATATTTTTGTGACAAATCACATTAAAAAAATTGTAGTAGCTACGCCTATGGAATGGAAAGACTAAAATGAGTGAAAATCGAAAGAGGAATGTTCATACGATTATAAAAAAACGCTGATATAATACAAACTGAGTTATAAAATTAATATCTTTGTATTAGGTAGTTTTCGAAGGTGTCCACTTTCTGACGCTTAACATAAACATATACGTTAACTTAGCCGCTATTTGACAGATGCCCAAAAAGTGTTTTCGAATGTACGTAATGTTAACCGTTCCGTAGCCGGTAACTACCTTAACCTAAAAAACGTGATTATTAATTAACTACTTTTTCTGTTTTGTTGACTTATTTTGGTTTCAAGTTGATTTTTTCGTTCCATTTAAAGCATAAATTGGCCAAGTAGTTGCTTTGAAGGGATACAGAAGAGTGCACTTCACTTCTATTCTATTGAAGGAAGCAAAGGTGAACAGGATGTTAAACGAGGATTTCGCAGCCCTAGAATCCTCAGAGTCTGACAGCGACTTGGAAGATGCTTTGCTATTAGAAGTCTTAAACCAGCCAAATAATGCGAACAGGGCTGAAATGTATGGAAATTTCAGTCTCAACGATCTTTCGGAAGCAGAGTGTAAATTATATTTTCGTTGTGAGAAGAATGATATTCCCAGATTGGCACGAGCACTAGGAGTTCCAGATGAGTTCACGACTGATAGTGAACATAAAACTTCTGGTCTAGATGGACTATGCATACTTTTGAGGAGGCTAGCGTACCCAAATCGACTTAGCGGTTTAGAACCTTTGTTTGGAAAATCAGGTCCAGCATTGTCAAAAATAGTTGATTATATGAGCAACCATATATATAATCATTTTGGACAAAACCTTTCAAATTTGAGAAATCTGCACTGGTTGAATCTTGATCGGTTCAGATTATATGCTAATGCGGTACATGCAAAAGGAGCACCAATTCCAAATTGTTGGGCATTTATTGATGGGACCACTCGAGGTATTTGTAGACCAACTGTAAATCAGGAGGCATATTACTCTGGACATAAAAGATATCATTGTGTGAAATATCAAGCACTCACGTGTCCAGATGGTATGATAGTCAACTTGAAAGGTGCTTATGAAGGGAGGAAACATGATGCTGCTATTCTGAGAGAATCTCAGCTTTATAATCAATTAGAAGAAAGTGTCAGGTTTCCTAATGGAGAAAATTTTATCATTTATGGTGATCAGGCTTATGGAATTAGGGAGTTGCTTTTAACCCCATTTCCTAATCGAGCTGGTTTGACTCCAGAACAGCAGGAATTTAATGCGAGGATGAGTGAAATTAGAATTGCAGTAGAGTGGGATTTTGGGAAGGTGATTGCAGAATTTGCATTTTTAGATTTCAAAAAAAATCAGAAATTGCTTCTGCAAGAAGTCGCCACCATGTATAGTACTGCAGTGATTCTTACCAATTGTCACACCTGTTTATATGGTAGTCAAACGGCACAGTCATTCAATATTGATCCGATAGAATTAGAAGAATATCTCCAGTGATTCTGCACTCAATATTAGGTCTATTTGTTCACTGAGAAATCATAAACTGATATGTGCAATAATTTAGAGACTTGAGAAAATTTTAGTTATTTTTGAATTTTGTTCTGTGTACTTGGTTTTTATTTTAATTATTTAAAGTTTTTTTGTTATTGAAAACAAGGTTTACTTACTGATGAAGTAATAAATATGAAAACACTTGATGAAGTTGAGTTTTTATTTATTCAATAACCAAAACTCCATATAAACATTATAATGCAAAAATAACAGTCAACAATTTATGTTTTAAACTAAAAACTTTTCATATAAACAAAGATAAAAAAAAATATTAACAATTTTAATTGTAAGCTTCAAACTAAATACTTTTCATATAATAACAAAAAAAAAACAAATATTCCTACCTATAAATAAAATACATTGAAAATACACCCTAGATGAGTTCCTACCTAAAACTGGAACATAACACACAGTAATTTTTGTCGATTTGCAAACAGGAGTGGAGTGAGACATCCATTTTGTTTGTTTTCTATGCACCAACTTTTAGCAAGAATTAAATTTTTTGAGAAATCAATAATAAAAAAGTTTCCCATATGTTGCACACTTAAATGACCACACCGTATATACATGTGTGTGCGCTACCAGTACAAAAACATCACAGATTATAAAATCACATAAATGAGACAATCTCATTTCATAGGAACATTATCTAAAACACTAAATATAAAAGAAGCATAGTAATGCTATTCTTAGTGTCCTTTACTAACTATGCATTTAGTCGATAGGCTATCGCCTAAAAATTCTGCAATAATACTGTTTCCATTATAAAAATGCAACCAGAGGGATAAAATTATGGATTTGAAGTATATTACAATGAGAGTACAAACTAAAGAAATTAGGTACCTAAGACATTGACTCATTAGTAATGTAATTTTTTTTGGAGAACTTCATTAATTAGGGCTTGTTGAGTTTTAAGTAAGTCAAGTAGAGATTGCCTTTCTTCTTTTTCCATGAGAAACTTTTCCTTTTCAAAAGCGAGTCGTTGTTTCTCCAACTCCAATTTCTCAGATTCTATTTGCTGTCTTTTTTCTTCAATTTCTAGTTCTTTCATCCTTACCTTCAATTTATCATTATTTTTTTCTTCCAAATATTTTAAAGTTGTCTTTTTCAAATTTTTTTGGGCTGTTCGGCATTTTCTTTTTCTGCTAGGGCCTGAAAAATGCAAATTACATTCACAAATGCACTACTCTGTTTGCACTAAATAAGATCAAATAATCATAGTAATCCCAATTGATTATTATAGGTAAGTGTATTTACCTTGAATATTTAATTGAGCCTCTCCCTGCTCCCTTGGAAGTTTGTCATTTGTTGGTGGGTCAGTTGGTGGATTTTCTAGTTCATCCAGATTTGCAGCACTGACACTACTATCATCTAGAAAGAATATAGTTCCTGTAAGTCTATAGTATATAAAAATAAATTATATATTGCCAAAAATATCATAAAAAACAGGGAAACCAACATTCTTATCTGTGTATTAACAAGAAAAAAAATATACATACCAAAAACATATTCAATATTAGGAGTGTGAGTGTCCTCATCAAACTGAAACTGATATGGAGAAGGCTCGTTAGATTGTACTGGATTTAATGCCTGGTTCGTGTGCGAGTGAAAAACTGTTTGGGCAAGACTCTCCCTCAGCACTTTGCCTTTCTCCGAAGACTTGTGCTCACTTTTTATAATTTCTTTTTTTTTTCAGCACACTATTAATCAGTTCCAAAACTTCTTGCAGCAGTTGGTCTAGAGCATTATATGGCTCCTCAACTCCCGATCTAAAACAATTTGAAAAAATGTTGCTACTACAATGTTAAATTTTGTATAGGTAAACTTTTAAACTATTTCATTATGAGATCATGTTGCCAATCTTTTAGTTGGTCAAAATTGTCTGTACTACAAAAAATTATTGATTTTACCACAAAACATATTTCCAATCATTTCTTACCGGGCTCTATTTTCTCTGTCTCTCTTTTCGAAATTCTTAATTATATATTGGACGTGTTCCCTCACTCCTCTTAAAGTTATGTTTTTCCCGGTTGCTTGACAAAAATTACTGTGTATAATATTCTATTTTGTAGGGTCAACATAGGGGTTATTTGCAATTATCTCCCCGAGAAGGATTTGGTCGTCTTCATCGGTAAATCGTACCCTACTCCGTTTGAAATTTATTAAAACACTAGTACCATCCATTGTAAAATAAAATAATGGAAAAACAAATGTAACCTTCAAAAACAGCAACAAAACAAATAGAGAAATGTCATTATGAAAGTCCCTTTCCAAAAAGAAAAGGATAGAGATAAAATCAACGGTTTTGCGCATGCGTTTCGTTACGGATATCACTATGGCTACCGTCCGTAATATAGCGGAGGGTGCCGGTAGCGTTATACATTAAATGACATTTCAAATGTCATACTTGTCAATTAGCGGTTACCGGTGATCATTTTTATACGCTTCGAAAACTGTCTATTGACCCATAACACCAGCTTTAAATATATTTTGGGTTTTACAAAAACTACAAACTGAACATTTATTAACGTAGCGAGATACAGAACTTCTGAGTTTTGGCCAATAATAAATTTCAGAGATACGAGAAATAGTTTTAGATATACCTAAATGAGCACTTAATTCATTGTCATGAAATAACCTTAATATGTCAATTCGGTTGGCGGTAGGAACAACAATTTTCCAATTAGATAAATTACTAGATATTGGATTAGACGAAAAAATATGTTTATACAAAACATTATTGTCCGCCTTAAATGTAGGATATAAATCGGGATTATTCGAAACCTTCTCAATCATAGAAGTATACCAAACATCTGGTTTAAACGTACTTACGTCAATAACAGAAATTTCAGAAAAAGAACGAGATAAAGCATCACTGACCACCATAGTGGTTCCTTTTCTGTGTTTGATTTCAAAATCAAACTGGGAGAGCCTAAGATAAAGACGTGCTAAGCGGCTTGAGGGATTCGAAAGTTTAGAAGCATACTGCAAAGAAGAATGATCTGTCCCAAGAGTAAAATGAGTGCCTTCAACGTAGCCTCGGAATTTTTCTACACCAGTAGATATACTAAGTTGGTCTTGGCGCATTCCTAGACCATTCCTGGCTCACTACTTCCAATTTTTGCCATTAGATAGCGCTGATCGTTGGCGGGCGCTTCGAGGCGCTGGTGACGTCACTACGACGTTACACAGGGTGTTGTAGATGGCGCTGGTGTCGTTGGCGGGTGATTCAAATCGCTGGTTGGCTGAAGAGGGTCACGATACAGGGCCGATCACGGGGTGTCGACATGTCAAAAAGGCGGAAGAGGGCGCTGGGGAGGGTGACGATATAGGGTATCGCCATAAAGATCACGTGGTATCGACATAAAGATCAATATACGGGGTATCGACATGTCAAAAAGGCGGATGAGGGCGCTGGGGAGGGCGACGATACGGGGTATCGCCATAAAGATCACGGGGTGTGTCGACATGAAGATGCTAAAAAGGCGCACTCTACTACTATTGGACGGATGTTTCATCGAACAAACGGTAGTAGATACGTCACTACGACGTTCGATCAATATACAGGATGTCGACATAAAGATGCCATAAGGGCACTATTATTGGTCGGATTGAAGTCGAACAAACGGTATTAGGTACGTTACTACGAAGTTCAATCAATATACAGGGTATCGACATAAATATGTCATAAGGGCACTGCTATTATTAGATAGATTTTCATCGAACAAACGGCATTAGGTACGTCACTACGAAGTTCAATATACAGGATGTCGACATAAAGATGCCATAAGGGCACTCTGCTATTATTAGACGGATTGAAGTCGAACAAACGGCATTAGGTACGTCACTACGAAGTTCAATCAATATACAGGGGGTCGACATAAAGTTGTCAAAAAGGCACTCTGCTATTATTGGACGGATTTTCCATCGAACAAACGGCATTAGGTACGTCACTACGAAGTTCAATATACAGGGTGTCGTCATAAAGATGTCAAAAAAGCATTCGGTTATTATTGGTCGGATTTTCATCGAACAAACGGCATTAGGTACGTCACTACGACGTTCGATCAATATACAGGATGTCGACATAAAGATGCCATAAATGAACAGATTAGGAGCTTATACTCCAATACATACAAAAATTGAATTTAATTTCTAAAAGAAATATTTTCATTCTTATCCGTCCTGTTCCCAAAATAATCAGAAAAAGCAAATTCAAATCAGAGAGAAACAACCATAAAGAATCTGTTGTAAATTCGCTTCATAAAATAAATTTGGACGCCACCAGATTTTTTAAAGATAATAATGGCGAAAAAACTGGAAACACCATAACAAAAATATTGTTCTTTTAGAAAACAAAATATTTTTACTAAATAGAAAAATCGAAATAGAATAATTTGTAAGCACACACTTACAATTTGAAAAGATATAGAGAACTTTCCAGCAAGAAATTATAAAAATCGCACACAAAATTATTATTACTGAATATTAATATTTGCTTCTCGGCGAAGAATGGTAAAATAGAGCGAATTCGACTTGAATCGTCGTTTAAATAGCCATACGACGCGTTCTTGACAAATTGAAATTAAATGAATTTGAATTAGAGGTGGGAGTAGCTGACGAATAAGGAACGCACCAAAATAATTAAAGAAAACAGAAACATGTCTCAGCGACATGTTACAATTTTCAAGTTAAATTCGCGAAACTGAAACTTTATTTCGTTAAAATTTTGCTTATGGGAATATTTTTTTCCAGGACTTCAAAAAAGATATTGGTTGCTCGGGAAACAATTGGTGTGGGTGGAAAATTGAGGAAAATGACTGAAAATTGGATTTTTCGAAAAACTATAGGTATGGTTCACGTAAGAGATATAGTGCGAAATTTAAAGTTTCGCCTTATCCTTTGATTTGAATACTCTCATAGTCCAGTCAATGTTCTAATTTAAAATGCTTATTAGACGATATATCCATTTAATATTATAACTTCAACTAACAATCGTTAAAATGTATTTAATAATTTTATAATTATTAATTACATCTTAAACATAACACCAGACAATTAACTCTACCTTATATCTCGTTTTATTAACAAGAATTAGTAATATAATTTTCAAATAACATACTGAACTATAAGCATATTTTGATATAGCAGTTTTTTCAAACACGCACGTGTCCACAAGCGATAAGGACGGATCACTATTTAGTTGGTGCTCTAGCATCAATATAGAGTGTAGTGTGTAAGTGGTATTGGTAAAAATAAACAAAATATTAATACCTTTCAGAGTCTAGCTCCGCAACAAAACTTAAAGGGGATATGCCATTACATTTCTGCACTATATGTTTTGCGCGTACTATACATCAAAATTAAAGACCATCCATATTTTTTGGATTCTCCGAACCTAATGTACTACACAATTTTTTCGGAAACATGCACCGTATTCAAAATAACAAAATTACATTCTACATTATACCCTATAATTTCCAACTCACATTTAAACAATTTTACAACTAAATCAATGCCGAGCCGAGCGAATTACAATTATTTTCAATCATTTAAATATTTACAACAATAAAATCCCCCTACTCCAACTATAAATCTCCAATCTATATACCCATCGACCTGCCGTCATGCCACTGCCGTTTTCAATCGCCCATTTTTAAGTTTACAGGGGCCGTTTGATATATTAATTCGGCAGGAAGACATTTCCTATATTTTTTTCAAATTTTTAACGATTATTATCCTTCGATATGGGGAATTTTGAATTGCAAATGGTGTTTCAAAAGTTATCTGGAATTTTGCGTCGGTGATTCCTCATATTTTAAGTTTTTCATAAACATTGGGCAATATAAATATTGTCGTTAAGGATGCGCCGGATGTCAATAACACATTTTTTTAGTCATACGTCAGTTTTCTTCTAATTTTTGATATATTAGTTCGACTTAACCAAAGTTTGAATCTCGTAAAATTGATTATTCATCCATTTTGTATTTTTTCTTCTTCCTTTTATTCAGTTTAATCCTTTATTCTAGAATCTCTCTTCAATTATTTTTAATTTTTTGATTATTATTTTGTTTTAAATATATCGACGTTTCTTTAGGTTTTAAGTTTTCACTTAACTCCATTTTTCTCTTACCCAGGCACCTTTTAGCATCAACGAACATTATTTATCAGATTCGTCGATACCGGTGGTGGTATTCGAAAATCAACCGAGTTCTATCGTATCTTATACGCTCGCTTCCAACGAATATAGAAGGTTATTCGAAGAATTATCTAGCAAAAAAACTTCGTCGACTGACGCTTCCAACAGTCCGGTACCGACGAAAAGAAAAAGTAACGGCGAAAAAGACAAAACGGATGATGACAAGACCAAAAACCTTTTGGGTTTTTTGAAAACCAAAGAAACGAAAACGGACAATGGCAGTTTAATTAATTCGGCAAATGTGGCGGAAATAAAGTAAGTCGAATTTTAATTCGTATTATTTTTTTAATATAAAAATCCTCTCGTAAATTAATTTTACATTATTTGTTTAGGTTTTGGCTGTGTTGTGCGGTATTAAATTGTTTTCTTTGTCGAAGGACCAGCCATAGTATTAGTGTGACAAGATATATTTTATTTTATCGTTGTTAGAGTTTGTAGGGTGATAAATTAAATTGTTATTCACTTTTCACTATTTTTATTTACGAGTTTATTATAAAAGTTCACTTTGCTTTTGCAATTAAGTATTTTACTTTACTGGTTCATTATTGTAATATTTTTAATTTTGTTTAATTTTAAGTACTTGTTATTTTTAATTAACCATTGAAATGCCGGTCATTTCAGCTGGTAAATGAGTGATCTATTCATCACTTGAGTTATGAGATAATGTTTTGTTTAGTATCAAGAGAATTTTTAATGATAATTTCTCTATGTGAAAGGGGCGTTAAAATGGATATTTGCATAGCGAAGGAAATATTGAATAGATAAGAAGAATGATATTTTTATTTATAATATATATGGAATGCGTAAATTTTGGTATACGAGGTGAAGATAAATGTAATGACCGCAGGAAGAATTTCAATGTAAATTTGAATTCGTACAATATTTTTTATAACCCTCGTAAATTGGCTTTCTAATATTTTAAATTCTTCATGTAATTATTTCTACATTTCAAATACCACTCGTAAATTTATGTTCATGAATTAACTTCAATATTTTTAGTGTCGTTCGCAAACGCGATTTGAACATTTTCAATTCGCTTTTAACTTGAAAATTTTCGTGTGGTTTTGATAATGTATGGTATGTCCCTCGTAAATAAATGTCAATAGTTTATTATGCGTATCGCAAATATTTGCGTACTTGCCAAATACACGAGTTGTGGGAGCCCGCCTTTATAAAATTGTAGCCTTTAGTACATTTCTAGGCTTGCTGTGATTATTTTTTAGAATTTTTATTTTATTTTTATGGTTCTGGGAGGGGCGGTTCTATCCCCTCATCTCCCCACAGTTGCGCCAGTCTATCCCACTCTCTTTTATTTTCTGCTACCGCCCGTTATGTAAGAAGAGGTAGGGGGTTTTTGAGAAATCTTATGTATCCTTACATGGGGGTAAGGGAGGTCAAAAATCGCCAAAAGCATCCTTATGTAATTAATGAATGGCCCCTCGGTAAAATTTCTTTTCAACAACGTCCCCTCGTAATATGAAAAAATATATATACTTGCAGTTTTGCGGCTTTTAGTATGATATGTATTTTTTTTAATTTATGCTCATCGTAAAGAAACTTTCCAAATTTTCAAAGCTTATTTAATAAAATCATTGTAACTTTATATATTCTCTTGTTAAACAGTTTACATTTACTGTATATTTCTTTTGCCACCCGTATTCATATTTGCTAGTTACCGCCACTTGTCTCGGTTTGAAAATAAAAATATTGTTTTTTTTTAATTAGTATTGAAGCATCTTCGATAATAACGGGACCTCAGGAAGCGGCGAAAAAAGTTAGGAAACCTCACATAGAAGTACAATTCCAAGACGGTACTAGCAACTTTTTCTGTAGAGTGTATTTGGCGGAACAATTTGCTAAACTTCGAGCCGCCGTATTACCGATGGGCGAAGACGCTTACATCAGATCTTTGTCAAGATCTGTGCAATGGAATGCTCGAGGTGGAAAATCGGGATCGAATTTTTCCAAAACTGTTGGTAAATAACAATTTTTTTCTTAAACTTATCGTGGTAATATGGTTAAATGTTTATTTATATACAACAATAGATAAAAATTCCTTGAAGTAAACACAACCACCTGCGTCTTATCGAGATTGTTAGTCATATTTAACACCTGCCACATAGTTAGCATTTTTTTATTATCGAATAACGTATTTAAATAATTATTGAATTTGTCTCAAATACATCAAAAATTGGAATAGAGAAATGGATAAACAGCGACTAATATTTTTAAATATAAATTATTGTTTACAAATATATTTGCATACAGGGGTGAATCGAATAGTTTCCATTTTTTTTTTCGTTTTCAGACGACAGATTCATTCTGAAAGAAATGTCTAAATCCGAAGTGGATCTTTTCCTCGAATCGTCCGCCAATTATTTCGCTTACATGAACAAATGTCAAACGACGAAACAGTTGACGCTTTTAGGCAAAATATTGGGCATCTATCAAATAGTATTTAAAAATAATTCAAGCGTTCCTTATCGATCGAACATCCTAGTTATGGAAAATCTATTTTACAATCGAAAAGTATCGCAGAAATTCGATTTGAAAGGATCGATGCGTAACAGATTGGTCGTACCGGATAATCAAGGCGAAGAAATCGTTTTGCTCGACGAAAATCTCATGAAAAGTAAGCGAGAGTTTATATATTACGATAAGAATGATTCTAATATTTATGGTTTTAGTGACTTGCGATTCGCCGCTTTATGTGTTACAACATTCCAAATCGGTTTTAATAAATGCGATACAAAACGATACCGAATTCCTTTCTACTCAATCCGTCATGGATTATTCTCTGTTGGTAGGATTAGATCCAGATAATAAGGAATTAATATTAGGAATAATAGGTAAGTTTTCTAAAAATAACATATTGCGACGATAGAGAATTTTTTTCCAATGAACTGGGAATCTTCAAAGGATTATTAGGATTTAGTTTAGGGTCAATACTAACCCTAGCGACACAATTACTGAATACATTATTTGGGTGCTTAGGTCAATTAAGATACCATTCTCTTAAAAAAACTGAATATATATTTAATGGTTTCAGACAACAACTGATATACTCTCATTCTGACAAAATTATATAAAAAATACTTACATTAACATCCTACACGGGCACGTCTTTTTCACTAGACATAGCACTTTGTGTGTACGGCGCCAAATATCCCTCAGGTAGACTTTTTATGATTTGAACTCTAACTGACTCAACCGTTCGCTTTGCTGGTCCGAAGACAAACTCCCCGAAAAAATATAATCATCATCGACCCATAAAAAATACTGAATTAGTGGTTTTTGTTTTCTTCTCGTTTTACCTTCGACGTGTTTATTGTATGCTATACTTTGTAAATCATTAATAACACATTTTATCTAATTTTGACATAAAGTGACATTTTTCAAAACTGACTTCCGTTAGCAAACGTCACATTTTTCGTAACCAGTTACATAATGAAAAATATTATGTAACTGGTGATGAAATAGTTATTTGTATAACAAGTGTCACAATGACTCGTTTTGTAGTACGAGTGAAGTTTGCACAACTCACCGCTTCGCGGTTCGTTGTGCAAATCACAATTACTACAGAAAGTCATTGTGGCACAAGTTTTACACAATATTTTTTATAATTCGCGTTTATTTTGGCAATTCTGTAGATTCCTAATTGGTCAGATCACAGATGGTTTTATTCAGCACTTCTGACTTTTGACATATTATAACCGAATAATTGTGTAAATTATAAACAAACTCTCATTTAAGCAAAAAGAGGATGATTATTTGTTTAAAAAAGAGCTTCTTCGGATATGCTCTTGCGATCTATTTATATTATATCATGAACAGAATTATTTCTGTAATACATCTTCACATAGATATCTGGTAATTTATCCCAAAAATCGTACGTTTTATATACCTATATATTGATCCTATACAATATAAAAATAAACAATTGACAAATCATTGATAAATAAACGTTAGCGTACTTTATTCGTTATTATTTTTAATATATAAATCATTCTAATTTACCTTTAGTATAATAATTTGCTAGCTAGAACAACGCTAGACCATTTTATTTATAATCTGTGTCAAGGTTAAAGTCAAATGTCAAATAAAAATATAACTAAATACAATAACCAACTGTACTCTAAAAATTACTATTACAGTGTTCAAAGAGCTTAATTGTGACACTATAAACAATGTTATAATGAAGTCTCTTTTATACGCGAATTATAAAAATTTAATTTTATCACCAGTTAATAAAAATAAGAGAGAAAAGAAGAAAGTTTAATGTCATATTATAGAAAAATAACAACAACTAGAACTGAAGAGAACTACTAACAATAAGAACAACTAGAACAATTTACTTTTTATTTTATGCATTATAAATATTATGACACAATTCGAACAGTTTGTTTTCATAAGCCAGATCATACACAGCTTTTGATTTGTGCGGCCTCTTCTATTTCGTTTGGTACATCTGAGTCTGAATTAGCTATTTTTAATCGTAGAATGTTATGCTTACGTAGAATCTTAATTAAATATTTACGAAACTACAATTCGAATAGACGAACTGTCAAGCAAATCAATAAACTTGTTGCATATCCGCAGTGGTGCAATTGGCTAACGCACAACAAGATAGCCGTGACCAATGTTAGGGTTGAGAGTTCGAGCCTAAACTAGGGAAGATTTTTTATTTTATTTTTGTATTTAAAAATTGATTTAAAAAAATGTTAAATAGCTATTTTCGATTTTAATTTAATATTAATGGTATAATAATAAAGAAAAGTCTGAAATTAATGTATAAAATAAAAGTATTGTCTTGTGTAATATCAGAAAAGTTAATTAAAAACTGAGGGGTTTTTTGCAAAAACGTCACAAGTCAAAAAATTTTGTTTTGCAGAAATTACAAATTTCTTTTGGGCTTCTTATTGGAAATAGGCACCTTCATCAAATTTTCCAGACATGTGTAAATTTGTTTTACACAGTGACTTCTAATGCTGAAATTATCAAAAAAAAAATAAAAAAAGTCAGAAAAATTACAAAATGATACGACAGAAACTATTTATTAATTTTTTTTTATTTAACGTTACAAAAACAATATTTTAAATTCAAAGCTCGCAACCACTGCTGTTGTCATCTTCTGAATCATCTGCGGTTTCCGTGTCATCATCTTCAGTGTTTTTTTGGGCCAAATTTTCATAGAATGCAATATTACGCACATCCTTTAGGAATTTAGTAAGTGACATGATATTTTCCTTTTTTGCTGGGGCAATGGGTAATGGTGCACTATGCAAAAATAGCAGTTCAATTTCTCGTGGCAAATTTTGTTTAGGGCCAACAACAATACTTTGTGCCCAAAGACCATTATAGCTTTCACGTGTAGATACATATCGAGTTTGCTGCTGTATATTTAACATTCTGATACTTTTGATTTTCAATGGAGGCTTTGGCGTTTTGAGAAATAGCTTATCAGTCGCTTTTTTGATGTAAAAAAATTCGTGGTTCTTCACTTTATGTAAATTGAAGGGAGATGGTACCTTTCGCGCTCCTAGGATGATTGAGTCCCAATCTTCAGGTACCTCGGCAGCTTCTAGTTTTCTTTTTTGTTTTTCTATTAATGAGAAATCTTGGTCGTTAGGTAAGTAACTGTGTCCTCGAACAGGAAATAAATGAGTGATTGAATCAAACATTTTTAGACAATGCACTAAAATATACAAAAAGTGAACCATCACATAGTTTTTAATTTGACCACAATAGCTGTCGCTAATCAGTACTAGTTCTCTATGATCGCCAGCTACACTTTTTAAGTATTGAAACAGCATGAATGTAACTTTATTGGCGCCCTTTTTACCCTGACCCTCATGGTAAGTAAACATCATTACTTCATTGGTACCAAGATTATGAACTCCGAAGACATTGTACCAAAGCTGTCTACTGTAGAACACTTTATTTGTTTGCAAATGAGGCAAAGGTAAATTTTGCATTAAGTCAAAAGTATGAATAAGATTTCGCCGCTTCTTGCCCTTTCTTTAAATAGTCTCTTTTTGTCTATAAGCTTCTGCATTTCTCAGATGAAGGTTTTTATCTATATACTCGATAGTCGAAATTCTGTAAAGTGACTCATCGCTCTTACTGTCCATAAAATCAGTTGCAGAAGCGAACTTCATGAGCGCATCATTTTTGAAGGGTTCTTAATAGTCCTAAATAAAAAATAAATAGAAAATGTTCTTGTACGCTCTGGCGTTTAAATTTGAGAGAACAGAAATACGAAATTATTATGGTAGGTATCATTATGTATATACAGGGTGTTACCAAGAATAATACACATTTTTAAGGATGAGCTATAATAAGATGTATATAAAAAAGTCGATAGTCGAAATTCTGTAAAGTGACGTCATCGGTTATCTACCGATTTAAAGTGAACTCCATGAGCGTATCATAGTTTAAGGGTGCGAATACTGAAATATCTGGAATTTCAATTTTTAACATTTGAAATAATAACTTATCACAAGTGGTTCATAAGTAAGTTAAAACAAAATAAAAAAATGTTTAAAAGTCAATTCCAACTTACTACTACTAAAACTAAATAAAAGTTGTTTGTCAAGACCAAAATAAATTACCAATAAGTATAGGTATGTTGCGAGGTCACTTGTAAAATGTCTGACTAACTGGAAGCGGTATCACTCCCTGACGACTCCTCAGAATCATCGCTTTCTCCTCCTATATCGATAATGAGTGGTTCCGTCATTACTTCTACACGTATGTCTAAATCCCAAAACTTTATTTCTTCTTTTAATACGTGTTGAATACATTTACGCCAACTCTCAGCAGTAACGGTATGCAGCGCCTCGTCAAACAGTTTCTCAACGTCAGCCATTTTGAATGTACTGTTTTTTCTCGCAACATAATTTTTCACTTGGGCCCAAACCAGCTCGATGGGGTTTAACTCACAGTGGTAGGGAGGAAGTCTAACAACTGAGACGTTGAAATCTTTCGCCATTTCATCGACAACGTACTTAATATAACTGCTTTTATGTTTCCGTACGAGAGATAATAATTCAACTTTTAGCATTGCCTCGTTGTGCGGAATGCTTTTACTCTCTAACCAATCAATTATAACCCTCTTGCGGCTAGCTGAAGTAGGTATTTGCTCCAGTCGACGAGAGTGGTATGAAGCATTATCCATAACTATCACTGAACCAGGAGTTATCTTTGTTAAAATTGATCTAAACCATGTTTCAAACCGGTTACCATCCATCTCTTCATGGTAATCGACAGTTTTTTTGGACTGAAAACTTAGTAATCCACCTTCTACAAATCCTTCCTCGCTGCCAATGTGAGTGATAATCAGTCGACGTCCTTTCCCAGAGGGAGCTTTTAAACCGGAAGAGAAACCCTCCATAAAGGCTTGTTGATTGCTTCGTATATTCATGTCTTGCCACACTTTTGACACAGTGTGGCCTTCATTTAACCATGTTTCGTCAATATAATATATGTGCCGTCCTTCGTTACGAAACTGTCGTATATTGTATATAGTACTCTCAGAAACTTTAGTTAAATAACTGCACTTAATCACAACGTCACTAACACCCAACTGTTTGTCCATGGCACGCAGTCCTTCGTACACATTTAATATGAGGACTTTTTCTTCCCGAATTAAATTGTTACGACGCCGTTTTTTATCGCCAACACCGCTACACTCCGCCATTATTGTCACTAAATATACCGATATAAATATTACAATAAATACCAATAATAACCGATTTATCACACAAAACCACAACACAAATACTGATGTTACGTTCATGAAGAGAATAAACACCTCACATAACTGTTTACTATCACTGTCTCATTCGCGTAGCTCGATCTATCTATCTCGTTCTCAAAGCCGGAACATTGAAGCGACTCTCCAACATTGTCAAATCGGCGAGTTTTTCACAACAAACTTTGCGTTCAAGAAATATACATAAACACTTTATTTCACATTTCAAGTAAACTAATTATTATTAGTCTGCTTGAAATTTGAAATAAATATATTAAATTGGTATTGACTTAATTACATTGCATCTTTTGTACCTGAAATATTGACACAATGGATTTGAAGTGTATTTATAAAATACAGCATTTCTCTCTAGAATACATATGGCAACTGCGCTTTAACCAAAGTGTTGATTAGATAGCTCTGACTCACTTTACACAATTTCGACTATCGAGTATAGCAAGCTGAATTTTCTCAGAGTTAGGATCATTCGCTTTCTGCTCATATTGATCACAAATGGAACAGGTGTCAGAACGCGGATACCCGAATTTTATATTATATTAATTGAAAATGCTCCAGTACATTCTGTAAGGCAAATTTTTTGAGTCAATTCAAGAAAAAGTTGATGCATTTTAACTACTGTCAAACTCTCAGGTAAATACTTTCTACCTGGATTGTCTCTTAATGAGTAACGAGATGACAGAGCTTTGAAAGATTGTATATGTTGCCTCACAAGTTCTGCGACTTCATTTGGGCACTTATTAGGTCGATTATTATGCAAACCTCTCAGATCCTTGGGAGATTTTCCCAAATGTAAAAGACTATGTTGTATGCGACGAATTCTGCGTTGTGTTACACCATGAAGACTCATATAAAGCTTTCAAACATACAGTTATTTCTGATCCACTTACTCGGATTTTATATTTAAATGCAGCATCATGATCTTTGTGGTTTTCACCCTCAGGTTTCCTAGGTCTGCGCCTGGCGATTGTATTGCAATGAGTCCAGCTAAATGTGAATCTTGTTCATTTTTGTCTGACATTGCATTAAATTGTGAAAGAATTTTATGCTTGTTTTTCTCGGTGATTTTAGAAAAACATTTAAGCCTTGCACATCTGAAAAGCGACCATTGTCTTAATGTTTAAGGAACAAATATAAGTAGTATTACCCGCAATCCGATCCTGTTTGTCGCCTCTCAACTAGTTTGCCGGCATTGTTTACATGTTCATCTCCTCTGACTTTTGCTTTCTTTATCAAAGTTTCTTTCTTTACCCCGCAACGTTTACGCTTAGGCCTTTCTTGGTTTTCCATTTCCATTGTATTCACTTATTTTAATTTTAAGACGATTCACTACGACATCTAATATCTTATGTCAGATTTTAAGGTTACGATAAGCTGTTATATTATGGAAATATGTTATTTTGCGTACATAAACGTAATCCGTTTGGTGGACTATTGTCGTTCTTGCCAGACAACTCATGGACTAGTGTCGTTTTTGTAGAAGCTTTGGTTTTATAAGCTGCTAAAACTTGGTATGTGTGACGTTTTTGCATTCAACCATTATTCAGTTGCATGGATACGGGGTTTCACTATAAGATGGCGCTATATTTTAAATTTTACCAAATTTGGACTTGTGACGTTTTTGCTAAGAACCCCTCAATCGTTAAAAAACACAAAAAAATAAATTAAGTTTTCTTTTTGTCAAAATTAGATAGACAACTCATGGACTAGTGTCGTTTTTGTAGAAGCTTTGGTTTTATAAGCTGCTAAAACTTGGTATGTGTGACGTTTTTGCCTTCAACCATTATTCAGTTGCATGGATACGGGGTTTCACTATAAGATGGCGCTATATTTTAAATTTTACCAAATTTGGACTTGTGACGTTTTTGCTAAGAACCCCTCAATCGTTAAAAAACACAAAAAAATAAATTAAGTTTTCTTTTTGTCAAAATTAGATAAAATCTTGTATGAAACGTTATGAAATGCTTTATTGATAGGTAAATTAAATTTTCTTCTTGTCAAAATTGGATAAAATCTTGTATGAAACACGTTATGAAATGCTTTTTTGTGTAACTCGTATCATTTTGCGGGACCTCGCTCGCCCCGCTACGCGGTGTTCATTCGTCCCGCAAAAATTTCACTCGTTACGCAAAATGATACATTTTATAACTGGTTACATAAATAGCTATTTAAAAACATTGACCTACTTTTGTTTAGCGTACCAAATACTGGGCCTTATTTCCTAACGTGACAATATTCAATACCACTCGTAAAATATTTATTTAGTTTGTAGCATTTTTATTTATTTAACTAAATGTGACGAAATCGAATACCCCTGTGCTTCTTTCTCAGCTTGATCTTGAACTAGTTTGTTCATGTTTGGTGTCGAAGTAAGGTGAGTAGATTTAGTTTTTTGACGTTTCCGTTTCCTAACTGTTTCGCAGTCTTACTTTTTGTAGTAAGAGTTTGAAATGCGGTATGAAGTTATATCGACATAAATTTCGAAGGACCAGCCACGGTGATGTGGCAATCGTTGTTTTCTTGTACGTTGATTTTATATGTAGTATAAATTAAATGCAATATGCACTTTCACTGGTTTTGATTCAACTTTTCATATAATTGTTGTTTATTTGCGGAGCAATTAAGATGTAGCACTGAATATGATTACACTATTTGATTATGTTTATTGCTTATATAAGATTTGATTAAACCGGTCAATTTGTCGGGTAACAATGAAAACGTAACTACCTTTTGGTACGATGGGTGACTGAGAAGTGTAGAATTGTTGGGTTGTAGCCGTATTTATGAGACGCTCAAAGTGGGTGCGATTAGGGGAGATCATGTGGGAAATTGGCAAATGGGTGATGAGATTTTAAACTCTAATCGTCATAAACGACTGTTGAATTGGGTATATGCTTGGTCGTTTTTTTGTCATGAAAAAAGTTATTTTCGTTAGATAAGGAAAGCTTTTAAGATAGTTTTTGTATGGAGAGATAAGGTTAACTTTGATATTTGAGGGTTTTTTATGTGAAAGGGACGGTAAATGGATATTTGCGTAGCTATGGAAATATTGAAGAAATAAGAAGAAATGTATTTCGTTTATAATATATACGGAATGCGTAAATTTTGGTATACGGGGTGAAGATGAAAGTAATGATTGCAGGAAGAATTCAAATTCGTACACTAACTATCTTTACTTTTGGAAATGGAATTATATCCAATGGTGTAATTAGCTGTTTGCGAAGACCATCACTAATCTCAAGCTGTTAGGAACCACGAAGAGCTATGAATTGCACTAGTGTTGAGATGTTGAATAACATTTTTATCACGAGAAGAACCAGAAATTGGAGAAACCGTCTCATTTTCTCACTCTATCTGATTATATTGTTGTTGATTTTGTTTATCTGAGAATTCGATCATGATGTGGTCATCATCTTTAAAAGCTGGGCCTAGCCCCCTCCACAGCCAGTGTGTCCGCCTTATCATTACCTTCAAAACGAGTGTGGACCGGAATCCATTCTAGCCACACTATCTTCCGCCTTGCTAATCTCAGCAAGTCGTTCTCGACATTCTGCGACAAGCCCTGAGTTGATGGTATATCCACTCAGGGCCATGATAGCCGCTTGACTGTCGGTATATATGGTTATGATAGATAGATATGTATTAACTACTTTGCAATAAAATGTTTGTAGCACGTCAAAAAGAAAATACATACAAAATAAATATACAAAATATATCTTAAGATAAAAACAGAGTAAAATGTCACAGAGTAGAAACAATATTTAAGGAAAAACTTTTTTAAATATGTTTTAAAAGCATTGGAGCCCAAGGTTTTTACAATTGATGGCAAAATATTAAAAAGCCTATAGTTTGGTGAATTTGATTGCGTCTTATTTAGCCGAAAGTAGCTGCATCTGATATGATGAGCATTACGGGTGTTGTAGTCATGGATATCTGAAGTTCTAGACAACATTGACTGTTTCCCATGAATTTTCAATTAGAGTGAAATAAAAACAAAGACGGTAATGGCATAATTTTATATTTTATGAAAAACTGTTGACAATGATCCCTGAAACCAAGATCAGCAAGCACCCTTATCGCCTTTTTTGCATTCTAAATACCGTTAAAGCATGGGAGGAATTACCCCAGAGGGTGATGCCATAGCTAATATGCGAATGAAAGAGTGAGAAATACGTAGTTTTGAGTGTACTTGAATTAGTAATATTTTTCAACTGTCGTAAAATGGATAAGGAACTTGAATTTTTTTACTAAATGCTCAATATGTTCCTGCCAACTTAGCCTGTGGTCTAGGACTAATCCAAGTAATTTCACATTTTTTGTTTTTTGGTGAAATAACAATTGATTACTTGCAGATATATGCATGATTTCAGTTTTATTATTATTTAATTTTAATTTGTTCGATGAAAACCATTCATTTGCCCTGTTACTAACGCAATGTAGAGAGACGGCTAAATTCGTATTATCTTTCTCCGAAATAATAAATGTTGAATCGTCTGCAAATAGAACCGACATATAGGGTAACATAAAACGGCTCAGATCATTAATATAAATTATAAACAAGAGGGGGCCTAGAACCGACCCCTGAGGGACTCCATGACTTACCTCCAGAAAATCTGATGTTACACCATACACTGTAACACATTGTTTTCTGTTTGACAGGTAAGAACCAATAAGCTTCAACGAAATTCCCCTAACTCCATAATAATTTAATTTTTCTAAGAGAATGTCGTGAGAAACGCAGTCAAATGCATTTGAAAGATCGCACGGCATTACGGCCGTATGGTTACCATGTTCAAGTTCTTCCACTACGCAACTCACAACATTAAGAACTGCCTGGGTGGTTTAGCGAGAATTTCTAAAGCCAAATTGGGAGCTACTGAAGAATTCGTTTGAATCAAAATAGTCATACAGCTGTTTTTTTATTAATTTTTCAACTTTACTGAATATTGAAATAATACTGATAGGGCGATAATTATCGATTACGGAAGCATCGCCTTTTTTAAAAAGAGGAAGCACTTTGGATAGCTTAAATATATCTGGATAAATACCGGTGTTAAAAATAAGATTTATGAGTTCTGTAAAAGGCTTTGCAGCAATAGAATTGGTCTCCTTCAAGATGCGGCTATTGAGTTCATTACTATCAAGACAATCAGATTTTTTCAATGAATTAATGGCTGAAGAGACCTCAAAGTGAGTGACCGGGTGTAAATAGAATGAACCGCAAGGAGCAGGAAAATTTTTAAAGCATGTGTCGGTCCACATAACCTCTCTCTAAGTTTATCTGCGCAGATTCCAAAATAGCATATACTTCAGCCTGATATGCAGATTTCTCCTTTCCCAAAGGAACACAAACTTGTGTCTGGGTTCCTGGAGTAAATTTTAGCCCCTGTCCCATCGATGAAGCATCTGTGTACCAGACAATCCCATGAGGTTGTGTATTTCCCTCTCTATCCCAGAATTCTTTATTCCGGATCTTCACCCTATACGGGGTTTCGAAGGAGTACCTGCTCAGACAAACATCAGCCGCCCGTGCCAAAATTAGGACATCTTCCAGGAGTCTGAGCTTTTTGACGTGCCTGTACCCTTCCTCATTTCTCACAAATCACAAGCTTTTTAAGCGCAGTAGTCACCTCCAGGCCTCAGCCTCGATCACATGGTGAAGAGGCGGAAGTCCAAGAATCACCTCCAACACAGCAGTTGGTGTAGTTTTCATGCAGCCAAACTGATCACCCTTAGGAGGCGTGACAGTTGTGATCTAATTGTCCAAGCCACCAGACTAGAGCCGCATATGTGAGTATAGACAGCATGATCACTTTGTAGAACCATAAGATAGTCTTGGGAGTTAGTCCCCATTTTGGACCAATGGCTCTCTACAGGATCAGTACGTATTAGGTACCTTGCTTAGGCGACTATCAACGTGAGCCTTTCATGTCAGTGTCTTATCCGGGATTACTCCCATATATTTCACTTGGTCAACTACTGGAAATGGCACTCCGCCAAGGTGCAAATCCTCAGATCTTATACCTCTCTTCTTGGTGAAAGCAACTGGCTCAGCCTTGGCAAGATTCACTGCAAGTCCATGATCGTTGAACCATCCGTGTACCATATTTAAGGCTCTTTGCATTAGGTCCCTGAGGTAGCTAATATGCCTTCTAACAACAAGGACAACGATATCATCGGCAAACCCAATTACTAGAAAACCCTCACCGTTTAGTAGTAATATGGGGTGAAGTTTCTCCAACAAATGATCGATTTTTTAAGTCATTAAAATAATGTCAACCCTGTAAAATTGCATAATAATATACAGGGAGGTACATTTGAAAAAAACGTGTAATATTTATTTAAAGACTGCTACATTTCTACCGATGTAAAATATACCCTGTATACGATATTGACGCTTTCTTTTGGTAGAATTATTCGGAAATACAGGATGGCATCGCAAATGACAAATTTTCAAAATTGCCCTGTAAGTCAGAAACTGGAATCAACCGTAAACAATTTTTCAAGCTGATATTAATAATAAATAATAGCAAATAACTAGAAAACCAAGAAAGCACTAATGAAATTTATGGAGCACTGAGAATCACTAACGAATAACACTAACTGTAACTAAATCTTGAACATTTTAGGGGCTAACTTCGTGCAAGTGCCAATAAATTAATATTACAAATATCTCGAAAATCAAGATAGTACTAACGAAAATTACTGAAGCGCTAACGAATCACACTAAATTTAATCGAATCGTGAATACTTTGGGGACTGACCTCAAAAAAAGAACATGAAACATCTGGAAAACCAATAAAGTACTGGAGGAAATTATTGACGCACTAACGAATGACACTAAATTTAATCGAATCGTGAATACTTTGGGGGCTGACCTCATAAAAAGAACATGAAATGTCTCGAAAATCAATAAAGCACTAACGAAAATAATCGAAGCACTAAAGTGCACTAACGAATGACACTAATTTGGAATTAATCCTAATCACTTTGGGGGCTGACCTTGAAATAAATGAATATTCAATATCTACCAAACCACGGAAGCACTAACGAAATTTATAGAAGCACTAAGAGGCACTAACGATCCACTAACCAATGGTACTAAATTTAGTTAAATCATGAATCCTTTGGGGGATAACTTCACGGACCTCACTGTTAGACCTGATTTTAATGGCTTTTCGGGACTGTATTTTAGGTTTTAGATAATGCAGAACGTTTTATGATGAAAAACTTTTTTTCCTAAAATTAATAATAAAAAAGTTTTCTATATGATATCAACGTAGGGGGACATATTGTACGGTATCCGCCAAAATAAACAGTACCGAAATAGAGAGTGCTGTGGAGTTGTTTATGTAATATGGATTTGTCATATTTGACTTAATTGTCATTAGTTCATATATTAATAGTACGCTGCAGTTAAATTTGATTTAAAAATGGTTCTAACAACGGAAGAAAAAGTTTTTTTGGTAGAGCATTATTTTCGTTCATACGGAAAAGGTCGTAATGATGGTCCAGGTGTCAATAAAATATCAACAAAAATTTAATAAAGCAGCTCCTAGTAAAAGTGTGATGTTAGCTGTTGTTGAAAAATTTCGTCGCACTGGTAGTGTATTGTGTCAACGTAAATGTTCTTCAGGTCGTCGACAAACAGTATGCACTAACGAAAATGAAGGACGTGTTTTTAACCAAGTTGTGCAATCACCTCAAAGAAGTCTTGTAAGAACTGCATGTAAACTCAACATTAGTGAAACGTCTTTACGTCGCATGTTCAAATCAATTGGTGGTTATCCATACCGTATTCAAGTTGGACAACGACTAAATGCTGCGGACAAACGTGCAAGAGAAATTTAGTGTGGTCGCATGTTGAATTTACGAAGATCCCGAATTTTTGAAAAACATATGGTTTTCAGACGAGAGTCACGTTCATCTTAGCGGCTATATTAATCGACAAACAACCAGATTCCTTGGATTTTAACGTCCTGATGTCATTGTAGAGAAACCACTCCACAGTCTTCGAGTTACCGTTTGGTGCGCGGAATCTGGTCATGGAATGATTGGTCCTTATTTCGTTGAAGATGATAATCAGAATCCACTTACTGCCAACCAAGAGCGTTATAAAGAGAAAATTATTATACCTTTTGTGAGAGATCTAAATAACTTTTGCCGTGCACGAAATCTACAGTTTCGCACACAATGGTTCCAACAAGATGGTGCAACGAGCCATACAGCTGTTCGCACCTTAGACTTACTCCGTCAGCATTTCGATAATAGAATAATTTCTCGGGGAACAGACTTCGAATATCCTTCTCATTCACCTGATCTGACGCCACCTGACGCATACATTTGGGGCATAATGAAGGACAAAATATTTCACTCGGAAAATCCGCTGGCGAATATTGCCGAACTACGGGAAAGAATACAAAATATTTATCGGCAGTTACATCAACCACTTTTTATAAATATGTTTATTGACTTACAAAATCGATATGAAGCTTGTTTGCGTCGAAATGGTGAACATTTTGAACACTTACATTACAGAAATTAAAAATTAATTTTTATTTTTGGTACTGTTTATTTTGGCGGATACTGTATAAAGTAACTTTTAAAATAATTTTTAATGCCATTTTTTACTGTTTATTCGTTCCAAATTTTCAATTTTTTTATGTAATTTTTTGTATAAACAGGACGAATTTTTTATATAGGAAATCTTTTATTTATTAATCATGACGTAAATATTACTAGGACGGTTTTTTTTTTCTTCTAATATCTTGTTTCAGATTATATACGAACGTTTACTTGGGACAAGCGATTGGAAACGATGGTGAAGAAAAGCGGCATTTTGGGCGGACAAGGTAAGTTGCCAACGATAATATCGCCGGAAGAATACCAGAAGCGTTTCATAGAAGCGATGCATCGATATTTTTTGGAAGTACCCGACCATTGGGCCGGATTAGGAAAATCTTTTGAACTGTAAAAAAAAATTGTGATTCCATTTTTGATATTATATAAGTGAAAAAAAAATGTAAATATACTTTTAACGTTTATTTAATAAAAAAAATAAGGGAAGAAAAATTGTTTTTAATACGTTTTTTATAAAAAATCTAACTGACCCCCTCGAGAATTATACAGTGTTAGGAAAATTCTATCGTCAATGTGTTAGAAAGAGACAAATACATATAAATTCAGTGTATTATTCTTTTTCGCTAACAGGATATAATAAAGTGGAAAACGTGCACTAGATCTAAACATATGTCTGGTAGGCATTTACTTCCGGTTTTCAATAAACAAGAAATGCATTCAGGCTATTACTAGCCAGTTTACATAAGCAAAATGTTGTATAAACAACAAATCATTATGTAAAAGTTCGCAATTAAAGAAGTTAAGGTTAGAAATACAGATGTGTAATGTGGGCAGTTTAGTTTATTAATTGAGAAATAATAAGATTGTACTAAACTGATAGCTTAATGCAATGAACATTAAAAAAATCAACATTACTTTCGTTTATTCCTTCATTATAACAAGCAGGTTAATTTACAAAGAAATAATTCAGAAGTAATAATCTAATTCACTATATTAGTCCAGTTAGAATACGCTAATATGATTTGAACAATAAATTAAAACCTACCTAGTAAGTATTTGAAATAAGTGTATCTATATTATGAAAAAAAATGCTTCCTCAACTACCAGAGTTTTGGAAATGTACATATTAATATGATTCAAAAAGCCGTTTTATCAAACAACATTCTCAACTAATGGCAATAAACATCAACAATTCATGGATGATATAATATACCACTAAAAAATCACTGGAGGATAGCGTTGATTGATAAATTATATCAATCAACGGCGAAAAGCTAGAAAAATGACATTCGTCGATATTGAGAGTGTAATTAATGAATATAAGCATAATAATTTTCATTAATATCATAAGGAATATTCTATGGCAACAATACAAACTCCAAAATCGACAATATGTTGTAATGAAACAAGTATATTCAGTGTATCACCATTTTCTTTATCAGGGTATCATAACATGCTAAATAAGGCGTGTGCTAATATTTGTATTATAACTGTATTCTATTTACAAACATATCTCCAACCGCCTATAGTTCCTACGCTCCTGATAAACCGATTTCGTCTACAGCCGTAATTCTTCTAATTTTATCTATCCCCTCTCTTCACTTTCAATCTACAGGTTGGAAGTATGCCCTTAAAATAGTCCTTTTTATTACTTTTCCGCCCAATCTAATATGCGAGAAAACCCCAAAAAAAGTTGGAATTTTGAAAAAAAAATTTGTGTTATTTTTACGTTTTCCATCAACAACAACATGAACAAATGGTTTTTAGAAAAAAAATCCTGTGTGTATGTCGTCGGCCACTTTTCCATACCTGTCTTGTTAGCACAATACAGCCTCCGGAGTGCAAAAGTCACCAATTTTATGATTGAATATTGTTAAAGACATGTCACAGATGAACCTTATTGATTTTCAGCTCACCAGAGCCAGTACAGCGGGTGCTATGGTACTTGAAGTACGACATTTTGTAATTTTTTGAGAAATTTCAGTTTGTTAGCACGATACAGCCTCCGGAGTTCAATAAGTCACCAATTTTATGATTGAATATCATTCAGGACATCTGACTGGTGAACCATATTGATTTTCAGCTCACCAGAGCTAATACAACAGGTGCTACAGTACTTTAGGTACCATATTTTAGTCATTTTTGGAGAAGTTTCAGTTTGTTAGCACGATACAGCCTCCGGAGTTTATACAAGTGACCAATTTTATGATTGGATATTATTCAGAGCGTCTCAAAGATGAACCCTATTGATATTCAGCTCACTAAAGCCAGTACAACGGGTGCTATGGTACTTGGAGTACCACATTTTTGGAGAGTTTTCAGTTTGTTAGCACAATACAGCCTCCAGAGAGTATATGATTGATCAATTTTATGATTGAATATTGTTCAAGGTGTTTCACAGATGCACCCTATTGATTTTGAGTTGACTAGAGCGAGTACATCGGGTCCTATAAATCTAGATATACTCCATTTTTGGTGATTTTTGGAGAAATTTCGGTTTGTTATCACGATACATCCCTCGAAGTGTATACAAGTAACAATTTTATGATAGAATATTGATCAGGGCCACAGATGCGGAAAAGTTAGTTTTAATCTTTAAAACCGTTTATTTTTAAGAGAAATCATTCTCCATTAAATTTCAACGTAAAACGATAATTCTCTCATAGTCAACGGGAAAATATAAGGGTCACATGGCATTACCAGTGTGTTAGAGAAAGAGGATAGTGAGACAGACAATCAAAAGCCAGCGTACATTCTTATACCAGACGAATCGCACGTGCGCCTCTTGAGGATGTTTATCTGTACACCTGGGTACGTCACTCAATGTTGCTGTTTAGCTCAAAACGAGGGTTTATTCGAACATTTGATTTAAAATCATTGAAGAATTAAGATTTATTTTTTAATTTATTACCTATCAGAATATTACTTATTTTTAAAAATAGTAGGTATTTTAAGGTTATTAACATAGCGCTTTTTAATTTGTATTGTGTGTGTTTACACAGAGAATTCGTTTCTCATTTGCAAACGTAAAACACTAAAAAAAATTTTTATAATACAGATGTTCAGACAAATTTCACGTTGCCAAATTCGAAAAAAGTAAAGGGTTTAACCGCTTTCAAACTGAGAACTAGAACAATTTCCAGCATTACAATAACATGTTCAACAAATAGATGGGATTAATTATCTTGATCTGTTACAACCTCTTGAATTATCATAATTAAAAGCTTCTTATAACTTGTTCTCATGTTAGAGCAATGCATTTTACAATTAATATAAATATACAATGAAAGTTGGCAACACTGTTTCTGTTATCTAGTTCGTATGTAGACAGAATTTGTAACACATTGACGTTATAGACACGCCTCTCGAGAGCGGTGCCTACCAGACGTTTTCCACTTTATCATATCCTGTTAGCGAAAAATAATAATACACTGAATTTATATGTTTTTGTCTCTTTCTAACACATTGACGATAAAATATATGTGCCCTCAGAATTTTCCTAACACTGTATACTTGTTAACGTAATGAGAATTTGGTAAAGTCGATAGCCGTTTAGCGCTCAATAAATTAGTAGCGTAATTTTCGAAAATACATGGAAAAGGCAATATTTCTTTAAGAATTAAAATAAAATTCTAATTAAATATCGTGTATATTGTTGTTGTTTGTTTTCGATATAACTAAGTAAAAAGTATAAAACTAAATTGTATATCTTTGGAATGTTTCATCATACCACAGCAGATATAGACTTGAAATTAATAATAGATTCCTCTTGCAGCAGAGGTTTTTTATCGTCCTTCTTTTTGTTTGTCTTCCTCTTTCCCCTATCCCTGTTCGTCACTCCGTCTTCTTTATCCATCATTCTTATTATCTGTATTTGATCGGATGAATCGATCGGCGCTACAGATATATCTCGAACGGCCCTAAATTGACCGCAATTATTCAGATGTTCGTTTTCCAAACGGAAGAAATTCCATACGAAACGCCGGAACACTTCCAGAGGCGCTAATATCGACGTCATTATATCGCCGCTGACGTAACCGTATTCCGTGAGGTATAAGGAAACCGCCCAGATGAAACGCAACACGAAATCTTCTATGATGGCGAAATAATAAAATACCTGAAAGGGTTAATTTAATAATAAAAATATTTTTTTTTAAATATAAGTACCTTCGATGAATATACGGTTTCTTCTCTTAGGAATTTATTTTCTCCCGCCGATTTATCGAATAAGCCCCAATCCATTTTGATGTCCCACGTATAGGCGTAAATGGAACTTAATACTTGTGAAGCTATCCATAGGAACATGTACGGATTTTCTGAAGATGATGCATAGTCGTCTGAAAATAGTTAAAATGTTACTATCTGAGATCGAAGAATCGATTTTTTTGACCAAAAAAACAATCGAGTTTTAGACAAGACCCAAAACATTTCAAAAATCTATAAATATTGGACAGTGCAATTGGTTGGGACACAAAGAGTACGTAAAACCAAGTGGACCTGTGTCGTTTGTGTATTGTAACATGCAGCTGTCTTCCTTTAAGTGTTCTGGCTCTTTATTATAAATATCTGCACAGAATACAGTAAAAACGGTGAATCTTTTCCATCACGTGACTTAGTTGACGATATTATTCAACACATACTATGTTGGTACTGTCTTCTTCTAATAACAGAAAAAGCGCAAAACTCAATACAAGCATTTGTCACATTGTTTTGATTCAGTTCTGAATTTCATATATGAATGAATGAATGTTTATTTATCTATAAATACATTCTTCTTCTTACAGTGCCATATCCGTGATCGGACGTAGGCGACCTCTCACTTCTACCTGTGTTGTGCTCTCCAGTTACCACAGATAGAAGGGACCTACAGTTTAACGACGGATCCGAACGTCTATGTTGAGAGGCTGTACTAGGCAGAATACTGTCGGTGGCTCTCCGAATTTTTAATTATGATGTTAACTAGGCCCGGGTTTGATCCCGGGGCCTCTCGGTTAGCAGACAGAGCACCATTCCACTAGCCTACGGAGACCACTATAATTACATACATAGATTTATGTTTACATAAAAATACATATCTTCATATAATAATTTAACATAACATAATAATTACAAAACAATCTGAATAATAAAATTACATAGATACAAAATTTAATAAGCCATCGGTATAGTGTTCATGAACAGATGCGATGTACATTAAATAAACAAGAATAGTAGGGTACCCGACTAAGTTCATCAAAGAACTTGTCTTCGGGTATTGATTCTTTATAGAAAATATATTTTCGATGTATTTGACAAATGTTGAAACTTAAAAAAACACAAAGTGCCTTACACCAACTGGTGGCCCAGGTGGAAAAGGCGCAGAAAATGGCATGATCGCTCTGGGCGCTTTTCTGGATATACAGGGAGCTTTTGACAGCACTCTTGTAGAATCAATGTGTAGAGCTACAATAAATCATGGAATAGAGCCAATATAACTCACTGGCATGGGGTAATGCTGCGCAACCACACAGTAGAGGCCTCATGGAAAGACAATGTGGCAAAAATGGTCGTCGATAGGGGATGTCCACGGATGGGCGTCTTTTCGCCCACATTGTGGAACCTAGCAATCGATGTATTAATATCACTACTAAATGGTGAATGTTTTCTAGTAATTGGGTATGCCGATGGTATCATTGTGTTAGCTGTTGGAAGACATATTAGCGTCCTCAGGGACCTAATGCAAAGAGTCCTAACTAAGGTACAGGGGTTGTTCAACGATAACGGACTTACAGTGAAGTAATTGTTTGTTTTCACGAAGAAGAAATGTATAAGACCTAAGTGTCTGCACCTTGGTGTAGTGCCACTTCCAGTAGCTGACCAAGTGATATATCTGGGAGTAATCCTGGATAAGACACTGACATGGAAGGCTCACGTTGATGGTCGCCTAAGCAAGGTGACTAACACGAACTGAGCCTGTATGAGTGCCATTCGCCCGAGATGGGGGACTAACCCCTAAGACTATCTTATGGTTCTACAAAGTGATCATGCTGTCTATGCTCACATATGCGGCTCTGGTCTGGTAGCCGAGTGTAACCTTGGCCACGGCTAGATCGCAACTGGCACACCTTCAAACACGGTGGTCAGTTTGGGGGTAACTACAGCTTTAGAGTGATATCAGCAAATCTAATGTATACATAATAGGATCTAGAATAAAGTACATAGAGGTATCATTATCAATATGAGAAAAAATAAGCTCAAAGAGACCTAAGTGTGCAACTGTTTGCGAATGTCATGAAATTAAATGTCAACCAACTTAAAAGAATATTGGTTCGTAAAAATTCAACTCAAATTTAAATGAATCAGAATTACTCGTCAATCAAGATACTGAATAAATTTCCTATCCAACTAAAAGAATCGGGAAACTTTATTAGGTATCTGTTATGTATGTGTATTGTTATGGGTGCTATTTATTACTGGTTAGTTGTCGAACTGGAAGGAAGTTGTCTTCCAAGAGATTATATAGTGGACCCAATGAGTTCGATGGACGGAGACAAGGTTACGACAATCAAATTATGGCGTAATATTGAAGAAATGTTGAAAAACTGGAAGATTTGCTTGACTTAAGGACGTCATAATCTATAAACAGTCTCCATTATTCGTTTTCTCAATTATATACTATTCTTAATTGTGTTAAAAATATAGTAGACTGTTTAAAAGATATATACATGGAGGATCCTACGCTTTTACTAACTCTTGTACAGAGTGTCCCAAATTGGTATGTTTTGCAGGGTATACCGCAAACTAGAAGAGATAGATGTTATGAGATCTTTTTTTATTGAAGTGACGATTGCTCAATCAAATCTTCAATAGGTTCTTTCGTTCGAGAGGTACAGGGCGATTGTTGAAAAGTGTCGAAAACGACAGGGTTCTAGAACTACTCTAGACTACACCAATTGCTGTGTTGGAGATGATTTCTGGACTTCTCCATGTGATCGAGGCTGATGCCGTGAGGGTACTCATGCGCTCAAAAAGTTTCGGATATGTGAGAAGTGAGGAAGGGCACGTCAAGAAGCTCAGACTCCTGGGAAATGTCACAGTTTTGGCCCTAGCGGCTGATGTTTGCCTGAGAAGGTACTCTTTCGAAACCCCCTTTATGCCGAAGATCCGGAATAGAGAATTCTGGGAAAGAGAAGGAAATTCACAACCTCATGGGATCGTCTTGTACGCAGATAGCTCATGCTCCATCGATGGGGCGGGCGCTGGAATTTACTTCAGGAACCCAAAGACACAAGTTTTTGTTCCTTTGGAAAAGGGAATATCTGCTATCTTGGAATGTGCGCAGATAAACCTAGACAGAGGTTATGCGGACCGACACATAACCATATATACCGACAGTAAAGCGGCTATTATGACCGTGAGTGGATATACCAAACTCAGGGCTTGCTGCCGAATGTCGAAAACGGTTTGCTACCTTAGCAAGGCGGAACGTAATGTGGCTAAAATGGATTCCGGTTCAGCCTGGTGGACGCGTTGGATGTGGAGGGGGCGACAGCTCCCTTTAACGGCACGGACCCGTCTTTGGGCCTTACAAAACAATCAATAAGGAGGCGAGAAATTGGTTGGGAAACCAACACCTCCCTCATTGGAACGGTTTAAGGCAGTCCAAGCTCCTACTGAGAGGCTGGACTTGCTAGGGCAGCTGTAGAACTACCGAGGAGTAGGTTAAGAAAGATAGCAGAACTCTTAACAGGGCACTGCCGTCTGAGGAAACACCTCCATAATTTAGATTTAGATGAAAGTCCCATATGTAGGGGTTGAGATTTGACTGACGAAACGTCGGTCCATATTCCCCTAGTGTGTCCACATTGAGCTATATTACGCGGTCGAATCTTCGGAGTCCCTGTTATGGCCTCTGGGGACACATGCATACATCCACTAAAGAGGACCATTGAAGGACTTGGCTTCATGGATGCATGAGTAGCAGAAATCGCACAATATGCCCGCCATTGGCCTCAGTGCCGGAACCTTGGCTTGAGCTTGCTCGGCCGAGGTTCGCCTGAATCTATTAGTAGTAGTAGTAATATTGATGAACCCTTGTTCATTTGTAAATTCCTTTGAGTATTGTTAATTTGTTTTAACCATTATTTTTCTCTTTTTTATTATGTCTGCTATATTTCTGATTAGGTATTCCAATACCTTTTTTTCATGAAGTTTGTATATCAATCTATAATGCCAGATACTATCGAACGCTTTTTGTATATCTAGGAATAATGCCGCAATTTTTCCTCCCTTTAGTGCCGTTGCTTGTATGTTATTAGAGATCGCGTTCGTTGGAATGATGATGACTGGAGCTGGGTATTGTTCTCAGATTAGTCGCGTTTTTGCCTCACTGGGTCAGATGGACGTCGACAAGTGTGGAGAAGACCTGGGGAAAGATATGCTGAAGTTTGTATTAACGAGCGTCTTCCATTTGGCGGTAGGTCAGTTATGGTTCGGGCGGGATTCACTGCATAAGCTCGAACAGAGTTGGTCTTCATACAAAATGGCTCCCTAACCTCTTACAGGTACATTACGGAGGTGCTAGAAGACCATGTTATGCCTTTCATGGTAACTATGGGGTAACGTGGCATTTTTATTTACCACATACAGCCAGAATTGTCAGGGAGTATCTGGATGAGGTAGAAATTAGGCGGTTTAACTGGCCAACCCGCAACCCAGACATGAATCCCATAGAACATGTCTGGGACGATTTGAGACGACTGATCCGTTGACACACCAGTACCAAGAATTACCCAGGAGTTGAGAAGATAGCCGTTGCAGGAATGGGATAACATCGATCAGAATGTGATCCGCAACTTAATTCAAAGTATGCCGCGCCGACTTCAAGCAGTCATCAATGCAAGAGGAGGGAATACACGTTATTAGTGTCAGGTTTTTTCATTTTGTTCGTTCCATATTTTCTCTAACAACAAAATGATGAATTTCGCCCAAAATGTTAATTTGTCGCTTTTTCAGAATAAATCATGAAATCCAAGAAAAAAATGCATTTTTCTTCAGTATAGAGTATCACATTCAGCTTACAAAAGCACATGCAATGATGTAGTTTGCGAATACGATCTGAAAACGAAAAATTTCAAAGAACATGAAAATTTTAAGGTGATCTTGTAACGATGTTCCGATGAACACCGCTGATGATACGCCTATGGTTCGAACCAATCCAGTTTTTATCGACAGCAGATGGATATATAAACTGACCAACATTTTCAATGAGACAGTCTGATCGAGACATTGACTCGAAAGGACCTCTCCTCCAGTCTGGCGAGGTATTGACTCGTTAGACTCTTCCGTCGGCAAGGTATTGACTTGCCGAGCATCCTTCTTTCCATTTGATACCGTATTGACCTACCAAACGACAGCCACCCGTGTGAGAGGTATTGACTCTCACATATTCCTGTATTTCCCGCCTCTAAGATAGTGACTTAGAGGTACTTCGTCTCGCCCGAGGTATTGACTCTGACGATCATCCAGAACCCGTATCAGAAATAATTAGATACGCAACCTTGTACGGACCGATATAATAAATATTTAATTTTAGGCCAGGTATTGATCTTGTTGTACATATGTAAATAGCGTCTGTAAATATTTTTATAAGAATAAGCTCATTTTATTTTGGAATCTTGTCTCTGACTGTACAACCCTAACCGGCAATTCGTAACCACCCCCTTACAGAGGGTTACAACCTCAATTCTTTACTCGCCAGTGTATTAGCATTTAAATCTAAAAATTTCCTCCTTTTATAGAGCTAATCTTTCCCGAATCTACAGGGCATACTCAAAAGAACGAATATTAAACAGTTGGGAGGATATGAGCAATATTAAAAAGTTTGTACGATTTTATAAAATCATTCAGATTTTATATTCTATGAAACGGTAAAATTTTATGGTTATTAAATGTAGGAATAGTGTTTTTAGTACCTTTATAAATGGATTTGAGTGTAGAAAAAATAACGACCAGAAAAGTAGTAGAATATTTTCCGGCGTTAACTAAATGCGGAAAGGCGTCTTTCGAATCGTAGTATCTTCTTAAACATTGCGCGAATCTCAACCAGGCCGGAATGCAATTTACTAACGGCCTTATTATGTAATTTGTTTCCATGCAATGAGATGTATCTAAAACAAAAATTTATTTGACTACGTTTATCTGAAACACAAACATGTTTTTAGTTGACAATTGAAGGGTACAGGGGTAAAAGGAGCTCATGAGCATTTTTATGGTTTTCCATCAGAGCGTGTTTAAGGTTGAAATTCTAGTTTGCGAACGCTATGTTGCTTTTTTCAAGTTTTCGAAATTTTTCTTAAGGTTAATAAATAACAAACTACGTTAAATATTTTTTGAGACAGTTTATATTTCTCTGAACAAAGAAAAATTTTAAAAACTCTTACAACTACAAAAACTACAAGGGAAAAAGAGGTTCATTTCATTGAAATGAGCTCGTTCTTTCACTGTACTACTAACAGCGATCGTCGTTAGTTAGGAAGACAAGAAAATATTCTAAAAAAAGGAAATTTTTGAATAAAGAAAAATGATCTTAATGTCTAAATCTTCTTTAATGGTGCGGCAAATTTGCAAAAAATTCTTGCGCTGCTTGGCTGCAAAACTTTTTCAAATGCTGAATATCGCGAAATTTCTCAGCAGATATTGGAAGCTGTCCTAAAATAAATATAAAAAATAATAAGAGAAATACAGTGTGGTAATAATGAATAATTTAAAATACCTTCATAACTATACTCGGGGAGCCTAAATTCGTTATCCTTGAAGTGACAAACAGGTAGCCTTGAGGATTTGCGGTGTTTTCCTTGCAATGAAGCTGACTCCCAAGGCCCATTGTATGTGATGCGATATTGTATAAGAGCTCCTCTCTGTATATTGATTTCTCTGATTGGCCTAGATGGGAATGGCGACTTTTTAGGGTAACTATTGTCGAGAAATTTTGTCCAACTACGGAATAATGTGTGATTCGGCGGGCATCTTCCAATATTTGCAACCAGTCTTCGGAAACTTCTGCTCTCGATTTTTGGTTAACAAGATCAAAATTCTTATCACATTCCATATATGAGTGTCCTCGAATAGGAAATGTGACAACAACGGATTCTAACCTTTTCTCATTGTGAACTAGGTTGTGCAGAAAACGAAAAAAAGTGAAATTCTTTTGTTGACCACTGCAAGAGTCATAAAATATTTTCAGATACTTCACTTCTGGATCAAGATGGCTATATATGAAGTTATGGAGCAGTGAGCACACATTATTGGAACCCTTTTCCCCTTCGGTTTCTGAATAAACATAAAAATAACTCCCAGAAGTAGACAAAACATGCACGTTAAATGCATATACTGATAGCTGTCTCTTGTAGTAAATATCATTTGTTGGTATATGTGGAACCTGCAGATTCTTGGCGAAGTCCATACAAATTGCCTCTGTGTTAGAATTTTTTCTACTGTTTATCTTAGCCGACTATAAAACATTTTTGCTTTTTTCTTATGTAATGTATTTTCTGTAGTTAATCTTTTTATTTCCATAGATATTTGTAGGTTTTCCGTATTTTCCAGTTTTTCAGATTCTGTTTTCAATCTTTACTGTAAACTCATCACAAGCGCTACAAGTGTCTGTTCGAGGATATCCAAAAGAAATATTGAAGTCACGACAAAACACCTGTCTATACGATTCATAGGTTATCTTATTGTTAGGGTGCAGCTCCTTAAGCATTGTATGCATTTTTTTGACATTTAATTCCTCGGAAAGGTAAATTTTTGTAGAGTCCTTGAGGCTATAATGACTTCCACGGCCTTTAAAGGAATTAATATGTTGCCTGACCAGACATAGTGTTTCTGCTGAAAGTTTATTAAGATGATTTGAGTGTTTACCTAGCATATCCTGTTTCCTTTAAGCTTGATACCAAGATTTCCACTTTCTTTTTTGATATGCCATGAATAGCAATAAATGCTTTACGGCACACATTAAATTCCTTTGTGTTCTCTCCTACAAGAGTCCGAATCCTATACTTATAGGATGCACCATAGTGTTTAGCGCCTTCTTTTAAAGTCTTACGTTGAACAGGAAATACTGCTGTTAATCCACAGAGATATACATTTTGAGCATCAGTCGAACCTAACATATTAAATTGCTTTGAAACACTATTTCTTATGTCATAGGCCACGACATCAAAACATGTTTTCAAACAATTACAGTCTGGACCCATTTCATGACTTTGGACCCTCATTTTCTTTTTAACGTCCATTATTCTGCCATAGAATTTTTTTTTCTTACTTCTAGGCTCCATCACACTACTTATATTTAGCTCTCCATCACTGCTAATATCACCACCTTCCATAAGGAAAACTCAAAAATACACAAACTTACACTACTAGAGACGCGTTCTTGACGGCTGATGCAATAATACTACGAATAATGGCAATCGCCACCAAATCAAACAGGCAAAAACACGCTCATTGTACAATGAGTCCGTTTTTGCACGGTTCGTGTTTACAATGAGCTCGTTGTTTCCGTATATAGGTTTTTTTTAAGTGCAGATATCTCATTGACCAGGCCCGTTTTATCTAGTTTGGAAGCTAAGAAGTGATCATATATGAAAAATACTACCCATCTTGAATATATCGCTCTTTTGGCCAAAGATGCGATGAGCCCCTTTTTCTCCTGTAGCCTTCAATTGAGTTTGTCGGTATCGCGATCCTATATTTTTTATCAATTTTGCCTCTATTGCTTTACGAAATAGAGCTTTGTCTGGAATAGTATAGAGTTAGAACTTGAAATATTTATTGTCGTTCGAGTCAGTCCGATTCTGCTCTTTGTTAACAATACCAAACGAAGCTGTAAAGTAATATTTCCTAGAAATTTCGTATGAAGGAATCGGAATATCTAGAATTTTAGAATTAAGTCTGGAACGTCACCTTAGTGATGCCAATTTGAAATTTAGGGAAAGAATTTGAGAGGAGAGATTTATTCGAGGGAAAAAATGTTTGACGTATTTTCTAGGAATAAAATTATTTTAAATCAGAAATTTTTCGTTGAAACACGTTTGAAAATAAAAATAATTCAAATTAGAATAGAAAATAAATAAACGTTACATTATTTATTGTAAATCGACTTAAATATTTAATAAAAAATAATATAATTTGTATTAAATTAAAATCTACTCAATTAAGCAACTTAAAGAAAATAAAAAAATTAAATTTTCCAAGTTTCCTAAATTCTGAATTCTTTAGTTGTCCAAGTTATATTTAGAGAATTTAAGTATCTAGCTAGAACTTGGAAAAATTTATTTATTTATTGTTGTTATTTGAGTTAATGAAAAAATAAAAATATCAAGCTAAAAATTGAAAATTTCGATATCTATTTGTTAAAAGCTCAATAACTACTTACTATATAGTTCAACAGTGAGATAGTATTTTTTTCGAATTAATCCACATCACGACGTATCCAAAATGTCCATTATAATACGGGGTATTGTCGATGTTAAAACAACTAAATCGACGTTTAATTCTTGTAGATACAAAAGTGGCATCTGTGTCAAAATATCACATCTAAATACACTGATAACTGATATTTTACGGTGTTCTACCGGAATAGTTTTGATATAGCGATTTATTTAATTCAATTTAATAAAAAAATAAAATATTTATCGAATTACCTCCTGCTTCGAGCCAATTTCCGTTAGTGAAATAAAAACAAGCCAAAAACTGGAAATCTAAAAAAGCGGTCGCTAAGCTATTAAGTTGATCGGCGAGCCAGAAATCGGCGAATCCAACGTGGAAAAACGGAGATCCAAACATCCTACCCTAAGATTAAAAAAATAAAAAATAATCATGCATAGTTATAATTTATAATAAGAAACTTACGCAAATTCGTAGAAACCAAAATCTCGCTTCGTGTCGAAAAACTCTCAGAGGATTCGTGAGGAATAAAAACATAATGAAAACCAAAGCCAGCGGATTTACGTAAGGCGGTATACTTAAACTGGCGCTGTATAAGAAGTTCAACAAACTCAACGCCCAAACAACACCAAATATCGCCGCTAATTCCATCAGATGTTGTTCGGACAGATGATTTCTCGGATCCAATTCGAAAATCAGTACGTGGTTTACTCCAGATGAACGCCATCCGTATATATTGACTCCGATCAAAAATAATAATTCGATGATTAGTAAAGGACCTCTATATAGACGGAAAGCTACTTTCAAATTTTCAGTAGGACCTTCGTGGAAAACGGCTGAAAAGATTTTTTTAATTTAAATTGAGAGTGCCTCGTATATAATTTTTAAATTTAATTTAATAAATTTAGCATTTTTTGTAGTGATAAAATAAATAAATCTACTGCACTTCTGTGTACAATTACTTAAGGACCACCATATATAAAGCACGTCTGAAGGTCACTTGGTTAATTTTTTATTTGTGTAGAATTGTAAAATTAAAAATCTGTTTATAATTCAGCTCAATTTTCGTTTAGCTGAAACAACAATTGTTATGAAATCAAATTTAAAATAAACGGTTTTAAGGATTAAAACTAACTTTTCCGTATCTGTGACCCTGAACAATATTCTATCATAAAATTTTTACTTGTATACACTTCAGGGGATGTATGTGCTAACAAACCAAAATTTCTCCAAAAATAATCAAAAATTCAGTATATCTGAATTTATAGGACCCGCAGTACTCGCTCTAGTCAACTGAAAATCAATAGGGTACATCTGTGAGACACCTTGAACAATATTCAATCATAAAATTGATCAATTGTATACTCTCTGGAGGCTGTATCGTGCTAACAAACTGAAAATTCTCCAAAAATTACGAAAATTTGGTACTTCAAGTACCATAGCACCCGTTGTCCTGGCTTTACTGAGTTGAATATCAATAGGGTTCATCTTTGAGACGCTCTGAATATTATCCAATCATAAAATTGGTCACTTGTATATACTCCGGAGGCTGTATCGTGCTAACAAACTGAAACTTCTCCAAAAATGACAAAAATATCGTACTTAAAGTACTGTAGCACCTCTTGTATTGGCTCCGGTGAGCTGAAAATCAATAGGGTTCATCAGTGAGATGTCCTGAATAATATTCAATCATAAAATTGGTGACTTGTTGAACTCCGGAGGCTGTATCGTACTAACAAAGTGAAATTTCTCAAAAAATTACAAAATGTCGTACTTCAAGTACCATAGCACCCGTTGTACTGGCTCTGGTGAACTGAAAATCAATAGGGTTCATCTGTGAAATGTCCTTAACAATATTCCATCATAAAATTGGTGACATATTGCACTCCGGAGGCTGTATCGTGCTAACAAGACTTGCAAGGAAAAGTGGCCGACGACAACGACGACGACGACATACACACAGGATTTTTTTTCTAAAAACCGTTTTTTCGTGTTGTTGTTGATGGATAACGTATAAATAACTCAAAAAAAAATTTCAAATTTCCAACTTTTTTGTGGGTAAACCAATACTTTTCTCGCATATTAGATAGGTTGGCGGAAAAGTAAAAAGAATTCTTTAAATACGTATATGAATTTTAAAGAAATACATGTTAGACAATTTGAATATATTAAAAGTCGCATACTAACTCTTCTTCCAAAATGAAATAACAATTAATTTAATTGGCGAAGAAGTGAAATCCAAAAAAATGAGTTTACGTAAATCAAAATATGTTTCATTAGATTGCAATTAAACTTTTACTTTTATAATTAATAAAAAAATTTAAAAGCCATAATGAAATAATAAAAATTTAAAAACTAGAATTATAACACAAACTTTAGTAGAGATCATCTGTGACATGTCCTTAACAATATTCAATCATAAAATTGCTGACTTATTGCACTCCCGAGGCTGTATCGTGTTAACAAGACATGTGAGGAAAAGTGGCCGACGACAACGACGACATACACACAGGATTTTTTTTAAAAAACCGTTTTTTCGTGTTGTTGTTGATGGAAAACGTAAAAGTGACTCAAAAAAAAATTTCAAAATTCCAACTTTTCTTGGGGTAAACCAATACTTTTCTCGCATATAGAAAGGTTGGGCGGAAAAGTAAAAATAACGTCGCTTATTGAATGCAGAACTAGTCCATGTCAATTTTTATCGAAATTTCACTTACTATGCTATCTAATACATCAAAACACACCGCATCTTGGCGCAGAAATAGCCAAGTCAAAACTTATACGAACCCCCCTCCGATTATATTAACAAATTATCCTAACTGAGAACATGCACGCTGAATCAGTGCAGAAGTATCCTTCGTCGGCGGTGCATGTTAAATCCGTGTTTAGTTCTGCATTAGAATTTTTTAATAATTTATATTAAGTACAAGTTAGCAGTGGACATAAGCTAGTTCTGCACTGTTCAGTCCAACAAAACAAGGACTGTGAAAATATTGCAATTACTGGACAATAAAAATCTGAAAAGCAACCAAAATCAGTTAAGGTATCAAATTACATTTTAGTCCACCTACAGTAATAAATGGTACTACTACATTACCTCTCCCTTCTTTTTTGACTGCGAATAATAAAAATTAAGATAGCAAATTTTAATTTTCTAAATAGAAACACATTAATTTTAATTTTTTGCAGACATTCAACAAAAAATGTATCCTCCAGAAAAAGACATAGCTCATTTGATGAAAGTCTATCCAACACAACAACTTTCCTCTCACCTACTTTGATAGAAAAATTCAACTTACTATCATCAAAACGATCCTATTTTGCCAATTAAAGTTTCACCAAATAAACTCCACACTGGACACATGACGACAGTAACTCTTATCCAAATTAATTAAAAAATAAACGGTTTTAAAGATTAAACCTAACTTTTCCGCACTTAAGTATACACTCCAGAGGCTCTATCGTGCTAATAAATCAAAATTTCTCTAAAAATTACCACAAACTGCCAAACATTATCAAAAATTATCAAAAACAACTAAAATTTACCAAAGATTACTAAGGATTACCAAAAATTACATTACCAAAAATTGTACTGGCTTTAGTGAGCTGAAATTCAATAGGTTTCATCTGTGAAATGCGCTTAACAATATCCAGTCATAAAATTAGTCACTTGTATACACTACAGAGGCTGTATCATGCTAACATACCGAAATTTCTCCAAAAATAACCAAAAATGTAGTATATCTGGATTTATAGGACCCGTTGAACTCGCTCTAGTGAGCTGAAAATCAATAAGGTTCGTCTATATAATGCCCTAAACAATCAGGGGCGTACCGAGAAGGGGACGGCGGGGGCGGTCCGCCCCAGGACCCGCACCATCATAGGCCCCCAAATCTAAAGGTCAAACTGTAGAAATGGCCAACGACCCTAACCAAAAAGTAGAATTGATAAAAAGCGTTATTTGGCGATATTATTCAGAGGCAAATTTTAGATAAAAAGATTGAGACACACAAAAAAAACTACTTAAAAACGATTTTGTCCAGTCCACTGACACATAAATATAAGATATGGAGACTTGGTAACAAAGCCATTACATATAAAAAGATGGGATTAAATCGTACAAAATATGAAGCTAAGCGAAAGAGAGTTGAAGAAATCACACACAAGTTTTATGAAGATGACAATAATAGTCTTTGTGCGGCAGGAAAAAAAGAATGCCACACTCGCAAAAAAATGAAAATCTTGCATAAAAAATTTCTCAATACGAGTTTGATGAGAATTGGGTATAATTCGTTCTGAAAATTGCGTCCATTTTGGGTTGTTGTGCCACAGCTTACAGACCGTGTGCTTGTGTTGCTCATGAAAACATCAATTTGAAATTAGGTGCTTTAAAAAATGCAAATGTTCTTGACTTTGCAACATATCAAACTACACTGGAATTAATTTGCTGTGATCGTTACTCGGAAAAATGCTCAAAGAGAACTTGCCAGGACTGCTCGATGAAGATTTTACCATATAAGGAATTTGATAATAGTATGAACATTGCAGTCATACAATGGAAGCATAGCAAGGAACTGATTAAAGACATTAAAACTAAACAGTATCGATACGTAACAAAGTATAAGAAAGAGATGTAGAACTTGAAACCTCGTGATTTAGTTATGCAATTAGAAGAGAGTGATCTTCCAAAATTATTCCAACATGAACAGAACATCGTTCATCAATATAAAACTATTAAATCTTTGAAAGAGTCACGTACAGAAAAGGATGCAGTAATTGACATGGACTTCTCGGAAATCTACACAACTAAATACAAACAAGAAATTCAGACGTATCATTTTGGTGGCTCCAGAACTCAAATTTCTTTGCATGCAGTGGTGGTTTACACAAAGGATAAAGTAACATCTCATTGCACTGTGTCGTTGAATTTATCTCACAACGCTGGAGCGATTTGGGCACATTTAGAGCCTGTCCTCATAGGATTTACATCCTCTGTAGAAAACCTGCATTTTTTGAGTGACGGTCCTGTAACCCAATTTCGAAATAAAACAATGTTTTATATTTTGGCCTGCAGAATCAACGATTTCTATCCACTGGGTATGAAATGCACGTGGAATTTCCGTGAGGCGGGAAAGGGACACCAGATGGAATCGGAGCTACATGCAAAGGTACTGCAGACCAACTCATAGCTCAGAGAGGTGACATTACAAACTTGTACGACGTTGTAGCTGTGCTTCGAGAAAGGTGTTCAGATGTTATCGAAAATGTTGACATAGAAAAAGTTAACAAGATGATCAATGAACAAGAGGAAGAGCAGAAACTGTTTAAAGGAACTCTCTTATTGCATCTAGTCTCGGGTCATATTTATAACCCTAATCAACTTGTCTTGAAGTCATTAAGTTGCTTCTGTGATAATTTTGATTGTAATCATGATAAATTAGGGACTAACTATAACGTGACAAACCAATACACAGCGGCTTCAGGTTTCAGATATTTTCACGGATTCTGAAGATGATATGCCGTCAGCAAGTATGAGCCACATTGCGCAAGAAAATTGTAAAACGAGCTATGGCAGTGGAGATGATGTTCTAGTTAAGTTGATAATGAGGGAAAAAGAATGCCGATACGCCGCAATTTGCTCAAAATATGATGTTACATTCCTTAAAGTTTGCAAAGAAGAGAGCACATAATTTGATATAAATGATAATGATATCGCCGACGTGCCTTACGAAGACGTTATAGAAAAACTGCCAGTTCCTAATCTAATCGTCAAGAGAAATACATTATTTTACAAATTTAAAATACCCGTTAATGTTTACGAGAAGTGAAGCAAATACTGATAAAAATAAATACAAAGTACTAGGTAATTTAAGTTTGAAATATTTGTGATGTTTTATTGTGTTCAAATTATATTTTTTTTACTTAGATTATACTTCATAGAATTTGTGAACTTAAGAGATAATTTGCTGTTTCAGTTGATTTTGCAATAAAAATGTGATTTGACATAATAACCGTGTTTGGCGTCAGTCCCTAGAACACTGATTTTAAAAAATCATAAATTTCTATAAAAAAATTTCAAGCGGGTGTCCCCCTTTTAGATGGAGCAAAGTAGATGTTATACCCGCAGCATATAATATAAACTGTTCTGATTTTTAACTAAAAACACCACTTTCAAAATTACGTCAGAAGTTAACCAAATGTCAGATAACCACCCATATATATTGGAAATTTGAGGGTTTTTTTCTTGGAGCTTATGATTTATATTCTATAGTCTATATGTATTTCTTGGGCATTTTTGGTTCTTAATTAATTAAAACAAGTTAGGTGTTCTTCATAGATTATAAAGCTCCATCATTGTAATTAGTTTTCTACACTCTTGTTTTTGTTTAAAATTGTACAATAACGAAACTGTAATGTTTTTGTTATTTATTTAAACAATCAACGGGTGGGATAAATTTTAAACACACGGTATGGCTACTTACTAATTTATTTAAACACTAATTCACTAACACTTAATTTATATATACTTAACTAATCACACAAATCTAATTTATATGCACACAAACTTGATTATATTAGCACTTTACTGTTCGGTGTATTTCTGTTTACTTCTCGAGATGACTTTATCAACTCCCTTCCTCCGCTGATCGGTCCTTAGTTATATTAATGTCTTTCTTACTATAGGATTCTAGACAAAAACAATTGGCTTTCTGGCATCTTCTAGATAAGACTGGTCACAAAAACAGTGTAGATAAGATAGTCACTATTCGTAAACAAATATAAAAACAACCTGCGTATCCGCTATAATTTTAACTTTTATACCTGGCATAGACAGAGTCGGATTTAGGGACTATACCAGTGTGCTGTTTCGTAACATTACCCCCTCCTTAAATGGAAGTTCCTCCTGGAACTTTTGTGTAGCCGAGGCTGGATGTTTGAATCGGCAACTGGCCCCATTTCTACACTTTCCGATCTTATGGAAATAGCAGGGCACCGTCTTCATCGGATACTGATAACGGGGGTTGTAGCTGCAAATTAATATCTAGACACCGGTATCTCTGAAGATAACCTCTACCATGTTCCTGATGATTCGCCAATCCAACTGGTTACTCGCTATCTTAGGCATAGCCAGTTTCTTCACGCTGGATTCCAACACATGGTCTCGTAGGTTTCTAAGTGCTTCCCACACATCGCTGTAGGTAGATCGATCTTGAAATTCATTTTTAGTTACCACGTAGAAGACGTACCGTGAATTATGTTTCAGTTTAAGTGTCTTGCCAGGGGCTGGAATCTGGTCTTCAAGTTTTTCTAATTGCCCGAACTTCTTTCGAAACACGGTTGCCAACCCTCGTGCGTTCTTGATACGGGCGGAAATGTTGTATACCAGTGAATATTCTTCCAGGAGAGTGAACAAATCTTGTTGTTGTTTCGAAGTGACTCCATATCTAGCTTTCCCGGTACCTCCATACGCGCCCATAAATTCATCGAAGGTGGGGTCAGACACATCTCGAATAAGGTTTACTCCTTCCTCCAGGTCATGGTCACGTTCGAATGGCGCTAGTCGGTTTTGGTGAACTACTTCTGGTTTTCCGTTGGGGATCTTGCTTATGCGATATATAACATTATTGATCCTTTTCTTGATTAAGTATGGACCTTCCCAGGATTTTTGTAATTTTGGAGAAAATCCTTTTCTCCTCGTCGGGTTGTGTAACCATACTTTGTCCCCTTCTTTAAAACCGCCTTCTGTGGCCTGCGTGTCGTACCGACTTTTCATTCTGTCACTGGCAACTTGAAGATTTGTTCGAACTAATTCATGAATATCATCCAGCCTTCTTCTCAATTGGATTGCGTAGTCTCCGCCTGCTAGATCTTCTCCAGGCCGGCAGTCAAATTCCAGGTCACAAGGAAGCCTCATTTCACGTCCAAACAGGATTTTCGCCTGTGTTTCACCGTGGACTCATTGACGGCAGATCGATAAGCCAATGCGAATAGGGAAAGATACTGGTCCCAATCTCTCTGATGGCTGGATACTACGTTGGACAGGTATTTTCCAATAGTCCTGTTCATTCTCTCGACCATTCCATCTGACTGTGGATGTAATGCTGTTGCCCTGGTCTTCTTCATTCCCAGCTTGTCGCAAATCTCCTGGAATAGATGGCTTTCAAAATTCCTTCCCTGGTCACTGTGGACTTCCAAAGGTACTCCATACCGGCTGATAAATTCCTTCACCAATACATCCGCGACAGTTGTGGTCTCTTGGTTCGGGCTAGCGTAAATTTCCACCCACTTTGTGAAATAATCCATTACAACCAGTATGTACTTGCTACCATTTTCTGTCGTCGGAAATGGTCTTGCGATATCTAAAGCAATCCTTTCGAAAGGGCTTCCAACATTATGCTGTTTCATAGGTGCCTTTCTCTTGCGATGTGGTCCATTACTCGTAGCACAAGTCGTACATTTCTTACACCAGTTCTTCACATCGTCGGAGCTGTTCATCCAATAAAACCTTTCACGGACTCGCTGAAGGGTTTTCTTCACTCCCAGATGACCTCCCGATGGACTGTCGTTCAACTTCTTCAGTACCTCAGCTACTCTTGTTCTCGGGATAACTAGCTGTCTCCTCATCACAGAACTATCATCGTTTTCAAGGACTCTTTTCAACAGCCCTTCTTCCAGGACAAGGGAGTCCCACTGAACCCAATACGCCTTGAGTGTCGGTGAAAATCTTGACACTTCTTGCCAGGTATGTCGCCGATCTTCTTCCTTCCATTGCCGGATCATCTTCACGTGAGGATCATTCTCCTGATCTTCTCTGATCCTGGTGGGTGACCATTCCTCGTTGACTACTGTAATTCTTGAAACTGCAACTTCCTTAGATTTCGACTTGTTGCATTGTGAATAGTCTACAGGGCATGGCCGTCTAGGTAAGGAGTTGGCTTTTTGGTGATTCACATTAGCTGGATGTTCACCCCTGTCTGATTTCCCCTGTGTCTGGAGTTCTTGGGTTACAGGAGTCTTGGGGAGCTTAGACGGACTGCGTACGTGCTCTAGCTCACCACACTTCCGGCATTTGATCTTCTTCGGCCTCTTGTCTGCCATACCTTTCAACAAGTTGACAATCTGATCAAGTTGGTCATCGATATCTTCTTCCTGCATGGTTCTACATTTATTGTACCGCGAGCTTTTCTTGGCTGCTTTGAATTTAAGAGGTTCTTGGTTTACAGGAGTCGTAGGACGCTTACACGAAATGCGTGCATGCTCTAGCTCGCCACAATTACAGCACCTGATTTTCTTCGGCTTCTTGTCTACCATACCTTTCAACAAGTTGACGATCTGGTCAAATCTGTCATCGTCACCTTCTTCCTGTATGGTCCTATCTTTGTTGTATCCCGAAGCCATCGTGGCTGCTTCATATTCAAGAGCAGCAGTCAATGCATCGGCCAATGTTTTAGGATGGGCTAATCGAAGCGTCTTCTCCATATCGTGGTCACATAAGCCGTCAATAAAGGCCTGGATGCCTAAACATTCCATCATGTTCTCTGGTGCTGATGGATAAGCAAATCGAACTAGTCGGGCAATATCCATTTCATACTCTTGAAGGGGTTCGTCACGTTTCCGCCTTCGGTTCTTCAGCTGGAATCTGTACAACTGTTCCAAATGTTCATGACCGTACCGCATGTCCAACCTCTTCTTCAGCTGCTCGAAATCGTCCGTTTCTTCCGGAGGTATCGTCTGAAGTACATCTAAGGCATCTCCGCGAAGCGCGATGGTTAAGTTCACTGCCTTCTCTCTAATGGACCAATTATTCACTCTAGCGGCTGATTCAAATTGTTTCACATAATTGGTCCACGACATTTTTCCATCGAACGTTAGGGCCTTGACTCGGGTAAAACTGCCAATGTCTTCAAACTTAGACACTGTTTCTGGCTTGCAAGGTTTCGTTTGCTCGGTCTTCTTTTCTTCCTCTGGCGTGCCTCGCGTTCTTGAATCGGCAATCTTTTCCTCTAACTCCTTGATTTTCTCGTCTATCGTTGTAATCTTATTCTCGATTTTCTCGTCCATCGTTGACATTTTATTCTCGATTTCAGATTTTAGGGACGAAATTTCATTTTCAACGTCAGCGGCAATGTCGTTTTTCATTAATAAGATATCGGCAGATATATCGTTCTTCAAAGTAGAAATCTTCTCGTCCATATTAACAGAAATGTCGATCTTCATAGCAGAAATATCGTTCTTTATAGCCGAAATAACGCTTTTCACATTCGTAGAAATCTTCTCTTCTATGCCAGAAATATCGTTCTTCATAGCAGAAATCTTCTCGTCCATATTCGTTTCCATGGCAGAAATATTTTCGTCCATGTTAGCAGAAATATTAGCAGAAATGTCGTTCTTCATAGCAGAAATCTTCTCGTCCATGGCAGAAATCTTCTCGTCCATGTTAGCAGAAATTGACGAGATTAAGGTGGAAGCCTCGCCATTAAATAAAACTGTTTCTGGATCACAGCCGTCATTTTCCAGTGCCACTTTAAGTCTTTCTACTAATTCACTTTTCTTACCGGACGTTTCCAACTCACGATCTTCCAATTCTGCTCTTAATTCCGCCACTTTCAGATCCCTTAATCTCTTGGCCATTTTTTCGTAGATGTTTATTTATATTACCCCACACCTGACACCAATGTAATGTTTTTCTTATTTATTTAAACGGTAAACGGGTGGGATAAATTTTAAACACACGGAATGGCTACTTACTAATTCATTTAAACACTAACTCACTAACACTTAATTTATATATACTTAACTAATCACTCAAATCTAATTTATATGCACACAAACTTGATTATATTAGCACTTTACTGTTCGGTGTATTTCTGTTTATTTCTCGAGATCACTTTATCAACTCCCTTCCTCCGCTGATCGGTCCTTATTTATATTAATGCCTTTCTTACTAGAGGATTCTAGACAAAAACAATTGGCTTTCTGGCATCTTCTAGATAAGACTGGTCACAAAAACAGTGTAGATAAGATAGTCTCTATTCGTAAACAAATACAAAAACAACCTGCGTATCCGCCATAATTTTAACTTTTATACCTGGCTTAGACAGAGTCGGATTTAGGGATTATACCAGTGTGCTGTTTCGTAACAATACATTTAAAATACATTCAACACACACTACGTTCACGAAACGAAAGTACTATATATATATATATATATATATATATATATATATATATATATATATATATATATATATATATATATATATACATCGATGAACGTATCCTTGTCGCCTCACGGTTACGAACAGGACGACCTGGCCTCACCTATTTACAGTAATATTTTTTCTAAAATGTTTGCATATATGGCATGAGGGGAGCATACTTAGTCAGAAACTGAAAAGAGGGGAAAAGGTTTTTGAATTTTTTTTTATATATATGTGCGCGGTTAAATTAAATCCATTGTCACCTCAAAGCCATATATGGAAGATTATTAAATGTATAACGATGTTGCCTCTCCAGGTGTTGCCACGTTTACTTTGAATCTAATAATATAATACAATTGATAACTGACTTATATTTAGTAAAATAGTGGGTAAAATATTAGCATGTACTTAGTCGGATGTCATCATATTTTTTTAAGGGGGAATAAACGATTTGGTTTAAAAATGAATACCATCTACATTTTATTGTTTATTGTATGAAATGTAAGATTTAATATAATTTTAAGAAGAATAATAATAATATAAAATTTTAGCAACATAATGTAATAATAATATTATTATGATTTAAATAAATCCTGCAGTTTAGCTTTTACAATCGGAACAGACCTATTCATACCATGTTTAGTTAGGAATGCTTTTATTTCTTTGGATGGCGGATATTTTTTCGTTTTCATGTATGATGAAAATTCATTTTTAAGTTGATTTATTTCTTGATTGGTCCAAGTTTGCTTTTTTCTTTTTTTTCTTTTCTCACGCATTGTATCATCCCTATTTTCATATTCTAACATATTGTCTAATTCTTCCAATGGTTTCCTTTTTTTATTAGTCTCTGCATTTTCCTCGACAGCTTTTTCTTCTTCTTGATAGTTTGGAATATTTGATGTACTTGGCTGTTCACCTTTTGGCATGGGATGCACATCATCATTATTCTCTTCCGGTATTTCTAAATTTGCATCGAAGTCAATCTCATCAAAAGATTTTCCTTTGTACTCTAGAGGTAGTTTTCTCCTTTCCATAACTAATAAAAACTTTGAAACTTTTGCCGTTTGGTAAATATCAGCAGGCAATTCATAAAATTCATTGTGTTTTTTCGTCGTGTCCCATAAATTTTGAAAATTGTTTCGTATCCTGTTTTGACATATTTAAAATTTGTGCCACAGTTGGAATATGCTTTTGTAATTTATTGCTTGAAATTGCATCTGGATTTTGTAAGTTCATTTTTTTTGTTAACTGGCGAATAGCGACATCTCCTTTTCCCCATTTTATTGTGCTCCCAGGAGTGGCAAAAACATATTGATTGTCATCAGAGATATATTTTTGTCGATATATGATTAGAGTGTCTATAAAATTTTGTAACATTTTTGGCATTAAAATTACAACAGCTCGCGAACCCTTGCCAGAACATACAATTCTTCTATACTCTCTTGTAAGTGCTTTTTCTCCTTCGGTTAATACATTTTCAAAATCGCTGAAGTCAGTTTTCCTGTTAATGGCATATTCTGTCAATTTTAAATATTGGACATCTCCAATTCTTCTTCTATTAATAAGAATCACCAACGCTAAAGCCGAGTTCACTAGGTTCTTATATGTTTCAACAGTGTCGGTATTATCCTCAAATTGCTTTTGGCACTCAGAAGCAATTGCAATGGTTTTTTCTCTAAATATTTTAATATCATTAACCAAGGGTACAAGTAGTGGTTTATTCCACTTCTTTTCTTGTAGGTTTTTATTTGCAAGGGAGGCAATTTCAATACTCCGGCGAGAAGTAAGTAAATGTTTAAAATTTTTTATATCTCTCAGCCAGTTTCTGGATTCTTCATCGTTTCTGCAGGTAAAACCAGTAGATTCTTTCAATATCAAATGATGAAGTTCATCACAACACAGTTTCAAATACGTTCCCAAATGCATCGCTAGACTAGGAGCGTTGAATATTTTTTCTGTTGCGTTGTATCCAGATACAGTTCTTGCTGCAGTTAAAATCATGTCGAAATTTGTTGGCCTAAGAATATCTTTCAAAGATATCTCATTGTCTTTAACAATGTTTCTATACTCGATGAGTAATTTGGAGAGGTCACACATCCTACTGCTGCATGCGTAATCAATACCCTCTCTTTTGTGTTTTTTTAAATAAGAGTTTCCAAAATTAACTATCAATAGATCTTTTTTTGCTTCAAAAGATATGGTATCTCCTTTCATTTTGTCAAAAACTTTTTCCTTGACATTCAATTTAGATATTGCATTTGTTGAGTCCATTAAACAAGCTGTTAACGTTTGCGATTCTGAAACATAATTACTCCTAGCACCTTTATTTTGGTTTTGCTTACAACGTCTGGCGTGTCTTTTAAGGTAAGATTTTTTAAATACGCCCTGGCAATATCCGCAAGGGTAAAAATTAAATCCTTCGATATTTTGGCTTCTAACAGGACGTACATCTCCTTTTATATATAAGTCAAATTTAATTTGGTTTCTTAGTAAAACAAAAGCTTCTCGTCTAGCCTTAGAGTTTTTCGGAAGTTGCATTATTTTCAAAATTTCTTTTTCGTCTCCATGAAAAGTTTGCATGTGCCTTGCAAAATTTTTAGACAGCAAGTCATTTTTACAATAATTACAGAATATTTTCTTTGTAATAAGATTTTTAGCTTCTTTTTTTTCTTCTGTATTCTGAATCAATACATGAGTTCCTGTTTCTTCATTTTCCTCAGAACTGGTATCACTACTAGAATGAGATTGATTTTTGTATTTTGAAATGTCAAAATCCACATCTTTTTCATCATCAGAATTATTACTTTCGGAATTAGTTGTATTTGTGGAATTGTGTATAGTCTATATAGAAAGGACAAGGAGTAATAAATCATTCATTTAAGTAGATTTCATAGACGTACCAAAATATATTTTAAGAGGGTATACCGTAAGGTACATTTTGTATTGAGCGAATGAGTTGCAGCTATGCTAAAGAATATACGATTTAGGTCAGAGGTAACGGGATGTACTAATTTTAATAAAAAAAAAGTGATAGAGGTAGAGGTCATTCGGAAGCAAAAAATGTAGTTCATTATAAAAAAATTCTACAACTTCCTCAGGACTAAGATACATAATACCGAAATGTACTTTTAAGTATTCGCCAATTACAGAACCTTTCTGTCTGTACTCTTGTACCAAATGAAACTCCTGAATCTTACGAAACCAAGCTTGACAGAGATGAAATTTACAACCAAAAAGAATTTGATCTCTGCCAAAACATTCATATATAGCGTTATGAATGCTTAGTTCAAAATCTACTACGACTTCTTTAGGTTGAAAATTTAAGCCTACTTCTTTACATTTTTGTCTTAAAATTAAAAACAAATTTGAATATGTTTGACTTGATTTGTCCGGCAGCAAACAAAAAACAAGAGGTACGTAATAGCCGTTTTTAAAACCATGAATGGTAAACATTTGGTAAAAAAAAGTTGAACAGTATTTAAAAGTCCCATCCATCAAAATACAATCCGAATTACATAAAAAATTAAGGTTGGAAAAACAGGAGAACACAATAATTTTAAATACCTGGTCTGCTGTTAATAGAAATTCCTCTTCTCGGTTCGTTCGTAATTGTAATTCACGAACACTATTAAATACTTCTTCCTGATTTTTAGGCAATAGTGTAAGTGAATCAACATCCTTCCCCTAATCCCCTAAATATCGATCAAAACAATCAAGATTTCTTCAAAATATTTAATTCAAGAAATCTTTGAAACCTTTCAGAAATATACATAATTCTATGGGTTTCCGATTTTATCTATTATAAACCCTAATGAATCTAATAGGATTAAACTAAATGGTTGCGGCACAGTTCGAACATTTCAGTAATCCTCAAATTGATACAAGTCAGGTAAAATTTTATTTTGTGGCAGAGTTCGGATATGCCCGTTTATTCATAATATTTTTCATTTGTATTACTCCTATATGTAGTGTTTGGGGAATTTTTCTCAGAAATTTTAAATGGCAAGTGGCCTACTGTAATCGGCTTAATACGATTACACCTATTTACAGATTATTCGATTATTGAGAGGGATTTTCCAAACAACCCAGTTTTCTTAGAAACATTATCGGGAATATTATTTTAAAAGAAAGTAGGTACATTAAATCAGTACTTAGTATTAGTTCTTTGAGTAAAGTTGTATGAAGTTGTATGGTTGTCATAATATTGTAAACAGTTGGAATATATTTAAAACATTTGTTGAATGTTAATTGTGCAAGTACCAAACAATGTCGATAAGCCAAGGACCATCTAAACGACCAAAAACAGGTCCATTATCTTTAAATGAAAAAACTCTGATATTGAATTGTTATATATCATTGAAAAACAAGGATCCAAGTGCAAGTGTTGATGATATTGTGGAATTAACGGCTGCTATGTTGTGTGTTGCTAAATCAACAATTTATAGATTACTAAAAGAAAGCAAGAATAGAACTCTTCAACTCCCTAAAACTCCTTCAGGCCGAAAACCAATTGAGATCGATGATTCATTAAAACAAAGACTAAGGCGTAAAGTCCATGGATTTTACTTACGAAAGGAAATTCCAACACTTGACAAAATTATGACATCAGTGCAAGAAGATACGGACTATCCAAAATTCTCCAGAATGACATTATGCAAACTTTTGAAAGATGTGGGTTTCAGATATACAAAACATAATAGAAAATCTCTCTTGATAGATAAACCGGAAATAGTTTTTTGGAGAAGAGACTATTTGAGAAGCATTCGACATGCCAGAGAACAAAATTTGAAAATCTTCTACTTAGACGAAACATGGATAAATGCTGGATATACAGTTTCCAAATCTTGGCAAGATGAAAACATTAAAAGCGGAAGGCAGGCATACGTGGAAGGTTTGTAGTTAGGTTTGCAGTCACCATCTGGGAAAGGAAAAAGACTTATCATTGTCCATGTTGGAAGTTCTGAAGGTTTTGTTGATGGTGGATTATTAACTTTTATTTCAAAACGCACGGGGGACTATCACGAAGATATGAATGGGGATGTCTTCGAGGAATGGTTTGTTCAAATGTTGGATCTGATTCCAAAAGGGGCTGTTATTGTTATGGACAACGCAAGTTACCATTCACGGTTACGAGAAGCATTGCCCACAAGTCGTTGGCGTAAAGCAGAGCTTTTGGAGTGGCTTATTTAGAAAAATATTAAGTTTCCAAAAGATCCACTAAGGAAAGAACTTTACAGAATTGCAAAAATGAACAAGAATAAATACAAAACCTACATTGTAGAAGAAATGGCTTCTTCTCGTGGTATATCAGTTCTTCGACTTCCCCCTTATCATTGTGAACTTAATCCCATAGAATTAATATGGGCTTAGGTAAAGGGGGAATTTGAAAAAAAATACTACTTTTAAAATAAACGATGTTGTGAAATTGTTTGAGAGTGCTGTAAGTCATGTGAGTAAGGAAAATTGGACAAACTGTATCGAGCATGTTATCAAAGTAGAGGCAAATATGTGAAAAATTGACAATATTTGTGATGATTTAATCGACCCTATTATTATTAATGTCAACGATTCTTCCTCTTCCGAGTCGGATATAGAATAAAATGTAAGTAATAAATGTATTCCAATAATTATTTCTTTTCATTTTTTATTATATTATAATTTAAAACGTATTTTTTTCCCAAAATACACACCACTGCATTGCGTTATTGCTTATCTGCTAATCCTTTAACAATGAATAAACCCTAAACTTTGCTACAACTGAAACAAATACGGGGTCGATCTACCTGGTTTTTAGATTTACGGAAGAAATGTAATTTAAAGTAAGAGATTTATCAAAAATTTCATGGTGCTCCCTGTAAAGGTTTTGCATACTTAATTAGGGTTTATTATTCCTCGTACTTTTTGTACATACTATACATCATTACTATCACGACGGATACAAGGATCAATCTCGAAGCTGGATACTTCACCAGTATCGGATACAGTTAAATTTATTGTATTTTCTGAATTTTCTTGGTTACCGTAAACTGATTTAATAATATTTTCCCAACTAACATCGTTTTGATTTGGAGTATTGTCACCATTACAACATACGATATTGGTAAGCTTATCTTTTGATTTACATTCCAGAGTCGCACTGTCGTTTTGGGCTCTGTTAGTTTCCGTGGGACACATTGGATACAACATTATCTGACAATTCACTCGAAACTGGCGTTAAAAAACTTTCATTGAGTATTGTGAATGGATTCTGAATACCCAAATTATTAAATAAAGAGATATTTAAAGAATCTTGTAGGGGAATTTCAAACGATAGTGAATTATTTGAGGAATCCTGATTAGATTCTTTCAGTGATAACGATTTTTCGGGTGTGTCTGATATATGACTACAATCGGTTTCTGTTTCATTAAAGGAGTTTGACTTGATCTCCTTTCGATCCTGAAATATGAGAGAGAGGGAGAGATAGAGTAAAGTTATTATCATGAGGAAATGCTTCACATAGTAAACCAGGATGAAGAAAGAGTATATTGGCAGAAACTTCAGTGACTAGTAAAATCCGGTAAAATTGACAGAACACTTTAATTGTAGTTTAATTATGAGGTGTATGAAAAACTGACCTAATAAAAGGTATTATTAATTTTTTTTATTAGTTATCCGTTTAATACTGAATTTTTTCGATATATGCTATATTTTTTGTCATTCAACAAATTCCATTAATATTTTAAATATTTTTGTGATAGCTCGAATATTTATGAATATGAAAAGATCTATGAATATGGTAACTGAAAAATAAAATACAATAAAAGGTGTTATTTAACTTCAACAGTTAACTTAATGTATTACCTATGGTTTTATTTAAAGCAAGTGTTCAAAATGAAAACCTTCAGCTTCCTGATAATATCCTAACCTTTTGAATAACCTCTACAGTTATTTTTTAAACTGCAATTCCGTTTCTAATTTTTTTTAAAAGTTCATTCGTTCCTTGTGAACTACACTTTTTAAATAATCCCAAAGAAAAAAAACTAACGTTGATAAATCTGGTGAATGGTCACTTCGGAGAAAATACCTAATATTGCCTTACTCTAACACCGCAATTACGATCATCTATTGATAAATTAGTAGAATATTGTCAGCTATCTGAGCATTTTCATTTTGAACATTTGCTTCGATAACACTTTGAGGTAATACATTAAGTTAAATATTAAAAGTTCAACGTTAATTTTTAATTTGTTTGGTAAAATGAATAAACTTATAATAATATTTTATTCCACTACCACAATGAATTATTTTCAGATACTGAAATATTTGAGCTATCGCAAAAAATTATGAAAAGGCACAGTGTTTCATATAAAATGAAATAAAAAAATTATTATTATATTTCTTTTGGATTTTTTATACCCCCTATCCAACAGCTGAAACCAATTAAAGGATGGAAACCCAAAGTAGGTATTTAATAGTAATACATTAAAAATGACAAAGCATAGTTTTAAAAGAAATAATAATAACGCATCAAAATAACAATAACTAATAAGATTGTATCTATTAAAAATGTGTACATTTAATAGTGTCCGTGACATTAGTTTGCAACAAATTGTATTGTAAGGAATTTTGGTAGTCCGGAGTTGAAGTTATATATCACATGTAAACGTTGAAGAATATCAATTTATAATTTAAATTTGACGTGTTTCGGGATTTTTAGCAAATATGTACAATAAACGATTCAATGAATTTATTCCGTTCCATTTCCATATCCACACGTATAACCTTTATTAGGTTAATTTTTCATAAACGTCTTAATTGAGCCTAGAATAAAGTGTTACGCCAATTTTGACTATTGATGTGTACTATAAATTGATAACATACAATTTTTCAACAAAATGAATCTACATTTTATAAGTTTAAAATATAACTGCTTTTCACACAAAAAGGAAAGAAACCATCTACATTTTTACCGCGAGCATCGGGATTAACGAACAGAATTATTATTTTTATCCACAATGCCATGTAGGTAATTGTAAACAATAGTTCACAAACAATTTGTTTAAAACTATTTTTTAAGCATATTTTTTGGAAAGACTCATTCAGGGTGTCCCGTAAATAAGTACCGTAAATTTGAGGGTTGGTAACTCGATACAAAACATTTAAAATATTAAATAGGTACAATTCTTCTCTAACCTGGTTTGTTTGTGAGATACAGGGTGATAAAGGGTACAGATGGAATACAAATATTATTGCATATCTTCTCGGGGGATAGAAATATAACGTCAAATTTTTTTGAACGTCATAGTTTTCTTTTATGTAGAAACTTCAGTCAAGAATTGCAGACAAGAATTTTCAACTCGATATACTTTTACTGGTATTTCAGGAATATCGGGTAATAAAAGTTTACGAACCCCTGATACCAGGCCACTGACTAATTGGAACTTGACAAAATTAATACTGTCGATGTGTTTTGAGGAGACTATGACGTGTGAAAAAATTTGAATTAATATTTATATCCCCCGAGAAGATATGCAACAAAATGTTTATTTCGTCTGCAGCCTTTATCGCCCTGTATCTCACAAACTAACAAGGTTAGAGAAAAATTGTTTTCAAGGATTTGCAATATTTTGAAGCGAGCTACCGATCCTCAAATTTATGGTACTTATTTACGGTATATATATTTTTTGTATCTTGTTCTAGTTCAATCACACACAAATAAAATAATAGCCTGCACTACCTAAAACCACGGATTATTTATTGCGTAAAATTAAGACGAGTAGTGTAAAATGATATTTTTTTAACATCAATTATTATCTGCTAAATTACAATATTTAAAATTCGATAGTTTAGTTAAATAAATTTTAAAGGGCTGTAACATGGAGGTGAAGCGGTTTGAACCGAAAGTTACATGAAAAACTGCCATTAATTTTGACTGAAAAATTTCCCGGTAAAATCTTTCGCATCAAATCAGAAATAGCTTATATAAAAAATGTTTTTTAGAATTTAGATTACCCTTATATGCCGGCAAATCGGTATAGTATACAGTAACAAATTATGTATCATTCTCAAAACCCTGAACAACTGGATATTTTCAAAATCTTCTCTTCTGTATAAAATAACTGTAACACAATCAAAAAATTATGTGTGTATAGGTATATATTATTTGAACATCCAGAAAGATGGACATTTTAAATGTAGCTTAATACTATATTTGACCTAATTTTAAAAATAAATCTTTTAACAAAACATTCTTCTAAGATATCTGAACAATGTAATACTCTGTATAAAAATATCAGTGAACAAAAAATTACCTTTTTACAGTCATATAAGATTTTGATAAAAGATGAATTAGGTCAATCTTAATATAAAAAAATATGCCCCTCTTGTTTGACGATATATTTGTTTAAATCTAAAGGTAGATAAAAAAATTTCAATTTTTATATGCTAAATTTAAAACCTTATATTAAACAAAATCCAAAAAAACATTTTCTACACAAAATGATATTTATTATTACTAGTAAATATTTATATATATATATACCTTAACTAAAGCTAGTATTCTTCTGCTTCTTGAAGACATATTTCATTATTCTTATTTTTGTGTTGTGATATAGTCACAAAACCACAACTTCAAAAAATACTCAGCAATCTTTAACTAGAACAACTCTTTTGACTTGAATTTAAGAGAGAACTTCAATAGTAGGCAGTTTTACATTTTGTCTCAATAGAAAATGTCTGTTCATCACCGATTTCCCGCGTTGTCAGATTTCTGAGGTAAGAACGTACGAAACGTAACGCGAAAGCATCATTTATATGCTGAAGTCACATCGTTCAGCGAGTAGCACCAGAAACAACGATACTAGCGCCAGTGATCTATAGCCAAACTACGAGAGGAAAAAATAGTGACTGGGGTATTATTGTGGCCTCAAAACGAAATTTCACAGATCGACTAAAGAAGGTACCAGGAACATTCTGTGAAAGTTTCATGTGAAAACGTTGTCGCCTCACCAAAGTGAGACGACAACGTTATATATGAGGTGACATTATACACTTTATAACACTTTTTGAGGCGACATGGTACCCATTATCTGTATATATATATATATATATATATATAGGAATATCACGTGATATGTTAACAACAACAAAGAGATTCATGGGTAATTCACGCAAAATAAAGGGCTCCTTCATCTATAGCCGCCCCAGGCCCCCAACTATGTCAGTACGCCACTATAAACAATATCCAATAATAAAATTGGTCACTTGTAGACACTCCAGAGGCTATATTGTGTTAAAAAATTGAAAATTCTGCAAAAATTACAAAAATTTGGTACTCTAAGTACCATAGCACCCGTTTTACTGACTCCAGTGAGCTGAGAATTAATAGAATTCATCTGTGAAATGCCCTGAACAATATCCAATCATAAAATTGCTCACTTGTATACACTCCAGAGGCTCTATCGTCCTAACAACCCGAAATTTCTCCAAAAATGACAAACATATCTTACTTCAAGTAACATAGCACTCGTTGTACTGGATCTGGTGAGCTGAAAATCTATAGGGTTCATCTGTAAGATGTCAGGAACAATATTCAATTGGTGACTTATTGCACTCCAGAGGCTGTATCATGCTAATAAGCTGAAATTTCTCAAAAAATAACAAAACTGTCGTACTTCAAGTACCATAGCACCCGTTGTACTGGCCCTAGTGGGCCGAAAATCAACAGGATTCATTTGTGATATGCCCTGAACAATATCCAATCAAAAAATTGGTCACTTGTATACACTCCGGAGGCTGTATCATGATAAAAAACTGAAATTTCTCCAAAAATGCTGTACTACAAGTACCATAGTATCCGTTGTACTGGCTATGGTGAGCTTAAAATCAATAAGGTTCTTCTGTGAGACATCCTAAGCAATATTCAATCAAAAAATTGGTGATTTATTGCACTCCGGAGACTGTATTGTTCTAACAAGACATGTTACGGAAAGTGGCCGACGACTACGATGACGACGACATACACACAGGATTTTTTTATTAAAACAGTTTTTTCGTGTGTCTGCTGAAAAACGAAAACATTACTAAAAAAAATCGAAAATTCCAACTTTTTTTGGAGTAAACCAGTACTTTTCTCGCATCGAAGACAGGGTTGGCGGAAAAGTAATACCATAGAAGGAAACCTAAAACCTGCTGATATTTTGACCCTTTCTGGCAGTAGCAAGGACACAGTCATAAATTAGCGTTCTATCATAAAAAATGATTTGACTCTTTCTGAATCTAAAGAAGATCCATTTGCTCCTGATGATGTCAGTGATGATTATGATTACACCATAACATCAAAAAAACGCTCATTTCGTATCCAAGATACAGTATATGATACAAGTTCATCAAAGAGTGATAGTCAACGCAATATCCAAGAAAATACATGCAAAACGCAGCTAATTCCAAGTAAATGGAGAAAAAATGAAATCAAGAGATGCCGGAATCTTGGAGAAAAATATACAGACTGGAAAAATAATGTTTGTCCAGACAGCAATGGTAAATGTATCCAATTATCATATTGAAATTTCGAACATCTACGAAAAGTTATCCAAACTTGATATTAAAAAAGGTCACGGTCCTGATGGACCTTCCATTTTTCTTAAGGAATTTAGCTTTATTTTATCTAGACGTCACTTTCATATATTTAATGTTTCTTTGTTACAGGCGAATTTCCAGAGTATTGGAAAACTTCCTATGTCACTCCAGTGTATAGAAATAGTAGAAAATCAGACATCACAAATTATCATCCTATATTAATCCTCAGCATAATTCCCAAAGTCTTAAAGTATTATTACAGATTATTTTACATATAACTGTTCAAGTATTATGGCATCCTAACAGTTTGGCTTCACTTCTAAAAGGTCTGCAGAATTGGGTTAAATCACATATGTTGACTTTTTTCTGATAGTTTAGAGAGAGGTCTGCAGATTTATTCTGTGTACACTAATTTCGTTCAAGCTTTCGACGGGGTTAATCAGGAGATTTTACTACATAAACTTTGTCTGTATGGTGTTGATGGTCTTGTATTACAATGGAAAAGTAATTATCTAACAAATATGTTACAAATGGTCTATCTATTGCCATACTTTTCCATTAACCTCTGGAGTTCCCCAAGGGTTTCATCTGGGGCCATTATTATTTAATTTATGTATTAATCATATAATGTATTATTTTCAAGGTAGCAAAGCCTTGTTATTTGCTGACAACCTCAAATATTTTAGGGTGATTAATGGCAGTGATAATGCTCTAATATTACAATCTGATTTAAATAGTTTATGAAATTGGTGTACGCAGAATGGTATGAATCTTAATGCATCCAAACGTCATGTTATGCATTTTCATAGAATACTCCTCCCAATAGCTTTTAATTACAACATTATTAACGAAACTCTAAAATGTGCTTCTCAAACTAAGGACTTGGGTGGTATATTGGACTCCATATTTAACTATCAGACCCATGTTACCATTGTTGTTCAAAAATCTATGAAGATGTTGGATTTTATAAAGAGAACCGCTTCTGATTTTACTAACATCACTGCTGTTAGATCTCTATATTGCTCACTGGTCAGAACACATCTAGTTTATTGTTCACCAGTATTGTCTCCACATTATACCGGGTGTCTCATTATATTCTGCCTGTTTTTAACGGTTCTGGATAATAAGATGTGGTTTTCACAGTTAGGTTTAAAATTACCGTAACTTTTGTTGTGACACATTTATATAAATGGCCTACTTCCGGTTTACCCGCTAGAAAAGTGGCGTATTTTCAAAATACAGTAGATGTAATTTTTTAAATGGGACCCCCTGTATATTTAGCAATTTCTTAAAAGACGCATATTTTTATTTTATAACGGTACCTTAAAGTTTAAAATCGGTGCACAGAAAGCGAAGTTAGATAACTTTAACTGGGATACTGTAATGATTCAGATATAAAGTTGGAATTGTCATAAACAAAAGCTTTATTGGCTATTGACTAAAAGTGAACAGTAAAAAACAAATAAGAACATGTTTTAGGACACTCTAAAATAAATGTTCGATGTGTCTTCTTTCTTGGTCTATACATTTGTGGAATTGAACCATTAAATTGTCAAATGCTGCTGTCAGCATTTCAAGAGGAATATTTTCCATTACCTGCCGTATGTTATTTTTTAATTTCTCAATAGCAGCAGGCATTGTGTTGTAGACTCTATCTTTCACATATCCTCATACAAAAAAATCTAGAACAGTCAGGTCTGGAGAATTTGGAGCCCATTCTATTGTACCACTCCTACCAATCCAATTATTTCCAAATTGTTGGTTAACAGATTCTCTTGCTATGTTGGAATAATGGGGTGGAGCCGCATCTTGTTGAAAGTAAACATTTTGGTTTAAAATACCATCTTGTTCTAACTGGGGATAGAAAAAGTTTTCCAACATATCGGTATAATTATTACCACGGACTGTATTTTCCGCAATAAAGAAAGGCCCATATAATTTTTCACGAGACACTGCATACCAAACATTAACTTTAGGAGAATCTCTTTCATGTTGATGAAATTCTCTTGGATTTTCTATTCCCCAAATTCTACAGTTATGTTTATTAACTCGTCCATTTATATGGAACGCAGCCTCATCAGACATGATAATTCTAAAATTTGAATATGTTTTGTACAAATCCGTTAAAGTTTCACACATAAACACTCTTTTAGTATGGTCCCGATCATTAATTTTTTGTAGAACTTGAATTTTGTAAGGTTTACATTTGAGAACTTTTAGAATTCTAAAAACTTTAGTTTTGTCCATTTCCAAATTTGATACTATTTTTCTAATTGAAATTTTCGGATTTCTCTGTACAAGCTTATAAATAGATAACATTTCTTCTAAATTTCCATTTACAGTTCTCATTTTTCTAGATATAGAAGCAGTATTCCTAAATTTGGTTAACCATGTTTTAATTGTATTTGTAGCAGGAGGATTTTAATTGAACTGTCTTCTAGTCTGAACATAGGATTGAGTTTGGGCATATGAAAATATTGTTTGAGATTTTTCTTGTGCTGTATACTGCATTTTGAGAGATTAAACACTTCAATTTAATTGAATATAAAACACAATGTGACGTTCTGTCAATTATCGCAATATCTTTGTGATGTGACATATTAACGCCTCCTTGATTATTATTTATTAATAAGATATCTGAATCATTACAGTATCCCAGTTAAAGTTATCTAACTTCGCTTTCAGTGCACCAATATTAAACTTTAAGGTACTGTTATAAAGTAAAAATATGCGTCTTTTAAGAAATTGCTAACTATACAGGGTGTCACATTAAAAAAATTACATCTACTGTATTCTGAAAATACGCCACTTTTCTAGTGGGTAAACCGGAAGTAGGCCATTTATATAAATGTGTCGAACATTTATTTTAGAGTGTCCTAAAACATGTTCTTATTTGTTTTTTACTGTTCACTTTTAGTCAATAGCTAATAAAGCTTTTGTTTATGACAATTCCAACTTTATAACTGAATCATTACAGTATCCCAGTTAAAGATATCTAACTTCGCTTTCTGTGCACCGATTTTAAACTTTAAGGTACCGTTATAAAATAAAAATATGCGTCTTTTAAGATATTGCTAAATATACAGGGGGTCCCATTTAAAAAATTACATCTACTGTATTTTGAAAATACGCCACTTTTCTAGCGGGTAAACCGGAAGTAGGCCATTTATATAAATGTGTCACAACAAAAGTTACGGTAATTTTAAACCTAACTGTGAAAACCGCATCTTATTATCCAGAACCGTTTCAAAGATATATGCTCTTAAAAACAGTCATAATATAATGAGACACCCAGTATTACATATAGAGTGAATCTTGAAGCTGATCAGCACAATTTTTTTAAATACATTGCTGGAGGTTCGCAGGAAGAAAGAGATCTAATACAACTGTTTAGCTCAAGTGGTCCAGATGGCATACCACCAGTATTATTAAAAAACTGTGTTTGTACTTTAACGGGACCAATTCATTTTCTGTTCAGTTTATCCCTCAATTGTGGTGTTTATCCTGACTACTGTAAAAACTGTTATATTACCCCTATATTTAAGTCTGGTGATAGGGAAAATGTTTCAAATTACAGAGGAATAACCATTCAATGTACAGTACCTAAATTGATGGATAAATTAGTTACCTGTGAGCTTACATGGGCATGCAGGAATTTAATGGTTCCTGAACAACATGGTTTTAGCTTAGGAAAATCAACTTCCACAAATTTACTCTCCTATAAGCAATATTTGTTAGATGCTTTGGAGAGTGGTATCCAGATTGATACTGTCTATACGGATTTCTCCAAAGTATTTGATAGAGTTAACCATTTGTTTTTTATAGAAAAACTGAAAGCATTAGGCTTTGGAACTTACATTTTGAATTGTATTGAGAGTTTTCTTACTCAGCATTATCAATGTGTCAGAATAAACAATTATATTTCAAACACTATTCCTGTTGCCTCTGGTGTTCCACAGGGCTCACATTGTGGTCCATTGTTATTTAACCTGTTTGTGAACGATATAGGTGACTATCTTCAACGTGCTAAATTTTTAATGTTTGCTGATGATCTTAAATTATTTCTTCCAATTACTGATATATTGGATAGTCGGGTTCTCCAGAATGATTTGGATTTATTATTTGATTGGTCCATAATAAGCAATTTGCAACTCAATATAGATAAATGTCATATTATCAGTTTCTCGAGATCAAAACATCTTCTTATCTATAACTATAACATCAATGGTATGGTTCTCGATAGGGTCAACGAAATAAAAGACCTTAGGGTTACAATTGACCAGCAATTATCATTCAAAAGTCACATTAATAATGTCTCTGCTAGGAGTAGTAGAATCTGGGGTTTCTGATGAGGAACGGCAAGCAATTTTCTTATAATACTCTTAAAGCACTGTACGTTCTTTGGTAAGACCACATTTGGAGTACGCCTCTGTAGTGTGGTCTCCTTATTAGAAATGTGACATTTTAAAAATTGAAAATGTTGAAATCAGATTTCTGAAATATATGTATTTCATTCATAATGGGTATGTATCGGCAATTCAATTACCATAATACTTTAAACACTCTAAACCTAACTGATATCACAACACGTCGTCTTATCTGGTGGAGTTGATCGTCCGTTTCTTTTGAATCAAATTAGCCTTCTTGTTACTTCTCATAGAACTAGGAATCCTCCATTATTTTCAATAAAAAATCATAACACAAATTACTGTTACAACTCACCTATTTCTAGAGGTTTAAGATGGTTTAATAAATATAATATTGATCTTTTTGTCAACTCTTAACTTTGTTAAGTATGTTTAAGAACTCAATTAGAAATGTACGAGTAGATTCTTAGATTAGTTCACTGTAATGTAATGTTATAATTATTGTAGTTACTTGTAAATGGTGAATCCGTTAATAGATAAACATAATAAATAGGTTGTGTGATAGTCATGAGCTTCTCTCTACAATATATTTAGTTGGTCCTCCTCATCTTACTTGGCAGGTACAAACGTTTCATGTTGCATTTCATAGATACCACTATGGCTATGAACATTTTTCTACTTAGGACAATTCGATTAGCTAATTTTGAGGATGGAATTTTAATTTTTAATGTGTCAACTTTCAAGTTCAAAAAACATCTGCTGGAGCTTGAACTTTAGTGCGTACAGCTTTTATTGTTGGTTTGCTGGGTTATCACTCTTCTAACTTTATTTGCTATATCTTTTAATTTGTGATTTATACTATACTTTAGGTTTTGCCTTTTGTTTTATACATAAATTTAATACCTATGTCAATTAATCATTCTTACCAGTTTCACCTATTTTTCTTTGTTATTGTAGCATTTTTTATATTGTATTTATGTTAATTGAGCTTGCCTGTAATTGATTAAATAAACAGATTGTTTTAAATGTTGTCAGTGCGTATAGTGTCCAGTAATTACCATAAATTCAAAACTGAAACATTCGAGTTTGTTAGCAGTCATGATTTGGTGCCAGTAAGACCATATTGATAATATTGTAAAACAAAATTCAAGGAACTGAATTATTCTCTCATTATTTATAGAAAAGCTGATTTGGGAATTTACTGATGTCCCAAATCCAAAAAATGTAGGCCAAATATATCAGTAGTTTAAAAAAATATGGTCATCTATTTCTGAAGATTTTAGTAATTTTTTATAAAAATGTCCAAAAATACAATACTAATATATTCAATTTACCTGATAGCACAACGGCAATTAATAAAACTATAAAAGATCCAGAAAATAGGCCGACTTTGAAAGTCGTCCATGGCGATTGCTGTTCCCCTAATGGAGGTACTCTCAATCTTTTCATCGCCCTCTGTCTATCGCCTCCTTCCAGTTCGATAGTTACAGCATTTTCAGTGTCGTTTATCAATTTATCTATATCTTTATTTATGAAAAAATGGGACGTTTCGACATATTCCTCTCTCCATTTTGCACCGATCTCAGTCGATAATAGCTGAAATTATTAATAAAATCCTCAAAATATTCAAATCGTTATACATTCTCTTACCTTATCATGTTTTTTCAAGATTTTTCTAAACCCCGTATGATTCAAAGTTTGATAATTTTGCAATAAAATTAAACTCAAATAAAATTCGCTGAACGCAAGTTTCAGTTCTTGCAACTTTCTCGTCGGGACACTCTTTTTGTTCAAACTTTTCCTTTTCGGAAAATTTATATGGTTGATGGAATCTTTGAGTTCGCTGTTTAAACTTGCAAATTTTCTAGTCGCTTCAGCTAATTTTTCCGCGTAGAAAGTATTAATTTTTTTTAGTTCCTTATCACAATAGAGGAAAAATTGTTCCTCGAAATTTGCTATATGCCTCGTTACTATCTCTGGCTCTACGCTTTCTGCGGATGGAGCTTCCTCCACTGTCATATACAACATGCTCTTCATTTCCTAAAAGAATACTATATCTGTACTAGGAACGTAAAGAATCTTAACATACCCTACTCGATATAAGAACTGAATAATTTTACTTTTCACTTTTCAATCTAAAACAAAAAATAACTTACTTCGTAGTTTATATATTGTTTTCTCCATTCTGGCGTTATGTGAGCTGACAAGTGTTCTGCAAATTTCATTTTAAAACTTAAGCTGAAAGACTCATAAATTTATTCACACCCAACACCAATATCACCATATAATCATCTAATTACAAAAAGATTCTATATGCTAAATAAAAATGTAAATATTGAAATTATTTCTACTTTTGTTTATTTCACATATTAAATTCGTAAGGCAAATATTTGGCTTTCTTGTTAAATGTACAACGTACCCGAATATATCGCTGTTGATTTATTTGTACGTACAATGTAATATGTTTTATTGCTTATATATTAATTTATTATCTCGTGATTAGAATTAGTAATTATTAATGTTTACATTTTTTTATTTTTTATTAGGTTGTAATTTCTATTGTGATCGGATCGGAGGTACGTTTTGCTGTGCAATTTCTCTTCTAATGCTTAATGATAACATTGAAATTCGTACTTCATTTTTATCTCTTGGCTAATCATCGATAATTACTTTTATCATTTTCAAGGACGTTTACATTTTAATTGTGATGTAAGTTTTGTTGAGCAATTAATCAGTTGGCACTTTCGTTTCATCCAAGTATTATTGCTAATTTGACCATATACATTAAATTCAAAATTTTGTTATCTATGGTTACGAGACAGTTCGGTGAACCTAACGAAAATTAGATAAGATTTCTAAGAACCATATAAGGAGAATCATCGAATAAAAATTATGGAATAATTCGTTGGTTACCGATTATTCGAACTAATCGATGACCAGAAAAAGATGCATGAATGATGAGTACGAATGAATTACAGTAGAAACAAAAATTGTAACGTAAGTAACTATAAAGGTTCATTTCCACGGGTAAAGTAATCAAACGAGTACTTGGTAGAGTAGAGTAACTTTACTCGTATAAACACTCAGTAAAGTGGAGAAGCGACTAGAGTGTATAGTAGGTGCATTGTCTAAGGAAAAGAAATCCTTAGACAATGGTAGGTGGTAGAGTTAGAGTATAATCACTGGAAACATGTGGCAAAGTAACTTTACTCTTTAGAGCTGTATAGCGAATACGAGTATTTATGGAATTTAGGTTCTGTTAAACTACAGAAATAAAAATATGAGGCAGGGCGCGGAATAAAAAGATCGGGGAATGATTAAATGTGTTTGGCAAAAAAAGCGCTTGACAGCGTTTACTAGCGCTGAGATTCGAATTATACAATTGTCACCCAGAACACATTCGCTAACTTCAAAGCGCTGACACAATCCGCCATTTTGCTTATTTATTTTGTTTGTTTTGAAATCAGTTGTTTTGTGTAATTAATTTAAAATATTATTAAAATTAATTATGTCAGCCCAAAATATAGTAAAATATATATTTAAGTCAGGTTAGGATGAATTCAATCGATGGTTAGATATTCGATGGTATTGTAATTTGTAGGATGTAGCAGTTTTAGTACATTTAGTCGACTCGAGCCGGTTTATACGGTATTTGATGTTGACTCGAGTCCAGTACCAGAATCCGAGTAGAGTAAAAAATAAGATGAGCTTCATAGGTGTTTTAACAAATTAGTTTTATTTTTAAATTCTTTAAATGCGGAAACGTAGTTCTCAAAACACTTCCATACTCCTGATGCTTTTTTGGCACCATTTTAAAGTTAATTACAATAAAATCACTACCCTACTAGAAGTAACAAACAATTAAATTCACTGAAAATTTAGAGCTTGCTAGCATATAACAAATAAATCAAAACAAAAAGTTGCAGGTTCAAAGTTAAATTATTAGGTGTCACTTCATTGCTTAAGTTAACAAAGCTTGTTTCATACAGAAGCGAATCTCGATTTGCGAATTAATGGAAAAAATAATTCTCAAGTTCCGACTATTTCATAAAATTGCTATTTTTTTGGGGTATTTACTTTTATTTTAGATTGTTTTGATTGTACTATTTACAAGCAATGAATGATACAACATACCTCAGTGATTTCCATGTCAGAAACCGACAAAAAGTATTAAAACACAAAAAATAATCAAATCAAAACTTTATTACAGATGGTGTGAAAGATGCTTCAAATGATATTAATGAAAGGAATCGGAGAGAACAGAACAAAAAAGTGCTAAACCATAAAACAGTCGGCTCTAACAACAATTTGCGCGACTATATTTAACTCACTCCAATTTTCCTGTTCTCAATTTTTAAATTTTTCGGTTTAGCAAAATATTAAAAATCTTGTCATATCGCCATGTAAATTTCAAATGGACCAATAAGAACGATATTCGAAATTTGCATATTGAGATTCGCGTCTGTATGAAACACCCTTAACTCTCATACTAGACACGTGTCAGTTCGACTCACATAATAGAATCGAGTCAGTGAGTACTAAATCGATCCTTCCTAACTCGAGTACCGGAATCAAAGCCAGCGTACTTGAACCAAAATAGAGTAGGCGAGTCCAAAGCAGTAATCGAGTCAACATGAGCACATCGCTAGCATTTGTCCATATTCATTGAATTCAAACTATTGTTACGATACAGAATGTAGAACAAAAATTACATTAGAAGCATGTATCCTTTATGCACTGCAAAACGCTTCTCCTGAATACCTGCTGAGTGCTGTCGAATGTCAAACATCAAACCTCAGACCTCAGTCAACAATCAACAACTAACGAGGGAATATTAATCCACGAGATGAAATAATAATTTAATTATTTAGACTCGTGTTGACTCTTAAAAATTAGTAAAAACAAGTGATAAAAAATATTGCAGTTTATTAAAACATATTTACTAAGGAGAGTAGTGTTTAGTGATAAAAATGACGACTCAACCGCACAGTAGGAAACGAGTATGCTATTATTATGATAGTAAGTATTTTTACTCTATTCTTTTATAAATACAAGATTTTTTAACTTATTTGTATGGACTTTAGTTGTTTTAAACTTTACTGCAAGTACGTATCACGTTGGTTTTTCTCACTATAAAGTTTATACGATATTTATTAACGTAAATGAAAAATTTGTGGTAGACTAATGGCAACCGTACTTTTGACCACTTGCTATTGGTCGCATTTAGACTTGACGTATGTATGATGCTCTTTTTCTACGGTTTACCGATTCACTTTTGTAAATATATCGTGAATGTTTCTTTGAATTTTGTAAATTATTTTTATTTAAGTTTAATTGTTTAATTAATAGGCGATATAGGAAATTACTATTATGGACAAGGACATCCCATGAAACCTCATCGTATACGCATGACGCACAATTTGCTTTTGAATTATGGGCTTTACAGAAAAATGGAAATTTACGTAAGTATAAATTGAAATTAAAAAATTATTTTTATGCATTAAGAATTTGTTTAAATATATATTTTTTTATAACAAATTATAAAAATCTATGATATAAATTAAAACTAATTTTTTTATTAAAGACATAATTTCTTTTCGATTTTGCATAATTTAAAAAAAAAATTGAATAATTTTATCTTTAACCACGCCTCGATATTTATCATTTTTATTGTCACATTTATAGCGATATTGGTGTACATAATAATTGTAAATTATCGCAAAATTCATTTGTTCTTTTTTTCAAATTTTATAAACTATTTAGGGCTCGACTACAGTATAATGTAGACTACTTGACTGAGAAGTCCCATCTAAATATTGATGACCCTTGACCCCCTAAGGATTCAATGTATATGACTCGTAAGCGGGCGCCATTTAGGTTTTTGAAAAATATTTTTTTTCTTCGAAAATTTCAATTTTGGCCAAATTTTCGCTCTGAAAATGTGACTATGACAGGGATAGGACACAGGTTATATGCAGTAGAAGCAGCAAAAACCTTTTTATTGTTTTATTTCTTAGATTAAGTTTAGTTTAGCTAGGGTTTAACTTAGGTTCGGATTGGTTAGGTTACATTGAGATAGTTTGTTAGTAGGTTAATTCAGGATAATAATGTTTTAGTTTATATTAAATTATTTTATACAGGGTGTCTGAAAAGGCTTTTACGATTTCTGAATGTTGCTCGTGAGTGCGCCTGTTGTAATTTCAGTTACATTACAGGGATACATACAACCGCATCGCACTTTTCGTGTAAAAATGTTTTACGAAAATAACCATTCTTACATCCAAGTTCGTCTCCTTTACCAGACGACAATAATCAAGCTCTGACACGTCCTTAAATCAGATATTGGATTACAAAATACAAAGCAAAAGGCGCATTAATCACATTTTGGTCGACCTATAGTTGGAGTGCTGAAAATATCGACTGTGTTCGAGAAGCAGTAAGACGATTGACTCACTTTAAATCTATGGAAATTGATCGTTCACGCAATCTTGAAGAAGGATTTAAAGTTACATCCTTACATAATTCAAATTATGCGAGCATTAAAAGTGGAAGGTTTTCTAATTCGTGTCTCATTTGCCCAGCACATGTGACAGAACTTCGACAATTTCAATATTTTGTTTGTTTAGTGATGAACCACATTTCCATTTAAATGAACAAAATTGCCGATATTCGAGCGATAACCCAAGGAAAAAACATCAGCAAATTTTACATAGTGACAAAGTAACATTTTATTGAACCAGAATAGCTCAACATTGGTGAATTTAATCAAAACACATGGTGTTAGCAAGATGCAGTGATTGCACACAATTCAAATGTTTTGATGCAGATCGTTTGAAGGATGTTCACAGGAAAGGTGATATCCAAAAATGGCGACATCAATTATTCTCCCATAAATCCTGATTTAGCTGTAATGAATTTTTTTGTGGGGGTTTCTTGAATTAAATTAAATGAATTGAAGCAAAGAATTGATGATAAAATTTGAGCAATTTGACAAGAAAGTTGTCGCCACCTTTTAGTCAATTTCAAAGATTGTTTGGAGTAGATGGTGCGTATAGGTGGTCAGCACCTCGGCAGCGTACATTTCCAGAAATAAATATGTAAGTTATTTAACCCTTAACCGGAGACATGTCAGCTTTGTTGCATGAACAGAGAGGTGTCCTCTACTAGACTACTTTTTTAGTTGGCGAAAATAAATAAAATACTTTAAAAGACTTTATTGTTCTATTAAAAATGAACAAAATTAACCCTATTGGATTAAATGGAATGAAAAAATGAAATGGACTGTAATTATCAACAAAAAAAATAATCATATCCCTAAAGAAGGGAAAAATATTTGAACAAGAATAGAAAAAAGTTTTTACACTCCATAATATTCAAATCAAAAAAATTATTTAAAAAAATGGATATTTAGAATGTAACTAAAACTAAAAATATAAAAAAACATCGAGCATAATGTCATGGGGCTCCTCTAGCAATCCTCAAAGTTTAGTATTTATCTTCAATGCACTTGTCACAAATTGGCTTTGTACACTGTCGGCATATTGGTTTCAGACACACAAGCATAAATATTTGGTCATTCTACGTTTGGCTGATGGACATAGACGACATATTTTCTTATTTTCTATAATATGAATATTTGGGTGCGCCGGTGCTTCTACTGTAGAGCCAAGGATACGGCTTATGATCTGACGTATTTCTCGTGGTATATGCACATTAATCATTCGTCTATTCATATGTGGTTGCACTAGTTGTTCTGCTAATTGTTTGGCAAACCTACTTTTTTCTTTTATTTTTGGGTTGTTTTGGTAATATTGGTGTAGAATATAGGAACTTTTGACAGAGATATCCAGAATGAGGAAAAATATTGCCATTGGCCACCTACGAGTTCGGCAGCTCGAATAATTATTGGAACACTTCTCATCAATACCTGTCAACCCCTCCCTTATTTCTGTTATATCAAGAATTATTTCGGGTTTGTTTACTGTATTGTCAGTGGCAGCTCTGTTATGCATCGAGGATACCAATATTGTGGCCTTTGCTTTTGTCCCAACATGAGATATTAGAGTTTTTTCTTCTCTAAACCCATAAATTGTGGATCCTTTTTCTTTTTTCTTGTCAGGTAGAAAATTAGATGGAATTTCGGCCCTATTCTTTTTCATACTGCCGACATACGTCAATTTATTTTTCAGCAAAATATCCACTAGTTGTATGGAAGTATACCAGTTGTCGGCCGTGAGATTCATATTACTATTGAAAAGTAGTTTAGCGAGACATACTGCTGCCTGGGTGGGTTTTAAGAGTTTTTTTTCCTCAACAGTGAGCCCTTTTCCATCCGAGTCTCCGCCACAGTAAATATAAGCATTATATAAATAGCTATTCCTAGCATCCGTCAGGCATTGTATTTTAATGCCATACTTGGCCGGTTTTTTGCATATACATCTGAAAGCGACACCTTCCTCTGAAACTCACGGGCATTTCATTTATGGTGGCGGACTGTCCAAGTCCATATGCACTTTGGCTGGCAATTTGGAATAAATGTATTGAATACTAAGGAAATTGCCGATGCTTGAGCATTCTGCTTTCGCTCTTCTCGGTCTTCAGAATTATCAAACCGTAGAGCACATAATAAAATCGACATTCGTTTTATGCTCACCACATATCTAAATACTTCTCTACCGGTTCCATCAGTAGCGAATATAGTCTCTAGATTCGAATCAAATATCGCTGAATATATCAGTAGACCTAAAAATGCCTTCAATTCAATAATATCAATGTCTCTGAGATAGATTTTACTCTGAACTTTGCAGATTATACGCATTGTACTACGTTTTTTATTAGTCCATTCCATAATGTGTTCTAAAATATTTTCTCTGAATAATAAACCCAAAACAGAAAGAGGATCCGCGGTGTCACCCAAAACTTCGTGATTTGGCGGTCAATGTAGGAATTTTTATGACAATATTATGTTTTCGGGTCTTAGATGATGGGCGAACTTCTGAAGAAGACCATCTATAGTGATTCTTGGCATAAAAGTAAGCTGAGGGACATTCTTGAAGCGTCCCATCATTTGCAACATCTTCATCAGCACTTTGCTCTGAACTTGTAACGTGCTCAGACGATAATTGTCGGAGACGTCGTCTATATCACTAGTATCACTACAATCCTCCTAATACCATTTCTGTAAAGTCTCTTCGTAATTCGGATCATCTAAACGGACGCGCTTTGACGGCCCGGCCATATTCTTGTTTACACACAATAACTATTCTCCCAAACACAAACGGAGACGCTTCGTCTGTCGGACTACGGTGCACATATCAACCACTATAACTTCTCAATACACACTGATCTACTTTTGCAAATTGGGCTACCTGCTAAGCTTGAATAAGGGAAGGAATAGATAAAGTAACACGCCAGTGGGCGATCTTACCATTGAATACCGATATATTATTTTTTTGGCATCGACTGACAGACGACATGTCTCCGGTTAAGGGTTAAACGAAAGAAAAATAATAAGTTCAAAATTGATTGAGTTGTATTCTTTTTAAATTATATCTTTTTGGGCATCCTGTATTTAGGAATGCTAATTATGTGTTCTATTATCAATTTTTGAGCTCAAGTGGTTCAGCGGGAAATTGCACTTGAAAGGGGGGGGGGGTGTGCTGGCTTAACGTAAGTTAGCACCTCCACTCATTAAAATTACGTACAATCAAAAAGTTAGAATGCTAGAATTATGTGCTTTTGGAAACATTTAATACAATTAGCCTACCTACAAGGTGTTTCTAAATTTGACTGACAACGCTCTACCACAGAGAGATATCAATAAATTATCCATTTTGATATAGGAATACGAACCCTTACGCTGAGATATAGGGTGTTCAAAATTTTAAATCAAAATAATAAATTCACCATAAATTAAGAACACCTTTAAATTTCTTTTTTAAATTTGGTGACCAATATGCTCCTTAATGAAGTAATATTTTGACATAAACAAACTTTGGATAAATTCAACCAGTGGCGCGCTCTGTCAGGGTTAGTTGTCACTTTTATCACCCTATTTTTTACGCCACTGGAGCAAATTATTTTTTTAATTTTGTTTTAAATTGCCTGATTATTTTTAGTTGAAAAACTAATAACCTATTATGGAGCTAAAATGAACGGTGGTGTAGAAATTTGCCTCTAAACAAAAGTGTGCAGATAATTAAATACTACTCAATATTTCTAAATTATAATTTAGTAGGCACGTGTCATATTTTTAATAGTTCGTGACACTTTGAGTATTTGACACGATCTTGGTAGATTAAATCATATGGCAAATTTTTTATTTTGATTTGAAATTTTGAACACCCTATATCTCAGCAACTAGGCCTCATAAGGGTTTGTATTCCTATATGAAAATGAATCATTTATTGTGATCTCTGTGGTAGAGCGTTGTTGGTCGAATATAGAAACACGCTGTATAATAGTTTAGAAGATATACACCAAAAACCATTTAATTGGTACCCTAACAAAAACAATTTTAACTGATTTAATTTTCTAACTATTGTAAATTTGTAACTATTCTATTTTTATAGCCAAATTAGAGCATCAAAACTCGATTTTACATACATATATTGTAAGAAAATTCATCCGAGAAAATAATAAGATAAAAATAATAACATTCAACAATCTTGTAAAATGTTTATTTATGTTTCTTCATCCACAACTTTTTCATAAAAAAGTTAACAGTAAAGTTTCATCGTACATATTCTTAATGTTCATAAAACATTTTCAGCCTATATTTGCTATCTGTATTTTAACTGGTACTTTACTCTTGTAAGTACGGTGGACCTCACATTCGGGGAGGTTTGTCGGCCAAAGTGAATGAGCTAGAAAATCTCATTGAGCATATTTTGAAAGCACATAAACCAAGGAACAATTTAAGAGGAAAACCAATTCGTTATCTGTATTTTAAACTCAGACTCTATTCTTGTATCAACAATGTATACAGAGTGAGTTTTATGTATGGAACGCCTCAATTATCTCGGGAACGGCTTGTAGGAGTTTTATAAATTTTTGTGTGCAAGGGTCTTGTGATACGGCCGGTATTATGGGGGTATTTACATTGTTGTTAGATCTTTCATTTTTCTGGAAAAATAATGAACTTTGTTATTTCAAATGGATCACCCTGTATATTTTTTTCTTTTCGAAATCCTTAAGAAATACTTATTATTTTTATCCAATGTTCCCTATGCCTAAATGGAGTCGGAGTTTTAGCTACATTTGCGTGCTATCTCCGCCGAAGTTGAAATAATACATTTTAGTGGCTATGACTGCTACAATAACAAATTTGATGTTTCAATAAATTATTATTGTTGAAGTTTATTAGAAGTCACAGTTGATCATTTATCTGAAAAAGAACGAGTTGATATTTTAATGATATTAGGATATGGTGATAGGCGTAGAAGTCAACAAGAAATGTGTAATATCTTTAATAATTTGTATACTAACCGAAATCCCATAACCAGATCTACTGTCAGTAAATTAGTAAAAAAGTTTAACGAAACTGGTTCAGGTAAAGACTTATCCAAATCAGGGCGCAGAAAAACTGCATCAACTGAAAACAAATCTTCAGATGTTTGTGTTCTGTTAGAAGACGATCCACACTTGAGTTCTAGACAAATATCCAGGGAACTTGATATTTTGCAAACATCCGTAATAAAAATTTTAGGTGATAATAAATTCCATCCATACAAAGTAACGTTGGTTCAATAGTTGTCAAATAACGATTTTCATACACGTGAAGAGTTTGCAGACCTAATGATAGAAAAATGTTACAATCAAAACGATCCAAATTTTTTAAGTAATGTTTTGTTTTGCGATGTGGCCACTTATTGTATTAATGGAAACGTAAATTGGCATAATTGTAGATACTGGTCACGTAACAATCCTCGTTGGATGCATGAATCCCACACCCAATATCCCTAAAAACTGAATGTATAGGCTGGAATAATAGGCCACAAAATAATTGGTCTCTTTTCCATTGAGGGTAACTTAAATGGTCCGGCCTATTTAGATTTATTGGAAAATAGTATTATTCCTGAGTTGGCTCAGATTCGGATATTTCCAAATCCAAGTAAGTATTTTCAATTATATTTAAAAAAAAACTTCATTATTAGAAATTTTCAAATAATAACAATATCCCAAACGACAGTATTTGGCTACAACAAAATGGTGCCCCACCTCGCTATGCGTGTGTGGTGAGGCAATACCTAAATAATGTGTTTCCCAGAAGATGGATTGGAAAGTGTGGTTTTATCGAATGGCCTCCGCGATCACACGACATGAATCCTTTACGACTATTTCCTGTGGGGTCACTTAAAAAACATCGTTTATAAACAAAACCTGCCAATATTCAAGAATTAAAAGATAGGATTACCACAGAGATAAGAAGAATTGAGAGATGTTGCAAAATGTATTGCAAAGTTTTAAAAATCGCATGGCTTGTTGTATTGTAGTAAATGGACAACATTTTGAGCATCTGCTGTAATCGCCTTTACTGTATGTTTTCTAAAATTCGTAAGTTTTTTACTTCACAAATGTGGATTTGCTTCTAATATGACACAAACATTTAAAGATTTATCTACAGTTGTTGTAGGTTTTCTGCGCCATGATTTGGATAAATATTTTACTGCACCAGTTTCGTTAAACTTTTTACTAACTTACCGACACTATAGATAGATAGAATTTATTGATCTCATAACATCAAATAATGACATAAGACAAGTCGAACAAGAACAAATCAAAATTAAAAAAGTCTAGCTAAAACTAGGACATTTTGACCTGCGTCTATCGCGTCTCCTCTTTCCCCCTGGATTCCACTGCAAAATATTGTAGGTTACTGATTTAGCTCCTTCTCTCCATACATGTCCCAGCCATTTAACTTGTGCTTTTATTCTCTTTACAATGTCTTCACCTTTTATTTCGTCCAAAATTTCACGATTCGTTCTTATTCTGTATTCATTTTCATCTATTTTTACAGGACCCAGTATTGCTCTCAATATCTTCCTTTCAGTTATTATTAGTTTTTCTTCTTCCTTCTTTGTTAACGTCATTGTTTCTGCCGAGTACATCATGATTGGCCTTATCATCGTTTTATACATATTTAATTTTGTTTGCTTCGTTAAAATATTATTCTTAAGTAGCTTTTTATTTGCATGATATGCTCTGTTTGTAGCGAGTATCTTTTCTTCAATTTCAGTAGTTCTATCTCCAGTATTGCTAATCATAATTCCCAAATATTTATATTTTTTAACTTCTTCAAATTCATAGTCGCTGATTTTTATTTTTGCTTTTTGGTTTAGGTTTCCAAATCTCCTTAGCTTGGTTTTACTTTCGTTTATTTTTAGATCCATTTTTCCTCCCTCTGTAACTATCTCCTTTAGCATATTTTACATGATTCTTCTTCTTTTGGATACAAGCACAATATCGTCCGCATAGGCTATTATTTGACTGCCACTTGACCTTAAGCTACCCTTGTGTAATTTTCTCATTTTGTGTTCTAATGATAGATTGAATAGCGTTGTGGACAAAGAGTCACCTTGTCTTACCCCTTTATTAATCCTAAATTGATCTATTTCTCCTTTTTGCGTTATTACACTGATCCTTGACTCATTCATGGTCATTTTGATTAGTCTTCTCAGTTTTGCGCTTACTCCTTGTTCTTTTAATGCCTTCATGAGTTCACTTCTTTTGATTGAGTCGAAGGCTTGTTGAAAGTCAATGAATAGCATTTCTATGTCTAATCTGTATTCATGTGCTTTTTCCATTACTTGTTTTAATGTATGAATAGCATCATTTGTTGATCTGCCTTTTGTAATGCCGCATTGATATTGCCCTATCACTTCCCTTCTACTTTCCACAACCCTTCTGTTAATTAACGTGGATAGTATGTTGTACGCAGTGTTTAATAATGTGATTCCTCTGTAATTTTTACATTAATGTTGGTCCCCTTATGTAGAGTGACAATTTGTCCAATTTCCCGTTCTTCCGGCATCCTCTCCTCATTCCATATTTTTTTAATAAGTTAATATATTCTTTTATGTAGTGTTCCCTCCATATTTGATTAGTTCTATGCTTATTCCATCCTTTCCGGGGGCTTTTTCATTTCTGCTCTTGTATATTATTTCCTGGACCTCCTCAATTGTTGGTACTTCTTCTAATATATCTTGTTTCTTATGTTCTGTCACTTCTTCATATTCGTCCCAGTAATGTGGTTCATTTGACAAACCAAATATAAAAACTCGTTCAGGGTCGGTACACAATAGGTAAATCATTCCTTTTTAACTTTTTGCTCCGCAAATGTTAGGAAGATAAAAAAGAATACCTACTACACCACACTTAATATTATACCATTTGATAAACATTACCACTCACCATTTTTCAACTGTATTGTTTTTTCTTTATATTTATATTTTTTTTTCATATTTTTTTTATATTATTTTTAAAAAATGGATCAATTCATACTCGAATACGACAATGAACCAATAATTACAAATGAAATAAATAGCATTAACTGTTTTACAAGTCTTCGGCACTTCTGACTGTTTCTCAATCTTCCCTAATAACATACGATGCTTAAATAAACATTTCGACGAGTTGCAACTCTATCTCCCTGAAGTTCTGAACTCATTTAGCCTCATAGCTCTTACAGAAACTTGGGAAGTAAAAGATGCAGACTCATTAACCTTAAGTGGATATAGAATGATATGTAACAGAAATAGAATTAATCAAAATGATGGTGTTGTGATATATGTCCGTGATGATTATTATGAATATCATGAATTCATCAAAATTGGTGAAGTTAATGGAGTTATAGCCAATATGAAGTGTGAGAAGGTTAAAATAAATGCGATTGTTTTGTACAGACCTCCTTGCACTAAGGTCGAGGATTTCAACTTGAATTTAAATACTTTTTTTGAAGAGAAAAAAATTCCTGTCAACGATTACACTTTTTTTTTGGGAGATTTAAATATAAATATATTAGAGCAGGATAATAGAGATGTGGAAGATTACGTAAATGTCTTGTGAGCTGAAGGATTCAGATCCCTGATAAATAACCCTACTCGAATAACTACTGTCTCGAGAGCCTGTCTGGACCACATATTTTTAAAATATAATACTGACATTATTGAAAATATCTACCCAGCAGTAATTTTTACAAATATCACCGATCACTTCTCCATAGCTGTAAAAATGGTTAACTTGAAAAATAAACATGAAAGTAATGATAGCAATGTGACCCAAAATTATCTGAACGAGAGAAAATTGTTAGATATAATCAGCACTGAAAGATGGATAACTGTTCATGGAGAAAGGGAAGTTAATTTTGCTACTGATAACTTCATTAAAACCCTGAATGAAATAATAAAAAAATCTACTTATTCCAAAAAAATAAAACTTTCAAAAAGAAGAAACCATGGATCACCAACGGCCTTGTAACTTCTATTGATAAAAGAGACAAATTACACCAACTCTCCATAAGAGATCCCTTCAATTTATGATAATTACAAAAATTAGTTATTAGTGTCATAATTAATAATAAATGATAAATGTAAATACTGGTTATTACTATTTATGTTTTTTAAGTTTCAACATTTGTCAGACTCATTTAAGATATATGTTCTATAAAGAATCAATACCCGAAGACAAGTTCTTTGATGAACTTAGTCGGGTACCCCACTACTCTTGTTTATTTAATGTACATCACATCTGTTCATGAACACTATACCTCAGATTATTCTTTTATAGTTATTATGTTATGTTAAATTATTATTCGATGATATGTATTTTTTTTTGTATGTAAACATGTATATGTATTTATAAATAAACATTCATTTAATAGTTCCCTAAAATGATCTACCCATGTTTGTTTTTATTGGTGTTCTTCTTCCTTGTTTTTTATTCCTTTTGTTTTGCCCTTATACATCTTGTTGTTTTCGTTAATTTTTTTATAGAAGCTTTTTGTATTTCCTCTCGACTTTTCTCTTTCAATTTCTCTGATCTTATTGTCTATCCATTCTCTTTTTCTAATTATTTTGTTACTTTCCTTCCTTTTTTCCTCGTATTCATTCCTGTCCTCCGGATTATTAGTTTTTATCCATTTTAGTCTTGCTTTGGCTTTCTTCACTACCGCAGCGTTGCATGTCATGTCAAACCACTCCTGTCTTCTCCCGTTTTTCTTCGCACCTAACTGTATTTCCGCTGCTGTTTCCAAACATTTCTTTATATTGCCCCATTCAGATATTATTGTTTCCTGTTGGTTTTCGCCCTGTGATAATAGTTTCTCTATTTGTATTGCGTATTTTCCTCTTCTATTTTCATTTTCAAACCTGTCCACGTTCCATTTCTTGTTTTTATAATGTATATCAGATGTTTCCCTTATTTTTTATTTTAGCCATTACCAGGAAGTGGTCGGAGTCTGCACACGCTCCTCTATATGTTCTGATATTTCTTATTGATGTTTGTTTTCTTTTGTTTACTAATATGTGGTCTATTTGGGAATACACATTTTGGTCTGGTGATATCCAAGTCATTTTGTGATTTTTACTATGCCGGAATTTAGTACTGCTTATTATAAAGTTCTCCCTCACTGCGAAATTACATAACCTTTGTCTGTTGTCATTCGTTTTCTCGTTTATCGTCTCCTTTCCTGCTACATGGCTTGTGTAATCCTCTCTCCCTATTTGTGCGTTGAGATCTCCTAGTATTAGTATAGTGTCTTGTTTAGGAATTTTTTCTAGTTCTTCTTCCAGTTTTTCATATAATTCATCTTTGTCTTCTTTACTGTTACCTTCAGTTGGAGCATACACATTTAACAAGGATATGTTGAATGGTTTCGCTTCTATTCCTAAATATGCCAGCCTTTCATTAATATGGAATAATATCCCAGCGAACCGACGGCATCAAGAGATCTTAACCAGATTAAGAATTGGACATACATTCGCCACTCATTCACACATCATCACAAGAACAAACCAACCTGTATATGAATCATGTCAAAAGAATCTATCGGTAAAACATTTTCTTGTGGAGTGTCCGTCACTCAAGCCCGCGAGAACACAGTGGTCAATAGAATCTAACCTAAAAGTGGTCTTAGGGGAACAGTGTAACGTTGAAAACTTGTGCGCATACCTTAAAACGATTAACTTACTTGACAAAGTTTAAGAAATAATTAGAAATGTAAATTGTACATAACTGTATTGTGTATGTATCTATATATTTGTATATATGTATATGTATTGCATCGTTGAATAAATACAGCAGTCGCTAATAACCCTCTGGGTGGATGCCACTTTGAACAATAAAAAAAAGAATTTTGTAAAAATACCACTTTCATAACCTAAAGTGTTGATTGCATGAAGACTAATTCATATGTTCTTTTAATTTAAATAAAATCCTACAATATCCTCAAGGTTTTCAGAGATAACTGATATTCTGTTTATATTATATTATCTTTGGACCCCCATTCTAATGAGGTGAGACTGGTATAATTTATTATCTAAATAATACAGGTAGATAATATTATCTATTCTACAATTATTTAGTATATTGACTCCTTAGGGGTCTCCTTTTAAGTGTATATACTATACTGGAGCCTTATTTTAGTGGAATGAAACTGTATCATAAAACTTTGTTGGTTTCTTTATCGACACAATCAATTAATGAAATTGTCGGAACAAAGTAATGACGAAATTTCAAATTGTAACTGTTTTTTTTGTATTTGAAGCGTCCTCACAAAGCAACGGCTGAAGAAATGACAAAATTCCATTCGGATGACTACATCAGATTCCTAAGGTCGATTCGTCCCGACAACATGTCGGAATATAATAAACAGATGCAGAGATTTAACGTCGGAGAAGATTGTCCGGTGTTCGACGGTCTCTACGAATTTTGTCAATTGTCTGCGGGCGGTTCGGTGGCCGCCGCAGTAAAACTCAACAAACAAGCGTCGGAAATATGCATAAATTGGGGCGGCGGTCTTCATCACGCCAAAAAATCAGAAGCTTCCGGCTTTTGTTACGTAAACGATATAGTGTTGGGTATATTAGAATTACTCAAGTACCATCAACGCGTATTGTACATAGATATCGACGTACATCACGGAGACGGTGTCGAAGAAGCTTTTTATACAACGGATCGCGTAATGACTGTATCTTTTCACAAGTACGGCGAATATTTTCCGGGTACTGGAGATTTGAGAGATATAGGCGCGGGCAAAGGTAAATATTACGCAGTCAATATACCTTTGAGGGACGGAATGGACGACGAAGCTTACGAAAGTATATTTGTACCGATAATAAGTAAAGTTATGGAAACTTTCCAACCGAGTGCTGTAGTTTTGCAGTGCGGCGCCGATTCCTTAACGGGAGATCGACTCGGTTGTTTCAACCTAACAGTTAAAGGACACGGAAAGTGCGTTGAATTCGTAAAAAAATACAATTTACCTTTCATGATGGTAGGCGGGGGCGGTTATACGATCAGAAACGTTTCGAGAGCGTGGACTTACGAAACTTCGGTTGCGTTGGGGGTAGAAATCGCGAACGAACTACCCTACAACGATTATTTCGAATATTTTGGTCCCGATTTCAAATTGCACATCAGCCCTAGCAATATGGCCAATCAAAATACTCCGGAATATTTGGAAAAGATCAAAACGAGACTGTTCGAAAATTTGAGGATGTTACCGCACGCGCCGGGCGTACAAGTACAAGCCATACCCGAAGACGCGATCAACGAAGATTCCGATAACGAAGACAAAGTCGACAAGGACGAAAGATTACCGCAAAAAGATTTAGATAAGAGGATAGTGCCGGAGAATGAGTTTTCAGACAGTGAAGACGAAGGAGAAGGCGACAGGAGAGACAACAGAAGTTACAAAGGTAGAAAACGACCGCGTTTAGACAAAGCCGGCGAATTGAAACAGGAGGAAGAAAAGATGAAAGAGGAAATGAAAGCTGAAAAAGGTTCGTATACATATTTATAGTTTTATTTTTGAGTTGTGTTGCGTCAATACGGTGCGGTGGAATAAGTGTCCCCCCCCCTATTAACTACTCTATTTTTATATCTTAAGATAAAAGCTCAAACAGGTCAATTTTTATATTAAACGTAGTATGTTATGATATAAAAAGTTCGAACCTGACATAATCCCTCTTCATGGGGGTGTCATCCCTTCGATTTTTTTAAATGAGAAAGTGCATCATGCGACACCTCATTTCAAACCTATTGAAACACTGATTTCAAAAATGTATAACACTTTGGTTCAAAAACTAACAGAGTCTGAGTTATGCGAGATTAACGGATTATGAGTACGTCACTGTCGATTTTTTCTCAAACCGTAATTGTCTTTTTTCGTTACCTAGCAAATTTATTATTATCAGTTGTCACTGTCAAATAATATTGAAGTAATTTCAGTTTTGTTACTACATGAAGATAAGTTTGTTTATTGTGAATAATAAAAATGGTACAACCTCGCAATTTACAAGAAAAATGCGAAATGATTGTTATTTATGGCGAAGCTGGTCGTAATTATCATGAGGCGGTCAGAATTTTTAATGAACGCTCCCCTGACCGTCCAATAGACCGACATTATTTTAAATCTGTGGTCAGTAAATTTTTTGAAATAGGTGGAGTCGAAAATAAAAAAAACGGTCTGGCAGAAACCCTATATCCAAAGATAAGCAGGTTTCTATACTGAGTGAGTTTGTCGTAAATCCATCTACTTCAACCAGAAATGTAGCACAAACTTGTGAAGTAGATAAAAAGATGGTGTTAATGGTGTTAAAGAAAAATGAATCCCTACAAAAAACAAATGTTGCATGAACTCACAGAGGATGACCCAGATAGACGGATGGAATATTGTGAAACTATCACAAATATTATTGCACACAATCAGGATTATCTCCGACACATTTGTTTTAGTGACGAGGCGACATTTTTTGTAAACGGACATGTACATCGGCAAAATGTGAGGTATTGGTCTGATGAAAATCCCAGAATATTCCGAGAAGGCCACACACAATTCCTGTAAAAACTAAATGTATGGGCAGGTATACTAGAGAATTACATGGTAGGCCCAATATTTATTGACGGGAATTTAAATGGTGATATTTATTTGAATGTGTTAGAGACAGAGATAACCGCCGCAATAAATAACATCATCACAAACCACCCGCAATAAATAACATCATCACAAACCACCCACATGAATTTCCTCAACATGTCATATTTCAGCAAGACGGAGCTTCGCCTCATTATGCTGTCAGAGTGCGAAATTATTTAAACACAGTTTTTCCAGGATGGATTGGACGACGGGGATACATCGAGTGGCCACCTCGATCACCGGACTTAACCCCATTAGATTTTTTTCTATGGGGCTACTTAAAGTCCAAAGTGAATCAAACCCAAGTGGATACAATTAACCAACTGCGCGAATGAATTATTGCAGAATGTGATAATATTAGTCCAGAGATGTTGCAAAGGGTTAGAGAAGAAACCCAAAATAGGCTGTATTATTGTCAAGAAGTAAATGGGGAACATTTTGAACACCTTTTACGTTAAAAAAAAATTTAGTTGCAGTTACTATTAAAGTTTAAAATTTATTTAGTTTTCAGTACACCCTTAGTTGTTACCTGTAATTTATTACATTAAATAATTAAATTCAGATACCAACATTTACAATTTAGGAAAGATTTATTTAAAAACAAAAAATTCCAACCCTCCAATGAAAAAACCTACCGTCAAGCCAACTGAATTCATTGAATTCTTGCAAAGTAAGATTAAAACTTTCGAATAACTCAGACTCCGTTAATTTTTGAACCAAAGTGTTATACATTTTTGAAATCAGTGTTCCAATAGGTTTCAAATGAGGTGTCGCATGATGCACTTTCTCATTTAAAAAAAATTGAAGGGGTGACACCCCCATGAAGAGGAATTATGTCAGGTTCAAAACTTTTATGTCATAACATACTACGTTTAATATAAAAATTGACCTGTTTGAGCTTTTTTCTTAAGATATAAAAATAGAGTAGTTAATAGGGGGGGGGGGGTAACACTTATTCCACCGCACCGTATAATATACTTGGTAATTTTGTCAAGGGGATAACTTTGTCTATTTTGAAGATCTCACGATACTATCTGATAATTAAATGGACAATACCTAATTGTGTACCTCGAAAATATTTGCTGTTAGTGATAGGTTCAATTTTGATAAGATTGTGACATGTCCATCGACATGTTACAAATTTTTCATAAGTTATTTCGGAGTGTTATATATTCTTCAGTTACTCTCTCTAATTCGAAACTATTAACTTCGATATTTTAAAAACAACTGGAATGATTGTTTTTACATTTACAAGCATTTGATTTAAATGGCAAATCCCAATCGAATGATCTCTTTCGTTAACATCTTTAGCTAAGAAGTGAAAAGTATCTCTTTAGTCTGCAAATACCTTTTGTGTGTGTTGTAAAAGTATATTTTCTCGGTAGAAATATGCAAATATACAAGTGATAGACAGAATTATTTTTATCCGATTCATTGTGATTAGAGCACCCAAAACTTATATGCTATGCAATAGCATTCTTCCCAGAAGAGCCTTTTGGTTGGAAATATAAATAATGTTCTGTTTGAAACTGTTAATGTTAACACATTCACGGACAGTAGGAGATGGCTAGAACGTCATTGTGTGACATATAGGATATAAAGAATAATAAACTTTATAAAACTTTCACATTAGGTTAATAACATTGTTTGATGTCTATATAGAAGTATTTAAGCAAAATTTGACATTGAATGAGACAACGTATATAGACCTGTCGCACAGCTATTGAAAGTACCAGCACATTGTGACACAACGTGTAGAGACGTCCGACATTGGTACAGTATACATAAGTATAACTTGACACAACGTGTATAAACGTCAAGAGGTAAAGTACAACAACGCAATATAAAACTAGGTGTTTCATTCAAATATACAAACTTACAAATAAAATTAATTTATTTTCATTTTATGGTATTCCTCGAAACATTCGGAACATAGCGGTGGCTTCTTTGGACACCCTTTGCATCGATAGCGAGTCTCTCGTCGAATCTTATTTTTGGTACACATTCTACCGCCTTTTTTGTACTTCCCTCTGGTACTGGGTTTAGTTAAGACCAATGAGTATTTTGTTGTTCCATTACATTGGGCTTGCCATCAGTTTTCCTGTTATAATGGGCTTTTTTTTTAGGTAAAATGTCTTCACACGTTGTTCCAACCCTAAAATCAATCATTTTTTTAATTAAGTTTTTACAGAACATTATATAGGTATCTCTTTTATTGTCTGGTATGTAATATTTTTTATATATGTAAAATGAATTCCAAGTAGCAACGTCAATCAAATGAAATAGTACTTTTTTATACCATCTTAGGGTTCTTCTAGGACATGAATATTATGAGGACATTTGATTCGCTTTGTCGATGCTAGACATGTGCTTATTATAATCTGCAACATCTATGGGTTTCATTTGAGCTTGACCATACCTATTTGTAACTTGCATCATTTGTGGATTATCAATGCATCTCTTTTATCCTTCCACTTGGAAACATAAACATTTTTTAGCCTAATCCAGAAATGCTCCCCTCTCTTTAATTTTTTGTTCACTAAACTCTTGGGATTTTTTTTCGATTAGATCTTAATGTCCCGCATGTGTGCGTCTTCTATTTCAACTTTTACTATTATAAAAATTATCCATATATAGGTCTGTCCTTTCATAATATTTGGTACCATGAGTCTCGTAACCAATTCGTCAATTTTTGACTCTGTTTTACTTGCTTTGTTACGTTTTCTTTTTGCGAGATTTTTTTCTTTTCCGATATACATTTCCATGTTTAGTACATATCCACCATGTGTTGTCAGTTGGTAAAACTTTGTGCCATACTTGGCTTTTTTGCCTTTCATATATTGGCGAAAGTGAAGCTGTCCTCGAAAATGCAAGAGAGATTCGTCAAGTGACAATTGACGACCTGAAGAGATAACATTTTGAAAACTGGAAATAAGTCTACTCATGATAGGTCCACTGTGTGAAAACATCTTTCGCTGATTATGTGTTACAATGTGACCTCCCAACAGTCACAAGCCTAGAAATTTCAACATTTCTTTGGGATCAGTTTGACGGAAATATTGTGATCTGGAAAATCTTGTATGTGGTCTGTTTTTTTCACATAGTGCTTTTCCGTACTCATCTATCATATCTAGTGAAACAAACTGTTGGAAAATATCTAAAGTAATAGCAGTGGCATTTACTGGCACTTTCAAAATCAAATACTGGAATTGGTGCTGTTGTGTTAACCCACATATCTTCTTCATCATTTGTATGATTTTCAATTGTATTTTCACTTAGAACTGTAAATGTTTTTTTCGCTAAAAAAACATGTATTAAACATAGACGGCATTCGATTTTTTCAAGTATAAATAATGATAAAGATAAACAAACTATCAACGTACCTTTTCAGAATAATATTTCTTCCTCAACAGTCAATAAAATAAATATAATGCACAATATTTGTAACAACAAAACACCCAGTTCTTAACAATTGCCTACCTGACACTAACACCATAATCATATTATCTTATATTAGGGGCGGACGTGAAATGACGTTGCGTCTATCTGAGTAGTTTATTTTTTGAAATATCCGTTATCTCTGTCACAGCAACTTTTAAGGTAACTGGGTGACACTACATTTGTGGTTTTTAGGCTGTGACGTGACAGTAAAGCACCCCTACCATGTATTTTAAATACACGGGCGACGTTTGCAGAAGTCATGTCAATATTAATGAAAACTTTTAGGACATTAAAAAATGTCGTGTCATGCAAGGCAAAAACAATGAAGACATTTACACACGTCGTGTCCGTGAATGTGTTACTAATAAACTGAATAAAAAAGCCCAATTTCAGTTTCAACATAAATTGAGTATTTAAAATGAAATAATTAAAAAAAAACAAAAAAAAAGAAATGGATAACTGTAATTATCAAACCACCCAAAACACTAAAAGTACTCTAAACATACACCTGCAATATTTGGATGTCAGATAACATCAAATTATAACACCAACTGGTCAAGGCGCTCGGATACCAGTTGACACTGAAGCCCAGTAAAAATATATAAAGTGAATATTTTTTGGGAGGAAATACGCCACTTAGCGGCAAACCCTTGAACCTTAATATTTGTTTGTAAGACATATGCCATGTTCCGATATTCCTGAACAGTACTGCCCAGTAAATTTAGCCTTTCCAATTTTACTGAAATTCACTGGCAATATTTTCGCGGCACTTTCTAAGAAGCCCTGTTAGAGACTAAACAATTTACTGGTGCTACTTTAACAGAAATGGTCATGTAGTTGCAGTAATGTGACAGCTGACAGTACATGAATGATACATTGTTAATGTTATAGATTAAAAAATATATAAAGTTGTAGTGGAATATTTTAGCGTAGAAGTTGATGCTGAAACCGCTGCTAATCTTCAAGGTTTGTTATCCATTGTTGTTCATCTAGATGCAGCTAACCCAGTTTTAGAATGATTTTTTTTAGATGCGAATTTTGCTAGGCGATATTTGTAGGCCACCAGGAGAGAGCTTCAAAACTGCCCTAGTTCTCATTACGTAACTGAAATATAGTTTGAAAATAACTGGATATCGTGGAATCCTTTTAATTGGTCCTCTAATTTAAGGAAGAATAGTAATTAAATTTATGGAATCTTCCATAGGTTCATTAGGGATTGAGGTACTTGAGCTATCTGATTTTTCTGATGAATCAGAATCGCTATCACTTAATATTTCATCCAATAAGATAAGTTTCATTTCCTCTATCGTTTCAATAAACATGAAAACAATAGGAATAGTTTATTTTCTGTACAACCAAAGCTTGTCACCGATCTACTGCCTGAATTGTTCCGAATAGTTATCTATGCAACGAGAGCAAAAAGTGAGTGTTTTTTGCACGCGAAGTGAAATTGTCCAACAAGGCCTTTAGGCCGAGTTGGACAACATGTCGAGTGCAAAAAACACGTTTTGCACGAGTTGCATACAATATTTTTTCTACATTCATGCAAAAACTGGAAAATTAGAATATAATATGTTAAGAACTCAAACTTAACCGTTCTTCTTTTTTTTGTATCTTTATGGCCTCCACCTTGTCAGTACTTAATCATGGTTTTCGCTTTGACCATTTAAATTTTAAATAATCAAATATTTTTGCAATAATTGTAACTCGTTGAGACTAAGTAGTAAGATATACATATATTATTGCTGTATTAGAGCAGAATCAGACACTTGCTCTGGATTTTTATTTTATTTAAATGTTTATGTTTGTCATAAATCACCACAAAACTGACAAGAATGACAGATAAGTGCAACAAAGATTTTGTTGCACTAGTGCAAAAAAGAATCACTTTTTCCATTAAATGTGTTTCCCAAAAGTGTTGTTTTTTGCATGAATGTAGAAAAATGAATTTGCAGTTTAAGATTTACTGCGATTGTCAAACGTTCCGTAATGGCTTATTGTGGCCAGTAACACTAGTAATATCTGAACTTAACTATAATATGATGCTGATCTCTATTAACTAATTGCAGCTAAAATTACAAGTGGTCAATTGGCATCCGTATACTGGGGGCCAGTTGTCTTCAGAAGCCAATTGAACCTAAAATTTTACATGTGAGAATGCCAAATGATACATTTTGGGAAAATAGATCAGAAATATATAAAAAAAATACTTAAAGCTGACAACATCTCAGTTGTAATTGTATTTATTTCGATAACCACTCAGTTTTAAACAAAATTAATTAATTTTTGATTGTAACACTGTTATAATCCAGATATTATTGTAATAGTATACCTGAAATTACGATGGAATTACTGGCATTAATATAAAAAAAGCATGTAATGCGCAATACATATATAAAATTTGTTCCAGTTGTTACCCCCTCGATATAAAACATTATTCCGTACATTTTTGTATGAAGTATAAAGTTTTGTGTCTATATATAATTTGTATTTTTGATAAAAGTTGTTGATTATTTAAAAGTAGTTGATTCTTTATAACTACGTATTATTTTGTATTTATTGTTTTTTATTAAATTTCAGGTGACGACAGTTTAATAAAATCCAGTCAGGATGATACGAAAAAGCTATTGGGACCGAATCCATGACATCGTACTCATTTGATAATGTAAATTTTCCATTACATTATTATTTATTAATTACTGATTGAAAATAAGACATTTTTTATATAATAATAATTATAGTTAGTGATAAGAGACGTGCGATGTGCAAGTGCAGTTTTTTGGTGTTCATATTGTCGTGTACAATTCTTTTTGATTGTATATATACTTAGGTTTAATATTAAAGTGTTTTCTCCAAAAAAAAACAACTTGAATTTATGGTCTGATACAGTTATTTTTGCATTTTGATGGTTTCGATTTGTTCTCTTTTAATTCTTCTATATGTTAGACAAATATTAATTTAAAATTTAGTTTTTTTTTAAGCCGATAAATAAAAAATAGTTGTTAAATACAAAAATAGTTTACTTTATGAGGTGTCGACGAGAGTAGTAATTTGGGGATTTTATTGTGAAAATTCCATGAAATAAAATTTTTCAATTGAGAACCGATTTTTATGAATACAATAATAATTAAAAGCCTACAATTCATTGCAAAGTGTTATTTGAGTGTCTAGAGCAAAAGTGGCGCAAGCCCAAAATATTCATTATGGACAAAATAAAAACAAGAAAATTATAAAAAATTAAGTAATTACACTGTTCTACATTTTCAAAGTTTTTGTCGTTCTACGAATTTTTCGTTGTTTGATTTTTTGCATCTAGTGTATTGTACCGAATTCTAATATGCACTCGGTTTTTCCATATCACCCACAAGTTTCTAGAGAAGAGAGAATATAAAATATGAAACTCCCGATTTATAAGCAATCTAGTGATGAATTTTTAATAAATAAAAATACTATTTTTTACAAAATATCTTTATTGTATAAAAAAAAAAGATAAATACAATCAAAAAATTTATTTGGTTGCCTTTTTTCGCTTGTATTCGACTGGAGCGGTTTCAATTTTAAGGGTCCAACAGTAGTCTGCTAGCATATTTGGGGTGCATTTTCCACTGTAGCGCTTTTCCATCTGAACATTTTGCTGGTGAAGTCTCTCGCCGTGCTCGTCTGAAACTGCACCCAAATTGTCAGGGAAGAATTATAAATGGGAGTGTGTCACCTGTGCACATGCGTGTCGGCTTATAGGCTCCTCCCCCTACCAATCAGATTGTGTAGGTAGAAGAGAAAATAAAATATCAGGTCGCAGGTTTCAGAAGCCAAACAATGTAAAAATGCAGCTTCCATGAAAAACGAAGGACCACCTGCATTGCACTGCAGGAGCTTGTTATCCGTACCAGAGGCAGAGGGATAACCTATACATGAAAATAAATAAAAGTCAAATGTTACAATATATTCTTTATTTTAGTATGTACGAAAAGAGATTATTTACAGGAGAAAAATAAGAGTGAAAAATCCAGAGGTTGGATAAAAAAACACTCTGCTATATATCAGGAAACATTTTGCTAGTTAAGAGTAAATACTGAGGTAAATATAAATAGATAAGCTGCTAAATAAGAAAACTCGCAGCTTGTTATGCAATATTAATGTACGAAACAACGTTTCACTATTAAGATCATCGTCAGGATGAATATAGTCAATAGCCGGTTGGAAAGTCTGAAAATTATACACTAATCTATACAAATTTGCAATATCTACAGCTAAACCCGCACTTAGCTTTAATCAATCACATAATAGTTCCAGGTGAATATAAGTTACGTAATAAAGCGATAAATCGTTTATAAATCAGTGGTAAACAATATGGTATCAAAAATAGGATACCTTGAAAGTAGCTATCAAAAGTTTTCCTGCATTCTTAAATGCGCGGCAACCATGCTAGGTGAATGATTTTTGACTTGGAGACAGTCGGCGGATATTACTGAATATTTTATCCTTTTAATAATGAATAAAGTTACTTACAATCAGTTCCAATAATAGATTACACTATACTTATTAATTATTAGTAATTATAAGCGGTACAATCCCCATTTTATAGAGGAAAAACACTACATTTTGCAGAGCACTAGGAACAGACGTCAATGAACAAGTAAGTTTTTAGCGGGAAAGCGAACTCGATCAACTAGTAGTTAAATTTGTACACAGATTGCGAGTTTGCACTCACTATTGTTTTATCTGATTTCTAATCAGCGCAATGGGTATAAATAGAGGGCGGATACAGGTCATTATTCAGTCCAGATCCAGCAGTCAACGAGTTAATAGTAAAGTGATGAGCAATACCTGAGATAATAAGTCACTCAGGTCTAGCAAAGACGTCTGACCACACAGTCACCGGGCCCGTAAGCCAAAGACTAGGTAGACAGCAACGAGAACAACTTATAATCTCAGTTTGCCTCTGAAACTCGCTATAATAACTCATGACCATGTCGACCGGTACGCACAACGCTCTGGCGTACTCGCTACACTAAGGATCGAACTGCTCATGTCAATAACCACTTCCTATCAAGTGAATTTATTTTATAATGCCCAGCCGATATTAACAGTGAATAGCTGATACAGCCTAATTTGTACAAAACAAAAATAGTGAAAAGATAGTGAAATAGTAGTTAAGTTAGTTAGGTATCTTCACTTTTTGAAATGAAATACAGGGTGGTTCATTTGAAAAAATAGAGATAATCATGTGTTCGATTCTTGGTTCGCCCTGTATTCAGATGTTGTAATATCCAAAAAATGGCACTGTGTCATGAAACTAGATCAATATTAAAATGTAATGCCTGCAAAATATTGATATCAAATTGTTTCATTTGAACTATACAAGGCGTTGAACTCACAATGATTTTCACGTACAATTGGACATAACTTCAGAAATACCCTATATACTTATACGAAACCGTACTTTGTAAGTATGGTGGAGGTGAGCCCAATCTGAATCTGAAATAATACACTCACAAACAAAATTGTCGCATATTTGGTTTTAGGTGTTTATTTTACAAATTATTAATTTTCGACTATAAAAATGTCTGTACAGTATATTCTTCAAAACTAATATTCTTTTCCAATTGATAAAAAATTATCTATAATTTTGTGCAAATCCATAAAACATAATTTTGGTAAAATGTACCATTGACTATTTATTTCAGTTTATTTTGATTTTCATACAAAATCAAGCGTGTTTATTGATAATCTTGCCTTTTAAATTATAAATGAAACTCAATTATCGGGAAAATCCATACCTTACTCCCGAGGAGAGTGCTGTGGTCGTTGTCTTACTTGAAGAGGGTTGGACCCAGGTTCAAGTGGCTGAAAGATTCCATGTGGCTAAACCTGCTATCTCTCGTGCTCAAAAAAGATTTCGTGAAACTGGGGTCAACGAAAGGCGACAAGAGCGTAGACCAATTACAAATGTCAACCAAGACCGTTTTTTACAATCTCAGGCACTGAGATAAAGATTTGTCACCTCAACTTTGCTACGACAGGAGTTTATAAGATGGTACAACTTCCCATTTAGCACTGACACTATACGTAGACGACATGCAGAGTCAAATTTAAATGCTAGACTTCCAGCTAGAGCTCCTTCTTTGACACCAGCTCATCAAAGAACAAGATTGGCATTTGCTAGAGAACATCAACGTTGGACAAATCAACAATGGTCCAATGTACTCTTCTCTGACAAATCTAAATTTTGTCTCTATAGTAACGACCGACGTCTATCAGTGTAAATACGCACTGGAGAGCGTTATTCTCAATGTTGGATGGCATCAATATGAAGGCTCGTACCGATTTGGTGGTACTTCAGGATGGCTGTCTAACAGTACATACATATATTGCAGACATTTTAGAACCTCATGTTATACCATTTGCACCATTTATCGAGGAAGATTTTCTTTTTGTGAACTACAATGATCTGCTGTATATTGCAAATATTGTGCAAGAATACCTGGCCGAAATAGAAATCAATATAACGGATTGGCCAGCAATTAGCACAGACCTCAATCCTATTGAGCACGTCTGGGATACGCTTGATAGATGCTTTAGAGCGTTACTGAATCCACCTATTACCGCCTTAGCCAAGCTATATTTACGCTTGGTGGAGGTGTGGGATAGTCTGAATCAAAATGATATATCAGAAATACAATATTAAGTATGCCAAGAAGGAGTCAATGTATCATTAATGCCTCAGAAGGACCTACACATTACTAGATTTATTTTTGAATATTTGTATTTTCATTTTTCCTAGTTTTTGTTAACCACCTTGCATATTAATTAAAACTGCTTATTTTTTTCTAAATATGATTTGCTTATTACTTACCCTAAAAATATATGATGACACCTTCAAAAATAAATATTGATAGGTGACTTTAAAAATGCGATAATTTTGCTGGCGAGTGTATATAGTGTCTCATTCAAAAAAATTCTTCAAGGAAATTAGAAGACATTTAAGAAACACACAATATGAAGTTGTCAATAAACAGTTAAATCTAGGGAGTTCTCCACTAATAAACTGTCTTCTTAAGTGATAATTGTAAAGATCAGCAGATATAGTTTTCCTGGTTTTCTGTATCATTGCACAGTTATACTGATCTTAATTGGAAAAATGATATCCAGGATATCACCATAGGGCTAATAATATCTAAGCTTCAATATTTGTAATATCACATCTTCTTTTTTCTATAAACATATATTAAGTAAATCATAAGTTACGTCACTTCTTGGTCTAGCCAAAAATAACTACTAACATCAGGTAGGCATCAAATGAAATGTAACTTCTGTCATTCTGACGATGATATTGATTTATCGAAACAATTGTCAATTTTTTAGAATTTTCAATAACTTTTATTATATTGTGAAATTAACTAGAAACCGTGAGTTTCATTTAAAATATTATTATGAGCAGATTCCACGAAGTAAGGGTCGAGACAGTTAATTTCATCCTGTATATAACAAACTGTTCGAATGGTTCACACATATCGCAATACTGCTCCTCCGACAGGCAGTTGGCTGCTTATATACCCTGATATTTTCTACAAACATCGGGAATCGAAGAGTATCGAAAATGATTTTTGTATACAGGGGCCCTTCAACAAGTAGCTGTGCCTCCGGCGACTATTGGGGTACAATGAAATCTGGAATTACATAGAGTTTAGATACTTCGTAGATGGGGAACATCCCCAGAACCTCCCACGCGGTGTTGGCAGATTGTGCACAATTTCCCTAGACTAAGAGAAAACGTAGACTTGGCAACGTTGCATCCATTATGCTATAAAAAGATAAATAACGCATAGGTATATTCTTACACCTATTTAAAGCATGATGTTAGCACTTTCTGGACTACGACAATTTAAATGTCGGTGTAAGACTTACATAGGCGGGGCTTATCGAAATAATGTATTTGTTTGGCGGAGATTATTTTCGCGCAGAAGAGTGTTATTAGAGGCAATTTTAAGAATTTGTCAATCTATTTGAATTCAGGATATTATACTTAGTTTTTGGACATTTTATTAAATAAGATTTTGAATGAGTCTAGCTACTTTTGCATTATACCTTTTTTTCACTAATAACTTTTGGTAATCTATTTTCAAGTAAATGATGACATTTTTTAACAAAACTCAACTCAAACCCCCTTTATTCATTTTTGTTGTTTAATCAATTTTAGAAAAATTGTTGCTTGGGCCACTTTTGATATAAACGCCTCATTTGTGTTATAACCAAAGGAAACAAGAAAAAAATGGGAGATTTACTTTTTTAGAAATAAAACAAAAATGATTGATTTGCTCTATAATATTCATTGAAAATTACATATCTTTTTGTTTGTTTTCGATACATTCGTCAATTTCATCGTCCTCTTCTTCTTCCTCGACCACTTCGGGCATCGGACTAAGCAATTCAGAACAAGTTAAGTCAGAATTGTCGTCCATTATATCAGTATTGTTACCTAAAAATGGAAAAAAAAATCCTCTATAGGGACCATCCATAAAGTTTACAATTTTTTAACATCCCTCCGTCTTTGTGACAGGTGTTCACATTTTTGAAAACCCCTGGTGTGATGTCGCATATTTTTCAATTTTATTTTTGTTATTTTGAAATACAATTTTTTTTTATTTTGAAATACAGAACAATTTCAAAAACCTACATAAACTTAATGTAGATTGAATTTATTAAGGGCGCGGGAAAGAATGAAATAATAATAATAAATGGGTGCAATAGGAAACGGGAAAATATTATGAGTGAGAGTAAATGAGTTTAATGTATAGTAAGATTGTATAGGGCTCTGAAACGGTTGGTATATAAGTGTAAATATAAGGTAAGTAAGTATAAGGATCTTGTAGGAGGCCTAGGGTGATATGTAAATAGTAATGTGTAAGGATTCTAATAGTTATATTATATACTATAGTGTACTATATTAAGATTAGAATGGTATATAAGTAGTGTAAATAATGGAGAGCAGAGTTTTTTTTGTTTGTTCGAGAGAGAGAGAGAGTGTGTGTGAGTACTCTAGTTTGTATACTAGTCTCTGTTTTTTTTGTCTTTAAGAGACTAAGTATGAGTAAGAGAATGTATGGTCAAGTGAGTATTTTTCTTGTTAGAGTAGTACGGTTTGATGGATTTTGAGGTGTCAAAAGAGTAAGAGATGGGTTTTGTTTGATGAGAGAAGAAAAAGGAGCCTAGTTACAGTTTTTTCGAACCTACTTGATCTATATAATGGCCCGATTGGGGCCTATCGATTTACGTCACGCCAAGCGGCGACTCTAGGTTAATACAAGTGTGGTATCAGTTTGTTTAATGAATAGCGGCTCAGGAACCTCGGAGATATATGTAAAAAAAGGGGGACCAAGTTTGGAAGGGGTGTGAAACTCTATGAGAGCGTTTTTCCGGTGTTTATAAACGTAACGGCTAATGCTGGGTAAGAAAGAGAATGTTTTTCTTCGGAGAACGTGAAAACTCCAACGTAGCTATTGCTACTCCCTTTCTACGTGGGTGTAAGTTATATAGTGAAGACGTGAGAGTAGGTGTTGATTGAGTAAGTAATGAGTGGAGGATTGAGAGAGCAAGTGAGAGTACGAGTCCAATTGAGAATGCATGTAAGAGTGCGAGAGAGGGTGCCAGTAAGTTTCCAAGTGTAAGTAAGAGTACGTGTATACAAGTGAGTGTAAGTAAAATAGTGTACGGTTTCGAGTAAGAGAATGATTACAAACGAGAGTAAGTGCGAGTAACAGTGAGAATACAATTGGGTGTATAAGTAAGAGTGCGAGTGAATGTAGTGAGTACAATTGAGAGAGATGTGTTAGTGTGAGAAAGAGTGCCCATGAGACGCCAAGTGCGAGTAAATGTAAGAATACTACGAGTGCAAGTAAGAGTTAGGTTGCGATTACAAGTGAGTAAGGCGACGAGTATGACCACGAGTGAGTGCGAGTGCAAATTTGAATGTGAGTGCGAATGCCACTGTGAGTAATATTATTTATGAGGGTAAGAGTTCATTTGTAAGTGTGAGTGTGCATTAGAGTAAGATTGAGAGTGCGAGTAAAAGTGTAAGGGAGTGTGACCACGAGTGCAAGAGTAGGTATAAGATTCTAATGAGGTTATCTGTGTCTATAAAAAAGTTCTGTGATGAAAGACGTTTCTGTGAAGGGGCCTGGCTCTTTTGCGGGGCGAGAAAGAGGTTTGAACAGTTGATTTTTTTGTATAAGGAAGGGTAGATGTTTAAAATCCCTTTTAAACTTAGTGATTCTCTTTCTACAAATCTATCGATTCATATATTTTCAATATCGGCTGTTACAAACGATCCCGAAACAAATAGGAAAAAACGCTAATTTTTTGCTAGCCCTAGCCGGCTGACGTTCATTTCACATTTTATACTCGCTTCTTCCTTGAACCGTCTAACAGTAAACATGTAGTTCGCCACCATAATTAGTTAAAGTAGTGTTTTAGTGCATTAAGGAACCAAGCAAGTAAGATTAGATTTTCTTCAGTTGTATTAACTCGCATAAAATTGATGGCAATTGAACATTCAACAATATTTTTATATAATTAAATTAGTTACATTTTACATCGTTGCCGGCTCTCTTCCATCAGTGTTTCTAGATTTGTGTGTTTGTAATAACTTTATATTTAATTATTGATAGATTCAGAGGGAAAATATTTCAGTAAATTGTTTACTAAGTGAAGTGATATAAACATCCGGTCACTTCTGGTTTTTGTATCCCTTTTCCTGAATCCTAGTCAATTGACTAATAAATCGTAATATAAGGTATATTTATATTATGTCTCGTTTTCATTAGTTTCCTATTACTCCCGTTTGACTTTTAAACCGTCTCTAACGGTCAATTTAGAGTGGTCCTTCGAGAACAAAATGCATTTAGCTATCGCATCGCTCAAGAATATGTAGGAACGGAAAAATATGATGTTAAATGTTTTCTCATACCATCGAACCAGCGCAGAATAAATCGAAGTTTTTATTCCCTTCCTCTACAGTAGAGTTATCTAAGTCGCCAAGAAAAAGTTTGTAATAATTTTTAAGTTTTTAGTTTACTGAAATTTACTGTTTCCCTTACTTTGTAGAATCTACTCATATTTTTTAAATGAAACTAACTGTTTCTAAAAAATTCCACAATATAATCAAAAAATTGTCAGAATTCTAAAAATTGACAATTGTTTCGATATAAGTATCATCGTCAGAATAACAGAAGTTACTTCAATTGTCAGTGTTTCTACCATTTTCTTATTATATTGTGAAATTATTTAGAAACAGTTAGTTTCATTTATAAAAGTAATTTTTTGTTAACATATAAATTTCACGTTTTAATATTTTAAATTTTGACATGTTATGACCCCACCGTGTCTCTTGTCACATTTCGTTAAATCCCTCCCCTCCTTGACATGTGACGTAATTTATGGATGGCCCCGTACTCACATTTCCTTTATTCAAAAAGTAACATAATTACCTCTAAATGAAACTCGCGGTTGTTTTTCTCTTTTACTGTCAACCCTTTTGATCGGTTTAACGATTAATTGTTCCCTAATTTCAGGTAATGTATCGTCTTTTGAAACGGCAACGTCACCGGATACTATCCCATTATATTTTGTTGACGATTCTTCAGTCTTGATTATATAAAAATTAAAATTGTTTTATTAACTCGATGCATTAGTGAAAAATTACTTACAGATTTGTTATTTTCCTGTAGAAAAGCAGCTTGTTGTTTCGATAGTAAAATATTGGCGTCAGTTTCGTATTCTTTTCTCCTTCTGTACTTTTTGTCGATCACAATCAGATGGTATGTGCAAAAAACGATGACCGATAAAAAGAAAGAAGATAAAATGATAACGATCAATTGTCCGGTGCTGTCTTCTTCTTCGGCTGTAGTCGAATACATCGATGTGTAAATAACTCTTTGAGGAGCGTCTTGAACCCAGGTTTTGTCAGTTCCCTTAAAAAATAGAATTTTTAATATGAAATTTGTAATTAGGAAAACGTTCGCAATCTTTAATAAACATATAACAAATGAAGATGAATTTTTTTTATTATTCACAGTGGATTTTTAAAGAAGACTCGAAATCAAAATCTTTGACACAACTTTGCATTTTTGATATAATGTAGTTCCATAGATACAATAAGAATGTGTATAGGTTTTTTATTGTCGGCAATTCCCGGTAAGGGATTAAAGAAAATTTAAAAACATATTTTTTCGCAAAAAAAATTTAAAGCTTAAAATTTTACAAAAAAAATCTCCCAACTTTTTCTCTCCCTTCAAAATAAATGACTTAGGGAATTTTTAAGTTTAATTTTAAAAAAAATCGTAAGTAGTAGAAAAGCAGATAATTTTTTTTGTTTGCTTAAAAATTCTAATCTTCAATTCTACAGATAGTTACAGATTTTTTATCCTCAAAAAATTATATCAATTTGAAATTTTCAAATGGAAAGTTTTAAGTCGCCAATTTGGTTGTTATCGGTCTATGGCGACTATTAATTGTAGTCCAGTCATTGCGTCGGAAAAATCGGGTTAAAAATGTAAATGAACCGAGAAAGCCAAATTTTGGATATTACGTGGGGGGGGGGATGCTAAAAAAGCTTAAGTTCAAATTGTCGACCAAAATAACCTTGTGGGTTTTCCGCAATCTTGAAAAAGATTAGTCATCTGACGATGATATTGATTTATCGAAACAATTGTCAATTTTTTAGAATTTTCAATAACTTGTATTATATTGTGGAATTAACTAGAGACCGTGAGTTTCATTTAAAAACACTAATATGAGCATATTTCACGAAGTAAGGGTCGAGACAGTCAATTTCTTGAAAAAAAGGTTAAATTCATCTTTTTTATCATAACTCTGTTCCCAGTTGAGATACGAAAACTTTTATACAATACTTTTTTGTTGCTCTTTGTACGATATACAACTAAGGTGCTATACTTTTTCACGTATCGATAATCGTTTTCGAGATATCGATTAAAAAAACCATAAATTTGGGGAGAAAAATTTGTTTTTTGCTATTTCCTTTTTTCTCGTGAAAGTTATCGAAAAATGTCCAGTATGAAACTAGAGCGTGTTCAGACCTACAAATTCGTTTTTTATTTTCGACATTAATTACGACCTCTATGGCGCCACAAAGTCGGCCCCAGCGCGCCCGACGTTGCAATGTGCGTCTCGCCATAGAGCGCGCATATACAGCGACCCTTAGAGTTTGGGCATGGGTCAGGTATAAAATACCCTTTTCTCGTGATCGTGCAGGAACATCTGCTCCTTTTCGTACAGGCGTTGTCTCGAGTCTTTTGAAGCGAGCGTACGTGTTTAAAAATTTGTGTGAAAATGGGTGATTGTTTCATTTGCAAAAAACCTCTGATTGACGATGTTTATGTGGCTAAAAAGAGAGCTGTTCAAACTCTCTTAGCGGCGATCGTGAAAAGAGGACGTGTGAAGCATCAACAGATGCTACAAAATATTAATTCAGTGAGTATTCATAGTTCGTGCTAAAAAAAATATGGAAACCAACGGCTAGCGTCAATTGCTTCTCGACGAAGCGAGTCTCCATCGCAAGAACCCGAAGAATAACAGAACGTCATTCCCACTTTTGATTTTAAAAATCGATGTTTATTCCGTGGAGAAATATTTTGCGACGAATCAAGATTGCCATTGCATAGACGGAAAAAAATCATTCGTGGTAGAAATATGAAAAAGTTATGGGATACCTGTCTCGACGTGACGATGAATTTGCCATTTCAATCATCGAGCGTATTCATAATATACCTGATCTCGTCTCAATAGGAGCTCGATACCATCGAACATGTATTTCTCATATGTATATCATGCATTATACCCGAGGAGGGGAATAAGAAAGGACGACCTACGGGGGACAAAGTAGACAAGGCAATGGAGGCAATTTACTCCCTTCTGAAAGAAATTTCCGACGAATGTCAATTTTCTATTAGCGAGTTGATGAACCAAATAAATGGAGATTTCGTTCCTGACTCCAGAGCAGTTAAAAAACATTTGCAAGAGAAGTATGGAGACGACATTCTCATAATCGAAAAACAAAGACGTGATTGCGTGGTGTGCTTTCGAAATACCGGTTCCAAAATACTCTCGGAGAAATGGTACGGAGAAAAAAAAGGATTATCACGAAGAAAGATTAAGAGTTATTCACGAAGCTGCTGCGATAATTCGTGAGGACATTAGAGGTGTCGTTTACGATAAAAACAATTACCCCCCATCGGATGAATTCGTGAAAGATGTCGAAGCCGCTGTTCCTGAATCTTTGCAAGTTTTCTTTGCTACAATGATAACAAAAGATAAACGTGGTGTATTGGAACAATGGAAAAAAATGTACAGCGATAGCTCACTCCATAATAACAGCCGTACGTCCTCGTTCGTTTTTCTCTCCGCTGCAGTTAGGTGTCGGAACTTTCCTTTACAAGAAATTCGGTTCAAAGAGTCTCATCAACATATTATCAGCAATGGGATTCAGTGCACCGTATCGAGAAATAACAATTTTCGAGAATTCATGCATTCATCGAGCTGAAAGTGAAATTCTGGAATATTATTTATACATATTTGTATTTGACAATGCGGCTTTTAACATTAACACCCTTGACGGTCATGGAACGTTTCTTGCAATGGGAGGAATACATTGCATGACTCCCTACACAGCTATCCAGCGTGAGAAAAAAATTCCGCGTATTGTCGAAATAAAATCAGCTTCAGAAGTTGCACAATTTGGCCTGGTTCCTGTACTCTCTTACAATAAACATAAATCGGCAGGCTTACAGACTATAACTGTTGCCGATGTCGAAGCTCTTCTTGAACTTCCGAGCGAGATTTTACCAACAATACCATAGACCGTCACATCATCATTTTCTGCGATTGAATAGTGTTCACGACTCGAAGAGTCTACCGAAGAAGAACTTCTACAGCCAGGACCATCAAAACGATGAAAAACATATGAAAAAAATGACCAAAGCTTTTCAATCTGCAACCTACAGAATATTCCACGTTATACATCCAAATTATTTTTTACTTTCTAGCGCATTTGAATAAAGGTTTGTCTTTACAAAGTTTTTTTATGATTTTATTTTATGCTTTTTAGTCTACTCCTTAATCTATGCATTTCTGATACAGCATTATTATTATAAGGGAATTTTTTCGTGAGTTTTGAGCTATTATTATCATTAACTGGTTTGCCATCGTGGAGCCGCGATATTGATATTTGACAATCTCCGGCTAAATTCGTAACCTCAACCCATAATTGGACAATAATCACAAATCTCGTCCGCCATTTTGGAGCCACCATGTTGAAGTTATGATTTTTGACATAAAGATTAAGATTTCAGGTATTCAAACATCTGACTATAATTTACGGTTCAAATGGATATCAATGAAGTTCGTTTTTTTCAAATAGGATAACCTAAATATTTTTCAATATTTGGATTCTTGAAAACTTGAAACATGTATCATAGTTCATACTCTATCTTTGGCTATGACGGTTCCAAGAAATGTCAAATGAGTCGCACATTCTATCAGTTTGAAATAAAATAAACTAATATATCAGAAGTCCTAAATATATTGCATTGTTATTTCGGTGGCCTTCTATGTTCCAGTACTAAAAACGTTCCTTCCGATTCTAATGCTGTAAAATTTGATATTCAGACGCTGATTTTGAAAATAACTTAAGTCTCATTCAGAAACTTTCAACGTTATAAATTATTCTCATGCAGACATTATTTCTCATCATCATATTAATCAAAATCCCTACATTGAAAATGTCATCATGATACCTCTGAAAATAGCAACTTTAGACCCAGAACACTTTGGAAGATTTTGAATATGGAGGTTAATAGATGGCTTCCACTTGAAATAAATATTTGACGTCATCAACATCTGACTGTCAGATTTAACAGCACCTTTTGTAGAACCGGGAGGAATGTTATTAGTACTTATTATACCTACATACGTATCATACCCCCGAAATGACGTAGAAAAATAATATCGGACTTCTCGCACACACGTCCACTTTTTGTTAGAGATGATAAAATGTGCGACTCAAAAATCGTCAAAGATAAGTCAAGGATATGATAAATGTTTAACATACTTTTTCTTAGAATCCAAATTTTAAAAACATTTAGGGAGCTCCTTTCGTAATAATGAAATTCGTTAAGTTTCCGATTGAACCGGAAATGACAGTCAGATGTTTAAATACCTGAAATAATCATCCTATGTACCTATACAAATCACCCAAATTTCAAATCGACCGCCCATTTAATAATAAAATTGCGAGCTGGCAAGTAATTTCGTTGGAAAACTATATATAAAGAGAAAGTATGTTTATTTGGAATATGTACTGTTTATTTTTTGTATAAACATTTGTATAAATTTAATTAAATTTTTTTCATGTCTATTCTATCTAAAACGCACAATAGAAAGAGCTTTAATGATGATACTGATTTGAAAACTTGTACACAGTCATGATGGATTCCTCACTACTTCATTCTCTCTTTAGATTCCTTATTCTTTTGATATGATCTTCATTAGCATTACACCTAAGTCTAGCAATTCTAGTGAATTCAAGACTTTATTAAAAATTTCGTGTTCATACTTTTCTTTTTGAAATCATGTTTCAAAGTTTTTCTTCAAAATTCAGAGCCTAACTTTTCACGGGTTTCGAATTATTCAAGAGTACGAAAAAAAAACTACATCAACCTCACACGGCTCAATGGTGCATATAAAGGTAAGTTGATTTCAATCGTCCTATTTTGAGCTCTAGTTCACTCTGTAGGATTAATTGTATGTTGGTCTGGGGCACCATGTATACAGGCATCACACCCGTAGAACCAGTTGCACATGTTTAAGTTTTGCATTTTTCAGACACCCTGTATATTGGAACATAGCTTTCATTTTTGCACTGCACTGTTTGGAACCGTTGGTATAGTAATGAATATACTAGAGTTTTTTTCCAACACCACACCGCTATCGTGTTGGGAAAAATACTCTAGTGTATGCATAACTTTTATTGCTCTCTACAATTTTTATTTAAGAAATTTTTATCATTGATATACCCTGTATATACCAGAGAGAGTTTCAACGTCTCCGAAATTTTTTAAAATTTTTGTGAAATCCAATATTCTAGGTCAACTACTACTAATAACCCACCTAGTTTAGGTTTTCGGAATTTTCACAAAAGAAAGTTGACTTCTGCTATCTGCTATAGTGAAGTAGAAAAATATACCCATACGAAAATTAACCTGAAAATTGAGTAAAATTTTTACATAATCTCGTGGTTTACGTTGGAAAATTCAATTAATTTTCCTCTTTTTTACAGGAATTCAGAATTCTTTAGTTTGTTTTATCGCCAGCATAATTCATTTGTATCGCCACTCGTGTTTTGTTTTGCCTCAAAATCAGATTAGAGTGATTGTAGAACGAAAATATCATTTTTCAATTAATAACGGTAGATCTTCTGCAATAACTAATATCCTCCGCACCAACCTTCGATATTCGGAGACGGCAGATTAAGAACAAGAAAAAATTCTAAATTTATCATACAGTGTCAGTCACGAGTAAGTTTAATTTGAATTAAACTGAAAATGGAAAAATTAAAATACTGTATATTAGAAAAAGCCGTTTATGAGCGAATAAACAGTAACGTACCTGGCTTATGTTGAGATTAATAGACACAGGAATTTTTTCGTGTATTTTGTCGAAATCCGAACTGCACTGCGCGCTTCTGACGCCGTGTTGATTCGATACATTTACTTTTTCGGTACCCGTTTTAGTGAATAACATATATTCCTCCAAAGGTTTCATAACGTGTTCGTTTACTTCGATGAAAATATCTGGAAAACCGTAAAATTGTTACTCGTCGCTTCATCTCTGAATGCATTTACGGATTTTTATTTATACTAACTTGAAAGGCAGCCACTGTATCTCTTGTAAGTAGCGAATCTCGGATCGTTCGTATCGTGACCACCGATCTGGACTTCGTTTCCTCCTTTTTCGGGTATATTGGTGAAAGTTTGCGCGGGGATTTGTTTCATCGCTGTCAATTCTCTATCGATATACAATTCGGAATCGTTAAAATCTCTTTTGTAATAAATTGAATGTCTGGCACCGTTGATGAAATTCTTCGTATTTACGGTTGCCGAAAAAACTGCGCCCTCTCTGTCTTCTTGCACCGTCAAATAACCTTCAGTACTCAAACCGACAACTAAATAATAGCTGCGACTAGAAATTGAAAACTAATATTTTTTACCAATCTTTATAAACTTTGTGACTATTACAATTTACCTGTTTTCGGTTTGAAGTAGTAACAAGACTGTACTCTTTTGACTAATATCGACGCTGGAAAACGCCAATTGGAATTTGACGTAATCTACGGATCCGTTTAGAATATATTCTCTCCATATAATAGATTCTCCATTGAATTCGGCACCAATTTCTTCGGAACAAAATTCCCCATAATAACTGGTATGCTCGCAATCGCACGTATGTCGGCGATTTCTAAAATCTTCTATACATATTCCGCCATGTTTACAAGGGACTTCGTCGCATTTCATGTTGCAGTGTGCGATCACCCCTAAAACCACATTAAAGTATGAAAACATCTGAATATCTCACAAACGGAAGAAGATAAAAAACTATTTTAACACGTGTTGCAAGGTTGCCATAGAAACATATTTTCATGATGCAACAAAACTTACAGGGTGGTCATGAAAAGTGTAGTTACTGTAGAGATTGATTTTTTAAACGAACGACCCTGTATAATATATAATTTTATGAATCCTTTCGACTTCTAGATTAACTTTGTTATGAAGTACCCTATATCCTATCATGAAAATATGATCACATGGCTACATTGAAACCTCGTCTTAAAATATTTTTTACCTTCTTCCGTTTGTGAGATATTCAGATGTTTCCATACTTTAAACTAACCCTGTATATACAGTGCGACTCATTTTTTATAAAAATACATCTACTACATACCTACGTCTGTATCGCTTACTTTAGATGATAGATCTATTGAACTATTCCCAATCTGAAGACCTCTTAAACAACCCACGTATCCTTCGAGCTTCGGTGGATAATCAGAAACTTTTAACAGCGTTTCGGGATCGTAACCGCCTAAATTTAATTGAAAATATTCCGTTGGTGGAGCGGGCGGACGTTGAGGAGCTAATACCTCTGAAATATATGTAACAATTATTAGTTTTTTTTGTATTTTAAAATAACCCTCCACTATTGGACCAATAAAGAGATCTTCCCTATAAATCAGTAATTAATAAAACACCTTCAAATAATATCATTGGGACGACTCTAAATATTAGCACCAATAGTTTTTAATATAGCCCAGACAGTGGGCACAAGAAAAGGCGGTTGCCCTAAAATCTAATTTGGGAGTTTCGATTTTTGGCAGGTCATTGTGTTCGAGGTCACGAAAGATTCCCCGATTTTTTGGTCTCGCTATCTTGGAAAAATAGTAGCCAAAACCGCTATTTTTGTAATATCTCCTTTCCAGTTAGTCCTACTACGAAAATGTCTCGATAAATATTACAGTTGAGGCAATTCCCTGTAACATTTGTATCAATTTTGTTTCCTAAATTGAACAGTTTACGAACTACAACAGCTTAAAGCGAAGACAATTTTCATAATTTTTCAAAACATAAGTTTTCAACGAAATGTTTTAAAACAGCAAGCTACGGAAGATGCTGACTTGTTAATCATAAATACGGCTATCACCTTATCATCAACATACGATTCCATTATGGTAATTGGTGAAGGCATTGACCTCTTAGTTTTACTAGCAGGATTGTGTCCGAATGTTTATTTTATAAAACAAGGAAAGGGAAAAGTTCCGGAAAAAACAGTACTCGGCTTCAAGTTTACAGTATGGCGAAGCCATTATCCATGCATTCTTCAGCGGCTGCGTCACAACATCGGCTATATTCAATAAAACGGCAAATCCAAATTTTTAAATACCGTCGAAAAGAATCCGCACTTAATGTATATCTTGAGAATATTCAAAAATACTGATGTAGACCCTGAGATCATTGCTATTACTGGGGAGCGATTTTTGATCTGATTATATAACGGCGATAACACAAATGATACCTTGAACTTCGATACTATATTTTCACAAAGCCTGCGATAAAAAGTAAGTTGAATCTTGCTATGTTGCCCTCTATTCACATTTCATGTAAATGCAAGACCAAATGCGGCACGGCTTGTGGTTGAAGGAAAGCAGGCCTAAAATAATGTTATTAATTCATATAAACTTATTCAATACAGGCCCTTGTTTTCGAATTATAGGCTTCCAAAATTTGAATTCGTTTTTTATTTTTAATTCTTTTTTTGCGCGATCGATCTTTTTTGTTTATTTACAACATCGGTTATCAGGACGGTAGGTTGTGTTTACTGGTCCAACACGTCGGTAAGTGATGTACCTACCGTTCAGACGTCGGTAAGTAAATTACTTACCGACGTCTTAGCCCCACATACATTTAAGTGGTCCTAAATAATATATTACCTCATTCATTACAAAAAAGGAACAAAATAGTGCTTTTTAACATAGAATAAACTGCCCAAAGACTACAAGGCGATTTCAATGTCTCATTTCGCCGAACAAAATATGCCAACAACACTTTTTCATTAATACTGACACCATTCCTCTCCTCACACCAATTCTTAAACATTTTGTAGACGTTTTCATAGCGATTCCTGGATTTTTATGGAATTATTGCTTCACATCCTATTTGCCACGCTTTTTCTAACTCAGTATCACTCTCACTCATTTTATATTAGTAAATTAATCGAAAATTCAAGTTCAAAGTATAGACTTCAAAATATAATTTAAAGTTTCACAGTAAATGCATTTGTTTGTTGATAAATAATATCTTGGAAACACTTAGCAACTGCCCAACGATTATTAAATTATATCATAGGCAAGTTGGCAACTGCCTACTTTATACCAAAATGCAAATATATTTTAAACTGATCGAGAAGTATAAATGTCACTTTTCGTTCATTTCGAAGAAATTTAAATTATTTTATTTGAAATTTATTTCAATACGATAGCGCAAAAAATGGTATAAGCATCTCGAACGTTAAGTGTTTTACCGGTCTCCAGCAAAATTGGAGCCTCCAAACATTACTGTCGACCGGTAAACAACCCTTACCGTTCTTAATACTTAATATACTATATTGTTTATTTGATCTTTACGAAAATTTCAGCTTATTTATAATGTATGTGTATGTTTATTTTGGTAAGGTAAACTGATTTACAGTAGTGCCTCGAAGCCAGGGATGGACTTCTCTTAATGGTTAGCGATCCAATTTTTGCAGGGATAACACACCCTCTATGAAAATATCGAAAATGACTTCCTCACATCTCAAGCTAACGAAAAGGTACTACGATTGGCTGGTATTTACCATTTTATTAATGCAATTCGGTACGATTTGAGCATTCACAGATTTTTTTATGATGATATCCTACGTAACTTGTTAAAAATAATGTATTTATACCATGTCCAAGAATCACATACTGAAGTAAAAATGAAAAGAATAACCATAGTCGATAATGCAGATATTGACCACTCATTCCAAGGAAATTTAATAGGTGTGCAAAGAATGTCATTAGTTTCATTGAATGAAAATTACAACATCATAACCTTAACCAATAAAAAAACTAACGTCCATCTAATAAATGTTCAACATGAGCTCCTCCCAGTTCCACGTACTTTTGAAGTCTACGTCTAAGTCTTTGCAATTGAAAGAGCAATGTCATATTATCTCTAATACAATTGCTGTGTACCACACTGCTGTCTATTAAATCTTGCTTTGTATACACTTTATTTTGGTGATGACACCAGAAAACGAAATCCATTGGATTGACGTCTCCTAATCGCGGTGACCACTGAAGAAGACCTCCCTGACCTACCGATCTTTTTTAGGATAGATTTCGTTCAAATGTTGTCGTACATCTAAAGTGAAATGTATGAATCATACATTCCTACGAGTTTGTTGTGCCACATCATCAAACAGGTTCCAAAACACGTTATGCAAAACATCCAAATATTTATGCGAAATTATTCTTTTCTAGTCCACTTCTAGCTAATACAGTAGATGAATCTTGGACATGGTATCAATAAATTACTCTTAACTCGTTTAACTCATAAAAATGGTGAATGCGCAAATCCGAGCGAAGTGCATTCATAAAATGGCAAATCAGCCAAACGGCTTATTTTATCAAATTCTAACAATGGTACCTTTTTTCTTAGCTTAAGGCGCGAGAAAGTAATTTTATTATCTGTTTACCTTATCGATGAAATAAAACAATATAGTTTGTTTAAATCTTCATATATTTGAACTAATGTTCAATTTAAACTTGTTGACGCGTTTCACTAACACAGTAGCTTTGTCAAAACGAATGAAGGTAAATTATAAAAATGTCTTAATATATACAGTGCTAAATCTATTTACTAAGGTTAACAATGGTATTAAAAGATATTACCTGGAAATTCATTCACTACAAACATTCCTAAACTATCTTCTAGGTAAAGAGGTTCAATAAAGGAGACTGATTGATATCTATTTGGTCGTTAAGGAGATTACCTGAATATTTATTTTTGTTAATCTCTAGGGCTTCTAATAAATTTAAACTAAAGGATTTACCGACTACATGGAGAATTTCAAAATTTGGGTCGAAAATGTGTTGGTTTTCTAATAAATGATTTGAATAGTTAGAATCTAATTTTTTGTTGTCATAGCTACGTTTGTGTTCCGAAATTCTAGTTTTAAAATTTCTAAAAGTTCTACCGATATAAATTTTATCACAATTGTCATTACCACATTTTAATTTATAAACTCCTGATTTGTTTAATTTTGAAGATTTAGATTTATTATTTTTAATGAATTTGGATAAATTGTGATCAGTTTTAAAGGAAATATTCATGTCTAAAGTTTCTAAAAATGATTTAATTTTTAAGGATGGTGTTCCAAAGTATGTTAAGCTTTTAAATTGTCTATTATTTTTATCTGAAGGGAATACTTGTTCTAAAGTCTGTTTATATTTTACCTTCATTCGTTTTGACAAAGCTACTGTGTTAGTGAAACGCGTCAACAAGTTTAAATTGAACATTAGTTCAAATATATGAAGATTTAAACAAACTATATTGTTTTATTTCATCGTTCAGTATGGATCTTCATCAAGTAAAAGCCTCATCTATTCAATGTTTACCTTATCAAAATAAATATACGCATACATTATGAACATGCTGAAAATTTAATGGAGATTAAATGAACAGTACGAAAATAAAAAAAGAATTCAAACTTTCGAGGCCTATAATTCGAAAACGAAGGCCTGTACTGATAAAGTGTATATGAAGTACTAACATTATTTTGTCTCATACTATACGCTCCCAAATTTCAGGGAAACCTGTATATATATATACAGAGGATTTCAATCAAGATTATCCTTCCTCTACAAATCGGAATCCGTCACTTTTATAAAAAAATACGTCAAAAATCATATAAAGGGGGACGTCTTTTTGCTCATATGTACTTGTTATAACTTTAACCCCCTCCTTCCTTTGGTCACCTCTCCCATTTTTTTAATGGAACATCCTGTATATTTCCGCATTTTTGGATTCTACTCTAAAAGGTGATTAAAAAAAAATATCTAATACTTAAAGTGAAAAGCATGTTGTTAGGGAGTTACGGATAATTTCAATTTACTGACAGAGAAAGTTTAATTATCAACAAATTAGCATAACATAAATAAATTATTTTATTTATAAGATGTTCAAATTGACTACCATTGGTTCCCATACAATAATACAATCGAGCTTCAAATGGTTGTCGCACATTATGTAACATATCTGGGTTCACTTGTTGACATTCTTGAACAATTCGCTGACGTAAATCATCTATAGATTCTGGCTGAGTGACATAAATTTTAGTTTTCAAGTATCCTCGTCAAAAAAAGTCTAGTGGGGTTAAATCGGGTGATCTAGGTGACCATGACAACATTGGGCCTCGTCTGCCTATCCAACAATCAAGAAATGTTTCGTTTAAATACCGTGGTACATCGCGAGTGTACTGTGGAGGTGCCCCATCTTGTGAAACGCCAGCTAAGCTTCGGACATATTATCATCATTTTCTATTATATGTGTTATATCGGGATCAATAGCTTTTCTGAGTAATTGTAGTTAAGACTCGCCATTCAAATTTCCCCTTAACAACAAAAATGGTTCAACAATATGATCATCTAGAATGGCACACCAGGCGTTACATTTTTGTGGTGTTTGAGTACGAAACTCTCGCATTTTACGTGTAGGTCCGTTCCATCTCCGAAGCAGATATTGTCTAGTAGATCGTTGTTCAGTCGTTCACTCATCAATTCACAAAACTACAGACGCTAGTCGGAATCGTCGTCATGTACCTCTTGGACTAATTTAATTTTGTAAGGATGGTATTTGTATGTAAAATTCTGAAAACTCTGGTACGAGAAACATCTACTGCACTAGAAATTAGTGATATTGATTGTCGTTCTTGTAACGTAAGTTGTCCTAAAGCGGCATTACCTATAGCGTCGTTATTAACTACTCGTTGTGGTTGATATTTTTTTATTCCCAACTGATCCTGTTTCTAAAAAAAATGTCATTAACTCAGTTACGCATTTGTGTGTGGCAATTCTTCCCGGATGAGCAGCATTAAACTTTAAACTGTAACTCGGCGGAGTCGAATTGTCTCCCAAAATAAAAATATTACCTGCTCTCAAAAAGGTGACGGTCGAATTGTCTCCCGGATGATTTTAATCCGTAATTAGCATAAGTACTTATAATACCTTAAAATCTAAACGTTGTTGCCAAATCGATCTTACTTATATCTTGACGAAATATTTGGAATGGTATTTCCTAATTTTGTTAAAATAAAACAGTACGTAGGAAATTATAATTATTTTATTATAATAAAACAAAGGAAAATATACAATGGTTTACTTATATATATATATATATATATATATATATACTTATATATTTCAAGACAATAATATTTACAAAAATGATATAAAAACTTTTTCACTCTACACACTTATAATACAAATTAGATTCTGCATTTAAAAGAAATATTTTTTAAAAATTGAAAATTGGTAATCCTGCCGTCTTGTAATTTTTCTAAATTATCTTCCAAAAACTTTTTTTTCATTAATACTTTTCGATCATATACTTTGACCACGGTATCAATACTTTGAAGCTTAATATAGGTATCTATTTGAAAATCTAGAAGAACTTTTATAAACTGGTTAAAATTTGGGTGTGTATTATAAAATGAAGCATTATAACGCGAATGAAAAGATTCGCATGCGTTTGTTGTCCTTTTCAAAGAAGAAGAGTTTTCAGCCCAAATGTTAGGAGGAAAGGTAGAAATTTCATCTATGTAAGTTTCAACTAAATAGTCATTAAATTTAATCACCCTCTCATCATCTGGTTGAATTGCAATGAGATCAAGAACAAAGCAATCGCCAACGTCTTCTGCTTTAAGGAATGGTAAACCAAAAATATAAGTAAGGTATTTAGTTATATCTGTTTCTAAATTGTCTTTTAACTGATACTCGGTAGAAAGTCCTAAACTTTGAATTTTTCTATACCAACTTTGACCTAGGTGAAATAGACATCCCTTAATTTCTGTTTTTGGAAAAATTTCGCGAATTGCTTTGTGTATTGCTAATTCAAAATCTGAAGTTATAGTTTTTGGAAGAAAGTCGTGACCTGTTGTAGATAGATATATTTCTTTTAAATATTGTGAAGCTAATTTATACGATACTGTATTTTTATTTTTTAGAAGAAAGAAAACCAAAGGAATATAATGATTATTTTTAAAGCCATGAATGGTAAACAATTGTAAAAAAAAATTAGGGCAATAATCGAAATTCACTTATTTCTTTTAGAGCAATAATATTTGTTTTACATGAAAACATGACTATATTATTTATTTCATCATTTTTAAGAATAAAATATTCGTCCCTATTAGTTTTTAAAGTAACAGAATTTAATAAACTATGAAATTCAACTATATTAGTTGGAAGTTTTGATGCAATTTTGGACCTAGCAGTATACATATTTTTTCTCATCCTTTCAACGTCATGAGTAGTAATAGTTTCACAATGGGATTCTCTTACCTCCTTTCTAATTAGGCCCATTGGTTTTGCCGAAACATCTTCTATTGCTTTAATTTTTACAGCATTGCTTAGAGTCTGCCTATTTAGAAGTTCTTCTGATAATTTCTCATGGTTGTGGTTTAAAGAAGATTCGATCACTTCTGGACGGTCCAATTTTGTTTTAACAAAAGCTTTGCACTGCGTTTTCCTGGACGCACAAGAGTGTCTCTTGCTAATAACTTGTGGAATGAAAATTTAAACCCATCGATCACTAACAAATCTTTGCCTTTTTCACTTTTAATTATTGTAGCCTCCATTATACCTATAGTTTCACTGTACCACTTTTAACTATTCAACAACTTCGTAAACAAACTTTACAACCTCTGAAACTTGTGAAGAATATGTGAAATATGGTTTACTATTTTTAATACCACCCTTTATAAGGCGAAGGAGGGAAAGTACTTTCAAACGATAATGTGAAATTAATGGTACCTACCTGTTTTTGGATTTGTAAAATGTTGATGGATTAACTTAACATTCTTTTAATGTTTAATGTAAGGATTATTTTCTTACTTTTCTATTTCAAGGTAGTTAAATGATTCTCATATCCTGAGAGACATTTTACAAAAAGAAAAAGGTATCAATAGTTCAACGTACTTTTAAAAATAAAAATTTTGATTTGGCAACAACGGTGTACTTTGTGAAAATTAATACCTTTTAATGTATATTACCTTGGGAGACAACTCGACCTATGATGGGAGACAATTCGACCTATAAAAAAACTACCTGCTCAAGACGGGAGACAACTCGTCCTTGCCCGTCTAACTATGGTTCTTGCAGTTTGGTTATTTGCGTAATATAAGCCTACAATTTCAATTATTTCTTGCAAAGTACACCATTTTTACGGTAGATGTACTAGTTACTTATAAATGTTGATACTCTCAGGTATACTAGGCTACCTTCTTGACACTTTATTTACAAAACGTCGCACAACAGTTTTTCGGTCACTATGTTTTGTTCTTTTTTTTTGTTTCTACCAGTAAATTGAAATTACCCGTAACTCCCAAATGATATATCTTTCACTGTAGGTATTAGATATTTTTATAATCACCTTTCAGAGGAGAATCCAAAAATGTTGAAATATACAATGTGTTCCATTAAAAAAATGGGAGAGGTGACCATAGGGAGGAGGGGGTTAAAGTTATAAGGTGTACACGTGAGCAGTATATTATTTTTGACGTATTTTTGTATTTTTTCAGTGACGGCTTCCGATTTATAGAGGGCGGATAATTTTCATTGAAATGCTCTGTATATCCGGGTTCTTAGGTTCCTACGCCTTCCGGTTTCCAATTTCCATCCCTTCCTATCTTTCCAGTCGCCTGGATGCAGATTTTGTTCTGACACAACCTTTTTTATTCCATTGAGCCATGCTGTTTTATAGGTTTTCCTCTTCTCTTTATTCCGGTGGTGTCCATTTAAGTAAAATTTTTGGCAGGCGCTCTTGCCCATTCTTTTCACATGTCCGTACCTCATTAGTTGCCGTCTCTGGATTTAATCTATAATTGTTTTGTCAACATGCATAATATTCCGATCGTTTCTTATTCGCTCCATTTTCGATTTTCCTACAGATCGTCGCTAGAAGTTTATCTCAAGTGCCAAAAGTCGACGCTCTATATTTTTGGTTAACTACCATGTTTCACATCCATGCATTATTATCTGCAGTTATTGTAACGGACAGAGCTGCGAAAACGTGCCACAGATTTTGTACGACTTAGAAGACGACGTAAAAGTAAAGACATCATCGAAGACATCGAGTGTAATGAAAACCATGTATAAACAAATATTGACGTAGAACAACCTGGATCTTCCAAACGAAGTAGGTTAGAATAACTACCGAACGAAACGTGGTTTCCTACCGAGGAAACCACGTTAAAAAAACGCGCTGGTGACTGTATCCTAAGGTAGTGTGGAAATGTGTCGGGTAACAGCGGATTCAAGATATAATGAATTCTTATACAATCATAGATTAATAATTTCAAAGCATTACGTTTAAAACGGGCGTTTTGAAAAATTACGTAAATCGTCTTCACTTTAGACTGTTCCAGTTCGTAAACAACAAAAGTAATAGGAAATTGTCTTATCTATGTTATTTATTTAGACATTTTCGTGGTAGGACCGATTGGAAAGGGGATTTTTCCAAAATGGCGACGCGAGCGGGAGTTCGCCAAGGTCAAAAACTCAGGAAATCATTCATGGCCCAGCCAAAAATCAAAACTCCCGGATTTGATGTAGGGCTAAAATACCCATTGACTGGGCTAATTATAAGATGTAACTTACCCATATAAGGGTTGATCCAGGGCTTGTGTGAGTAATCTTCTAAAAGTTCTACCCCATACGGTATAGTTTTGTTCTTATCGTTAACGTGCATAGTAGTAACATTTTTTTCTCTCACTATAGCTATCTGTACAGATTTACTGGTATTTAAATTCGCGTAATCAACTGTTATATTTAAAATTTTGTGTCCGTAATTGAAAAGAAATACGACTTGGGTATCGTTATCGATATGTAAATGAGCGAAATTGTTCAACTGATCATTAGCGTAAAAGATGAGAGCTCGATTTTCGTAGGTTCGCAGGTTTACCAAAATTTTCTCTTTAAACATACCGCTCAATACCGATTTTTCTTCGCTCGTGTCGTTCGTCAAATAATTCCTGCGTAAATAGGAGCTCGGTAGAGTAAAAGTTATGGCGTTTGTATTTATGTCTGAAAATTAATTTATTTAACGCTCAATTTTAAATAAACAATAAAATTTAGATACTAATAATAAATAAATCAATAACTTACTAGTTTCGCAAAATTCTCCAGTATAGGCCCACGGATTTGGACAGATGCATTGAAAGTTACTCCAAAGTTCTTTACAATGAGCGCCATTTTGACATGGATTCGGGTCGCAAGACGGTTTACAATCTTTAATAATTTCACTGAGATGGACGCTCATATAACTGTATATATCTAAAATTTCTTCGTTCACCACCAATCCTCTGAAGCATCCTATCAATCCTTGATGAACGGAAGATTTCTGATCAAGTAAATCACTGGAAAAATATTAAACAGCGAAAAGCGTGCTGGATTATTTCTTTTATTAAATGCTTAGTTACCTAATAGCACCTCCTATGAACATAGAACCTTCAAAAGGACCAAATTCTTCTTCTGGTTTCAAATTCACCATTTGAAAATCTTCGTTTATCATAAATCTAACGTGATATTTGTTGTAATCTATCCAAACTTTGTGCCATTCGCCACCGTTTAATTTCCTACCGGAAACTATGACGAGTTCCTTCGAAACACCGGTGTTTAGCGTAAAGTTGAAAGTTAGCTGAAAATCTGAAAAAAATTCATTTAAATCCGGAACTTTTGGATGTTACTCCAATTAAACTTACCGCTAGTTAACGCTACCATGAAACTGGGATAATTCGGTCTTATCGGAGGCTGGTAAAGAAGAATAGCTTTTTTACCGGTAGTCCTAAACGAAAACGCCAAATCTCCTTTTATCCAACCAGGTACTTCAATGTACGATTGGCTCGTAGTAAAAGTAACAACATATCGTTGGGTATCTGCAAAATAAGGAACGTTTTATGTACAACTTGATTTTTCATTTTTGGTAACTTACTTGTTTCGACACATTCCAATGGTCCCAATGTTATTCTTCCGAGTGCATCTTCAGGTAGATCGGACTGTTGGAGGAAAACCATTTCGGTAATACCCACATTGTTGGCGTTGGTGTAATAACCGTCATCGGTGTACCATTTTTCGTCGTCGATATCTTCACAATTACACCATTGGGACTTGTTTTCGCATTTCTTTCCTATAGAACATGGGCATGTACCCCTGTAAAGCTGGTATTAAGAAACAAAGCGGTCATCTAAATTGCCGTTTAAGGCTTTTGTTTTTATTATTTTCGAAATAAGAAAGCGAAATGATATCAATTATAAAGAGAAGCGGAAATATGTTTGTGTATTTATAATTTTGTGAAATCTCACCTTTTGACTTCTCCGATAAAATCGACGGTTTCGTTCGCGGAACTTATAAACCAGGTGGCGGAATGTAATTCTAAAGGCGCTTTCTGGCAATCGTATCTGATGTATTGACTGCAATTCAACGAATGCGATACTAATTCTTGTATCATTTCGGCGTCGAATTCTCTATATTTAATAGTGAACATAAAATCTTTTTCCGATGGAGATCTTACGTCTATTTGGCTGGGTAAGTTGTGTTCTACAATCGTCTTTGTGGAATCTTCGTGACTTTGAAATTCGCATCGTACGTGTGCAGGTGGGAATTTGCCGTTACCGTCAATATCTATTAAATACACGTCCGGTTTTGTATAACCTAGAAATATAAAATTATTGCCAGAAAAAGAGAGCATTAAGTTTATAAAACGCAAAATAAAATCACTAATGGAAAATATTGTTACGAAATAGTATTCTAGTGTAGACCCTGAATCCGACTCTGCCTAAGCCATGTATGAAAGTTAAAATTATGGCGGATGCGCAGGGATTTCTACGACTGTGACTATCTTATCTAGACATTGTTTTCGTGATCAGTCTTATCTAGAAAATGCCAGAAAGCCAATTGTTTTTGTGTAAGCCGCAATCTAGAATTATTTAGTAAAAAAGTCACTAATATATAAAGAACCGACCTAGAAGAGTGAGTTCAGTTGATTAAGTGATCTCGACAAATAAACAAGAATACACTGAAATAGCGAGCAGTAAAGTGTTGATATGAATTAATAATTAAGGTTGTGTGTATATAAATTAAATTTAAGTGAATAGTTAAGTGTATATAAATTAAGTGTTAGTGAGTAGTTTAGTGTTTAAATAAATTCGTAAGTAGCCATACCGGGTGTTTCAAATTTATCCCACCCGTTTACTGTTTAAATAAGTAAGAAAATATTACTATATGTTAAAATATAAAGTTACTTTTTAAATGAAACTAACTGTTTTAAATAATTCCACAATATAATAAAAAAATGGTAAAGACATTTATCAATATTTTAAAAGAATTTTACCTTTTTTATATTATATTGTGGAATTATTTAATTAAGAAACAGTTTCATTTAAAAAAGTAATATGAGTAGATTCCACACAACAAGGGTCGAAACAGTAAATTTGATATATTGTTACTTACCTAATAAGGCGAGCTCTTCGCAAGTTTTTCTATACTGAGCGAAATGGCAATTCTTTCCCATGTAACCGGTATTAGTACAATCACAAATCAATTTATCTTCTTTAACGGAACATTTACCGCCGTGTTTGCAAGTGTTGGGTCTTTTACAAGCATCGATGAATCTACAATCGTCCAAGGAAACTTCCCCGACAACTCGTTCACTCTGCAAAATCGATCTCGGTTCCAAAAGAGCGCCGTTCACCATTATATCCATCATACATCCTACGAGACCAGCGTTCGTTCTCGAACCGGCCGCCACTTTTATTTTATCACCGATGGCAAATTTGATATCGCCGATTTTTTCTTGTTTCGTTCTGTTATCCACAGTTAATATTAACTCGTCCACTTCTCCTCTATAAGTTAAATTGAGCCAGTGCCACACTCCGGGTGTTTTTTTAACGCTAATTAAATGCGTTACGTTTTTCGTATTATCCGAAACTTCGAAACGAACTTCGTCGTTTACTATCCTAACTTCCCAATATACGCCAGTTTGGGCTTCGCTCGAAGCTACGACGCTCAAATTCGTACTGGCTTTGTAGCTGAAAGACAAGGATAGACTATCGGTGTGGTTGTTATGCCACCAAATATGAGACGAAGAAAACGGAAAAGTTATCGGTATATCCTGAACATCTATCTCGTAAAATTCCGGTCTTAATATACCGATATAATGGACTTTCGGATTATTTTTATGCAATTCGTAAATTATAGAAATATCGTTGTAAAATACGTATTTCAACGAACCGACGAAATTGTTGGTCGATTTCAAACCCGGTTTCTTTTGTAATTCCGGACCGCCCCCTATATAAATTTCCGGATCGATATACAACAAAGGTATACCGGTGACATTCAAAGTTACTTGCTCTTCGTTCAAAATTAAATGGATCTTATTATATTCGTGAAATATCGTTAAATTGTTCCATTGATACAATTTGAAATCGGGTACTTGTCCCAATACGGTTAAAAGGGGATATTCGCCGAAATTCACTTCTAAGAAGACGGTTTTATTGAATATCGATGCTGCTATGTAATGATTTAAATTTTGATCGCCTCCCGCCGCGAATAATAGAGCGGAATCGTCGAATCTCGTTTTAAATAACATCGAAAATCTGGTAACCGAAGAATGAACTCTGTCCTTCCAATCATACACTCGGTAGGATACGTATGAGGATCCTTTTAGTGTTAGAATAGTAGCAGCTGAAATATTAAAAAAATATATTGTACGAATTTCTCATTAAATTCGTACAATAGTCGGTCCGCCCCTGGTATAATATTTGAGTGCAAACGTTAAACGATCTCCCTACATCCCCTAATTTATGAACCGCAATGTATGCCGATGACACTTGTTTTATGGCCACAGCACAGAATCAAGACAATGCATTGGAAACAGTACAAACACATATTAACACAAACATATTACCATACTTTCACAAACACAAATTAGCTATTAACGCCTCCAAGACAGAGTATTTATTACTCAGGAGAATAGCTAAAAAAAACACTTCATTGCAAACTCAGCTTTGTGTAGATGGGCACAATATAAAGCCTAGTAGTACCCTAAAATATTTGGGGTATACGGTTCAAGGCAGTACTAATGCGAACGCACATATTACGCAACAGGTGCGCAAAGCTAAGATAGCAATGAGTAAACTACATCCACTTATTTGTACACAAAGTAACTTAACATGTCACAACAATATACTCACATATAAATACATTATTAGACCGATACTAACTTACGCAGCGCCCGTTTATTTTAACGGGACTAAACATAATTTCCACTCCCTGCAGGTGGTGCAAAACAAGTGTCTACGCATGGCTATCAAACACAATTGTTATCCCAGATTACCTAAAAACACTTGGCTTCATGACAAGGCCGACTTGCCCACTATCAAAGAATTCATAACAAAAATTTCGACTAATTTTTACAATAACTGTCTGCCACAAGATCTTCGTCAGAAACTCAAAGACGTAAATCGCGCAGGAGGCATCCGAGATAGTGGGTGTAGGCTTCAGCATGGAACGTTAATTACATAACTAGGTTGATTAATTCCGATCCTAAATTATCACACATACTGTAAAACAAAATCTTAACAAATAATATTAACAAAAATCAACGTCTGTCATGTTGCCCTCTCGAAATCTATAAACCCAGTATCATTTTTGAAACCCTGTTTTTAGCTACTTTTCAGGGAATACACAGCCGAAATATGCCATAAACTCTACACGGGACAAAGTTATTGCTGACATGAAAAACTAGGGATAATGCTACGGCAAGGAGCCTTAAAAATAGAAGGAAGTCATACACATTGGGAAGAAAAATTGCCTGAACATCGGCATTCACTTAGTGTATTTTTCTAACTAATGTAACAGGGAACCGTATCATGAATAAAGAACCTTTTTAATAAAAAATAAACATTAAACGCTTGCTGATCTAGTTCGCTTTCCCGCTCCATCTTACTTGTTCATTGACAATGTTCTTAGGGTTTGTAATGAACTAGATTGGTGGAGTGGTCTGTTGAGTTTGTCGTTCACTACTGCACCTAAGTAGATGTGTTGTTTGTTAGCTTCGATAAGGTTGCGGAAGGAAGGACCAGTCGTAATTTTAAGTAACGTTTAATAAACACTTAAATACAATAATTTAAACACGTAAATCACTTTACAACAAAATAGTAACAAGATAGAGCAACAAGAATATCCACAGAGAATTGATAGTGGGTTACTGTTTTCTTAAAGATACTAAATGTTCGTGAGGTAATTATGTATATTGTTCCGATAATTCTCGAACGACGTCACAGAAAATTGCACGTTTTTATATTGCGTCGTAACGCGAGAGATATTTTAATACTTCAGGTAAATTGTAACTTTTCCCGTTTTTTTAGTTTAAAATTGATATGATTCGTTGATCTAGATATAGTTTTAACGCGCACTGTATGTTTTCGAATACTTTTTTATGTCTACCGTTTAGAGTGGTTTTTAGCTCTGTACTGTTTTAGATTGAGAAACTGACTGACTTTTAAATTGGTTAATTTCTGTAGATATAAGTTTTTTGGGGGTAGGACTTTCTCTTTCAGACTATAACTCTGTTAGTTGAATGGTGATATTTTTTGACATAAAGTTATTTACTCACTTTACCGTGAAGCGATAAATAGTGTCCTGCTAGTTAATTTATGTCAATCCATAAACCATTCATTTCGAATACTTGATTTCCTATTCATTTATGAAAGGGTTTGAAATATTGTTCACGGTGCTAATTGAAGTTATTTGTAGTAACATTTTAATAGTTTTAGAAAGTTCCATAATCTCTATTTTATAAAAAAAAACTTTTGTTAAACATGTACTTAAAGCTAAACATTATTTTACTGATGGGCGTTTAAGACCATTAAAGTGAATAATAAGGGTTTAACGTTACAATAGACATTCAAACTTGTCCTAGAATTCACAGTGAAGTGAAATTTCTTACGATTGATTTGTCATCGTGATATATATGCAGCTTGTCATCTCACAACAAATGTCATAGCAGTGACGTCTGTTCCTTGTGCTCTGCATAATGTAGTGTTTTTCCTCTATAAAATGGGGATTGTACCGCTAATAATTACTAATAATTAATAAGTGTAGTGTAATCTATTATTGGAACTAATTGTAAGTTCATTATTAAAAGGATAAAATATCCTAGAATATCCGCCGACTGTTTCCAAGTCGAAAATCATTCACCAAGCATGGTTGCCGGGCGTTTTAAGAATCCCGGAGAACTTTGGTACCTAATTTCAAGATATCCTATTTTTGATACCATATTGTTTACCACTGATTTATAAACTTTATCGCTTTATTACGTAACTATTTTATGTAAATGTCTGAGCTTATATTCACCTGAAACAGTTACGTGATTGATTAAAGCTAAGTGCGGGTTTGGTCTTAACTGTAAATATTGTAAATTTGTATAGACTAGTGTATATATTTCAGACTTTCCAACCGGCTATTGACTATATTCATCTTGACGATGATCTTAATAGTGAAACGTTAATTTGTGCTTTAATGCTGCATAACTAGCTGCATGTTTTCTTAACTAGCAGCGTGTATAGATTTAGCTGAATATTTACTCATAACTAGCAACATGTTTCCTGTCAATTAGCAGAGTGTTTTTCTATCCAACCTCTGTATTTTTCACTCTTATTTTTTCTCCTGTAAATAATCTCTTTCCTTACATACTAAAGTGAAGAATCTATTGTACCATTTGACTTTTATTTATTTTCATGTATATTTATGTATAGGTTATCCCCCTGACAAGCTCCTGCAGCGCAATGCAGGCGATCCTTCGTTTTTCCTCGAAGCTGCTAAGAACTATTATGTGATGAGCATTTTTACATTGTTTGGCTTGTGATACCTGCGACCTGATATTTTTTTCTCTTCTCCCCACACATATAGTTTTTGGAAGGACCACAAAAACTATATGTGTGGGCAGAAGAGAAAATCAAATATCAGAAAATATCAGGTCGCAGGATTCAGAAGCCAAACAATGTAAAACTGTTCATCACATAATAGTTCTTAGCAGCTTCGAGGAAAAACGAAGGACCACCTGCATTGCGTTGCAGGAGCTTGTTACCCGTACCAGGAGCAGAGGGATAACCTATACATAAATATACATGAAAATAAATAAAAGTCAAATGTTACAATAGATTCTTTACTTTAGTATGTAAGGAAAGAGATTATATACAGGAGAAAAAATAAGAGTGAAAAATCCAGAGGTTGGATAAAAAAACACTCTGCTAATTGTCAGGAAACATGTTGCTAGTTATGAGTAAATACTCAGCTAAATCTATACACGCTGCTAGTTAAGCAACATTAAAGTACAAATTAACGTTTCACTATTAAGATCATCGTCAAGATGAATATAGTCAATAGCCGGTTGGAAAGTCTGAAAAGTATACACTAGTCTATACAAATTTACAATATTTACAGTTAAAGCCACTTAGCTTTAATCAATTCCGTAATAGTTTCAGGTGAATATAAGTTCAGAAATTTACATAAAATAGTTACGTAATAAAGCGATAAACGTTTATAAATCAGTGGTAAACAATATGGTATCAAAAATAGGATATCCTGAAATTAGCTACCAAAGTTCTCCGGGATTCTTAAAACGTCCGGCAACCATTCTTGGTATATGATTTTCGACTTGGAGACAGTCGGCGGATATTCTAGGATATTTTATCCTTTTAATAATGAATAAAGGTACTTACAATCAGTTCCAATAATAGATTACACTATACTTATTAATTATTAGTAATTACAAGCGGTACAATCCCAATTTTATAGAGGAAAAACACTACATTTTGCAGAGCACAAGGAACAGACGTCACTGCTATGACATTGTCAAATAACAAGTAAAGTTTGTAGCGGGAAAGCGAACTAGACCAGCAAGCGTGTAACGTTTGCACTCAAATATTATACCAGGGGCGGACCGACTATTGTACGAATTTAATGAGAAATTCGTACATATAATTATCTCTGTGAGGTCTCTTATTAGACAAGACTTTTTTTGTATCTGTAGAAAATTTCTTGCTGGACTTTCTAGATAACTCTGTGTGGTTAATCGTTATAAAATGTACTTACTATAAATATCACAGTATTCTCCTTCGTACTTGGTACCGAAACAATCACACGTAAAAGTGTTGTAATGATTGATGCATTTCGAACCTAGAAAACAAAGATTTTCTACCGTTATACATTTGTCTACGCATCCTTCTTGTACATTTTCATGTTTGGTTGCTATTAGAGGCGAAATCGGTAGTAGATCAGATGCTGATTTTCCCGTACTGAGGATGACGTTTTTTATACAACCTACGAACGATTCGATGATGTATTTCACTCCGTGCAATCGCTCTTCCGAACTTAACCCTAAAATAACAAAAAAAATCTCAAAAGTAGTGTCTTAGAATTAGTTTAGTTCATTTACTTGAAGAGGAAATGGGGAGAAAGAGAATACAATAATTAATACTAGATCACAAAATGTTTACCTCCTATTAAGATTACTGAAGTAACGTTTGCCGAAACGCCATAATTATTCTCTTTGTCTAAACCTTTTAACGTCGTTTCATCTTTCAAATCATCTACGGTTGCCATCAATCTGGCACCGTGTACATCAATTCTTACCTAAAAAATGGCAGTTTAGTTTCTGGAATGATTTTTTCTTTCAATTTTTAATTATCGCTTACCGTGACCGAATGCCATTCGTCTCTATTCAATCCGCTACCAACCGTGAGCGCGGTTGAATGTTTTCCATAAACGTGAACAACCTTCAATTGGCCTTGTTGAACAATTATGTACAGAGCGTAAGGCTGTAGAGATATTCCCTTAGGTACTTTGACATTGTGATAAACTAAAAGACCGTGCGGTAATCTCGTTCGAAATTTGAAAGATATCTGTCGACACAATCTGTAAAAATACCACCAATTGCTTAGAAAAATTTAAATGGACATAGTATGCTGATGAGATGAAAACATCAAAGTATTCTACTCTTTAAATAAACTATGCGATTTGAGGTAGATTTCTTCCGTTTCCCTTCAAACCGTATCAGGGAAATGAACTGTATCACCATTACTACAATAAGACCGGTTAAAATGAACTGGGTATATCAATTATTCAAAAAATTCAAATTAATAAGGAATATACTGTGAATATGTAGCCATAGCTTACCTCAATTTAAATTATAATTAAATACAGGGTGTCTCAGGAGTTCGTACCAATAACTTGGGAGGTGATAGAAAGACTAAAAATAATGATAGTATTTCAAATAAAATTTTTTCTTCACGCCCTTCGTTAACGAAGGATATTCTGCCAATTTTATTAGAGGATGTACCTTTACAAAAGCGCCAATGTATGTGGTTTATGCACGATGGAGCACCCCCTCACTTCAGTCGTGAGGTACAATATTTTTCCAGAGAGGTGGATTGGAAGGGGCGGACCATTTCTATGGCCAGCACGTTCGCCAGATATCAACCCATGCGAATTTCACTTTTGGGGTTACCTTAAAAGCTGAGTAAATACAAGAAATAAATTAATTGATAGGATACGTTTTCACTGCGAAAACATCCGAAATAATCCTTGAATGTTATTTCAAGTACAAAGATCTAATCTTAGAAGATTGCGGAAATGTGTGGATGTAATATAATATTGAACATTTGTTGTAATTTTTTTAAACCGTTTTGACTTTTTTTATGTCGTTAATTACTTTGTTACTCGTTTTTTTAATCTGTTAATGTAATGTAGTTATTCATTTTTCAGGGTTTTGTTGCTATTTTTACTTTCATTAAAGTAATGTTTGTTTTCAATCAAGTTTTTTATGGTTAAATAATAATACAGGATGCTTCCTGTAATCGTACATTCAAAATAAATGTGAATGCGCCAATAGGTGTGGAGTGCGGCATAAAATTGCCCGTATCCCTTAAACCGTTAATGTTATCGAGATATCACAGGAGGACTTGATTTCTCTAAAAATGTTCACAAAAGCCAATTGTTGCATTTATAACTGAAAAAAGTTTTACTTACCAAAAAAATGGCGCCTCCACCATTTAACTTAGTCGGTACCTGAGTTCACAAGTATGTTGTAGACTTGTATAACACGCCAAAAAGTGTGCAATTATGGTGTTTATTAACGGTTAAAATATTACTAATTTCCAATTAGCCATTTAATAATTGTAAATAAAAAACCATTTTTCATTCCCAACTTTAGAGCCCTATAGTTCGTTAACGAAGGGCGTAAAGAAAATTTTTTATATGTAATACCATCATTATTTTTAGTCTTTCTATCACCTCCCAAGTTTTTGGTACGAACTTCTGGGACACCCTGTATAGTAGTTGTGTTGACACCAGACCACAAGCGCGTCCGACTAGTAGGCTCCGCCCCGACCAATAGGAACAAAGGATTTACGTTTTACAAACAAACTACGCAGTAACTTTTACAGAACAAAGGATAAATACGAGGGTTGTTGAGAGCTGGAGTCAGTCGAGTCCAAACATCGAAGAAGCAACTACGCCTATCTACGATAATGCGCTCTGGTGCTACCTACTTCTGCTGAACCCGAAACTGATCAAGTCAATACAACTCCTTAATCAGTGTTGATTAATTGACCCCTGACCAGTTAGCTCCGGCACTTAGGCCAAGCATCAAACCTACATACAGGGTCAACCTAAATTAAGTAGTGAAGTTAATAGTGAACCTTTACCCATAAGTGGGCAATATATTATTGAAGTGAAACTTTTTATGGGACACTAGCGTTTTGTCATGAGAGTTAACTCGTCGAGCTAACAAAACTGTTAAACTCCTTGTGAGAGAGGCGGAAAAAATTAACGAAGATCCGCACAAAGAGGAGACGCCGAGAATAGTCGCAGGGCATTGTTTATTGATGGCGATCATGTTATTCCGTTTATCAATCCCCACTTCGCTGCGCGAACGATAAAGTGAGAACGCATTCGGGGGGAAAAGGATACCAAAAGCGCTTAATAATTTCTGCCGATATTGGTATAATCCAGTGCGAAATTAATATAGAAATTGTTTACCTTTAAAATTAAGGCGATAAAAACTAGGAAATTTCTTTGCATTGTGTATTTATTTGTATTATTTTGAAAAAAATATGTAATAAAACGTAACAAGAGTATTGAAATATATTGAAAAAGGAAATAAACAGGTATACTTGTCCGTACAGATAAGTTCTGTACTCATTAAAGTTTAAGCATAAACTGTGTTATCTCCTACTTTCCGCATTGAGACCAACGCGCATCGTGGGCGTGTCCACTTTCAAACTTTCAGCTATATTTGCTAACCTGTACGTAGAAGAGCAAGTAAGTCTCAGTTCATCAGAGAAAGTCGTTGTAACTAGTGTTGCTTTATTTATGGAAATATTTTTGAAGTGAAACTTTTTATGGGACACTACAGAGGTTTTGGTTACGAGGTAATCTCGTAAAGGCTAACAAGTTTTGTGAAGCTCTAATTATCATTTGTACTTAAACTTAGTGAGATAAACGCAGCGCTGTTCTCCCCTTCTGTCATCACTCGACTCGATTTAAAATCAAACGAAAAACGCGGGTTCGATACCCCCATGGGCGGCCAGAACTTTTCTTAGGTATTAAAAAGGAAGGATACGTAATATGCATTCAAATTTCTTAAAAAGAATATTTACTTTTGTTTGTCTTTTATTGTAAATAGTTTTTTATAGTCTATCCGAAAAATTATTGTTTTTATTTTGGAAATAATTTTTGTTTTAATTTTTTTAAATTATAGTTTTTTATGTTGTTGATATTTATGAATTCTCTTTGTACACTCATTGGCGGTTATTGCGTCATAAAACATAAAAAGTTTCACTTCTGACGCTGTTAGTTTTCGACTGACGCATAAATCTTGTTTATGAAACGGGATTGCCCACATATCCCTTTATTATTTTAGTGCCCGTATTTAGTTAAAGCGTATACAGGGTAAACGCTGACTATATGTATACGAACTAAAATACAAACAATAATAGACATTGTGTTGGTGTTAGTCCATACGTACTCAACCGTACGTCGACTTAGACTTTCTACACTTTACCTTGTATCCTCGAACATTGTCTTAGAGTTAGTTCATACGTACTCAACCGTACGTCGACTTAGACTTTCTACACTTTGCTCTTTTACCCTCGATCATTGTGTTAGTGTTAGTCCATACGTACTCAACCGTACGTCGACTTAGACTTTCTACACTTTGCTCTTTTACCCTCGATCATTGTGTTAGTGTTAGTCCATACGTACTCAACCGTACGTCGACTTAGACTTTCTACACTTTACCTTGTATCCTCGAACATTGTCTTAGAGTTAGTTCATACGTACTCAACCGTACGTCGACGTAGACTTTCTACACTTTGCTCTTTTACCCTCGATCATTGTGTTAGTGTTAGTCCATACGTACTCAACCGTACGTCGACTTAGACTTTCTACACTTTGCTCTTTTACCCTCGAACATTGTGTTAGTGTTAGTCCATACGTACTCAACCGTACGTCGACTTAGACTTTTTACATTTTACCTTGTATCCTCGAACATTGTGTTAGAGTTAGTCCATACGTACTCAACCGTACGTCGACTTAGACTTTCTACACTTTGCTCTTTTACCCTCGAACATTGTGTTAGTGCTAGTCCATACGTACTCAACCGTACGTCGACTTAGACTTTTTACATTTTACCTTGTATCCTCGAACATTGTGTTAGAGTTAGTCCATACGTACTCAACCGTACGTCGACTTAGACTTTCTACACTTTGCTCTTTTATCCTCGAACATCGTGTTAGTGTTAGTCCATACGTACTCAACCGTACGTCGACTTAGACTTTCTACACTTTGCTCTTTTATCCTCGAACATCGTGTTAGTGTTAGTGTTAGTCCATACGTACTCAACCGTACGTCGACTTAGACTTTCTACACTTTGCTCTTTTATCCTCGAACATCGTGTTAGTGTTAGTGTTAGTCCATACGTACTCAACCGTACGTCGACTTAGACTTTCTACACTTTGCTCTTTTATCCTCGAACATCGTGTTAGTGTTAGTGTTAGTCCATACGTACTCAACCGTACGTCAACTTAGACTTTCTACACTTTGCTCTTTTATCCTCGAACATCGTGTTAGTGTTAGTCCATACGTACTCAACCGTACGTCGACTTAGACTTTCTACACTTTGCTCTTTTATCCTCGAACATCGTGTTAGTGTTAGTGTTAGTCCATACGTACTCAACCGTACGTCGACTTAGACTTTTTACATTTTACCTTGTATCCTCGAACATTGTGTTAGAGTTAGTCCATACGTACTCAACCGAACGTCGACTTAGACTTTCTACACTTTGCTCTTTTACCCTCGAACATTGTGTTAGTGCTATTCCATACGTACTCAACCGTACGTCGACTTAGACTTTTTACATTTTACCTTGTATCCTCGAACATTGTGTTAGAGTTAGTCCATACGTACTCAACCGTACGTCGACTTAGACTTTCTACACTTTGCTCTTTTATCCTCGAACATCGTGTTAGTGTTAGTCCATACGTACTCAACCGTACGTCGACTTAGACTTTCTACACTTTGCTCTTTTATCCTCGAACATCGTGTTAGTGTTAGTGTTAGTCCATACGTACTCAACCGTACGTCGACTTAGACTTTCTACACTTTGCTCTTTTATCCTCGAACATCGTGTTAGTGTTAGTCCATACGTACTCAACCGTACGTCGACTTAGACTTTCTACACTTTGCTCTTTTATCCTCGAACATCGTGTTAGTGTTAGTGTTAGTCCATACGTACTCAACCGTACGTCGACTTAGACTTTCTACACTTTGCTCTTTTACCCTCGAACATTGTGTTAGTGTTAGTCCATACGTACTCAACCGTACGTCGACTTAGACTTTTTACATTTTACCTTGTATCCTCGAACATTGTGTTAGAGTTAGTCCATACGTACTCAACCGTACGTCGACTTAGACTTTCTACACTTTGCTCTTTTACCCTCGAACATTGTGTTAGTGCTAGTCCATACGTACTCAACCGTACGTCGACTTAGACTTTTTACATTTTACCTTGTATCCTCGAACATTGTGTTAGAGTTAGTCCATACGTACTCAACCGTACGTCGACTTAGACTTTCTACACTTTGCTCTTTTATCCTCGAACATCGTGTTAGTGTTAGTCCATACGTACTCAACCGTACGTCGACTTAGACTTTCTACACTTTGCTCTTTTATCCTCGAACATCGTGTTAGTGTTAGTGTTAGTCCATACGTACTCAACCGTACGTCGACTTAGACTTTCTACACTTTGCTCTTTTACCCTCGAACATTGTGTTAGTGTTAGTCCATACGTACTCAACCGTACGTCGACTTAGACTTTTTACATTTTACCTTGTATCCTCGAACATTGTGTTAGAGTTAGTCCATACGTACTCAACCGTACGTCGACTTAGACTTTCTACACTTTGCTCTTTTACCCTCGAACATTGTGTTAGTGCTAGTCCATACGTACTCAACCGTACGTCGACTTAGACTTTTTACATTTTACCTTGTATCCTCGAACATTGTGTTAGAGTTAGTCCATACGTACTCAACCGTACGTCGACTTAGACTTTCTACACTTTGCTCTTTTATCCTCGAACATCGTGTTAGTGTTAGTCCATACGTACTCAACCGTACGTCGACTTAGACTTTCTACACTTTGCTCTTTTATCCTCGAACATCGTGTTAGTGTTAGTGTTAGTCCATACGTACTCAACCGTACGTCGACTTAGACTTTCTACACTTTGCTCTTTTACCCTCGAACATTGTGTTAGTGTTAGTCCATACGTACTCAACCGTACGTCGACTTAGACTTTTTACATTTTACCTTGTATCCTCGAACATTGTGTTAGAGTTAGTCCATACGTACTCAACCGTACGTCGACTTAGACTTTCTACACTTTGCTCTTTTACCCTCGAACATTGTGTTAGTGCTAGTCCATACGTACTCAACCGTACGTCGACTTAGACTTTTTACATTTTACCTTGTATCCTCGAACATTGTGTTAGAGTTAGTCCATACGTACTCAACCGTACGTCGACTTAGACTTTCTACACTTTGCTCTTTTATCCTCGAACATCGTGTTAGTGTTAGTCCATACGTACTCAACCGTACGTCGACTTAGACTTTCTACACTTTGCTCTTTTATCCTCGAACATCGTGTTAGTGTTAGTGTTAGTCCATACGTACTCAACCGTACGTCGACTTAGACTTTCTACACTTTGCTCTTTTACCCTCGAACATTGTGTTAGTGCTAGTCCATACGTACTCAACCGTACGTCGACTTAGACTTTTTACATTTTACCTTGTATCCTCGAACATTGTGTTAGAGTTAGTCCATACGTACTCAACCGTACGTCGACTTAGACTTTCTACACTTTGCTCTTTTATCCTCGAACATCGTGTTAGTGTTAGTCCATACGTACTCAACCGTACGTCGACTTAGACTTTCTACACTTTGCTCTTTTATCCTCGAACATCGTGTTAGTGTTAGTGTTAGTCCATACGTACTCAACCGTACGTCGACTTAGACTTTCTACACTTTGCTCTTTTATCCTCGAACATCGTGTTAGTGTTAGTGTTAGTCCATACGTACTCAACCGTACGTCGACTTAGACTTTCTACACTTTGCTCTTTTATCCTCGAACATCGTGTTAGTGTTAGTGTTAGTCCATACGTACTCAACCGTACGTCAACTTAGACTTTCTACACTTTGCTCTTTTATCCTCGAACATCGTGTTAGTGTTAGTCCATACGTACTCAACCGTACGTCGACTTAGACTTTCTACACTTTGCTCTTTTATCCTCGAACATCGTGTTAGTGTTAGTGTTAGTCCATACGTACTCAACCGTACGTCGACTTAGACTTTTTACATTTTACCTTGTATCCTCGAACATTGTGTTAGAGTTAGTCCATACGTACTCAACCGAACGTCGACTTAGACTTTCTACACTTTGCTCTTTTACCCTCGAACATTGTGTTAGTGCTATTCCATACGTACTCAACCGTACGTCGACTTAGACTTTTTACATTTTACCTTGTATCCTCGAACATTGTGTTAGAGTTAGTCCATACGTACTCAACCGTACGTCGACTTAGACTTTCTACACTTTGCTCTTTTATCCTCGAACATCGTGTTAGTGTTAGTCCATACGTACTCAACCGTACGTCGACTTAGACTTTCTACACTTTGCTCTTTTATCCTCGAACATCGTGTTAGTGTTAGTGTTAGTCCATACGTACTCAACCGTACGTCGACTTAGACTTTCTACACTTTGCTCTTTTATCCTCGAACATCGTGTTAGTGTTAGTCCATACGTACTCAACCGTACGTCGACTTAGACTTTCTACACTTTGCTCTTTTATCCTCGAACATCGTGTTAGTGTTAGTGTTAGTCCATACGTACTCAACCGTACGTCGACTTAGACTTTCTACACTTTGCTCTTTTACCCTCGAACATTGTGTTAGTGTTAGTCCATACGTACTCAACCGTACGTCGACTTAGACTTTTTACATTTTACCTTGTATCCTCGAACATTGTGTTAGAGTTAGTCCATACGTACTCAACCGTACGTCGACTTAGACTTTCTACACTTTGCTCTTTTACCCTCGAACATTGTGTTAGTGCTAGTCCATACGTACTCAACCGTACGTCGACTTAGACTTTTTACATTTTACCTTGTATCCTCGAACATTGTGTTAGAGTTAGTCCATACGTACTCAACCGTACGTCGACTTAGACTTTCTACACTTTGCTCTTTTATCCTCGAACATCGTGTTAGTGTTAGTCCATACGTACTCAACCGTACGTCGACTTAGACTTTCTACACTTTGCTCTTTTATCCTCGAACATCGTGTTAGTGTTAGTGTTAGTCCATACGTACTCAACCGTACGTCGACTTAGACTTTCTACACTTTGCTCTTTTACCCTCGAACATTGTGTTAGTGTTAGTCCATACGTACTCAACCGTACGTCGACTTAGACTTTTTACATTTTACCTTGTATCCTCGAACATTGTGTTAGAGTTAGTCCATACGTACTCAACCGTACGTCGACTTAGACTTTCTACACTTTGCTCTTTTACCCTCGAACATTGTGTTAGTGCTAGTCCATACGTACTCAACCGTACGTCGACTTAGACTTTTTACATTTTACCTTGTATCCTCGAACATTGTGTTAGAGTTAGTCCATACGTACTCAACCGTACGTCGACTTAGACTTTCTACACTTTGCTCTTTTATCCTCGAACATCGTGTTAGTGTTAGTCCATACGTACTCAACCGTACGTCGACTTAGACTTTCTACACTTTGCTCTTTTATCCTCGAACATCGTGTTAGTGTTAGTGTTAGTCCATACGTACTCAACCGTACGTCGACTTAGACTTTCTACACTTTGCTCTTTTACCCTCGAACATTGTGTTAGTGTTAGTCCATACGTACTCAACCGTACGTCGACTTAGACTTTTTACATTTTACCTTGTATCCTCGAACATTGTGTTAGAGTTAGTCCATACGTACTCAACCGTACGTCGACTTAGACTTTCTACACTTTGCTCTTTTACCCTCGAACATTGTGTTAGTGCTAGTCCATACGTACTCAACCGTACGTCGACTTAGACTTTTTACATTTTACCTTGTATCCTCGAACATTGTGTTAGAGTTAGTCCATACGTACTCAACCGTACGTCGACTTAGACTTTCTACACTTTGCTCTTTTATCCTCGAACATCGTGTTAGTGTTAGTCCATACGTACTCAACCGTACGTCGACTTAGACTTTCTACACTTTGCTCTTTTATCCTCGAACATCGTGTTAGTGTTAGTGTTAGTCCATACGTACTCAACCGTACGTCGACTTAGACTTTCTACACTTTGCTCTTTTATCCTCGAACATCGTGTTAGTGTTAGTGTTAGTCCATACGTACTCAACCGTACGTCGACTTAGACTTTCTACACTTTGCTCTTTTACCCTCGAACATTGTGTTAGTGTTAGTCCATACGTACTCAACCGTACGTCGACTTAGACTTTTTACATTTTACCTTGTATCCTCGAACATTGTGTTAGAGTTAGTCCATACGTACTCAACCGTACGTCGACTTAGACTTTCTACACTTTGCTCTTTTATCCTCGAACATCGTGTTAGTGTTAGTCCATACGTACTCAACCGTACGTCGACTTAGACTTTCTACACTTTGCTCTTTTATCCTCGAACATCGTGTTAGTGTTAGTGTTAGTCCATACGTACTCAACCGTACGTCGACTTAGACTTTCTACACTTTGCTCTTTTATCCTCGAACATCGTGTTAGTGTTAGTCCATACGTACTCAACCGTACGTCGACTTAGACTTTCTACACTTTGCTCTTTTATCCTCGAACATCGTGTTAGTGTTAGTGTTAGTCCATACGTACTCAACCGTACGTCGACTTAGACTTTATACACTTCACAATACCTATACACCGTGTTAGTGTTGATCCATAGGTATACCCCGTGTACGTGGACCGCATAAACACTCAACCCCAACCCGTCTAAATCCATATATATAGTACTAGTGCTCGGTCCACACGTACCCCTTTTGTACGTCGACCCTATACACCTGAACTATATTCCTCAGTGACATAGTGCCCGTGCATAGCCAACTCGTACCTTGTACGTGTGTGTGTCTATTGTACACGAACTATTGAACTTTCACCCAAGCCTTATAGACTCTACCCTTGTACAATATATAGACTTTATCAACAATTACTAAAATCATGTCATTTTCAGATTACTATCTACTTAAGGACAATATTACAGAGTCAGACGAAGAGTCGAGGATGTCCGAACAGAGGCCACACCCCGACACACCCCCGTCTGAACAGTGTCACCCTATACATCATATGCTTCGATATTACATCTTTTATAAAGGGTGTACTTGCGTTACTTATTTTTACCTCGTCAAGAAGTTTTTGGACTGATATACATTTTTGAAACTTGATGCTGTGAGCAATCGATATAACTACCCGAGAGATAATGAGATAAACTTAACGGTAAAGCGCTTTATTCCTAACCACGTGTGGAGCAAAATGATACAGAAGAAAGCTAGTGCTTCCTTCTAGAGTTCTAAAGGGTTACTGACTTTCTGGCGCGATTGTGCATAGAAAAAAAGGATGATGACGGTCCGTTCGTGTCGGTACTATTGTAATAAATACCAAAGAACGAAACATAGGGAACATCACCCTGTATAACAAATTGCATTTTATATTGGAACGTATACATTAAAGAAAGCGGACATTGACATACGACCAAAGAATAAACAGTCAGCTAAGCAGTCTGAATTTGTTGTAAAAAAAGAATATTTTAACAGGAAACAATAATTACGTTAAAATAACGAAATTTTGAGGAATCGAATAAAAACTCATTTTTAATCGAAGTAAAAAACTATTATGCAACTCCGTCGAATGATAAGGGGCAACCAATTAGAAAGTAACATGTACAAAAAAATAAAACGAAGCTGAGATAGCGAAAATGCCGAAGCTACGAAAATGTAACAGATGAAGTGGCAGTTGGTAAACACTCGCGGTCGAAAGCGGTCTAGTTTTTTTTGGATTCGCGGATAGCTGTTTTTGAGGAGTCCTCAGAGTTTAAGTAACATATAATTAAGACGTAGTGTTTTAACTTATCTAGTGTAATTTTTTTCCAAAGGGGGAAAACAAGATTACAAGGGAGCGTCTACTGTACGCGCTATGAAGTTTTTTTTTGTTTTAAACGCGAGTCGTAAAAATGTTGTTGAGACTAATCTAGGAAAAATATAGAGAAAAGAAAAAAAAAGAGAGTAGAGTATGGATGTCAGTAGCAACAACAAACGGTTCGGTTAGAGTTATAGTGATAGAGTGTTTATAGAGCGTCAATGATAAGAGATGTAACCTAACTTCTATAATGGGGAATAATTTATTCTGAGTCAAGAGGTATCAGTTTAGTAATAGGTCTGGTATATTGTCCTTCACTAGTCATAATGGTGGCGCAACGAACCTTGCCGTCTTTGCCCAAGGATGCGTCAATTACCGTAACCAAGGGCCAATTGAGAGGGGGAAGATTATTATCTTTTACCAAAACCATATATCGTTTACCTGAATATTGGAACGGGAAGTCATCCATTTTGGGCCGGATTTGAAGTCGGTTTATGTAATCTAATGACCAACGTTTCCAAAAAAAAAGAAGAGATACTACAAGTTTCTTTGATGGCAATAATTGGATGTTTTTGTGCGAACGGAATGGGTGCGTGAGCAAATCGACCACCTACTCGAAGAAAACCTTTGGAATCCACAAGCGGGTGGAGGGAGAGAATTTGCTTGGTTTTTATCGGTTTAGATAGTGAAATTGCTTTTATTTCTGATTCGAAACGTTGACTTTGAAGAGACTTTAAAATAAAATTGGGAGATTTTTCGTGCTCATTGATTTGAAGAGGTCCTGACATTTATGCATGCTTCGCATTTGAGTTATGAACGAATCTAAAGATGTACGCAACTGTTCCTTTTAACCTTTGAAATTATAAGAATTTAAAAAATATTATTTCCCATAAATTTTCGGCTGTGTGTAAAGAATTCAATAAATACAATTTTCTACTGTTCTGGGGGATTTGAGACGGGAGAAAAAACATTGAGTGAGTTAATCTCTATGCTTAGATCTTTCAGGAATTCGAGACCAGAAAACCAGAATGAGAAATCTTTATTTTCGCATTTACCACGAGATAACATATTTTCGCGATTGAAGACTGAGCTTTTGTGTCTCCAATGACAGTTTTGTGTGAGCTCTTGAATTTGAGACACTGTTGCCTACAACACTTGTCCGACGAGGAGGACTTTTCACCTATGTTAATGATGAAATGGAGGAATCAGTCCATAAATTGACTGAATCTATACTAATTTTGTTTTCAAATACTTGTAAATTCCTTTTAATTAGTTTTGACAGAAGTAGCATAGCATTGAGCTCTAATTTAATAAGAATTTTACTAAATTTCTCCACGTGAATTAAAAATTCATTTACATACTCAACTCTCCTGAGACTATTTTCTGTAATTGAATAAACATGTGAGCATTTGAGCCGTTCTAAGAGATCCTGGTGAAATAATGTTTCTTCTCGTAATTCCATAATGGACCGTAGTAGTAGTAAATAAGAAAATTAAAAAATACTAACCGCAACTGAAATGTTTGAATGATATCACCATCGATTTGTATAAACGTATTTGATTGGGCAAACATAAATGTAGTTTCGTCTCCAGTTTCTTGAAAAGTCAGTACTGGTCCTCTGTCTTCTATTACATTCATTGTTGATGAAGGTATATCAGCTAAAACGTGATTAAACTGTACAATTGACAATGGAATTAAATGAAACTTACTGTTTAAGCTCCTGCAGATATCTGCGCAGTGACTTTCGCTGTCAAATCTATTTCTATCATTGCCCCCGCAGCCTCCCCACACAAATGGTACACACTCTTGTCTGTCATGATCGAATGCCCATTTATAAATATTTCTACTGCAAGGTCCTTTTTCGATGGGTCCTATACATTGCGGTAAATTTGTTTGCTCAGGTCTTGCCGATATCGTAACTAATAATATGCAGCTGTAGATTAGTTTTATTTCTGTCTGCAACAATATATTATATTTACCTATACTAAATTCAATTATTCCAAATATAAGTGGTTCAAGTTTATGGGGAATAAAATTTAAATAACCAAACTTAAAAAATTAATACCTAAATGCGTTTATTTCAAACAAAAGCCAAAAAAATAATTAGACACACATAACTTGATAACGACATACATAATAGTTTTAAAAAATTGTTGCTGAAAATATAATCAAGAGTTTCGGTCTTTCATTTCTAAAATTAAACAATCTTCAACTATGTACAATCCAATTTTCAGCATACTGTTTAGCTTTATTTTTCGAATCTTGAAGAATAAGAGTAAATTCTAATATAGCTCGCTTTCTGTAGCAGCATATAAACAACTTACTGGAATTAGTTTTTTCATTTTCAGCAACATTACTGTATACTGTTCAAGTTTGTATTTAACAACCGACTTAAATCCATATGTTCGTATTTTTTTTTAATTTACGAATCCGCATCAGCCTCAAGGGCTATTAGCGGTCTGTAGCTATATATTATGTTTGTTTAACATTATGAATAGATATTGACATGTCACATGTTTTGTTTAAAGTACATTTTAAATTTTATGGTAAAAGTTTGCGATTTGCAGATATTTAATAAGGTTTTTCACATTACTGCTGTTGTTTAAAGTATTTTCCAGAGATTCACTTATTTTGCATGCTAGTCTGTTGGTATGATATAGCGGACACTCAACCAAAAAATGTTTCACTGTTAACGGCTGCTCACAAATAACACGTTCTGGTCTTGGTGTTCGGGAAAGTAAGTACTCATGAGTAGCTCGAGTATGATCTAGACGTAACCTTGTGATGGTGATTTGATGTCTTCGATTTTCGGTAAAAGTTAGCCAGGGTGTTATGTAGGGTTTTTGCGTGTGCGCTCCTCCATGTGTCATTCCATTTTTGTTTTGCTTTATTGCGAATAAATGTTTTTAGATCGGTGTATAAGGGCTTAATGATTGGTATGGTATTAAGTAGTGCTGATTTTTGCCTAAGTGTGCAGGAACCCACAGGATATGTATGTTTTTTCCTATCGATTGAAGATGATGAATTTCTTGTTTGATCATCAGTACGAGGAAATTTTTCGAATAGGTGCTTCTCAATAATTTCAAAGAGTTTAAAGAGTCTGTAAGTATAACTGTCTTTTCGTAGTTCGATGTTGTTACGTACTTTACTGCTTCTAGTATTGCATAAAGTTCTCCTGTTAGAATTGTTGCATATTTTGAAAGTTTGAATTGTACATTGTTTGTAGGAGTTACAATGGCTGCGCCTAGTCCGTCATTTTGTTTGGATGCGTCAGTGTATATTTCGGTATAATTGGGATATTTTTGCATGGTCTCGTTAAAATGTTGGATGAGGGTTTGTATACTAGTGCTTTGTTTGGAAAAACATGAAAGATGAGTGCTTATATGTGGAGGCTTAATTTGCCAGGGTGGAGTGAAGTTATAAGTTTCGATTTTTAAAGAAGAGATGTTGGATATATTGAGACTGTTTTTATAGTGCTGGATTCTTACGTAAAATGGTTCTGTTTGAATATTAGGTGAGACTGGATTTACGTTTTTATTAAATGTGTGATGGTGTGTTAAAATAAGGGGATTAGCTGTTATTTTTGAGGCATATGAGAGACTTAGGATTTGTCTTCTAAGTTCTAGTGGGGCTTCTCCGGCTTCACAGTATAGATTGTCTACTGGTGTGGTTCTGTAGGCTCCTAGGATAATGCGTAGTGCTAATTGTTTGAGTATTGTAACTTTTGCTGATGCATAAGCAATACAGCCATAATCAATTTTTGATCTGACAAGTGTTTGATAGATATTTAAGAGTAATCTACCATCGGCTCCCCAATGTTTGATAGACATTTCAATAAATTAAGTCCTTTTTGACAGTCTTTAATTAGTTGTGTTATATGGGCTTTCCAATTTAGTTTCTCATCGAATATATGTCCTAGCTAATTTATCTTATTGGTGTACTTGAGAGTAGTATTGTAAATTTACATATGAGGTTTGTGGTTAATTGGTTGTTTTGAGAATATTATGCACCGTGACTTGCTGGGCGAGAAATGAAAACTTGTTGCTCTTGACCATTTTTCCATCGTTATGAATTGTTTTTGAAGTATCGTTGCACATGCAGATAATGTCCTGCTTTTTACAAAAATGATCACGTCATCCGCATACATTCGGATCTGTATTGGTTTTTCTATATCTCTAGTTATATCGTTCATGGCTAGGAGAAATAAAGTTGCACTTGGATCCTTGGGGTGTTGTTTTTGGATAGAAGAAGTTGTCCCATTGACTCTAACCTGAAATGTTCTGTCACATAAAAGGTTCTGTATGAAAGCTAGAATGTTACCTTGATATCCTAGGTTGCTTAGCTTTGATAGTATGTTGTGCTTCCAAGTTGTTTCGAAAGCTATATTTACATCAAAATAGATGGCCATGCAGTATTCTTTATTTGAGAATGCTTCTTCAATATGGGTTTCTAAATCAAGTATATTGTCTAATATTGATCTATTTGGTCTAAATCCTGATTGCTCCGGAGTCAGATGTCCTTCGCTTTCTAGGTCACAAAGAAGTCTTTTATTTATTATGTTTTCGAGCAATTTGCATAGGGCGCTAGTTAACGAAATGGGTCTATAAGAATCTGCTAGAAGGGGTGATTTAGAAGGTTTTAAGATGGGGATTGTGATTGCCTTTCTCCATGTGTTAGGATATAGATGTTGGCTCCAGACACTGTTGTATATTTGCAAGAGGTGATGTTTTGCAGATGAAGGCAGGTTTTTTAAAAATATGGGCGGGATATCATCGGGTCCAGGAGATGTGTTCTTAAGTTCGTGGAGTGCATCGTTGAATTCGTGTAGGCTAATAGGCGTGTTAATAGGGTATGCGTTTTCATGTATCGTAATAGTGTTCTTTTCTTGCTTCTGCTTAAATGCTAGGAAGTCTGGGTCGTAGTTATCATTTTTTGAATGGAGACAATAAGCGTTTGCGAGTTCTTCAGCTATCTCATTGTTATCTGTTATCATACTTAAATCGTTTTTTTGTAAGGCTGCAATTTCCATATGTGAGCTTTTACCTGCTATGCTCTTTATTTTTTTCCAGACATTTGTTATTGGTGTTGATGTTCGTAAATTGTTTTTGTTAAAATAATTAATAGCGCGGATCGTTTTTCATTTAATTTTTATTAAACAATACAAAAATTGATTTACATGAAATCTGAATTGTCAATTATATTCGTTGTCATGCACAGCTTACTAAAAACTAGATATATAAGGATGGAGTTGCTTGCATAAGTATCTAAAGTATTAACACACCTCCTTACTTGTGGAAGCAATGTTCGTTATATTACATAATATATGTTGTACTCAATTGGCGAAAACGGTCACTGCCCGAATTTTATACCCACAACGAGATGTGGATCTTACGGATTTTCCATATCGCGTTTCGGGTATACGTCATATACCCAAAACGCGTTGTATGTAAATTTCAAAAATCCACGACGCGAAATTACGATTATCGTCGAAGACACGCGACGGTTTTCGTGTTATGGGTAATAAAGAATACCCATAAGGCGAAAAATATGTAGGTTCGTCGTAGGTAATGTAAAGAAATCAATAAAAAAATAAACGGTTTTAAGGATTAAAACTAACTTTTCCGCATCTGTGGCCCTGAACAATATTATATCATAAAATTGTTACTTGTATACACTTCGGGGGATGTATCGTACTAACAAACCGAAATTTCTCCAAAAATAACCAAAAATTCAGTATATCTGGATTTATAGGACCCGCTATACTCGCTCTAGTCAACTAAAAATCAATAGGGTACACCTGTGAGACACCTTGAACAATATTCAATCATAAAATTGATCAATCGTATACTCTCTGGAGGCTGTATCGTGCTAACAAACTGAAAATTCTCCAAAAATTACAAAAATTTGGTACTTTAAGTACCATAGCACCCGTTGTACTGGCTTTAGTGAGCTGAATATCAATAGGGTTCATCTTTGAGACGCTATAAATAATATCCAATCATAAAATTGGTCACTTGTATATACTCCGAAGGCTGTATCGTGCTAACAAACTGAAACTTCTCTCCAAAAATTACAAAAATATCGTATTTAAAGTACTGTAGCCCCTGTTGTATTGGCTCTGGTGAGTTGAAAATCAATAGGGTTCATCAGTGAGATGCCCAGAATAACATTCAATCATAAAATTGGTGACTTGTTGAACTCTGGAGGCTGTATCGTGCTAACAAACTGAAATTTCTCAAAAAATGACATAATGTCGTACTTCAAGTACCATAGCACCCGTTGTGGCTTTGGTGAACTGAAAATCAATAGCGATCATCTCTGACATGTCCTTAACAATATTCAATCATAAAATTGCTGACTGATTGCACTCCGGAGGCTGTATCGTGCTAACAAGACATGTAAGGAAAAGTGGCCGACGACAACGACGACGACATACACACAGGTTTTTTATCTAAAAACCATTTTTTCGTGTTGTTGTTGATGGAAAACGTAAAAATACTTAAAAAAAATTCAAAATTCCAACTTTTTTTGGGGTAAACCAATACTTTTCTCGCATATAGAAAGGTTGGGCAGAAAAATAATATGTAAAATAAAAATAATGACACGTTTTTAACATTTATTCATGAAACACACATTTTTTATAAAACTAATATTTATTATTTATTCTTGCATGTTAGTGATCCATGACATTTGGAGTTACACTTTTTGTTTCGTTGTTTGCAGGAACATTTATTATCACCACAAAATCTTTTACAATTGCATCTGAGCAAACCTTGACCGGAACCTTTAGACGACATATTTGCTGCAGTTCGCAAGGGTATTGATATTAGTATCGTCTGATTCTGACATGAAACATATCGATGATATCATTTTCATATTTACTGACTGTTCACTATACTTTTTGGCTATAATGTTTTGTTCTATCTAACAAAATAATGCCAAACCAAGATTTCTCCCGTTTCGCTTGACCGATTTTAACAAATTTGGACTCATATGAAAGAGCATAATTTACACTACAAAACACTTACTTGGTTTTGACTTTTTGACTTTCGTCTTCGCCGCTAGATGGCGTTAACTGAAATGGTAGCAAATTTTTGAGTTTTTAAAAAAAAACAAATGTAATGGTATAATCATTTTTACATATTTAAAACATTCTTCTAAAATTTAATGAAAAAATTAATCATCTACCTCTTTTGAATCGTTGATATTGAACAAAATAATTTTATTACATTAAAAAATAGCACGCCACTGCTTTCTATCAAAATAAAAATCATTTTCGTAATCACTTATTAGTTGTTAATAAAAAGAGTTCCCTGACTTTTTTTCGTTAGACGAACGGTTTTGGATTGAAAAAATAAGATAGGTTTACATACTGTTTAAAGTAACATCGCATTTAAGCGAAGCAGGCTATGATCTATAGTAAGAAAGAAAACACCAAATTGTCAATCACGCTGATATTCATTTTGACAGTTCCTGCTATTAACATCTAATTTAGTGAAATTGACTGTCTCGACCCTTACTTCGTGGAATATGTTCATATTAGTGATCTTAATTGGAAAAATGATATCCAGGATATCACCATAGGGCTAATAATATCTAAGCTTCAATATTTGTAATATCACATCTTCTTCTTTTTTCTATAAACATATATCAAGCCAATCACAAGTTAGGTTACTTCTTGGTCTAGCCAAAAATAACTACTAAACATCAGGTAGGCATCAAATGAAATGTAACTTCTGTCATTCTGACGATGATATTGATTTATCGAAACAATTGTCAATTTTTTAGAATTTTCAATAACTTGTATTATATTGTGGAATTAACTAGAGACCGTGAGTTTCATTTAAAAACACTAATCTAATTTAGTGTTATGTAAAAAGCATTTTTACAACAAATCATGCCTTTTACGAATGAAGAAGCCTTTGACATGTTGAGAATTTTTTCAATGCTTTGAAAATGCGGCGATTGCTTCTAGGCAGTATGCACTGCGTTATACCCTCCTAAGACGGCATTCGAGAATGGTTTTTCGTCGTTTAGCCTTACGTTTAAGGCAACATGGCCAAGTGCAACTAACTCCATCTTTGAGAAGAAATCGTAGAGTAAGAAGAGAAGATAACATTATAAATGTGTTGGCTTATATTCATTCAGACCCCCATTTAAGCATAAGAGAGATCTCCAGATATTTAGGAATATCCTATGGCTCAGTGCAATAATATTAATGGATTTTAAAATGCATCCGTATCATGTCGTGATTCATCAATCCTTAAATGAGACTCGACGTAGGCTCGATTACTGCTACTGGCTTAGAGATTTTATTAGGGAAAACCGTCATATTTTGTCACAAATATTGTGGACAGATGAAGCATCTTTTTGAAGTAATGTCAGGGTAAATGTTCATAACATGCATTACTGGTCGGACACTAATCCACACTGGTTACGTGAAGGTTATCAGCAGGGTCGATGGAGCGTCAACGTCTGGCGCGGTGTGATTAATGGTGCTATTATCGGTCCGCACATCTTTAATGGCAATCTAACCGGTGACATGTATTTGAACTTTGTATTGAACGATTTACCAGGACTTTAGAAGTAAGAAGAAACATGTGGTTTCAACAAGACGGATGCCTGGCACATTATTCTCGAAGTGTGTAAGATTTTTTGAACAGGAATTTTCTTAACCGTGGGATCGGTAGAGGCAGTCTATTTTTCTGGCCACCACGGTCCCCCGATTTAACCTGCCTTGATTTTTATCTGTGGGGCCGAATGAAGGATTTGGTGTATAAAACTCGACCAACCACTCGAGAAGACATGATAGTCCGAATTCAAAACGCCATAAATAATTTACCAAGAGCGGAAATTGAGGCAGCTGTCAACTCCACCCAGAAAAGATTGGACCAGTGTATTCAAAATAATGGACAACATTTTGAACATTTACGACAAAACTATTGATTTATTTTTAACGTTCTGTGTTCTTGTTTTTAGTGTTATTGCTCCTGCTGTTGTCGGACAGTTTTATTAAGATTTTTTTTTCCAAATATGTAAATTAGTATGTTTCGAGATATGGGCGCCCCATGTAAATTTATTTGATTTTGAATAATAAGTGATTACGAAAATGATTTTTATTGTGATAAAAAGCGATGGCGTGCCATTTTTTAATGTAATAAAATTATATTTTGTTCAATATCAACGGTTCAAAAGAGGTAGATGATTAATTTTTTTCATTAAATTTTAGAAGAATGTATCCCCTTTTAAAATACATATGTAAAAATGAATATACCATTACATTTGTTTTTTTTTTGAAAAAACTCAAAAATTTGCTACCATTTCAGTTAACGCCATCTAGCGGCGAAGACGAAAGTCAAAAAGTAAAAACCAAGTAAGCGTTTTGTAGTGTAAATTATGCTCTTTCATATGAGCCCAAACTTGTTAAAATCGGTCAGGCGAAACGGGAGAAATCTTGGTTTGTTTAATAAAATAATTGAACTTCTCCCACCGCCTTATTTTGATAGATAGAACAAAACATTTTAGCCAATAGTGTAGGTGAATAGTCAGTAAACATGAAAATAGTATCATCGATATACTTTCATTAGGCAAAATTCTATAAAAATCCCATTTTTCTACTTAGTGTTAGTTGTTACGCCCTCCACAGCATACTAAAAACTACATATATAAGGATGGAGTTGCTTCCATAAGTATCTAAAGTATTAACAGCTTTGACATCCTGATAATAGATATCCTGATTAGTAATATATAGGTAATCAAAAGTAAAATAGGTACTCCATATTTTTCGTATATACTTTTGTCTAAAGTAAAAATTCCAAGTAATAAGTCAGTATTTGATTATACATAAAGGATTTCACTCGACTTTTAAGGTGCCAACATTTGGAATCGCCTTTTAAGACTTACACAAATAGATATTAAACGATGCTAATTGACTTTTTAATAGAGTAGGTATCAAAGTAAATTGCGTGAAAATTACACCAAAAATTAAATTGCAGGAAAGGGAAATAGTTACGGAAGTCGCATCCTTGAAAATTTTATATTTTGTTGATTGGTTTTAATCGTTATTCTAACTGCATTTTTCTGGTTGCCAGCATGATTGGACTTGGGTTTAATGAAAATAACGGGAACAAGATCACAACAAATAACTGAGAAACTGCAGAATTTAAAATAAACATTGGACTCAAATCGGATTGTATCCTAGACGACTTTATAGAATTATGTAAAGAAAAATAGACATTTATAAGAATGAAAAATTATAAAACTGATTGACGTTACATTAGAAGAATGGCTGAAAAAAAGACACATTTCAACACCTAACTGCATGAAAATTGACTCTGCACTATGCTTATTCTATTATCTCCCTCTCGCCTGTCGCAATCACGACAAATTATTGTATTAACTGCTTTCGCTGTCTAGTAGTGGTGCTTTGGTTCCCTTTTATAAGACATTAGGATCTTACAATTCACCTAATTATTTTATGTATTTTATAACCATTTTTGAATTCATGATTCAGGCAATAAATTTTTAAATTGTATTTTAAATGTCTAGGTTAAAAAGTATGGAGAGATCAGGATCAGTTTTTTATATAGTTACACATCGGATTATTTGAAAAACAAAATTTCGAAAAATATACGTAGTTTAAAAGCGATTTTATTATAAGATGGTATTTTTATTTGTCACATTATTATATTAAAACTTTTAATATTCAGAATTAAACAATTGCACCAGACAGATTTGCATCTATTATAAATAATAAAATTAATTTGTATACTTGAGATTGAAACGATGCTTACCCTTTCGAACAACGGAAATACGGTGACGTCGTGAGTAATTGAACTTCTCATTGTTTTTTGCTTCTTCTCTAAACTACAAACATTTCACTAGTGAAAGAGAAAAAACTAAATTATACTTAATTATTTACCGGGCGAATGAAAACTTTTCAAGACGTTAATTTTATGTAGTCGCTCGTTTCATAATGTGAACAAATTTGGTGACGTACTTTATATTTGATCTCGACGTTATTTTAATATCCAATTCTGAGAAATTTTCAATTAAAGATTTATTTATACTATCTTGATGTTAACGAATAACTTAAAACAGCGCAAGCAGACGGATTGTTACTGATGAGTGTTTGTGACTCTTTTCTTAAAGTGGCATGCCGGAAACCATTATGTCGTTACACTGATAATGATCATATTGAAGTAATGTACATAATATTCGTCTAGTAGTTTACAAAATGTATACAGTGTGTTCGATAATATATTTTTTTTGAAAACTATATTAGTTCTATTTTCTATTGTTGAAAGTCGAACATAATAATATCAACTAATATTTTAAATCCGACAGCTAGATGTTAAAAAAAACAAAAGACGTCAGCCGTTCGCAAAAATGAGTTTACGGCCAGTCTCGGAAGACATATAAGAACCGTAGACAGTCGTTCATAAAAGCTAAAACAGGAACCTTCTAAACTGACAACTGGTTTAAAAATGTCGCGATGATTTGGTATTGCATCTAACGATTCAATTAATGATATTATATCCAATAATATATCAAAAAATACAATCAAATCAAAAAAATATGCATAGAAAATATTTCTCGAGTTTTGTGAGACCAGAGAATGCGATGACGATGACGAAGGACGAAGGACGAAGGGTGAAGGACGAAGGACGAAGGAAGAATGACGAAGGACGAAAGACTAAAATTTCAAATTTTTTTAAAAAATTCGAAAAATCCCAAAAATTCGAAAATCCCAAAAATCCCAATAATCCCAAAAATCCCAAAAATCCCAAAAATTCCAAAAATTTCCAAAAATTCCAAAAAAAGTTTCGAAATATTCGAAAAATTCGAAAACTTAGTATTTTTAATAAATAATTTACGATATTTCAGTAAGAATCCGATTTTGTATTAGGATAACAGAAACGCGAGGAGGTATACAAATTATCAGGAGCAATTGATGGTATACCTCTTCGCTCTTCTGTTATCCTGATACCAAATTCTAATTTCGTTAAATGAACGAAAACTTAGTATTTTTAAGAAATAATTTACGATATTTCAGTAAAAATCCGATTTTGTATTAGGATAACAGAAACTCGAGGAGGTTTACAAATTATCAGGAGCAATTGATAGTATACCTCTTCTCTCTTCTGTTATCCTGATACCAAATTCTAATTTCGTTAAATGAACGAAAACTTAGTATTTTTAAGAAATAATTTACGATATTTCAGTAAGAATCCGATTTTGTATTAGGATAATAGAAACTCGAGGAGGTATACAAATTATCAGGAGCAATTGATAGTATAACTCTTCGCTCTTCTGTTATCCTGATACCAAATCCTAATTTCGTTAAATGAACGAAAACTTAGTATTTTTAAGACATAATTTACGATATTTCAGTAAAAATCCGATTTTGTATTAGGATAACAGAAACCCGAGGAGGTATACAAATTATCAGGAGCAATTGATAGTATAAATTATCAGGTGCAATTGATAGTATACCTCTTCGCTCTTCTGTTATCCTGATCCCAAATCCTAATTTCGTTAAATGAACAAAAACTTAGTATTTTTAAGAAATAATTTACGATATTTCAGTAAAAATCCGATTTTGTATTAGGATAACAGAAACTCGAGGAGGTTTACAAATTAGCAGGAGCAATTGATAGTATACCTCTTCGCTCTTCTGTTATCCTGATACCAAATCCTAATTTCGTCAAATAAACGAAAACTTAGTATTTTTGAGAAATAATTTACGATAATTCGGTAAAAATCCGATTTTGTATTAGGATAACAGAAACGCGAGGAAGTATACAAATTATCAGGAGCAATTGATAGTATACATCTTCGATCTTCTGTTATCCTGATACCAAATCCTAATTTCGATAAATGAACGAAAACTTAGTATTTTTAAGAAATAATTTACGAAATTTCAGTAAAAATACCATTTTGTATTAGGATAACAGAAACGCGAAGGGGTATACAAATTATCAGGAGCAATTGATAGTATACCTCTTCGCTCTTCTGTTATCCTGATACCAAATCCTAATTTCGTTAAATGAACGAAAACTTAGTATTTTTAAGAAATAATTTACGAAATTTCAGTAAAAATACCATTTTGTATTAGGATAACAGAAACGCGAAGGGGTATACAAATTATCAGGAGCAATTGATAGTATACCTCTTCGCTCTTCCGTTATCCTGATACCAAATCCTAATTTCGTTAAATGAACGAAAACTTAGTATTTTTAAGAAATAATTTACGATATTTCAGTAAAAATCCGATTTTGTATTAGGATAACAGAAACGCGAGGAGCTATACAAATTATCAGGAGCAATTGATAGTATACCTCTTCGCTTTTCTGTTTTCCTGATACCAAATCCTAATTTCGTTAAATGAACGAAAACTTAGTATTTTTAAGAAATAATTTACGATATTTCAGTAAAAATCCGATTTTGTATTAGGATAACAGAAACGCGAGGAGGTATACAAATTATCAGGAGCAATTGATAGTATACCTCTGCGCTCTTCTGTTATCCTGATACCAAATCCTAATTTCGTTAAATTAACGAAAACTTAGTATTTTTAAGAAATAATTTACGATATTTCAGTAAGAATCCGATTTTGTATTAGGATAACAGAAACGTGAGGAGGTATACAAATTATCAGGAGCAATTGATAGTATACCTCTTCGCTCTTCTGTTATCCTGATACCAAATCCTAATTTCGTCAAATTAACGAAAACTTAGTATTTTTAAGAAATAATTTACAATATCTCAGTAAAAATCCGATTTTGTATTAGGATAACAGAAACGCGAGGAGGTATACAAATTATCAGGAGCAATTGATAGTATACCTCTTCGCTCTTCTGTTATCCTGATACCAAATCCTAATTTCGTTAAATAACCGAAAACTTAGTATTTTTGAGAAATAATTTGCGATATTGCAGTAAAAATCCGATTTTGTATTATCCTGATACAAATACCTGATTTGAATTGCCCGGGGCAACTAATCGTACACCTCCTCGCTCTTTACAATTTTTACAGTTACCGATTTTTTTCAACCCTTTTCCAGTCAGTCGTGTCTCGCTTCATCATTTTTGAAATCTGATCGCCTTAATCTTTATTCCACATAAGGATAATTCGGGATAAATAGGAGGATAATGTGTAAGTAAGGCCAGTCTGACCTCAACTTCGATTTAATTTAATTTAAATGAAAATCAGATGTTGCATTTTACAATTTATTTTATTATAATATGCTCTGATATAACACAGTGAACAATAATAAATTTATTATAGTTAAACATGCAACTATTTTGAAAAAATAACGGGGACATGTATCGAATATAAAATATACAAATATATCTAATAAGGGTAGTCCTATTTTCATGTTTATACATTCGAGTTTTTTACGAATCCTTATGAAAGAGTATAAAATTTTTGTCAACAATCAACATACCAAAAAATGTTGTTCAAGGCACTAAAAAAAGAATATGGCCACTAAATTTGATAAACTTTTACATTTTTTATATGTGTACGAAAAGTATAATTATTTCAGGAATTTAATTTTATTACGAGGATAGCTTTTTTCAAATTATCATAAAAAACATTATTATTTTGGGAATTTATTGTTAATTTATGAATTATTACAACGCGTAAAAAAATATAATTTTCCTACAAGGAATAAACATTTTTTTGAACGTTGATTGGTTAATATTACATATGCGTTCATGTTATTTTATAATTTTTGTAATTGATGTATTGAGAATATTGTTCAAATAAATTAAATTTTTAACAAAAAAAACACCCTTCGACAACAAAATAAATTAAAAAATAAAACTTGGAAAGATCCCTATATTTTCTTATTTTTATAGTCCATAAAAATATTGACATTTATAATATGCTATCTAAATTACACATTTATTCTTGTAGATGTTGTGAGAAAAATTTACGTGATCGATATTTTTCTTTTCATATAAAATTAGATAAAAGCGAACATTTTATATACAATACTGAGTAAGTCATTTATAAAGGCGCGAACGGAATGGTGTCGCGTTTACAAAATGAATCCGACAGAGCCACGAACATCACCGCGGTCCATCACTTGTCGCTTGAAAGGAAATGTTGCGGGATTTCGTTCACCGTTTTTAGTCTGGTTCACAAGTCCCATTTTTCTCAAAACCTAAACCGGTCCACCTAAAATTATGATTTTGGTCTCATTCGATTCAGAATGACACATAGAACATTCTATCAAAGTTGCAAGAGGGGCTGAGAAAAAATACAAAAGTTATAAACAATAAAGTAAAATAAAAAATAAGGGTTTGGTTTCTTTGAAATATTTCAAAAACTAATTGAGATAATCGAAATTTGAAAAAAGATCTCTAAAGAGCAGGATATTTCCTGAAAAAAAGTCCCGGAACAATCCTTACAATTTTAATTTAGCGGCTAAAATAACGGTAAAAACGCTAGGTTCGGCTGCCGCGCGCATCGCCCCAATCTGACACATGAACTAAAAAAATTATTTTAACTGATTAAATATTAATATTAAGGAATACGAAAATTTGGGTACTAAGTAGACATATGAAAAAACAATAATCCGTAAAAAAATTTCTATCACAATTTTTTTATTAATTATGCTTTTGTTAATTAATTTATTTTCACCATTTTATTGTTAACATAAAAACGCTGATTATTTCAAAATAAGAAATCTAGTTTTTTGTGAGCGAATCTTAAAAGGGTTTAGAAGAGATCCCCGTTGGAAAAATTCAAAAATTTTGATTTTTCCCTTTTTTATGAACAATAAAAGGCATTAAAAAATTAATTATATAAATAAAGCCATCAGGACATTTTTTTTCCAATTATTGTTAATATTTATTTTTATTTTTAACTAACATTATTTAAATAATTGTTATAAACAAATGCATTGTTTATAAGATTTTGAAAAGTTTTTTGGAATTTCATCCTTAATGAAAATAATGATTATTAAAAAAAATCGTTTTTTAAAAACGCACTTGTTGATTAACATTTTTTTTGTTACTAAATATTAATAATTAGGAACCATTTTTTTAAAAAAGCATTTATTCTTTCGTATTATAAACAAAAATAATTTTTTTATTAATTTATACTTTGTTTATTAAACAAATAATTTGTTATAAACAATTGCATTTATACGAAATATTTTTTTAAATACTAAAAAATATTACAAAAACAACCATATATAATTTTTCATATGAAAAATTTTTTTTACAATATATTTAAAAATTATATAAAAAATATAAAAAAAATTTTTCATATAAAAAATTATATATGGTTGTTTTTGTAATATTTTTTAGTATTTAAAAAATATTTCGTATAAATGCATTTGTTTATAACAAATTACTTGTTTAATAAACTAATGAAAAATCAATATAAAAATTATGTTTTTTATAATACGGAAGAACATAATAAATAATGATTTTTTTAAAAAAATGGTTCCTTAATATCAATATTTAGTAACAAAAAATATGTTAATTAACAAGTGCGTTTTTTGTTAATAAAAAATTTTTTTTAAGAAACGATTTTTTTAAACATCATTATTTTCATCCAGGATGAAATTCCAAAAAAAGGTTTTCAAAAATCTTATAAACAATGCATTTGTTTATAACAATTATTTAAATAATGTTAGTTAAAAATAAAAATAATATTATCATATGGCTTTCATCAAGAAAACAAAATATTAACAATAATTGGAAAAAAAAATCCTGATGGCTTTATTTATATAATTAATTTTTGAATGCGTTTCATTGTTAATAAAAAAGTGAAAAACAAAATTTTTGACTTTTTCCAACAGGGATCTCTTTTAAACCCTTTTAAGATTAGCTCCAAAAAAAACAAAAAAAATTCTAGATTTATTGTTTTGAAATAATCAGCGTTTTTATGTTAACAATAAAATGGTGAAAATTGACTAATTATCAAAACCATAATTAATAAAAAAATTGTGATAAAATTTTTTTTACGGATTATTGTTTATTCATATGTCTACTTAGTACCCAAATTTTTTTATTCCTTAATATTAATATTTAATCAGTTAAAATAATTTTTTTAGTCATGTGTCAGATTGGGGCGATGCGCGCGGCAGCCGAACCACGCGTTTTTACCGTTATTTTCGCCGCTAAATTAAAATTATAAGGATTGTCGGTACAGTTCCGGCAGGTAGGACTTTTTTTAGGAGATTTCCTGCTCTTTAAGGATCTTTTTTCAAATTTCGATTATCTCAAATAGTTTTTGAAATATTTCAAAAAAAACCAAACCCTTATTTTTTATTTTACTTTATTGTTTATAACTTTTGCATTTTTTTCAGCCCCTCTTGCAACTTTGATAGAATGTTCTAGACGCCATTCCGAATCGAATGAGACCAAAATTATAATTTTCGGTGTTCCGGTTTAGGTTCTGAGGAAAATGGGACTTGTTAACCAGACTATTGATCCATTTCCCCATCTCCCAAGTCGAATGGTAACCTTGAAAGAGATATTTATGTTCATGTCTGTGAGTGTAAAACTGGCGAAAAAATTGTGTATATTATCATCAGCATTATTATTATTCGAATTTTCGGAGTTTGTAAAGGAAAATAATTAATAGTGAGCTTTAGTAGATTGAAATATAAGATTTAACTCAACGGATTATTAAAAGAAATCCAAGTAATAATTTGTAAATAGCGAAAGGACATAATCTAAAGTGTGAAACATAAAAAGTAGTTAAGTGATAAACCTGATATAAAATTGGAATGAAAACGATTTGCAATCTACATTAAATACAAAGTTGCTAGATTGTGTAAAATAAAAGACATTCAAGGTAGGCTAAACATTTTTCTATAAAAATAAATTAAAATATAAAACACGAATAAAGTTGAGGATTTCCGACGGGTTCACTAGGATCTTCATTTTTTGCACTGGGTAATAGAATAATAGCAAAGTTGACATTTGATTTGTTATTTGATCTCTTTACTGAACAATGGCAAGTTTTGAGGACAAATACACAAAAAGAAAAAGCGAGAGAGAGAGGAAGACGAAGATAGCGAGGAGGAAGTAAAAAAAAAAGTAAAAAGATGGAAATGGTCAACTATTAAAAGCCATAAGTAAATTGAAGAAAATATGGAAATACTGACTAATATGATGAGAAAAATGAGGGAGACGATGAACATAATAACAACAGAGCTAATGGAGATGAGGAATGAACAGAAGGAATATAGAAGAGAGATTAATGAGTTAAAATGGGAAAATAGAGAATTACGGAACGAAAATATGAATTTGAAGAAAACAGTAGAAAATACAAATAAAAGGCTGGAAAGAATTGAAAATGAAAAAAGAAGAAATAATGTCGTATTGCAAGGCTTAAGAATAGATAGCAAAGACAGAATAGAACTACAATAAGTCATAGAAAACTTTATGAAGTGTGAACTGCACAACGAAATTAGGAAATGAAACCTGCCTAATACAGTTGAAGGATCAGAATCAGAAGAAAGAAGTTATGAAAAATAAAAGTACATTGAGAACAAAAATGGGCAACAAGATATATTCATACAAGATGGTTTGTCAAAGAAAGATAGAGAAATAATGAAACAAATAAGATATAGAGCTAAAACAGGAAAAAACATAAAAATCGGCTACAGGAAATTGCACATTGAAGCTAATGAATGGTAGTGGAAAACAGAGACGAATAACCTGATTAAGAAACAAAAGAATGAGCAACAGCAATTAACAGATAAAGCAATGATTGCAAAAAACTAATAGTAACCCATAAGTGGAACAGACCTGGCCATGGAAAATGATATGTATCGACAATAAAATGCATATGAAAATGTAAAACAATTGAAAGGAATTATAAATCAAAAAGTAAATGGAGTACAACACAAAATAAAAAGAGATAGAGAAAACATGAAGGTAAAAGTAGTATATAGAAAATAGGGGATTAACAGGAAAGGAAAAAGAACTGGAAGATGCATTTGTACAAATAGGAGTGCACATGCTAGCAATAACTGAAACAAAAAAGAAAGGAAGAGGCATGATAACAATGGCCTAAGGAAATATATTAATATATAGTGGAGTGAAACAAGACAAAAGGGCATCTTCAGGAGTGGGTTGTATAATAAATAAAAAATTGAAGAAACTAATAAATGGATGGATAAAATTTTAAAAATAGAAATAAAAACAGATCAAAACAACCAGAAAACAGTTACAGTAGTTTATGGACTCGATGAGGACAATACAGCAGCAAATAAGGACCAATTTTGGGAAGAATTACAAGTAGCTACAGAAGAAGCCAAAGGACCACTGTATATACTGGGGGACTTCAATAGTAGGGTTGACATAGAAGATCGAAGGTATAGAAATATATTAGGTAAAGAAGGAGAGCAAGTGAGAAATAATAATGGAAAGAGAATGCTAGATTTTTGTATGATAAACCAATTATTGATAACAAATACGTTCGTTCAGCATAAAAATATACACAAATACACCAGAGAAGTAAAAAGTAGAGGAGAAAAATCAATAATAGACTATATACTAGTAGAAACGATTAACAGAAGAGTAGTACAGCGTAATAAAGTCGTCGAATTTCATAATTTACTCTTTATATGTTTCAAAATTGTGCTAGTGTTTTTAGCAATCCCTTTATAATAATATGACTTACATTGTATCAAATTCTAAATGAGCAAGTAAATTTTTCCAATTTAAACCAAATTATAAAAATTAGTTTTTGTTTTAAGCAAATCACAATATGAACTATGAGTGGTACAGCGTAATAAAGTCGTCGAATTTCATAATTTACTCTTTATATGTTTCAAAATTGTGCTAGTCTTTTTAGCAATCCCTTTATAATAATATGACTTACATTGTATCAAATTCTAAATGAGCAAGTAAATTTTTCCAATTTAAACCAAATTATAAAAATTAGTTTTTGTTTTAAGCAAATCACAATATGAACTCCCATATAACGATTTGAGCATCATTACAATTGGCAACTTTACCGAGTACGACGGGTTTAACTTTATCCGCGGAACAACACGGTTGCCTGTAATTGATGTACCCCCTACCGCCCATTAACGTTATTACAATCCTCCTCCCGCCGTTATCAAAATTACTGTTTTTATTACTTTTACTCAATGTCCTAGTCGTATTGTTTAACACTAGCAGCCTCTTTTTCTATGGTGGTTTCTTTTTCTGCGGCGTTCTCGCAAACGCCGTTCAGTTGTCTGGAAGCGTTCGAATTATTCCGCCACACACTACGCGCTAGGTTATTCAACCTCATTGCCCCATACTTCCTTCAGATCCTGATGATGTACACAAACTGAAAGATCGGGAATCCACCGACCAATTCGATAAATCCAACGACCCCGTAACGTACACCAGTTCGCTGTAGAGACCGTAGACGTTGTTAGTGTCGCCGGAACTTTGAGATGAAAATATCGATCCTCCGTTACCCAAACCTGGAAACATTTAAATCGATAAATATTTTACTATCGCAAAAAGTTTATTTCAAATTGAACTTTTTTTCACATAAATAATAAAATATTGAATATACAAGGTATCCCAAAATTGCTGGAACATAGAACTACCATATGTAGTGGAGATCAACGATTGAACACAATTTATTTATATACCAAAATGTACCGTTTACCCGTGAGAAGAGTTCAAAGTTTACTTAAAAAAAAACATATTTTTTTCTAACAAAACTCATAGTCAATATATCACAGCATTTTTTACTGTCAAACGGCTACTAGTTTCGGCCCACACGAATCCTCAGAGCTATTAAATTTGCAAGTTACGAGAAATAGATGTGAGAAGGTTGGAAGATTGAAACTTGAAAGAAATTTTAAAGTTAAAAATTATAATTTTTGATAAAATTAGATGTGACATATTAAATGTAATATATTACTAAGGAGTTAAGATTAAATGGATTATAATAAATTGAACTCGAAGTGAGTGATCAACGATTACGAAAGAAAGTATTTTGAGGAGGGGGTAAGCATTAAACACTGTCCACGGGTGTGATAGAGAAAACAAACTCGAGAAAAGGGGAGGAAATTTCTTATTTATAGAAACATTATTAGCCTCAATTCCCAGAAGGAATCAGCCTCAATTATTAGAAGGAAGAGTCCAACATTGTCATCCTCAATTCCTAGAGGGAAGAGTCCATAATGAACATCAACTTGTGGGGAATCCTAGGAACAGAATCTGTTCTGTATTGTAATAAGTAGACCTTTAATAAAATCTAGACCCTTATTTATTTTAACATGTAACTGTAATAAAGTAGACCTTACTTTTAGTATCACCCTAATCCTGGGTGGTTTTGTTTAAATTTGAGAATGGTTCGCAAACCGCTGTCACCAGATGTAATAATCTTAGCCAACAAAACTTAATAATCAGTGTAATAATCTATCCTCCTGAAAAAAAAATCCGCTGCTCTAGATGTACTAAAAATATGGGTCAGAAAAAAAGAGAAATATTTCCTACCTATCTTTTGGCCGCTCTCTATTGATCCCGACCCTAGATTGTTGCCGATTTCTGCCTCCAAAGAGCGGCTGAACGTGCAAGGCAATCCAGTCCGATTTCTTTTAGCTAGGTTCGCCTGGTCTTAAAACGGATGTATCCTCCTTTGCCAGGACAGGGCTGTCTTCCTCGTTTCTGTCGCACGTCCACGTTAATACACTTCCAAAGGGGAAATGTTGGGGTAGGGGATTTGGGTGAAATAATATAGAGCCAACAAGTTATACAAAATACATATATAATAAAAAATAACGTTTCTAAATCCTTAGATACAGCTATGCATACTTAACCCTAACAATAATCCCGAAGGACTCAGTTCCCAAAATTCCCCGTTATAATTTCTACCTATACATAAAATTTGTCTAAATATTTATTTATTGCTTATTCCTACCCCTGTATAAAACGATAATTATGAACGGAGTTCCCGTTTTTCCGGGGGTGGCAGTGAGCCTATCCCTGTTATCAGCTCGGACCTTTACAACAACTGCGGGAGAAGAGTGTAGCTTATTATTATTCGTTTCTCAATATTTCTATTCCCCTGCGACGAGAAAACAAATAAATCGTATGTGTAAATTTGCTTTTTACCACAATAAACGTTTCACGTTATGTCGATTCAGGTCGCCATTGACCTTCAAAACGAAAGTGAAATTCTTGTTCTGTACAGAAATTCTGATGAGCTAATGAAATAGTTTAAATTATTTATCGACACTGGCGGTCCAAGTTGCGAAATTCCCCAGTAGTTTAATTACATATGTTAATTTATGCTTTTAACCTGGCAAAATATAATCGAGTTATAATTTATAATTACGGCTGAACGAAAGACTGACAACAAAGGTTCTCTACAATCAATTTACTTTTCAGCACGAGTTCGCTGACACCCACGCAAATATGGCAAGCATCCGCTCCGGCCTTTTTGTTTCTTTTTTTTTTCTACTGCCTACAAAATTAACCTTGCCTAACTTTCTATCTATTTCCTACTTTCGAGGTGGAAGAGAAAATACGTAACTCAACATATGATAATCTCCTACTTAACAAAAATGAAACCCAACTCGTGTCAGGTTGGCGAAATTCTGGAAATCGAAATTATTTCAGTACACACGGTAAATTAACTGTTCGTTAGGACGAAAAACTCAATCTGAGAGTGAACAGATGTGTCCAGTCTCTTTGAAAATCAACAATAAAACAAATCAAATAAATAATATCTGCTATCGCTACACCTGGTATATAGAAATTTTCTTATGCTCCCAAGTTCAGACTCCAGCTCGACCAATAACGAATAAATATATATATATCACTAAATAAAAGAAATTTATCCCAATCGAAATCTAATTCAAAAACTTACTGTTTGACAATCTTCCTCCGTCACGTCGGGAAATTTCTTGATTTTCTCTATCTGTTTGGTCGCTACGTATCGTACCCGATAAACGAAATCGTTTTAGGTTGAAAGGCAATTAGCGTAGAGGGTAAATCTACCGTTTGTGTATCGAAGTAGGAGACAGTATCACCTCCTAACACAACGGTGAGAATTTCTACCTCTCGTACAGCTAACACTAAAACACTAGTTACCGTAGCAAGGGAAAACCTTTCCCTTCGCGCGTTCGGCCCCCGGTACCCACTGCCGCTCTTGATCTCTCTACACCGTTTTTTGTTTTCCCCCGATATTGATTTTGGGGTTTTTGTCGACTTGCAAAAAACAACTTTTGTTTTTTTGAATCGTGCTAGTTTATGTTATTGAAATCCTTGTTTTTAAAACAATCATTTTGCTTTGACCCAGTATTTCTCTCTTCTGTTTTGGCTTCGTATTTGTTTTATTAAACATAATGTGGGTCGTGTTTCCATTTAATATTATGATTCAAAATAAAATATGTTTTACCGTGTGTTCTGAAACTTTCTACAATAAAATTATTCTTCTGAATATCCGTATTTATTACAGTATGAAGGAAAGCCATATAATAAAAGAGCAGTAATGGGATCGTTATTATGAAGGTGTAACTGAAGAAGACCATGGATTTCATTATGTTTAGAGAAATTGTCCATTCCACTATCACAATGAAATTAGCATAAAAATTGAAAAACACTTAACGCACACAATGTAACTTTTAGAATCGTAGGTGAAGAACAAATTGAATGAAATTTGACGAAAGTACATTTTGGAGGATTCCTCTCCTTTCGGTAATCAAAGAAATTATAGCCTAACTTTTTTCAAAACTTTCTTAGAGGCAGTAATACGGTTCTCAAATTTTTTTAGCGAAATTAATAATTGAATATATTCATTTCGTTACTCTTGTAAAAATTCCGAATTCTGTGTAGTTCCGAAGGAAAAAATATTTCCTTTAATAATATTCCTAGTACTAGTTTAATAAAATTGTAATACAAAATTTAGTTGGCAGTGGAAACAAAGGCGAAATTTTCATTATGACGACTACCTTCATCAATTGACATTTTAAAATTAATTTGTCGGAACTGTCATTCTGTCAATTAACATATGACTTTGACGTGATTTTGACACCAAGTGTGATGATAGCCATTACATTCCAACTCATTTCAACTTTGGTTTGGGTGTTTAATAAGGTTTATTCCATGAAAATAAATTTTAACATCTATTTTAAGGAAATAAGATGTTTCTACCGTTCTCCACAATTTTTGTGTATTTGTCTGCTTCTCCAACTAGTTGATGTATCATTGTAGACATCGTTGGATCCATATAAACAGCAGTTTGCCCTACTAGTAATTTTCACTAATCAATAAATCACCTCTAAAAAATCGAAAAATCGTATATCCTTCAATACAAGTGCCCGTATTACCAACCCTAGGGAAGTCCTATTAAAAAAATTGAAGTTTAATTAGGTCAAATATAAATAAGTAGACACCTATTGGTAAAGTTTTTGATAATCTGGCTAAATCGTTTTCTTTACTTCTTCTTTTCCTCAATACTACCGGACTGTTTGCTAAGTATTTTAACTTTGACGAAACGCTCTGCATCGAACTATCCGAAAACTGTTTTTCCATTTTAGGCCGAATTGGACTCTCGGACTCATATTTTTCAGTGAAACTGCTATTCATATTTTCTATTTCCGGTTTAGTTTCTTCTTTGTTCAGAACAGATCGGTGTAGTTGCTGAAAATTCAAATAAAATTTATTTATACAGAAAATATGTACCTATAAACCAGTTAGTTTTCATCCAACATTTTTTTGTTCTAATAGTTTACTTGAAAATATTTTTTAATTCATTTAATAAGAAAAAATTCATAAAATTGGACATAAAATTGGATACCTCGTATTAAAATACAGGCTAATGCATCATTTTCTGCATACATCCAAAATTTACAATTTTTTGGCTAAACCCGCAAATTTTTTTACAAATGTTTAACATACTTCCATAAAAAATTCAATAATTCCAAAACTATGTCTTATATCGATTCCTTTCCTATGCCATTAAATAAAGGAAATATGTATCTTAATTACGGATACTGATGCATTCTTCCAATTTATTTTTGTAGAAAATATGTAGGGAGTAAAAATGTTTGTATAAAATTACCTTTAAAAAATTGTAGTAACTACGTCTATGCAATGGAAAGACTGAAACTGGTGAAAATCGAAAGAGGGTTCATAGTATTATTTAAAAAATACAGCAACTCTCCATCAATAGTACGAACTGAGTTATAAGACATCAAAATTGAATAGGTTTTTATAAATTATTCCCCTTCTTATGGATTGAAAATCTAACAAAACATTTTTCATTCCGATTTCGATGAAATTTCGCATAGGACAGTTTTTTGATACGAGTATTCCTAAAAATTTGTTAGGTGTTCGAACAAAAAATTATTTTGCATACAAAATTAAGAAAAAATTCGAAATTTGGAGATAATTGGGGACAATTTAACTCATGTATAAAAAATCGCATATGCCACAGTGCAATTGTCACTTTGACAGCGGCAAAAGTTAGCTTTAACTTTTACAGCGAAAAATACACTAGTGGTTTTTTCACTTATTCATTTGTTCATCAATTATCGCGGTGTTTATTTTTATTGTTTCATTCATAGAGTTTGCATTGATATGTTTCCAAATGTCTCATTCATTAAATTGTCCTGCCGAATTACACTCGAGGTTTGTATTGATATTGAGTAAATTTGTGTTGTTCAAATTCTAAACTGTTTCCTTTAGCAATTTGACTCGAATAACCTAACCTAACCTAAAAACACTCCACCTTCAGTGTCGTATTTTTAATAGTTGACAGTCATTCTCGTCAAATTGCTAGGAAAGAGTTTCTCATTAAACAAGCCAAATTTACCCGATAAAATACAAACCACTTGTGCAATTATAAGTGAGAATTTGAAAAGAATTGAAAATTGCAAAAATCTTGAATAACTCTCTAAAAATTCGAAAGCTGAACAATTAGAAAATATTGAAAATAGAGAAAAGAGCCAATGATAATAAAAGGACCATGTGGCTAAAATGGTCGTTGATAAGAGGCGTCCTTTCGCCCACATTTTGGAACCTAGTAATTGACAAACTAATATCCCTATTAAATGATGAGGGCTTTCTAGCAATTGGGTATAGTCCATTGAAATGTTACATGTTCTTTACATTTTTCAGAAGACGCAATTTTATTTTTGGTATATGTGTGGGGGTCAATAGAAGCTTAACCCCAAGTTTGTGGGGTTGCCGTCCTTGTCCACCCCATCTTGGGGTGCAAACACCTTTTTCACGATATCTCGGAAACTATCCGTCCTACAAAAATTTCATGGGGACATAATTTGTAGCAAATCGCTTTGCCTACAAACATATTTATATAACTTTTTGCCCTAAAGTTAAAATTAAAGAAGTTATAAGCAAAAAAGGGAGAAAATTATTTCTATGAAAAGTTTCTTTTTTGCTCTTTTACTTTTTTTATACATTTTAACAAAAAAATTACCTCAGACCAATCTTGTTGACGGTCTTAGAGGAAAATTTTTGTTTATAATTTTTTTTAATTTCATTCAATTAAAACGCTGTTATAGCGCTTTAAAGTTGACCCGGTTAGTCAATGCTTATGAGAATCAGATCAAAACGAAATGTTTAACTTAGTTTTATGATCTTTATTTACCGTAAATACAATCTTAAAACATTTTTGTTAAATCCCTACCTACAACTTTACTTATTCATTGCTAACTCTTTTCCCCGCCACCTATGAGTTAGAGTCTATAGGCGCGTTTTTTTACGTGGTATCCCCAGTAGGCCTACTCCACAGATATCTTGCCGATGAGGTAATCCTCGACATAATCATATTTTCAGTCAGTTATTTGGTAGATATTCTATTCTACTTTTCTTTGATGGTCCAGGCTGTGGCTCAGAATGTAATCCAACATTGAATGTGAAGGTTTGGGGAATGACAGGAGTTAAAATTGGGGTCATAGTTGGAAATTCATCATCGAATTCATTTTCTTCCATTAACTTTGATATCTCCATGATGTTGGTGCATGTTTCGCCAGAACAATGGAGGCATACTGTAGAGCATTTGAGGCCTGCTTTTTTGCAGCCACACATGCTTCCACAATTTCCTTTGCATCTGCAGAAAATTAATTTCATGGAATAAGGGGGTGCTGGAGGCTTGGAAGCTTGTATTGGCATCCAAATGTTTGCATGCTTTTTCCAGCCCCAATCTTCAGGATTTTAATATCTTCCGAGCCACTACTGGACCTGGTGATAAACTCGAAGACTGTGAAAACGAGCTGCATCTTGTGTTGGAGGAGAATATTAATTTAGTTTTGCTGGGGAGGTACTGTCAAAAGTCCAATCTATGAAGCAAAAAATGAGGAGTGCACCACAGTGATGCGATTCAGAAGTAGAGTGCATCAAACTTAGAGTACAGAATGAAGAGGGGTGAAACCAAATATCCATAGTTACTTCTACATTATTAGAGTTAGGGCATTAACAAAGTTACTCATCGATTTGAGACGGAATTTTATCTAATCGAACATGTTTCGAGTGGGAGATAGGCTGAAATTGTATTTTTGGAGAATTGCGAAAAATGCAATATTTTCCATACTATATTTCAGGTACATATTTGCCGGAAAATATTTTTTCTTTAAAAAATTCTGAAATTATGAGGGATTAAGCTCCTTGATGCGATACATCGACTGGTGTTGTCCATTGTTCGATGAGATCAATGTTTCAAATCTTCGCAGAAGATTTAGATCAATAGAAAACATGCCTTCATATAAAAAATCGCACAGACCAAAATAATGACAATATTCACTTAATTTTGCTAGGAAAGTACTGTTAAAAGTCCAATCTCTGAAGCAAAAAATCAGGAGTGCACCACAATGATGCGATTCAGGAGTAAAGTGCGTCAAACTTAAGTACAGAATGAAAAGGGGTGAAGCCAAATAACCATCGTTACTCATAAATTAATAGAATTAGGACAAAATATATTTTTGGAGAATTCCGAAAAATGCAATATTTTACATAGTTCAGGTACATATTTGCCGGAAAATATTTTTCCCCTCAAAAAATACAAAAATACTGAAAATATGAGGAATGGGGTTCCTTGATGCGAGAAGTCGACTGGTATTGTCCATTTTTCAATAAGATCAATGTTTCAAATTTTAGGAGAGGATTTAGATCAATAGAAAACATGCCTTGATATAAAAAATCGCACAGACCAAAATAATGAGGTCCAATCTATGAATCAAGAAATCAGTAGTGCAACACAATGATGCGATTCAGAAGTAGAGTGCGTCAAACTTAGAGTACAGAATGAAGAGAGGTGAAATCAAAAATCCATAGTTACTCATAAATTAATAGAGTTAGGACAATAACAAAGTCTCCCATCGATTTGAAACCCAATTTTAACCAATCTAACATGTTTCGAGTGAAGGATAGGCCAAAAATGTTTTTTTGGATAATTTCGAAAAATGCAATATTATCCATACATATTTGCCGGAAAATATTTTTCCTCTCCAAAAATACTGAAATTATGAGTAATGGGGTTCTTTGATGCGACAAATCAACTGGTGTTGTCCATTTATCGATGCGATCAATGTTTCATATTTTAGATTAATAGTGAACGTGCCTTCATATAAAAAATCGCATAGACCAAAATAATGAGAATATTTAATTAATATTCTAGGAAGGTACTGTCAAAGGTCCAATCTATGAAGCAAAAATTGAGGAGTTCAACACAATGATGTGATTCAGAAGTAGAGTACAGAATGAAGAGGGGTGAAATGAAATATCCATAGTTACTCATAAATTAAGAGAGTTAGGACATTAACAAAGTCACCCATCGATTTCAGACGAAATTTTATCTAATCGAACATGTTTCGAGTGAAAGATAGGCTTAAAATTTATTTTTGGATAATTGCGAAAAATGCAATATTTTCCATAGTACAGGAACATATTTGATATAAAATATTTTTCCTCTCAAAAAATACTGAAATTATGAGGAATGGGGCTCTTTGATGCGACAAATCGACTGGTGTTGTCCATTTTTCGATGAGATCAATGTTTCCAATTTCGGCAGTGGATTTAGATTAATAGAAAACATGAATTCATATAAGAAATCGCATAGACCAAAATAATGAGAATATTTATTTATTATTCTAGGAAAGTACTGTCAAAGGTCCAATATCCATAGTCACTCATAAATTGATAGAGTTAGGATATTAACAAAGTCACCCATCGATTTGAGACGGAATTTTATCTAATCGACCATGTTTCAAGTGAAAGATAGGCTTAAATTGTATTTTTGGAGGATTGCGAAAATGCAATATTTTCCATACTATAGTTCAGGTACATATTTAAAAGAAAATATTTTTCCTCTCAAAAAATAAACGGTTTCAAAGATTGAAACTAACTTTTCCGCATCTGTTGCCCTGAACAATATTCTGTCATAAAATTGTTACTTGTATACACTTCGGGGGAAATATCGTGCAAACAAACCGAAATTTCTCCAAAAATAATCAAAAATTTAGTATATCTGGATTTATAGGATCCTCTATACTCGTTCTAGTCAACTGAAAATCAATACGGTACATCTGTGAGACAGCTTGAACAATATTCAATCATAAAATTGATCAATCGTATTCTCTCTGGAGGCTGTATCGTGATAAGAAACTGAAAATTCTCCAAAAATGACAAAAAATTGGTACTTCGAGTACCATAGCACCCGTGGTACTGGCTTAAGTGAGCTGAATATCCAATCATATAATTGGTCACTTGTATATACTCCGGAGGCTGTATCGTGCTAACAAACTGAAACTTCTCCAAAAATGACTAAAATATGGTACCTAAAGTACTGTAGCACCTGTTGTATTAGCTCTGGTGAGCTGAAAATCAATATGGTTCACCAGTCAGATGATATTCAATCATAAAATTGGTGACTTATTGAACAACGGAGGCTGTATCGTGCTAAAAAACTGAAATTTCTCAAAAAAAGACAAAATGTCTTGCTTCAAGTACCATAGCACGCGTTGTACTGGCTCTGGTGAGCTGAAAATCAATAGGGTTATCTGTGACATGTCCTTAACAATATTCGATCATAAAATTGGTGACTTATTGTACTCCGAAGGCTGTATCGTACTAACAAGACATGTAAGGAAAAGTGACCGACGACAACGACGACGACGACGGCATAAACTCGGAATTTTTTTTCTAAAAACCATTTTTTCGTGTTGTTGTTGATGGAAAACGTAAAAATAACAAAAAAAATTTCAAAATTTCAACTTATTTTGGGGCAAACCAATACTTTTTTCGCATATAGATAGGTTGGGCGGAAAAGTAATACTGAAATTATGAGGAATGGGGTTCTTTGATGCGACAAATCGATTGGTGATGTCCATTTTTTGATGAGATCAATGTTTTAAATTTTAGCGGAGGACTTAGATTAGTAGAATACATGCCTTTATATAAAAAATCGCAAAGACCAAAATAATGAGAGTTTCTATTTAATATTCTAGGAAATTACTGTCAAAAGTCCAATCTATCAAGCAAAAAATCGGGAGTGCACCACAATGATGCGATTCAGAAGTAGAGTGCGTCAAACTTAAAGTACAGAATGAAGAGAGGCGAAATCTAATATCCATAGTTACTCATAAATTAATAGAGTTAGGACATTAACAAAGTCACTCATCGATTTGAGACGAAATTTTATCTAATCGAACATGTTTCGAGTGAAAGATAGGCTTAAATAGTATTTTTGAAGAATTGCGAAAATTGCAATATTTGATAGAAAATATTTTTCCTCTCAATAAATACTGAAATTATTAGGAATGGGGTTCATTGATTCGACAAATCTACTGGTGTTTTCCATTCTTCGATAAGATCAATGATTCAAATTTTGGCAGAGGATTTAGATTAATAGAAAATATGCCTTCACATAAACAATTGCATAGACCAAAAAAATGAGAATATTTATTTAATATTCTAGGAAAGACCTCTCAAAGGTCCAATCTATTAAGCAAAAAATCAGGAGTGCACCACAATTATGCGATTCGGAAGTAGAGTGCATCAAACTTAGAGTCCAGAATGAAGAGGGGTGAAATCAAATATCCGTAGTTACTCATAAATTAACAAAGTAACCCATCGATTTAATACGAAGTTTTATCTAATCGAAGATATTTCAAGGGAAAGATAGGCTTAAATTGTATTTTTGGAGAATTGTGAAAATGCAATATTTTCCATACTATAGTTCAGGAACATATTTGGTACAAAATATTTTTCTCTCAAAAAATACTGAAATTATGAGGAATGGGGTTCTTTGACGAGACAAATCGACTGGTGTTGTCCATTTTTCGATGAGATCAATGTTTCAAATTTTGGCGGAGGATTTAGATTAATAGAAAACATGCCTTCATATAAAAAATAGCAGGTACATATTTGATAGAAAATCTTTTTCCTCTCAAAAAATACTAAAATTATAAGTAATGGGGTTCTTTGATGCGACAAATCGACTGGTGTTGTCCATTTTTCGATGAGATCAATGTTTCAAATTTTAGCGGAGGCTATAGATTAATAGAAAACATGCCATGATATAAGAAATCGTATAGACCAAAATAATGAGAATATTTATTTAATATTCTAGAAAAGTACTGTCAAATGTCCAATATATGAAGCAAAAAATCAGGAGTGCACCACAGTGATGCGATTCAGAAGCACAGTGCGTCAAACTTAGAGTACAGAATGAAGAGGTGTGAAATCAAATATTGACAGTTACTCATAAATTAATAGAGTTAGGACATTACCATAGTCACCCATCGATTTGAGAGAGAATTTTATCTAATCGAACAGGTTTCGAGTGAAAGATAGGCTTAAATTGTATTTTTGGAGAATTGCGAAGATGAAATATTTTCCATACAGGTACATATTTGATAGAAAATCTTTTTCCTCTCGAAAAATACTGGAATTATGAGAAATGGGGCTCTTTAATGCGACAAATCGACTGGTTGTCCATTTTTCGATGGGATCAATGTTTCAAATTTTGGCGGAGGATTTAGATTAAGAGGAAACATGCCTTCATATGAAAAACCGCATAGACCAAAATAGGGAGAATATTTATTTAATATCCTAGGAAAAACTGTCAAAGGTCCAATCTATGAAGCAAAAAATCAGGAGTGCACCACAATGATGTCATTCGGAAGTAGAGTGCGTCAAACTTAGAGTACAGAATGAAGAAGGGTGAAATCCAATATCCATAGTTACTCATAAATTAATAGAGTTAGGACATTAACAAAGTCACCCATCGATTTGAAACGAAATTTTATTTTTATCTAATCGAACATGTTTCAAGTGAAAGATAGGCTTAAATTGTATTTTTGGAGAATTGCGAAAATGCAATATTTTCCGTACTATATATAGTTCAGGTACATATTTGATAGAAGATATTTTTCCTTTCAAAAAATACTGAAATTATGAAGAATGGGGTTCATTGTAGCGACAAATCGACTGGTGTTATCAATTTTTCGATGAGATATAGATTAATAGAAAACATGCCTTTATATAATAAATCCCATAGACCGAAATAATGAGAATATTTATTTAGTATTCTAGGAAAGTACTGTCACAGATCCAACCTATGAAGAAAAAAAATCAGGAGTGCACCACAGTGACGCGATTCATAAGTACACTGCGTCAAACTTAGAGTACAGAATGAAGAGGGGTGAAAAATCAAATATCTATATTTAACAAAGTCACCCATCGATTTGAGACGAAATTTTATCTAATCGAACATGTTTCGAGTGAAAGAGAGGCTTAAAATATATTGTTACGAAACAGCACACTAGTATAGTTCCTGAATACGACTCTGTCTAAGCCATGTATGAAAGTAAAAATTATGGCGGATGCGCAGGGATTTCGGATTTCTTAGAACTGTTTACGATTGTGACTATCTTATCTAGACAGTTTTTGTGACCAGTCTTATCTAGAAAATGTCAGAGCCAATTGTTTTTGTGTGAGCTGCAATCTAGAATTATCTAGTAAAAAAGGCACTTGTATATAAAAGGACCGACCATGGAGAGTTTTGTTTAGTATATAAAGTGATCTCGATAAATAAACAAGAATACACCGAAATAGCGGACAGTAAAGTGTTGATATAAAATAATTATTAAGGTTGTGTGTATATAAATTAAATTTAAGTGAATAGTTAAGTGTATATAAATTAAGTGTTAGTGAGTAGTTCAGTGTTCAAATTAATTAGTAAGTAGCTATACCGTATGTTTAAAGTTTATCCCACCCGAAATAAAAACGTTTTAATAAATAAAAAAAGCATTACAATACTATAACTAACAATCGTTAAAATGCATTTAATAATTTTATAATTATCAAATACATCTCACACATAAGACCAGACAATTAACATTACCTTATATCTCGTTTTATTAACAAGACTTAGTATTTTAACTTTCAAATAACATATTTACCCCATATTTTACTGAACTATAAGTATATTTTGAGACAGCAATTTTTTCGAACAGGCACGTGTCGACCAGCTATAAGCAACGTGCACTATTTAGTTGGTAAGCTAGCATCAAGTTAGAGTGTAGTGTGTGAGTGGTATTGATAAAAATAAACAAAATAATAATACCTTTCAGTCTTACTGCGCAACATAAGTTAAAGGGGATATAACATTACATTTCAGTACTATATGTTTTGCGCGTACTATATAATAATTATTCATTATGCTAAATTAGTCAGGGTTCTCTGCAATAGATGGCGATACCAGTCAATAATTAATTCAATTAGATTCTGTTGAAACAAGTAAATGAAATGATATTCTGCTATTCAGATAGTTGTAGATTATCGTCTACTACCTCAAATACGTTTTTAATCAGTAAACATTGCGCTCCCGCCATAATTTAATAAATTTTTCAATATTTTTGAAAAGAAATTTTTTTTTCAATTCTCAGCTGTTTGTTCAGTTTAATGCTGGTGTCAAAAGAAGGATAGGAGCTTGCTTGATAATATTCTGCAATTCAAACAGTTGTGGATTATCACTACTACCTCAAAAAAATTTTTTATCGGTAAAAATTGCGCTCCCGCCATTTTAAAAAAAAAATATTTAAATGATATTTTTGTAAAGTAATTCTTTTTTCAATTATCAGCTGTTTGTTCGTCTTGATGGTGGTGTCAAAAGAAGGAAAGGCGATTGCTCCATAATATTCTGCTAATCAGACAGTGGTTGATAAACGTCTACAACCTCAAAACTTTTTTTTCGGTAAAAATATCGCTCCCGCCATAATTTGAAAAAAATATTTACATGATATTTTTGAAAAGTAATTTTTTTTTCAATTCTTAGCTGTTTGTTCAGCTTGATGCTGATGTCGAATGAAGGATAGGAGTTTGCTTGATAATATTCTGCTATTCAGACAGTTGTATATTATCGTGTACTGCTTCAAAAACGTTTTTAATCTGTAAAAACTTTCTTTGGTACGACAAATCGACTGGTGTTGTCCATTTGTCGATGTGATCAATTGTTCATATTTTAGCAGAAGATTTAAATCGAAAGAAAACATGCCATCATATAAAAAATCGCAAAGACCAAAATAATGAGATTATTAATTTAATTTTCTAGGAGAGTACTGTCAAAGGTCAAATTTATGGAGAAAAAAGTCAGGAGTGCACCAAAATGATGTGATTCAGAAGTAGAGTGCGTCAAACTTAAAGTACCGAATGAAGAGGGGTGGAATCAAATAACCATAGTTACTCAAAAATTAATAGAGTTAGGACATTAACATAGTCACCAATCGATTTGAGACGAAGTTTTATCTAATCAAACATGTTTCGAATGGAAGATAAGCCAAAAATGTATTTTTGGAGAATTGCGAAAAATGCAATATATTCCAAACTATTTATCCTTTCAAAAAATACTGAAAATATGAGGAATGGGGTTCTCTGATGCGACAAATCGAATGTTGTTGTCCATTTTTTGATGAGATCAATGTTTCAAATTTTAACCGAGGGTTAAATTAAAAGAAAACATGCCTTCATATAAAAAATCACACCAAAATATTAAGATTATCCATTTAATTTTCTAGGAAAGTACTGTCAAAGGTCCAATCTATGAAAAAAAAATCAGGAGTGCCCCACAATGATGCGATTCAGAAGTAAAGTGCGTCAAACTTAGAGTACTGAATGAAAAGGGGTGAAATCAAATATCCATCGTTACTAAAAATGAATAGAGTTGAAACATTAACAATGTCACCCACCAATTTGAGACGAAATTTTATTCAATCGAACATGTTTCGAGAGGAAGTTTGTCCAAAAATTTATTTTTGAAGAATTGCGACAAATGCCAAAAAATATTTTTTCTCTCGAAAAATACTGAAATTATGAGGTATGTGGTTCTATGATGCAACAAATCGACTGGTGTTGTCCATTTTTCGATGAGATCAATGTTTCAAATTTTAGCAGAGGGTTTAAATTCAAAGAAAATATTCTTTCATATAAAAAATCGCACACACGAAAATAATGAGATTATTTATTAAATTTCCTAGGAAAGTACAGTCAAATATACAATATATGAGGAAAAAAGTCAGGAGTGCATCACAATGCTGCGACTCAGAAGTAGAGTTCGCCAAACTTAGAGTACCGAATGAAGAGGGGTGAAATGAAATATCCATAGTTACTAAAAAATTTATTTAGTTAGGCCATTATCAAAGTTACCCATCGATTTGACACGGAATATTATCCAATCGAACATGTTTCGAGAAGAAGATAGGCCTAAAATGTTTTTTTGGAGAATTGCGAAAAATGGACATATTTGCGGGAAAATATTTTTCCTCTAAAAAAATATTGAATTTATGAGGAATGGGGTTCTTTGATTCGACAAATCGACTGAGATTGTCCTCTTTTCGATGAGATCAATGTTTCAAATTTTAGCAGAAGAATTAAATTAAAAGAAAACATGCCTTCATATAAAAAATCGCACAGACCAGAATAATGAGAATATTCATTTGATTTTCTAGAAAAGTACTGTCGAGGGTCCTATCTATGAAGAAAAGAATTAGGAGTGCACCACAATGATGCGATTCAGAAGTAGAGTGCCTCATACTTAGAGTCCGTATGAAGAGGGGTGAAATCAAATATCCATAGTTACTCAAAAATTAATAGTGTTAGGACATTAACAAAGTCACCCATTGAATTGAGTTGAAATTGATGAAATTAACTGTCTCGACCCTTACTTCGTGGAATATGCTCATATTAGTGTTTTTAAATGAAACTCACGGTCTCTAGTTAATTTCACAATATAATAAAAGTTATTGAAAATTCTAAAAAATTGACAATTGTTTCGATAAATCAATATCATAGTCAGAATGACAGAAGTTACATTTCATTTTATGCCTTCCTGATGTTTAGTAGTTATTTTTGGCTAGACCAAGAAGTAACCTAACTTGTGATTGGCTTAATATATGTTTATAGAAAAAAAAAGAAGATGTGATATTACAAATATTGAAGCTGAGATATTATTAGCCCTATGGTGATATCCTGGATATCATTCTTCCAATTAAGATCAGTATAACTGTGCAATGATATAGAAAACCAGGAAAACTATATCTGTTGATCTTTACAATTATCACTTAAGAAGACAGTTTATTAGTGGAGAACTCCCTAGATTTAACTGTTCATTGACAACTTCATATTGTGGGTTTCTTAAATGTCTTCTAATTTCCAGTTCTTCAAGGAAATCCAGTTCTTGTTTCTTTTCACAAATATGCAGCACTTCTAGTTCTGTGTTAGGTGTCAATGAATGATTGGTGTCAAGTAGATGTTTTGCGTAGTAGGATTTATCTGGTTGTTTTAATCTGTATGCTCGTAAGTGCTCACTGTATTGTATATCAAAATTCCTAAGGGTCTGACCCAAATAGACAGCATTACATTCTGGACATTTGAGTTTATATATACCTGACTTCTTTAATAGTGGTATTTTTGTTTTTAAATTTAACTATTAAAGAAGTCAGGTATATATAAACTCAAATGTCCAGAATGTTATGCTGTCTATTTGGGTCAGACCGCTAGGAATCTGTATGCTCGTAAGTGCTCACTGTATCGTATTTCAAATACGATACAGTGAGCACTTACGAGCATACAGATTAAAACAACCAGATAAATCCAACTACGCAAAACATCTACTTGACACCAATCATTCATTGACACCTAACACAGAACTAGAAGTGCTGCATATTTGTGAAAAGAAACAAGAACTGGATTTCCTTGAAGAACTGGAAATTAGAAGACATTTAAGAAACCCACAATATGAACTTGTCAATGAACAGTTAAATCTAGGGAGTTCTCCACTAATAAACTGTCTTCTTAAGTGATAATTGTAAAGATCAGCAGATATAGTTTTCCTGGTTTTCTATATCATTGCACAGTTATACTGATCTTAATTGGAAAAATGATATCCAGGATATCACCATAGGGCTAATAATATCTAAGCTTCAATATTTGTAATATCACATCTTCTTCTTTTTTCTATAAACATATATTAAGCCAATCACAAGTTAGGTCACTTCTTGGTCTAGCCAAAAATAACTACTAAACATCAGGAAGGCATAAAATGAAATGTAACTTCTGTCATTCTGACGATGATATTGATTTATCGAAACAATTGTCAATTTTTTAGAATTTTCAATAACTTTTATTATATTGTGAAATTAACTAGAGACCGTGAGTTTCATTTAAAAACACTAATATGAGCATATTCCACGAAGTAAGGGTCGAGACAGTTAATTTCATCAATTTCAACTTAATTCAATGGGTGACTTTGTTAATGTCCTAACACTATTAATTTTTGAGTAACTATGGATATTTGATTTCACCCCTCTTCATTCGGACTCTAAGTATGAGGCACTCTACTTCTGAATCGCATCATTGTGGTGCGCTCCTAATTCTTTTCTTCATAGATAGGACCCTCGACAGTACTTTTCTAGAAAATCAAATGAATATTCTCATTATTCTGGTCTGTGCGATTTTTTATATGAAGGCATGTTTTCTTTTAATTTAATTCTTCTGCTAAAATTTGAAACATTGATCTCATCGAAAAGAGGACAATCTCAGTCGATTTGTCGAATCAAAGAACCCCATTCCTCATAAATTCAATATTTTTTTAGAGGAAAAATATTTTCCCGCAAATATGTCCATTTTTCGCAATTCTCCAAAAAAACATTTTAGGCCTATCTTCTTCTCGAAACATGTTCGATTGGATAATATTCCGTGTCAAATCGATGGGTAACTTTGATAATGGCGTAACTAAATAAATTTTTTAGTAACTATGGATATTTCATTTCACCCCTCTTCATTCGGCACTCTAAGTTTGGCGTACTTTACTTCTGAGTCGCAGCATTGTGATGCACTCCTGACTTTTTTCCTCATATATTGTATATTTGACTGTACTTTCCTAGGAAATTTAATAAATAATCTCATCATTTTCGTGTGTGCGATTTTTTATTTGAAAGAATATTTTCTTTGAATTTAAACCCTCTGCTAAAATTTGAAACATTGATCTCATCGAAAAATGGACAACACCAGTCGATTTGTTGCATCATAGAACCACATACCTCATAATTTCAGTATTTTTCGAGAGAAAAAATATTTTTTGGCAAATTTGTACCTGGAAAATGGGAAATATTGCATTTGTCGCAATTCTTCAAAAATAAATTTTTGGACAAACTACCTCTCGAAACATGTTCGATTGAATAAAATTTCGTCTCAAATCGGTGGGTGACATTGTTAATGTTTCAACTCTATTCATTTTTAGTAACGATGGATATTTGATTTCACCCCTTTTCATTCAGTACTCTAAGTTTGACGCACTTTACTTCTGAATCGCATCATTGTGGGGCACTCCTGATTTTTTTTTCATAGATTGGACCTTTGACAGTACTTTCCTAGAAAATTAAATGGATAATCTTAATATTTTGGTGTGATTTTTTATATGAAGGCATGTTTTCTTTTAATTTAACCCTCGGTTAAAATTTGAAACATTGATCTCATCAAAAAATGGACAACAACATTCGATTTGTCGCATCAGAGAACCCCATTCCTCATATTTTCAGTATTTTTTGAAAGGATAATTAGTTTGGAAAATATTGCATTTTTCGCAATTCTCCAAAAATACATTTTTGGCATATCTTCCATTCGAAACATGTTTGATTAGATAAAACTTCGTCTCAAATCGATTGGTGACTATGTTAATGTCCTAACTCTATTAATTTTTGAGTAACTATGGTTATTTGATTCCACCCCTCTCCATTCGGTACTTTAAGTTTGACGCACTCTACTTCTGAATCACGTCATTTTGGTGCACTCCTGACTTTTTTTCTCCATAAATTTGACCTTTGACAGTACTCTCCTAGAAAATTAAATTAATAATCTCATTATTTTGGTCTTTGCGATTTCTTATATGATGGCATGTTTTCTTTCGATTTAAATCTTCTGCTAAAATATGAACAATTGATCACATCATTCTGACGATGATATTGATTTATCGAAACAATTGTCAATTTTTTAGAATTTTCAATAACTTTTATTATATTGTGAAATTAACTAGAGACCGTGAGTTTCATTTAAAAACACTAATATGAGTTGAGATTATATATAATCGAACATGTTTAGAGTGAAAGATAGGCCACAGATGTATTTTTGTAGAATTGCGAAAAATGCAATATTTTCCATACTATAGTTCAGGTACATATTTAATAGAAAATATTTTTCCTCTCAATAAATAGTGAAATTATGAGGAATGGGGTTCATTGATGCGACAAATCTACTGGCGTTTTCTGTGGTGGTTACTTAGTAAGGGTCCCTCGTCTACTGGATGTTTACCATAAAGGCATATTATTATGGAGGAAACCCCTTAACATGCAACCTGTGTTCGGGAACAGAATAAACAACGACACATTTATAAAATCACTGGGTTCAAGTTTAATACATTTAAAAATACACTACTATAAATATCAAACGACTTATTCGAAGTATTAATAACAATAATAATAATCTCATCCTGGTTCGTTCACATCCATTATATAGGAAACATAGTTGTGTTTTTCTGCACAGCTGACCTCCGTACATGTCTGTTTATAAAATAACAAAAACAATCTTTCCTTGGTGAATAACATTGAGTATGGTCGGCCGATGCTCCTTAAATACTATAATTAATATTAGATTAAATATTATTATTTCTAAGGTAGTGTCCTTTTGTCTTTAATGTCTTTTAGGGATCACTACATCACCCCCTCTTGGAAGAGAAAAATTATCATTTTAATTTTTCGATAACACTTATATCTAAAACTGTTTTAATGAATGTTTTTTGTTTTGTCTTTGTTTAGTAAACACTACTTGTTCGTTTATCAACACACTTCACTTATTTACAATTGTTTCCTCTCATTGTATACAAACAATCGATTCTTATGAACGGTCTGTTTTTTTTCTGGAGATGTAATCTCACAATTTACCCCCTTGACTCCCGTTATTTTAAACGGACCTAGATAATGTGAATCAAATTTGTTTCTTGCTTCATTTTTTAGAATAACTACTTCCCCTACTTTAAAATTTACGGGTGAAGAAACATTTTCGCTATTATTAACTCTACTTAATTTATTATTTATTAAAAACTGTCTGGCCCTTTCATTAGCGTATTTTAATTTATATCATAATTCATTATCATATTTTTCAAGATTGTAACACGGTTCAATTTTTGCGTTTAAAAATTCTGGCAAATTGGGTTTTCTCCCATACAATAACTCAAAAGGAGTGTATCCGTGATACGTATTTGGTGTTGTATTATAACAATATGCGAACATTCTTACAAACTCACACCAATTATCCCTAGAATCTTTGATAAAATTCCTAAATTTCTTATATATTCGTTAAATGTTCGATGTAATCTTTCGCAACTGCCTATTGTTTCGTGGTGGTATGCTGTTGAAAAATTATGTTTTATATTCAATAGTTCTGCTAAATTCTTCATTATTTCGTTCTTATATTCCGTCCCTTGATCTGTTCTTATTTCTTTCATCAATCCGTAATTTGGTATAAAGTTGTCGAAAATTGCTTTTGCTATTGTGTGTGCTCCTTTATTCTGAACTGGTATCATAACTGCGTACTTAGTTAATTCGCATAATATCGTAATGCAATAACGATTTCCGTTGTTACTCTCTACAAACGGGCCTATTGTGTCTATGTAAATAATATCAAACGGTTTTATAGATGTATCTGTTATAACAAATTTTTCTTTGTGACTGGGCTTTGCCTTATTCACTTGACATTTATGACAATTTTTTACGTATTTCCTTACGTCTTTCTCCATGTTTTTCCACTTGAAATTTGCTCTTAGTTTCTTTAATAACCTATTATCTACTACATGTCCCCCAAACAATGGATCATTGTGGTATCTTTCTAATATTTTTTGGATCTCTTCTTTCTGCTGTACCGTTTTTGGTACGTCGCATATACATACATGAATACTTTTTAACCTTTGATTTCCTATTTCTATAAATTCTTCTACTGTGCACTTTTTAAATATATCATCATTTGTATATATTTTCATTCTTTTTACTTCATTTCTTACCGATAGCTCTTCAAGCTTTTCCAACGTTCGTCCTAGGTCGAAGTTGTGTAAGCCGGTATTTAAGGCTTCACTAAATTTCAATTTGTTTTTGATCCGAATGCTCATCCTAAGCGAGATACGGTTATTTTCAAAGTGTAAAATTGGTAATTTATGTGCCTCAAGGTTATTTAAAACTTTTACTACTGCTGGTTTTTGTATTCTTACTTCTTTTGTTTCCAGTTTATTCCTTTGATCCTTTGCTGTTTGTACGTTTTCTTTTTGCGTTTGTGCTCTTGTGATTGCCAAGACATGTGAATTATTTATTTATAAATCCTTAAGTTCTTCAATGGATATTCTCGATATACTGTCCGCGTAATTTTCTATTCCTTTTACATACTGTATTTCAAAATCGTATTCTTCCAAATCGATCAAATTTCACGTTTTTCCTAGACAATTTGTTTACCTCTTAGTTGATTAAAACTTTTATCGCTGAAAATTTTATCCAAAATTTTCGGATCAGTTTCGTTATTTTCCTTAAACGTTGATTTGTTCCATCCTGTATGTATTTCCAATTTATTCTTCCTTTCTTCTAGTTCTTTTAAACTGTACATGTTGTCATTAATCATTAATGTATTTTCAATTATCTTAGCTTTAGCTCCACTTTCTCTCGCCTGTTTCATGTATCTAATTAGTTGTTTTTTCTGTTCCAATATATCTTTTGGATAATCTTCATCAATGTATATTTTTGTTCCTTTTAGTTTATCCGTTCCGTTCAAAGTCTCTACTTTCTTATTCACATCTTTCATCATTATTAATACTGGTCTATTTTTGTTACTGGTTTTGTTTCCTAATCTTTTACATTTCAAAATATCTGTTTTAACATCTACTGTGTTATTAACCTTGTTCATTACATCTTCTAATTTGTTTACTTGTTGTTCCTCATCTTCTTCGTTTTCTTCTTCTATACCATGTATTATTAAATTTTTCTCTCTAAAATTTTTCTGAGTATCTGTCATGTTTCCTTGCAAAAATTCTGTTTTTTCTTTTAGTTCCTTATTTTCCATCCTTAAATCGTAGTTTTATTTCTTTAACTACGCTATTTGTCTACTCATTTCTTCAATTTTCTCTTCTATCTTGTATATTCTCACGTTATTGTCGACTCGATTATTGTAATTTCCATTATTATTGTATTTACTATATTTATTAAAATTTTCGTATCTGCCGTAGTTGTTTCCTTGATGTCTAAATGTTCCCCTTGAATGATTACCATTATAACATCCTCTGTTGATTCCTCTCCGATGGTTATTCCTAAAGTCAAAGTTTGATTTACTGAAGAAATTCCTGTTATGTTTCATATGTAAGACGTGTTGTTGTCCTACTATACCTTCTACTGAAACCAATTTTGATAATACTTCTTGTGTTGTCTCTAAACTTCCCGCTGCAATTATCGTTTTGCTTGCATCCGTTGCGGCATTCATAGTCACTGCCTTAATCGTTGCTTCTTTCGTATATTTCTCAGCTAGTCGTTCAGGCATCCCTTCCGATATGTATGCTGCCTGTAATCTTTCCGCCAGTTTCTCTATTTCTGTTGTATATTGTGTTACATCCTTTCCGTTCTGTCTTATTTTACAAAGTTTCGCTAGGAGAAGGCTTGGATTGTCTCCTCTTATCCCTGCTTTAAGTTTATCTTTGATGTCTGCAATGGAGTTTTCCGTTGTGATTAAGCTTCTAGCTTTTCCTGTTAATCTCGTCTTTATCAATAGGATAGGATTTTCCTCATTACCATTCGTGTTTGTCTGTAGTAAATCCAATGAGTCTAAGAATGACTGTAATTTACTTGCTTCGCCGTTAAACTCATTCGGTAAAACTTTACTCGCAAAATTAAAAAATATTATATTGTGAAATTAACTAGAGACCGTGAGTTTCATTTAAAAACACTAATATGAGTTGAGATTATATATAATCGAACATGTTTAGAGTGAAAGATAGGCCACAGATGTATTTTTGTAGAATTGCGAAAAATGCAATATTTTCCATACTATAGTTCAGGTACATATTTAATAGAAAATATTTTTCCTCTCAATAAATAGTGAAATTATGAGGAATGGGGTTCATTGATGCGACAAATCTACTGGCGTTTTCTGTGGTGGTTACTTAGTAAGGGTCCCTCGTCTACTGGATGTTTACCATAAAGGCATATTATTATGGAGGAAACCATGCAACCTGTGTTCGGGAACAGAATAAACAACGACACATTTATAAAATCACTGGGTTCAAGTTTAATACATTTAAAAATACACTACTATAAATATCAAACGACTTATTCGAAGTATTAATAACAATAATAATAATCTCATCCTGGTTCGTTCACATCCATTATATAGGAAACATAGTTGTGTTTTTCTGCACAGCTGACCTCCGTACATGTCTGTTTATAAAATAACAAAAACAATATTTCCTTGGTGAATGACATTGAGTATGGTCGGCCGATGCTCCTTAAATACTATAATTAATATTAGATTAAATATTATTATTTCTAAGGTAGTGTCCTTTTGTCTTTAATGTCTTTTAGGGATCACTACATTTCCATTCCTCGATAAGATCTATGATTCAAACTTTGGTAGAGGATTTAGATTAATAGTAAACATGCCTTCACATAAAAAATTGCATAGGACCAGAATAATGGGAATATTTATCTAATATTCTAGGAAAGAACTCTCAAAGGTCCAATCTATTAAGCAAAAAATCAGGAGTGCACCACAATGATGCGATTCGCATATTTCAGGTACAAATTTGCCGGAAAATATTTTTCCTCTCAAAATATCATGAATTTATGAGGAATGGGATTCTTTGATGCAACAAATCGACTGGTGTTGTCCGTTTTTCGATGAGATCAAAGTTTCAAATTTCAGCAGAGGATTTGAATTAAAAAAAAACATGCCTTCATATAAAAAATCGCACAGACCAAAATAATGAGAATAGTTATTTAATTTCCAAGGAAAATAATGTGAAAGGTCCAATCTATGAAGAAAAAAATCAGGAGTAAATATCAATGATGCGATTCAGAAGTAGAGTGCGTCGAACTTAGAGTACCGAATGAAGTGGGGTGAAATCAAATATCCATATTTACTCAAGAATTAATAGAGTAAGGGCATCAACAAATTCAGTCATCGATTCGAGATGAGATTCTATCTAATGGAACATATTTCGAGAGAAAGATAGATTGGACCTTTGACTGTACTCTCCGCAATTCTCCAAAAATACGTTTTTGGCCCATCTTTTTCACGAAACATGTTCGATTAGATAAAATTTCGTCTCAAATCGATGGGTGACTTTGTTAATGTCCTAACTCTATTAATTTATGAGTAACTATGGATATTTGATTTCACCCCTCTTCATTCTGTACTCTAAGTTTGACGCACTCTAATTCTGAATCGCATCATTGTGGTGCACTCCTGATTTTTTGTTTCAAAGATTGGACCTTTGACAGTACTTTCATAGAAAATTAAATGAATATTTTCGTTATTTTGGTCTGCCGATAATTTGCATTTCTTCGCACTCTATGCGTGATAAACACTTGTAAATTCTTGTAAGGCAACGTATAAAACCATTGTACTCCAATAAATTCTTTATTCTAATATCCGAATCGGCCGGTTTGTCCAGTAATTACCGCAAAAAAATAAATGAATAAAAACTTGAATGTTCAACTGATAGCGCTCAAATTCTAATCTTGTATTAAGACTTTTATGATACACCTATACGGGATATATTTCAGAATAAAATAATATCTACTGGGTGTTTGTGTTTCTATAGCACTGACTATATTATGTAGACCTATAATAGTTCTGTCATTCAAAACCTTTTAGTATTTATTTCTGATAGACTCAACAGTCAGGTTTTCCTGTCATATAATGATGTGAAGAAGAGATAGCAGCATAATATGTGAAGTCTGATTTCTTACTCTAGGTCACGGCTAAAAGTTTTACACAATGTAATCAAAATTGAATCAATTTATGGCACCGATTTACCCCTTCATTGTTAATAGAATAAATAAGAATTTATTATATAATTAATTGATTCATGAGGAGAATAATATTGTTTTCAATTTTCTGTGAATGTTTTCAGCGTATGTGTGGCATGGATCGGAATTATAAACTTGCTACCAAACCGGTTACTTGAACATAACCTTCTTTCGAAAACTTACACAAATTCCATTAATCGGCAGCGCAAGGATTTTTAATCGTAGCCCAACAAATGCGAAACTGGTCTCAGAATCACCATTCTGCCTACGCACTCATTATCGATATAGTAGTCCATGGAATTACTCAAGTCGAACGGTATTCGTTATGTTTGTAAAACTTTTCATGCAAAATTATATCATGTTATTATAGAGCAGTTCATTCTGTTATTACTGAAGTATAAGAACGTTTTCCTAATAATGAATAACATGTGTCAAATCTCGCATAACTTCTAATTAATTTTCGTAATTTATATAATTTGGCATACCAATATACAGAGTGTTTTAAGATGGTTGCTAGTTTAGATAGAACACTGGAAAATAAGTTGGATTTGCCCAGTAAACATTTTTCGTAACGTCATTTTCAAGATACAGGGTATTAAAAAAATTATTCACGTTTTGTACGATTATGTCAAAACTACTGGCAACATTGTAATGAAATTTCGTACGTAGATGACACCACAGATAACCCACAGATAGATGAGACACTGATTGTGGCGCCATCTAATGAGCCTGTCGACTAAACAATAGAATGAAGTTGAAAATATTTCTGTAATTTTAGGTTTTGGAGATATATTCAAACTCAATGTATTTTAATGATTTTATTCCAAAAGAACCTTTTTTAGTCCATCATTTGACATTTCATTCAATTTAACTCAATAATGATTAGATGTTGAGTTAAATTAAATGAAATATCAAATGATGGACTATAAATGGTTATTACATTGGAATAAATAAAACAGTAATTATATAAACAGTTTATTTATTTTGGTATGAAAATACACAACAAATAATTTCATTCACAAAGTACTTTTCTAAACAAACAGAATGACAATAAATGAACTATAATGTAAAAACAATGCAATAATTAAAAAATAATTTGAATACATACATTCTAGATTGGAGTATCATTAGATTCTTAAATGATGTTAAATTAAGATGAAAGTAGAAAATTATTTATGATAAGTTTATATTAATTTATTTATTTATAATTACATTCGTATAAACACACAGAGCTTGACAAACTGCTGGAGTATAACTGCTACTTACTTAATCAATAAAAGTGTTAGAAATGAGTAGTTAACTACTATTTTTGGCAACTTTCTGTGGAAGAAAACATTTGAGTACAATTACTGTGAATGTTACAACGAAAGTAATTAAAATATTTTTAAAGGAAAAGTTGTTAAACACTGCCCAGCTCTGTAAATACAAAGTGCCAAGTAATTACATATAAGAATGCTAAACAGCACTTGTAACTGTACAATATTCAAAACAATATATCTAACATTTCATTTCCACTTAAAACACATCTTTATTTCTTTACTGGAAGTATTAAATAGGTCTATATCACAAGCTTAAACCTAGTATATTGCATATTTGTATATTTCTACATTTAAAAGCATTCCGTTCTTATGAAACCATCGCATAAGGCAGTTTTCTGCAGCTCCTGGCAGTCAATGATTGTTAAAATGTTTCTTAAGGGCTCCTTAAAATCTCACCGTCTTTTGGAAGTCCTTTCTCGTTTCTGGTTGAGGTTCTACAAGTAAACACACAAAATAACAAAAATACATAAGTAAACACACAAATATGTTTGAAAATGTATGTCAACAAAAGAAAACAAAATGCACTTACTATTGAAATAATAAGTTTACACATGTTTTTGTACTAAGCCAAAAAAATATCAAAAAATGTTTGAATGTTTAATTTTTTTTTGTTTTTTATGAATTCCTTTTTTTGGAGCTTTCGATTTTTTTTGGTTTTTAATTATTTTTTGATTTACTAACTTTTTTATTTTTTCTCTTTATTGCATATTTTGGATTTTTGGTTACCACTAGACCAAATACTTAGACGTAATGCCTCAACAAAAGTTAATACTCACTTTCATTTCCCATAAATTGTCATACCATGGGCTATATATCAAAATCGGCAAGGGGTCAATACCTTCCATCCCATAGCTGGTGGAGGAAATAGCTATAATATAAAATGAAACCCAGATTATCATTTCTTCAATGGGTACATTTTAAAATGGAATTGTCTGAGTATGGTGTACACACTAGATATAAATTGAGTGTATGAAAAGAGGAGTACTGAGTGTGTAATTTTATTAAAATTCCAGCTAAGCGCCTTTCAGCCATTAGGTCATTCTCAAAGCTGTCGACAAGAGAAAAACATACAACAGGTACAATGTACATACAATGAAATAACATGTTTGATGTTACATCATTATTTAAGTAACATTTTTTAAAATTACCCTATAAAGACGGTGTACACACATATCATTTAGTTGATAATTTCAAATTAGACGTTTCGTTATGTGAATTACAATTGTACACGCTCTTTATAGAGATATTTTAACAAATTTTACTTAAATAATTATTGAACATTGAACATTTTATTTCATTATATGTAGCAGTTACAGGGTTTGATGTTTTTGACACCTTCAGTATGTGTTTTTTCTTGACGAGAGCTTTCAGAATGGTCTAATGGCTGAAAGCGATTAGCTGGAATTTTAATAAAATTACACACTCAGTACTCGTCTTTTCACTCACTCAATTTACATTTTAAAATGTCCAAAATTATAGCATGCTATATTGAATACAATAAACTTACCATCAATTTTTGTTAATTTCCAATCATATGGGAAGGCAATTCAAACTGTCTTAATAACGCTTCTTCGTCTTTCTCAAATCTATAGAAACAGTGTTTTTGAAAATGAAGGGATCATATCCTTCATCGTTTCCTCGTCGACAAATTTAATGATTTATTACCACTGGTTTTCAGCCATATTAATTTTATCTTTCTGGGTTGGAGGCACAAAACTGTAAAAAGAAATATTTACTTTATTAATGCATCAATTTTCTGTTTTGCTAATGTAAAAAACAACCATGATCTCTATAGTTGTCGATTAAATTAGTAAAAATTCTGTGTTTTATAAAAATAAAGATAATGGTTGTTAATTGTGAAAGAAAAAATGCTCAAATATTTTTAATAAAAGTTACCGAGTACACCACTTATTAGACTCCTTCAGAATACACTTTGACATTGTCTTTTCAATTAATAACAATAAAGCAACGAAACAACAGATAAATATTACACTATAGCAATTAAAAAATACATCAAAATACCGTAACCTCGTAATAACCTCTACACTTGAACTAAGATATGATAACAGTATAACATATAACATGTGGGGACGAGCAATATGATATCGCGCATACGCTGTAATAAAAATCAATAGAATTTAGGTCTGTTCTAACCAACACAAAAACCGTAATATTACGATACAAACCCAGTTGACATGCTGATTAGGTAATATAATAAGTCTGTGTAATTTACATCAAATTTGCTACGTTACTGAGATTGTACGGTAATTAAACTGTATTTACTTCGGTTGGAACAAACCTTTTGATTACTAGCGACGTTACAGTTTTCGTTAATTTTTTGGAATTTTCTACGGATTTTAGTTACTCTATAGATGGCACGGTCTGCAGTGTCCCTAGCCTGGTTGACACAATGTATAAGTTTGTTTTTATGTCCGTCTCTCATAGAGGGCACTAGTAGCACGCTTCGTACCTAGTAGTTTTGAACATAAAGTGAGGAAGGATAATTTCGGCCGATTGTCCAAAAATTTTTGACTAGAAACATCTTTTACTGTTACTTGCTAACGTGCCGAATGGTCCCCACTTTTCCCTACTAGAAGAAATACTTGAAGACGTTCCCATAACAACAAACAATAACATAATGTAATGTTTTTCTTATTTATTTAGACAATAAACGGGTGGGATAAATTTTAAACACTCGGTATGGCTACTTACTAATTTATTGAACCACTAACTCACTAACACTTAATTTATATTAACTGTATATTCACTCAAACTAATTTATATAAACACTTTATATTCACTTATTTACTGTTTAACTCACGATGTCAAATTATAAACTAACTAACTCTTCCTGATCAGTCCCCTTATATACTAGTGCCTTTTGTACCAGAGAATTCCGGGCTGCGGCTTATACACACAAATCATTTTTCTGGCCTTTTCTAGATAACTTTGGTCACAAAAACCAGTTCTAGATAAGATAGTCTCAATCGTAAACAGTTTTTTATAACTGCGTATCCGCCATAGTTTTAACTATTATACCTGGCTTAGACAGGGTCGGTTTTAGGGACTATACTAGTGTGCTGTTTCGTAACATTACCCCCTCCTTAAATGGAAGTTTCTCCTGGAACTTTTGTGTAGCCGAGACTGGATGTTTGAATCGGCAACTGGCCCCATTTCTACATTTTCCGATCTTATGGAAATAGCAGGGCACCGTCTTCATCGGATACTGATAACGGGGGTTGTAGCTGCAAATTAATATCTGGACACCGGTATCTTGAAAGATAATCTCTACCATGTTGCTGATGATTCGCCAATCCAACTGGTTACTCGCTATCTTAGGCATAGCCAGTTTCTTCACGTTGGATTCCAACACATGGTCTCGGAGGTTTCGAAGTGCTTCCCACACATCGCGGTAGGTAGATCGATCTTGGAATTCATTTTTAGTTACCACGTAGAAGACGTACCGCGAATTATGTTTCAGTTTCAGTGTCTTGCCAGGGGCTGGAATCTGGTCTTCAAGTTTTTCTAATTGCTCGAACTTCTTTCGAAAGACGGTTGCCAACCCTCGTGCGTTCTTGATACGGGCGGGGATGTTGTATGCCAGTGAATAATCTTCCGGGAGAGTGAACAAATCTTGTTGTTGTTCCGAAGTGACTCCTTATCTAGCTTTCCCGGTACCTCCATACGCGCCCATAAATTCATCGAAGGTGGGGTCAGACACATCTCGAATAAGGTTTACTCCTTCCACTATGTCATGGTCTCCTTCGAATGGCGCTAGTCGGTTTCGGTGAACTACTTTTGGTTTTCCGTTGGGGATCTTGCTTATGCGATATAGAACATCATTGATCCTTTTCTTGATTAAGTATGGACCTTCTCAGGATTTTTGTAATTTCGTAGAAAATCCTTTTCTACTCGTCGAGTTGTGTAACCATACTTTGTCTCCTTCTTTAAAACCGCCTACTGTTCGAACTAATTCATGATTATCGTCCAGCCTTCTTCTGAATTGGATCACGTAGTTTTCGCCTGATATATCTTCTCCAGGCCGACTGCCAAATTCCAGGTCACAAAGAAGCCTCATTTCACGTCCAAACAGGATTTTCGCAGGTGTTTCACCCGTGGACTCATTGACGGCAGATCGATAAGCCAATGCGAATAGGGAGAGATACTGGTCCCAATCTCTCTGATGGCTGGATACTACTTTGGACAGGTATTTTCCAATAGTCCTGTTCATTCTCTCGACCATTCCATCTGACTGTGGATGTAATGCTGTTGTTCTGGTCTTCTTCATTCCCAGCTTGTCGCAAATCTCCTGGAATAGATGGCTTTCAAAATTTCTTCCCTGGTCACTGTGGACTTCCTAGGGCACTCCATATCGGCTGATGAATGCCTTCACCAATACATCCGCGACAGTTGTGGCCTCTTGGTTCGGGATAGCGTAAATTTCCACCCACTTTGTGAAATAATCCATTACAACCAGTATGTACTTGCTACCATTTTCTGTCGTCGGAAATGGTCCAGCGATATCTAAAGCAATCCTTTCGAAAGGGCTTCCAACATTATGCTGTTTCATAGGTGCCTTTCTCTTGCGATGTGGTCCATTACTCGTAGCACAAGTCGTACATTTCTTACACCAGTTCTTCACATCGTCGGAGCTGTTCATCCAATAAAACCTTTCACGGACTCGCTGAAGGGTTTTCTTCACTCCCAGATGACCTCCCGATGGACTGTCGTGTAACTTCTTCAGTACCTCAGCTACTCTTGTTCTCGGGATAACTAGCTGTCTCCTCATTACAGAACCATCATCGTTTTCAAGGACTCTTTTCAACAGCCCTTCTTCCAGGACAAGGGAGTCCCACTGAGCCCAATATGCCTTGAGTGTCGGTGAAAATCTTGACACTTCTTGCCAGGTAGGTCGCCGATCTTCTTCCTTCCATTGCCGGATCATCCTCACGTGAGGATCATTCTCCTGATCTTCTCTGATCCTGGTGGGTGACCATTCCTCGTTGACTACTGTAATTATTGAAACTGCAACTTCCTTAGATTTCGACTTGTTGCATTGTGAATAGTCTACAGGGCATGGCCGTCTAGGTAAGGAGTTGGCTTTTTGGTGATTCACATTAGCTGGATGTTCACCCCTGTCTGATTTCCCCTGTGTCTAGAGTTCTTGGGTTACAGGAGTCTTGGGGAGCTTAGACGGACTGCGTACGTGCTCTAGCTCACCACACTTCCGGCATTTGATCTTCTTCGGCCTCTTGTCTGCCACACCTTCCAACAAGTTGACGATCTGATCAAGTTGGTCATCGATATCTTCTTCCTGCATGGTTCTACCTTTGTTGTACCGCGAGCTCTTCTTGGCTGCTTTGCATTTAAGAGGTTCTTGGTTTACAGGAGTCGTAGGACGCTTACACGAAATGCGTGCATGCTCTAGCTCGCCACAATTACAGCACCTGATTTTCTTCGGCTTCTTGTCTACCATACCTTTCAACAAGTTGACGATCTGGTCAAGTCTGTCATCGTCACCTTCTTCGTGTATGGTCCTATCTTTGTTGTATCCCGAAGCCATCGTGGCTGCTTCATATTCAAGAGCAGCAGTCAATGCATCGGCCAATGTTTTAGGATGGGCTAATCGAAGCGTCTTCTCCATATCGTGGTCACATAAGCCGTCAATAAAGGCCTGGATGCCTAAACATTCCATCATGTTCTCTGGTGCTGATGGATAAGCAAATCGAACTAGTCGGGCAATATCCATTTCATACTCTTGAAGGGGTTCGTCACGTTTCCGCCTTCGGTTCTTCAGCTGGAATCTGTACAACTGTTCCAAATGTTCATGACCGTACCGCATGTCCAACCTCTTCTTCAGCTGCTCGAAATCGTCCGTTTCTTCCGGAGGTATCGTCTGAAGTACATCTAAGGCATCTCCGCGAAGCGCGATGGTTAAGTTCACTGCCTTCTCTCTATCGGACCAATTATTCACTCTAGCGGCTGCTTCAAATTGTTTCACATAATTGGTCCACGACATTTTTCCATCGAACGCTATGGCCTTGACTCGGGTAAAACTGCCAATGTCTTCAAACTTAGATACTGTTTCTGGCTTGCAAGGTTTCGTTTGCTCGGTCTTCTTTTCTTCCTCTGGCGTGCCTCGCGTTCTTGAATCGGCAATCTTTTCCTCTAACTCCTTGATTTTCTCGTCTATCGTTGTAATCTTATTCTCGATTTTCTCGTCCATTGTTGACATTTTAGTCTCGATTTTCTCGTCCATCGTTGACATCTTATCCTCGATTTCAGATTTTAGGGTCGAAATTTCATTTTCAACGTCAGCGGCAATGTCGTTTTTCATTAATAAGATATCGGCAGATATATCGTTCTTCAAAGTAGAAATCTTCTCGTCCATGTTCTCTTCCATGGCAGAAATCTTCTCGTCCATGTTCTCTTCCATGGCAGAAATCTTCTCGTCCATGTTAGCAGAAATATTAGCAGAAATCTTCTCTTCCATGATAGAAATCTTCTCGTCCATGTTAGCCGAAATATCATTCTTCATAGTAGAAATCTTCTCGTCCATGTTAGCCGAAATATCATTCTTCATAGTAGAAATCTTCTCGTCCATGTTCTCTTCCACTTTAAGTCTTTCTACTAATTCGCTTTTTTTTCCGGACGTTTCCAACTCACGATCTTCCAATTCTGTTCTTAGTTCCGCCACTTTGAGGTCACATAGTCTCTTGGCCATTTTTGCGTAGCAATTTATTTATATTACCCCACACCTGACACCAATGTAATGTTTTTCTTATTTATTTAGACAATAAACGGGTGGGGTAAATTTTAAACACTCGGTATGGCTACTTACTAATTTATTCAAACACTAACTCCCTAACACTTAATTTATGTATACTTAACTAATCACTTAATTATTAATTTATATTAACTGTATATTCACTCAAACTAATTTATATAAACACTTTATATTCACTTATTTACTGTTTAACTCACGATGTCAAATTATAAACTAACTAACTCTTCCTGATCAGTCCTCTTATATACTAGTGCCTTTTGTACTAGAGAATTCCGGGCTGCGGCTTATACACACAAATCATTTTTCTGGCCTTCTCTAGATAACTCTGGTCACAAAAACCAGTTCTAGATAAGATAGTCTCAGTCGTAAACAGTTTTTTATAACTGCGTATCCGCCATAATTTTAACTATTATACCTGGCTTAGACAGGGTCGGTTTTAGGGACTATACCAGTGTGCTGTTTCGTAACAATAATTTTGGCCCTTCGTAATCGGATTCAGCAGAAAATAAAAAAAATACTTTAGGCGCACTGTCTAAAAAAAGAATCAAGGAGTAGACAAATAAAACTTTAAGTTCGTTCCAATTCTTTTATCCAAATTAAACATATCACTATATTCCTGTATGTCGTTGGAGTTTTGCTTTAAATTTACAATGCCTGACAACGTGCAAAGTCTGGGTGAATTTAGCTAAATCGAATTTAAGTTGTTGGTAAAAAGACGCGCAGCTATTAACGCCCAGGCGTCCTACGTGTGAAGTTTCTTACGCGATTTCGAATATAACGGGTACTGCTAAAAGGACGGAAATAGGTTCTAAAGAATCAGCGCGATAAGTTACCTATCTATTGTGAAAATTTCATCAAAATCGGTTCAGTAACAAAGAAGTTATTAGCGAGCGAAGGTTAAAACTTGTCTCTGCATAGACGTGCGTGAAGATGAGCTTTAAAATAGGCGCCCGCTTGGCTGCAAAAGCCACATTATTTGATTCCGATGCAGAAAATACTTGTAGTAAATCGATTTTCGGTATCAATTATAAAAATGCAAATTGTTATGGAGTAATTCAAAAATTATTAGGAAACACCGCCTGCGTTTTATGGGATGTTGATAAAAGAAAAATGAATATCGAATTAATATTTCTTGAAGGTAATACCTACTATACTGATAAATCTAAAAATTTGTTCCGACTCTACTTGACACTTTTTTGCAGCATAAAAATATCCAGCCCGATTCTATGGCTGTAGAAAGTATACAGCAGCCCTCTACTTCTAGTAATACCGAGGAACCTTTATAAGTGAGTCATCAAATACTTCTTCTGAAACCGAAAGTGATTATGAAGATGTCTATAATACACAACGTAATGTTTTACCGAGAGATGAAAAAACTAGTAGTATTATTGTACATGAAACCATATGGGAGCTCGGGGAAGTAAGAATTGATCATTATAAAGATAGAAAATTCAAACTAAATGTAGTTGATGTTACTGCAATGAATGAATTAGATTTTTGGCTAACGATGTTCCCTGGTGAAAATATTGACTCTTTCCTAGAAGCTACCAATTCTGACCTCATGCGAGAAGATACAAAGACCTGCTCTAAAACACAATTTTTCAAAGTTATCGGACTTATATATGCCATGAGCACATTTGTATTACCAAATAGACGTGATTACTGGCCTACCAAAGAGAACAATAGCTTATTCCCTCCACCAGCTTTCCGAGTCCGATTCGGGATGGGTTACCATAGATTTGAGCGTATACTACAAGCCTTTTGTTTCGTCACTGAAGACACTGCGGTTACTGATAAATGGAGATGCAAAAGACCTTTTGTCAATATGTTACAAACCAAATGGAATGACATTTTTTCTCCTGGTTATAAAGTATGTATTGATGAATATATGTTCTCTTGGTAAGGGAGAGGTAATCACCATCCAGAGGGCTTACCAGCTGTTATCAAAATCGCCCGTAAACCCAAAGGTGTTGGATATGAGTGCAAAACACTAGCCGATGTTCAAACCAATATAATAATAAGACTAGAAATAAATGAAGGAAAAATGCTATGGCTGGGAAAAGTGGCAAAGGAGTAGAGAATGGGGCACTTTGGACTGGGAACTTTTTGTGACGTCACATGACCACGCCCTCTGACCTTGACCTACTTTTCGTGACCTTGACCTATTTTTGAAGACTTTGGCCCGGGCCAAAGTGCCCAAAATTTCGTGACCTCGACCTACTTTTCGTGTCCTTGACCTAGTTTGGGGGGGCTTTGGCCCATGTCAAAGGTCAATGACCTAACATAGCAAACCCCACGAAAAGTAGGTCAAGGTCACGAAAACTAGGTTAAAGGTCAATGACCTAACATAGCGTGGGAACTTTTGTGACGTCACATGACCACGCCCTATGACGTCACATGACCACGCCCTTTGACGTAGCTGTCATTTGTCACATGTGTCATCTGTCATCTGTCAAATGTGTCAACAGTCATGTGTTCTGTACCATATGTCATAAGTGTCGTGTCATCTGTCAACAGTCATATCCATCTTATGTTCTGTGTCGACTCTCATGTGTTCCATGACGATGTTTCGTATGTGTCATCTGTCAACCCCGCCACGTGTGCCAACTGTCAAATGTGTCGTATGCCCCATCTGTTCTGTGATTTAATATTCTCCATGATTTGTCTATGTGCCGTATGTGCGTTCCGTCGTATGTGTCATCCGTCAAATGTCTCATCTGTCATATGTGACGTATGGTAATCCGTCAAATGTCTCATCTGTCATATGTGACGTGTGTGCCGTATGTGTCATCCGTCAAATCCTTACCATCTATCGTCGTCAACCTACATTATCCACCAGGTGTCGGTAATACAGTTACCTTGTCTTGCCATCTGTCGTCGTCGTCATAAAAATGCCATAACGGCACTATCATATATCTATCTGTTATCCACCGGGATGCCAAAACGGCTGTGGGTGGTTGGGGTAGCAAAGACAGACAGGCCGTAAAAGACACATTTCAACGTTCTGCGAGGGTCCTAAAGGCATTTGCCCATATCTCTGTTATTATTTGTCGGATTGGAGTTTAATAAACGCCATTATGGATGTGCAAAAAAAAGATGCCATCAGGGCACTAGCACATATCTCTGCCATTATTGGTCAGATTTTTATGGATCAAAAGACATTATGATTGTTAGATTATTATCGTATACAGGATGTGCAAAAATAAGATGGCATTAGGGCACTAGCACATATCTCTGCCATTATTGGTCAGATTTTTATGGAACGAAAGACATTATGATTGTTAGATTATTATCGTATACAGGATGTGTAAAAAGATGCCATTAGGGCACTAACGCATATCTCTACTATTATTGGTCAGATTTTTATGGTTCAAAAGACATTATGATTGTTAGATTATTGTCGCATACAGGATGTGCAAAAAAGATGCCATTAGGGCACTAGCACATATCTCTGCCATTATTGGTCAGATTTTTTATGGAACAAAAGACATTATGATTGTTAGATTATTATCGTATACAGGATGTGCAAAAAAGATGCCATCAGGGCGCTAGCACATATCTCTGCTTTTATTGGTCAGTTTTTTGATGGAACAAACGACATTATGATTGTTAGATCATTATCGTACATAGGATGTGCAAAAAAAGATGCCATTAGGGCACTAACGCATATCTCTGCTATTATTGGTCAGATTTTTATGGAACAAACGACATTATGATTGTTAGATCAAAAGACATCATGATTGTTAGATTATTATCGTTTACAGGATGTGCAAAAAAGATGCCATTAGGGCACTAACGCATATCTCTGTTATTATTGGTCAGATTTTTATGGAACATACGACATTATGATTGTTAGATTATTATCGTATACAGGATGTGCAAAAAAAGATGCCATCAGGGCACTAGCACATATCTCTGCCATTATTGGTCAGATTTTTATGGAACAAAAGACATTGTGATTGTTAGATTATTATCGTATATAGGATGTGCAAAAAAAATATGCCATTAGGGCACTAGCACATATCTCTGCCATTATTGGTCAGATTTTTATGGAACAAAAGACATTATGATTGTTAGATTATTGTCGTATACAGGATGTGCAAAAAGTTGCCATTTGGGCACTAGCACATATCCCATTTCGTGACAACATAATGCTTGTAAAGTTATGCGGCTTAGAGGACTGCGATGGAAATTCTTGACTTGTTAAAAAAGAAATATGTGGTTCGTTTAATAGTTATATACGTGGAAAGTTTGGCGAATTGGTTTCTGCAAAACACGGTGTTAAGGCTAAGCTGTCTTTCCTCTTACTAAGTAACAAAAACCGCTTGCCCTTGGAACAAGAGAAGTAGTCGGAGAAGATTTGTAAATTATTAAAAGGAAACATAAAGAACCTGTAGGCATTCCATACAAAGTAGAATTGGCGACCGTTAAACTCGATAGGCTACTTAAGGAAATACCAAATTTTTCGACAAACAACTTTAACTTTTGAATGCAAGAAGAGTACGAGGAAAGGTGCAACGTTATTTTAAACAACGATAAAACAGTTGGCATAGGTTGCCTCACTTGACTCACATCTAATCCAAGGTTTAAAATATACAACATATTTATTTGTCAAATAACCAGTCCTGGATTTAACAAAAGCATTGGAAACCATATTAAAGATATCGTCAACTGCCCAGACGCAAGATTAAAGGAAACTTTCTCTTCTGCATTGGCCAAGAAGCACGGCATTACCAGATTGGAACATTGTCTCTGTTCTCCTTTCTTCTTCTACAAATTTCTATATGGTTAACAGGGGAAGCTATTAAAGGTGCATGCAGAGAGAATGTAATTTATAACCTTCTTCCTTGCGTCGATTTATTTTAGTGGTAAATTTATTTGTATTCCCATCAACTTTCTTGTATTGCTGTTACACATATAAACATATTGCAGCATATTGTTAAACACAAGACAGCAACTGTTTTGCAGACTTTTTGACAACTTTCCCCACATTTTTGCAATCGACACAGAGTATAACGGAGAAATCTGGAAGTACAATTTACTATCTTGTAGCAGATTTATGTAATCTTCTAAAGGAGTATAGCCTTCTACATGGGAATTTCCAATAGAGTAGTTATACATCGTAGCTTCCAATCTGGTAATGCCGTACTTCTTGGCCAATGCAGAAGAGAAAGTTTCCTTTAATCTTGCGTCTGGGCAGTTGAAGATATCTATAATATGGTTTCCAATGCTTTTGTTAAATCCACGACTGGTTATCTGACAAATAAATTTGTTGTATATTTTAAACCTTGCATTAGATGTGAATCAAGTGAGGCAGTCTATGCCAACTGTTTTTATCGTTGTTTACAATAACGTTGCACCTTTCCTTGTACTCTTCTTGGATGCAAAAGTGAAAGTTGTTTGTCGGAAAATTTGGTATTTCTTTAAGTAGCCTATCGAGTTTAACGGTCGCCAATTATACTTTGTATGGAATGCCTACAGGTTCTTTATGTTTCCTTTTAATAATTTCCAAATCTTCTCCGACTACTTCTCTTGTTCCAAGGGCAAGCAGTTTTTGTTACTTAGTAGGAGGAAAGACTGCTCAGCCTTAACACCGTGTTTGGCAGAAACCAATTCGCCAAACTTTCCACTTATATAACTATTAAAAGAACCACATATTTCTTGTTTCAACAAGTTAAGAATTTCCGTTGCAGTCCTCTAAGGCGCATAACTTTACAAGCATTATGTTGTCACGAAATGGTTCTGTTATTGGTATAAGTCCATCTTCCAGCGCGTTTGTTCGACTTCAATCTGACCAATAATAGCTACTGCCCTAATGGCATCTTTTTTTATTTTTTCACATCCTGTATATGACAATAATCTAACAATCATAGTGTCTTTTGTTCCATAAAAATCTGACCAATAATAGCAAAGATATGCGTTAGTGCCCTAATGGCATATTTTTTTTGCACATCCTGTATACGATAATAATCTAATAATCATAATGTCTTTTGTTCCATAAAAATCTGACCAATAATAGCAGAGATATGCGTTAGTGCCCTAATGGCATCTTTTTTGCACATCCTGTATACGATAATAATCTAACAATCATATTGTCGCTTGTTCCATAAAAATCTGACCAATAATAGAAGAGATATGTGCTAGTGCCCTAATGGCATCTTTTTTGCACATCATGTATACGATAATATTCTAACAATCATAATGGCGTTTATTCGACTTGAATCCGACCAATAATAGCAGAGATATACGTTAGTGCCCTAATGGCATCTTTTTTGTACATTCTGTATACGATAATAATCTAACAATCATAGTGGCGTTTATTAGACTCCAATCCTACAAATAATAACAGAGATATGGGTAAATGCCTTTAGGACCTGCGCAGAACGTTGAAATGTGTCCTTATATATACATATATATACAAATCGAATTTAATATTTTCATTTTTCAAATGTGTAACCTTTAAGAGAATGCAATTACATTGAATAATTATCTGCATACATCATTTTATCTATTGCGTAAGATTCTCGCTTTGATTGCATCAACCGGACTTATTTTTTTTATATGCAATTACATTGAATAATTATCTGCATACATAATTTTATCTATTGCGTAAGACTCTCACTTTGATTACCTTGACGTACATCCTGTATACGATAATAATCTAACAAGCATAATGGCGTTTATTCGAATTGCGTTTTACAATTTTTATTTTCATTTTAAATAGTGTATTACCCATTTTACCCTAAAGTTTTTTACACATCCTGTATACGATAATAATCTAACAATCATAATAGCGTTTATTTGACTTCAATTCGACCAATAATAGCAGAGATATACGTTAGTGCCCTAATCGCATCTTTTTTGCACATCCTGTATACGATAATAATCTAACAATCATAATGGTGTTTATTCGAATTCAATCCGGCCAATAATAGCAGAGATATATGTTAGTGCTCTAATGGCATCTTTTTTTTGTACAACCTGTATACGATAATAATCTAACAATCATAATGACTCCAATCCGACAAATAATAACAGAGATATGGGCAAATGCCTTTAGTACGTGCGCAGAACGTTGAAATGTGTCTGTAACGGAAAACATGCGCAGTATACGGAAAAAGTAGCTTTGCTACCCCAGCCACCCACGGCCGTTTTGTCACCCCCGTGGATAACAGATAGATATATGTTAGTGCCGTTATGGCATCTTTATGACGACGACGACAGATGGCAAGACAAGGTAACTGTATTACCGACACCTGGTGGATAATGTAGGTTGACGACGATAGATGGCAAGGATTTGACGGATGACACATACGGCGCACACGTCACATATGTCAGATGAGACATTTGACGGATGACCATACGACGGAACGCACATACGGCACATAGACAAATCATGGAGCACATGAAATCACAGAACAGATGAGGCATACGACACATTTAACAGTGGACACACGTGGCGGGGGTTGACAGATGACACACGGAACACATGAGAGTCGACACAGAACATAAGATGGATATGACTGTTGACAGATGACACGACACACTTATGGCATATGGTACAGAACACATGACTGTTGACATATTTGATAGATGACAGATGACACAGATGACACACGTGACAGATGACACATTTGACATATGACACATGTGACAGATGACAGCTACGTCAGAGGGCGTGGTCATGTGACGTCATAGGGCGTGGTCATGTGACGTCACAAAAGTTCCCACGCTATGTTAGGTCATTGACCTTTGACCCGGGCCAAAGTCTTCCAAAAATAGGTCAAGGTCACGAAAAGTATGTCAAGGTCAGAGGGCGTGGTCATGTGATGTCACAAAAAGTTCCCAGTCTAATGTGCCCCATTCTCTACTCAAAGGGAGTTGGGTGCTGGAACAGCAAGAACATTGCGGTTGACTGATTATTATCACGGATCTGGACGTATTGTAGTCGGTGATATCTAGTTTGATTCTGTAAAAACAGCTGTGGAAATATCCCGTCGAGGCTTGTACTCTCTAGGAATGGTAAAGGTTGCAAATAGAAATTACCCAATCAAATACTTGAATGAAAATTGTCCTCAACAATGCGGTGCTACTGTGACATGTAAAACAAGAATCGATGACATTGAAATAGTTGCGGTTGCTTGGAGTGATGCTAAAACACACACATTTATTGGAACAAGTGGAACTACTCTTGAAGGCTCACCATGTGTAAAAGAGTGGATCAAAATGGTGAAAAATATACATTTGAGGTACCACGAATAAAACTTGTGGAATAATATTATGAAGGTTCTCCGTCTATTGATATTCACAATCATTTGCGACAAGCCGGGTTGGCACTGGAACAGAGTTGTCTTACACATAATTGGAAGCACAGATTATACGCTTCATTTCTTGGAATTATTGAAACGAATGCATATTTAGCGTGGAAATATTTCAAGAACGATCCTAAAATATGGCATGCCACTTTTACAAAGAATTTGGCTTATCAGATTTTAAACCATAACTGGGACGCGGAAAAAAATGTTGCAAATTCAAATATTAGGCTACAAACTGTACTAAGGGATCGGCAAAATCAACAACCCGGTAACATACCTACGTCATACCGTTTAGTTGCACTAAGCAGCATAGATGAAAGACAAAGTGTTCAACGCAAGTGTTCTCGTATTCACCACAAAGAACAAAAAATAAGTTACTTTTGTGAACCCTGTGGTCAAAACGCTATTTTTTGTTCTCCTACTACTGGGCGCAATTGTTTTGCGTATCACGTCTTACACGGAATACCGCAAAAATAATTGTTTTTTCTCATTTTTCTATTTATTCCAGAATTTAGTTTTTTTATTTATTTGAGAATTTAGATTTTTTATTTATTGGAGAATCTTTGTAGTTTTGAGAATTAACCTTTTGTTATTTTTAGTGAGATTTATTTTTGTCAAAAATAAGTTATCAATGGCGTACAAATAAAATAACTTTTAATTTATTCATTGATTTTTAATTGAAATTATTCCTGACGCCTATGGAAAATGTCGCGGTACTGCTGGAAGCTCATTGCGTCCTACTGGAACGACATTTAAATTAAAAAAGAGCGTCCTTCCGAAAGAACCAATTGGATTGTCCAACTGTCCTTCCGGAAATTGCTTCCGGCAGGACAGAGTGCAGGACGTTTTATCATTAAAAGAAGACAAACTCAATTTAAAACATTCGTTCACAATTTTTTTGATGTAGCCGGTGACCGCTCGACAAACGAATTCCATAAAACAAAAATAATTGATTTAGAAGCAAGTGTAGAACGATTTCGTACTATTTTAGCGATTTTTGACAATATACAGGGGGGAATCGAATTAATGAAAGAAGATGAGGAATTTCTAAATATTCAATGTGCAGAAAGAGAACAATTTGAACAAGTAAATTTTTGAAAATTTGAGGACCAATGGATGTATTGCAAATTATCATAATTATTTCAATGAATTGAAACACTGCAATGAATCTGATGCTATTATTAATAATAATGAGTCAACAAGTAATTCGACAAATGCAAGTAGGGCGCAACTGCAAGGAGTGAAGCTGCCCGAAATCAAGTGACCTGAGTTTTCCGGTCGGTATGAACTCTGGCTGGAGTTTAGAGATACATTCGATTCTTTGATAAATTAAAACTCAGTTTTAAGTGACATTCAAAAGTTTCACTACTTGCGCTCGGCCCTAGAAGGTACTGCTGCCCAAGTTATACGCGCTATTGAATTCTCGTCAAACAACTATGCAGATGCTTGGTGCACTCTATTACACAGATACAACAATGGCGGTGCACTGGTATACAATAATGTTAAATAAATGTTCGATATTCCACAAGTGACACATTAATCTTCGACAGAATTGAGACGTATGATGGATACTGTTGTGGTGGTTACTTAGCAAGTGCCCCTCGTATGTACTTCTTGAACCATAGAAACCATTCATCTTCGGGAAACACTTACCTCGTAAACCATTCTTTAGGGTTAAATAATAACATCGTTTTAAAAACTCACTGGGATAACATATACTTATAAACTACATATATAAATTACTGACCACAGAATACATACGTTTGTACTATTAACAACAATAATAATACTGAATCATCTTCAAAAGGAATGAACTATATATATATATATATATATATATATATATATATATATATATATATATATATGCACAGACTACAGTTTGGGTACGAAAACATCAACCCACACGACAGTTTGAGGACAAGTGGTCAGTTTCGGGACGGTCCCGAAACTTTTACCGTTCATCTTCCATACAGTTTGGGTACAATGTCCCCAAATTACAGTGTGGATAATTTATAGATTAGTTATCGTACATTTTCAGCCCAAATGTAACAGTGAATTTTAAGAAAATATATATGAACCACTGGATGTTGGATCCCATCAAATATATCATAAAAAATATAATGTTATAGTTGGAGTAGGGCTCTTGGGTCTAGCATACTTCCATATTTGATAAAAAAAATTTAAGGGCGGGAGTGGGGGTGACTTTGTGAAATACTTTGATTTGGTATTTTTTCACGGGAATGTATTGATGGATGATTATCTTTCATTTTATTCTAAATCAGTCATCCCCCACCCAACCACTAAGGGCGGGGGTGGGGGTGACTTTGTAAAATAGTAATAAAAATAAATTATTGAATTTGGAATCAAATTCTACGTAACCTTTTACGTATACGCCTAAAATTTCATCTTGATAAATTTTTTTTATAAAGGTATTCAAAAAAATTGTTATCAAAAAATTGATTATTCAATGGTGTAGGGCTCTCGGGTCTAGCATACTTCCATATTTGATAAAAGAAAATGTTTTACGGGAATGTATTGATGGATGATTATCTTTCATTTTAACCTAAATCAGTCATCCCCCACCCACCCCCTAAGGGCGGGGGTGGAGGTGATTTTGTAAAATAATCGTAAAAATGCTTTTTTGAATTTGGAATCAAATTCTACGTAATCTTTTACGTATACACCTAAAATTTCATTTTGACAACTTTTGTTTATAAAGATATGCAAGAAAAATGTTATCAAAAAATTGATTATTCAATGGTGTAGAGCTCTCGGGTCTAGCATACTTCCATATTTGATAAAAAAAAATTTCAAAGCAATGTATTGATGGATGATTATCTTCCATTTTAAACTGATTCAGTCATCCCCCACCCACCCCCTAAGGACGGGGGTGGGGGTGATTTTGTAAAATAGTCGTAAAAATGAATTTTTGAATTTGGAATCAAATTCTACGTAACCTTTTACGTATACGCCTCAAATTTCAGCTTGATAACTTTTTTTTTATAAAGGTATGCAAAAAAAATGTTATCAAAAAATTGATTATTCAATGGTGTTGGGCTCTCGGGTCTAGCATACTTCCATATTTGATAAAAGAAAATGTTTTACGGGAATATATTGATGGATGATTATCTTTAATTTTAACCTAAATCAGTCATCCCCCACCCACCCCCTAAGGGCGGGGGTGGAAGTGATTTTGTAAAATAGTCATAAAAACGCTTTTTTGAATTTGGTTTCAAATTCTACGTAATCTTTTACGTATACAACTAAAATTTCATTTTGACAACTTTTGTTTATAAAGATATGCAAGAAAAATGTTATCGAAAAATTGATTATTCAATGGTGTAGAGCTCTCGGGTCTAGCATACGTCCATATTTGATAAAAAAAATTTCACGGAAATGTATTGTTGGATGATTATCTTCCATTTTAACCTAAATCAGTCATCCTCCACCCACCCCCTAAGGGCGGCGGTGGGGGTGACTTTGTAAATTAGTCGTAAAAATCGATTATTTTTAAAAAAGATGAAATCCCAACAACGTCATGGTTTTCATAGAATTTCTTTATGAAAATTTAGGAACGGACATAAAAAAATTCAAGGAAAACGATGACGTCGTTGGAATTTCATTATTTACAAAAATAAGTGTATCCACCCCCCAAAAAAAACACCCCCGAGGGGGAATTTCTTTTGAATGTGTTTTTTTGAGATTTCACGCATCGTATATTCCCTATCCCGAAAATGAAGTCTCCATGTCTTCCGGTTTTTTTATAACAGAGTGTCCCCAGATCTAAAATCATCACATTTTCTCTGAAAGTCAATACCTGAGAAAAATTTCAAATTCAAGATAAGATTATGAAAATTCAGGACCGTACATAAAAAAATTCTATGAAAACGATGGCGTCGTTGGAATTTCATTTTTTCGAAAGATAATCAATTTTTACGACTATTTTACAAACTCACCCCCACCCTCGCCCTTAGGGGGTGGCTCGAGAATAACTCATTTAGGAAGTTTGCTAGACCCGAGAGCTCTACACCATTGAATAATCAATTTTTTGATAAAATTTTTTTGCATAACTTTGCATAACAAGATGAAATTTTAGGTCTATACGTAAAAAATTTGTACGACTATTTTACATAGTCACCCCCACCCCCGCCCTTAGGGGTTGGGTGGGGGATGACTGATTTAGGTTAAAATGGAAGATAATCATCCATCAATACATTGCCGTGACTTTTTTTATAAAATATGGAAGTATGCTAGACCCAAGAGCCCTACTCCAACCTGCAAAGTTGTATATATAAGAGTTTATCTAAATGCTTTATGGGAAATTGCTGTTTAGAGTGCTAAGAATAAATTTTTCAAATGTTGTCCCTGACTAAGATTTTCAAGAAACACTATTACAAAAATAAAAAAATCGCTAACTTCAAAAATAGTGAAATTAAACAAAATGTGTCATTTAACTTCTTAATTGTAATGCTTGTAAATAAAAATAAAATTAACAAACAATATAGATTTAATATTATGATGTAACATTTAAAATATCAACAGGATAAACTAAAGAAAAAATGGAATACTATATAATTATTGTATACAATACAGCCAAGTCAAATTGTTTTGTATATGAATCAATAATGTAAACCCTTCTCACAGATAACAATAATCGTAAAATTGCATAATCTTCGCTTCAATTCAAAGTTAAATTATATAGGTACATTAAGATATTATATTTATAGTAGGTATAAACCAACTACAAATTAGAATAAATCGTGGGATAAATTAAAAAATATTACCACAATTTTTTGTCCCTGACTTTATTTTTGTACGACTACCAAAATTTTCCGAAAGAAATCGGTGAAGTACCAGATTTGGTATTATATTTCTCGAATTTCCACACTCTGCATACTCATTTATTTCCTGACATTACACACGCTTTATTAAACATTTTATACTTAAATTTGCCTATAAGGGACTGATTAACCAAATAAAAAACGGCCACTTGTTATGTTAAATTTTGGACTACAAAAAGTCGTGGCCTTGTTCTTGCGTCCAACCTTCTGCAGAATACACGGAAGCGCATTTCGCTTTTACTTCGATTTTCGAATGCATTGAGTCGCACTCCATTTCCGTTAGACCAGTTTTATAAAACTTATGATCTATTTGGCTTAGAGTAGGATAACTTGAGACAATTTGAAGGCACATAGCAGCGAAAATGGAATTTTTTGTTGGCCACCTCGCCGATCGGACATCATTCGAACCTCTTTAATATTTTGATGTGCTAGAATGTAACCGTGAATATAGGAAGATATTTCAACTGATCCTCTTTTTCCTTGAGTTTCCTCGCAAACAACAGAGAATATCTTGGTTTGCAAAGCTGTAAACTGAAAAATTGTAGATGGTTCATATGCTCAAATAAAGGTTTTAACCTGCTGGATCTTTGGATGTTGTAACAACTGCCTGTAGATAAAACTTCCGTATTTTCCTTTACAATTTTTTTGTCGTCATCCTGGACTTTCGAGCTAATGGTTTTCTTTCTAAATATTCTCGACATTTTTTTTCTCCTTTTATTATTTCAATTTCTATCATTGTTTTTTGCTCTAATCACAAGACAACACTGATCTTGCAACGTGGAATACAGGACAGTGCAATGTTTTCTGGCATTTATGAAATAATTTGCAGTTACAAAAGCGCGAAAATGTTACATTCACGATTATTTATAAAGTTTATCGAAAAAGATAATCGCGATACCGACAAATTCGCAAGCATCTAAATAATTGTTCGCAAAGCCAATAACGCAAAATTGTGAGTTTGTCATGGTTCATTTTAAGACTTATGGTGCACTTAGGTCAAAACGGCCTATTTTGCACATTCATGGTTTTGGCATTGGACCGACGATATTTGAATGTGTAAGAAATAAAACATTTCTAATGTCTACCATTTATTTGTTTTAAGTTCTTCAAATATATTTAGTGTAACCCCTTTTGTTTATTTAATCCAGTATTAGCCCAATTGCGGTACATCAGTAAGGAACTGGCTTAAGCATTGGTGGTACTCAACGTGTTAAATCAGATATATTTTCACAAATTATTTATGTATCAAGCAGAGCTTTGTTAATATTTTTTGCTGAAGGAAATAAGGCATTTTATACAAAGCCGTTTTGATTCCCAGTAAGCAAAATAATTACTTGTTTTCCTCTCGAGCACAGCGCATTTATAAGACACAATTCAGTTAATTGTCGGCCTAACCGCATTAAACGACATCGTGAGTGTCTGACCACGTTTCATCTAAATAAACATATTTCTATTACTTTCCCTATAACTTAAAATCTGACTCAAACAATTATGACATGACGAAGTACCACAATACGGGGCGATTCCATAACACGCATTCGACTATCTAGTTTTTTATACTTATCGTAAAACCACGCTCTATTAAAATTGGTCGAAGTGTTTCTAATGATGTATATTTAAAATATTCAAAACTCTTGCATTTTATTAAAAATAATTTTTAATGTTGAGACTTGATTTTCTTTGTACGTATTGTAAACCGTTCGTTGAATCACATCTTTAGATGAACTGTCTACCCGACGACTGACGATAAGCTTTCGTTTTATGTCGTGTTTAGTCACAACACCTTGTTTAATTACTAAATAAATTGTGGAATAAGTAATTTTCGTTAACTTGCTTATTCTTTTAATTATTTCATCTTGAGTTGAATTGACATACTTAGCTAAGCTTGATTACATATTTAAAATTACTTGTTGAAAATGAATATGCAAATCTCGATTTTCAAATTGCCGAAATTGTGTCTCATTGTTATTAATTAGAATTGCATTACTAAGATGTATTTCATCATTAACTTGGATAATATCATAACTTTGAATTACATTATTAGCAGGAATTTCATTGTTAATGTGAATTACCCCAAAAGGTCTCCAGAAAACCATTGCACAAAACAAATCAAAGACAACTGTATATAAAATAATTAAACCGCATTCAATAAAAATCTCCTGAAGAATATTGAGATATTAATCTGAAAACGGCGCGCGCTGTTGCTCTTTAAAAAAAATGTTATCTTCTTTTTCATAAAGTAATTACGACCTTTACTCCAACACCTCTGCCGACGACCGGCGATTTGAAGAAAGCTTTTTAGCTACGTTGATACTCAAAAGTAAGATGAGCTTTCCGTAGCTTGTAAAAACTGACCACCGATATGTATTGATAAATTTATCGGTATTACTTAGTATCTACTTAAAGCGCTTATTAACGAAATATCGCAGTGCCCTGGTAAAATGATATTTTTTATACTGACTTTGGAAGAGGTATAAGTATTTTTCTAAAAAAGTCAATTAAAATTTGTTGTTCAAATCCACGCCACATAAACATTATTTCTGAAGGTACAGATCATCCCACCCAATTATTTCTTGCCATCATCGATAGATTATGATTTTTGGTCGAGTTATAACAATGCCAAGCGAGTCAAAAATTTTAGAAATCAAACCTAATATTTGTGTTTTAGTTAAAATATCTTAATTATGTTTATCACGGGTAACTACATACTCAAGGTCTTCTCCTATTGTATTCCAGAATATTCTCAATGTTTTAGAACTATCATTTTCAATAAAAACGAACCCAGATTGATAGAAGAACTACCCTCCAAATTTTGTACCACACAATTCGAATTTCATTTTCTCAAATTAAAACTTAATGTTTGAAAAATTTTCTTTGCTAAAATAATTAGTTCAGATTCCGACCTATACTTTTACATCTGGTTTATCCCAATTATTACTCGATATTTCTTTTAAAACAACGGGTCGCTATGAATGAGGCCGGACCTGCTCGGTATGTTACTAAAATTCTCTTATCTGTACGATTCTCGACCTTCTAAAGTCTCGCAAAAAAGGGTGCTTTTTGTTAGAGAAAAAAGTTGAGAGGTGTCAAGGAACACCCGGATGGAACGAAGTTCCTTTCGATTAATTAGTGAAGTAATTGTAATAAAATTTTTTTTTTTAAGTTATAATAATATTTTTTTTATTAGTAACAAATATAATGTTATATAAACTTAATCAGTAGGCTCAATTTTCGTAATAATTGGCTTGTGGTAACTGAAGTAGGAAACATATGTTTGGGATTCTATTTTATTTAAATGTCTTGAAAAAACTGCATCAATGGTAGTATTATATTTTGTTGTTGATTCTGCTGGATTATTGTTGAAAAGCAAAAAAAAGAATTTTTCATAAAAATTCCTCCCCGGCGGGGAATCGAACCCCGGTCTCCCGCGTGACAGGCGGGGATACTGACCACTATACTACGGTATTATTCAGTATACAACAAGCAACTGAAGTATGTTATTTCCATTTTTGTTGTAGAAAATCTCAACAATTAATTAACATAATAAAGACAAAAAACTATACTAAGTAATATTAAAATATGATTTGTTTTTGAATTTATTAAAATTATGACGCGTACACTTGCTAAACACACAAAATGTGGAGATTATAAATCGTATGACTTGGTTGGAGAAACATGCGCACGCCGCACAGCTTACAATAGCTTCAAAAAGTGTCGTGACAACTTTTCGTAAGAATTTTTTCCGTCTAGCCTCCTTTCACAACGCGCGATAAGGAACTTCGTTCCAAAAAGTTTAGTTTTCAAGCATGAAGATGTTTCTAGTTATTAATGTATAATTCGTTTGTGTACACAAATACACTGTAGTTTTTAGTTTTATAAAAGGTCTGTTCCAACCGAGGTAAATACCGTTTTATTACCGTACAATCTCAGTAAGGCAGCAAATTTGATGTAAATTACACAGACTTATTATATTCACTAATCAACAGGTCAACTGGGTTTGTATCGTAATTGTACGGTTTTTGTGTTGGTTGGAACAGACCTAATTTTATCAATTCAGTATTTTTCCTATATTAAATCAAACAGTAGTTAGTGCCCGACGTTGCGTTATATAAATGCTAAAAATTAGTCTCCAAACTATTTGGGATGTATAAGAATCAGCTGGAACTGTTATACAAAAACAGTGTATAATAAAGCTACATAGCATGATAAGGAGTTTTGAAATAGGTGATATTTTATAATCGAGCACTGTTCCAACAGTTTCAACCCATACTTTCTGGAATCTATTCAAGCTGTTTTGAAATAACACTATTTATGGATTTCGATTAAAAATTGCTGAACAACTGTTTATTTTATAGAAAATTCGATCTCACATTTGAGAATGTTGACTTTACTGAATACTGTGCTTATCTACTCGTATTATAAAAAAGTTCCTAGTATGTATGCATTTACTATAGATGAAGGGCCTTGCCAAAGTTTAAAATCGTGTTTGTTTACTATTTACGTTAACTAACTTAGAATTTTGAATACTATTGAAATTAATAATTAAATTCAATTAACTGTCTTGACTCTTACTTCGTGGAATCTACTCATATTACTGTTTTAAATGAAACTTCTGTTTCTAGATAATTCCACAATATATTGAAAAAATGTTAAAAATTCTAACAATTGTCAAATTTCTTAGAATTACGAATCTTCAGCTATATACAATAATAATATGACTTGGGTGTAGAATGTTAAAAGTTATAAATAATTAGATTGGAATCGCTCTATTCTAAAATTATCAATCGACTGTTGAAGCTCCTGTGAAAGTACTCTTGTTCTTATAGATAATGCTAGGATTATTTTAAATATTCCGCTAAGGAAACCAGCAGATCAGTATCGGTTTGTAATAATTATATCTGTGAGATAACTGGACGATCCCAATAATAGTATATTATTTTATATGGAGGAAAAGTGATACTTTTAATGACGCGCTCGTGTTCAACAGTCGAACGGAGTGAGGCTGGTAATAGAGAGCAACTCATGAAAAGTAGCTTTTCCTCCAAATAAAATATGCTGTTTTTTCTTCAAATGTCGACAAATTAATGCAAAAACGTCTCTTTTTGATAGTAATAATTTTTAAACATAATTGGGTTCGCAAGGCGGTTTAGACCGGTGTCGGTGAGTAGGAACAGGTTGTTGCTATAGTGATGTAACATAAAGCTGTCAGTGGACACTGTCAACAATATTAATTTATTTTTTACAATTATTGCGTCTACGGCTGCTTTTCTATCTATGTTGCTATGATAACACTTTTCCCTCCGCTGGCGGGAAAGTGAAAACTAAAGCTCCGGCCGAGGAAAAATGAAACGCCTACACAGTCGAAAACTGACAGATTTACTGACGTTTGAAGAAAAAATAAGTTTTCTTAGACTCTCTCAGAAAGTTTAACTACACATAGTTACTTAAAAGTGTCCTCTAAATGTAGATTTTTTTCATTTCTTGCAGCACTAAATAGACTGTTAAAGATTGTATATAACATGTGATCCTATTGTGGCTAACATTGAAGCGATCGTTTGTTATTAGATAACAGCAGCAATTTTCTTAAAATTGTCTTAAAAAACTGGAAATCATTCATGAAGTGTATAACAATTCCCCGCGAGGTTTTGGTCAGTATATAACTCGAAAACTATTTGAAGTAGAAAATTGAAATTAGGCAGTTATAAACCGTAGTATTACACATTTCAAGCAAGCAGTTACTTTGCTGCAACGTCATGTTTCGGGTCACGTGGTATCATTTTTGAAAAACTTAATGAGACAACCTGAATATTGTTCCACTGCTGTAAAGGTATCTCTCATACTAATTCGGCGATACCTATTTTTGTGTGTCAGGTACTTAGAAACGACAAACAAATTTTTACAAGGTTTTTTATTTGAAAAACAAAGAGAGCTGAGAAACAAAAAACATATTCTAGTAACAGCTATTCTAGTTGTCAAAAGCTGTCAGCGTCAGTGAACAATCGGTCACTGTATTATTGTTGTTAAAAGTTTTGTGACTTGAAACTTACCATGCCTTTACGTTTCACTTATGACGAGTATGTCGATATGCTGATGATCTATGAAGAATGTGGAAAAAATACCAGACGAGCTAGAGATTTATATAGAAATCGTTTCCCCGACCGAACAACTCCAGGAAAAAATAATTTTACTTATGTAGAACAAAAATTAAGACACGGTTCATTTCCAACCGGAAAACATCAAAATTCTCCACGTTAGCCTATTCTTACGCAAGATAATATTATTAACATTCTTGCTTATATCCAAGTCAATCCCCAAATTTCAACTCGATGTCTGCAATAAGAATTAGGAATAAGTAAATCTACTATTCAGAGGGTGTTCAAGCAATACAAATATCATCTTTTAAAAATACATTTAACGCAAGGTCTAACTCCTGCAGATCCAGAAAGAAGTGTCAATTAAAATCGTAGAGGACCCTTTTTTCTTAAATAAAATATTGTGGAGCGACGAAAGCCGTTTTCACAATAACGGTGTAGGTATCGTTAATAGATATAATTGTCACTACTGGTCGGCTGAAAATCCCAGCTGGACGCGAGAAACGTATTTCCAAACTATTTTGGGAATAAATGTTTGGTGCGGTTTGTTTAATGGACGCTTGATTGGGCCGTATTTTTATGAGGGGAATTTGACAGGCGAAAGGTATTTAGATTTTCTCCAGAATATTCTTCAACATTTGCTTGAGAACAATCCACTAAAAGAGAGAGCGACTATGTGGTGGCAACAGGATGGTGCAACTCCTCATTTTGCTCAGCGAGTAACGTCACATCTGAATGTGTATTTCCAAGACGGCTTGATTGGGAGAAATGATACAATACATTGGCCGGCTCGTTCACCACATATAACCCTGTTAGATTTTTTTCTTTGGGGATATTTAAAAGGATTCATTTCTGTTACAGCTCCTACCGATGTAGATAATTTAAAAAACAGAATCAGAGCAGCTTGCCAATCTCTTACACCAGAAAGTATTGAAGCAGCATGCACAAGAAATTTACTTAGATTTGAATGCTGCATTAATGAAGGTGGACATAAATTTGAGCATAAACTGTAGTAAAAGTGTTATTGTTTTCCAATTCTTTTTGTTTTTCAAATAAAAAATTTTATGAACATTTGTTTGTCGTTACCTAACACAAAAAAAATGGGTGTCGCCGAATTAGTATAAGAGAGACCTATACAGCAGTGGAACAATATACAGGGTGTGTCATTAACTTTTCTAAAAATTATACCACGTGACCTGAAACGTGACATTGTAGCAAAGTAGCTGATTGTGTAATACTACCCACAGTTTATAACTGCCAAATTTCAATATTGTAGTTCAAACAGTTTTCGAGATATATACTGGCCAGAACCTCGTGGGACACCCGTATATAAAAAAACTATGACAAGCGGTATTTGTTTAATTAAAAAAATTAAAAACGTAAAAAGTTCTTTTTTTAATAAATTAACACGTTGAGTGCCGTATGTATCCAACACGGATACACGAGATACGGTGCTTCCATCGCCGTATGTATCCGCGGCTACACAACTATTTCTGTTATTTCAGCCGCATGTATCGACGTTGGCTGCATGCCTTGCATATATCTCTATGGGGACTATCGCACTACGGCCTGGCATACCCAAAAGCTTATTTGGCCTGTATATTTTATCCTTAGTTTTTTCAGGACACCATTTTTTCAGTTAGTGGGTTAGTGGGCCATACACATAAAAAATGGATTTGGCCTGATATCCCCAATTTTCCGCTTCCACGGTAGCACTCAACGTGTTAAATATTAATTAATTAATATTTAATCTTAATAAATATAAGAAACATTATATTCTTTGAAAAAAAATGTAGGTCATCAGTAATCCAATTTCGAAGAAGTTTTTATTTTTCAGTGAATCTCAACCTTATTCAGTTATTGTTATTTATATTAAGATACACTTTTAATAGGTTAAGCACTCTTGGGAATGCCCTTAAAATTTATGGTTAGTAATGTTTATTGATAGAGGTAACAGTATTTACTCACGACAATTAAGAAGATTTATATTTAATTTACGTTTCAGAAAAACAAGAGTACAAATCTATATGACCCAAGATGATAATATAATATACAGTTTGAAATTTGATGGACGTGTTTTTGTGTGTCTTCTCGAAACTAGACTCGCGTTAAATTGTTATTTGTCAGTTTTTTCTAGTCTTCAGCATTCTGATTTTAAAATATTATTGAGTTTCCACTTTTAATAATAATGGCACAGTTTACTGAAAATACAACAAACAGTACTTTGAAGAATAATAAATTATTACTCTGAACAACTTGTTAGGACTGAATAATCCTGGAAACATTATTACTGATACCTAGTAATGTTCTTTTATTCCTGTAACTTATACCATATCTAAACGATTTTGTAAATATTATTTTCCACGGACCTTACATAGGTACTTCACCAAAAGGGATCTCAAATTATGCCCTAATTTTCTAAGAATTGATAATTTTTTTTGTAATAGCTTCATATAGTGCAATGAACAAAAGCCGTACCAAAAAAGATACAATACACCGATGCCACATTATAACGGCTTGATGTAATCGCTTATTGATACCTATACTCTGTTTCATGTTTATCGTTGGTAATTTATTAGTATTACTTTGAAAGGTCTTCAAAAAGGCGTCCGTATTCTTAATTATCAATGACTAATTAAATATGAAATATGTAACGGGTGCCCCAATAAGAATGGCTTTCGGCCATATATCAGAAACCGTTCATGGTACAGCTGCGAGTACAAAAAATGTAACAAAAGAGATAAAAAACTTGAGAAGCCAAATTTTTCAAAAGGCGGCATAACAAAAGCAATCATTGAATTCTTCAAAAAATTCTGCGTATATGTACTTGATATTTAAAGTTTCAGTCTATCTACTTAAATAAGATGTGGGGGAGAATGGGAACTGTTATGAAAAAAACACCCATAACTCCGGTTCTTAACCGATTATTGCAAACTTAGTCATCTTGAAAACAGCTCTTTTCCACTAACATAAGAGTGAAAATTTGGACATAACCTAATGAGTAACTTTCAAGCGAGGGGCGCTAATTTTTTTAAAATCTAGTTATCTTTGGAAAATATTAAATAGGAGCATGCAATTTTAATCGGGATTATAAAAGTAGGCTTAATTTGTAACATAATGGCGAATACCGCATGCCGATATCTTTTCCGGTCCCGACATATCTTAAAAATTTATGAGTCAGTTGAAAACTAACAGCTTTAGAAGTGAAACTTATTATGTCACGCAAAAACTGTGAATGAGTGTACAAAAACTATTTACAATAAAAGACAAACAAAAGTAAATATTCTTTTTAAGAAATTATTTTATTAAATGTTCAAACAAACCACAATCTTGAGCCAAACTTTATTTTAATTCCATTGCTTCAAGTAAATGCATGAATATTTTAGAAATAATCAGATATACTTCTGTTCAACATTACCGACATTGTTGAATACATTAGCAGAATGGATTTATAGATGAAAGAAAAATTAAATAGTTTACTGACAAAACCAGGTATCCAACCAACGACCTTTAGGTTTTCAGTCTAACGCTCTGCCGACGAGTCTATTTCGCTTAGTAATATCATGGAGTCTACTGATGTAACAGAAGGGGAGAACAGCATTGCGTCTCTCTCACTGAGCTTAATTAAATAATAATTAGATAAGGACAAGGAGTTTAACAAATTTGTGTTAGTTTTACGAGTTTACTTTTACGCCAAAAATCCTGTAGTGTCCCATAAATTGTTTCACTTCATAAAGCGTAAATTTTAAGCATTCACCTATGAATATAGATTACCTACTATGGGGTAGTACGGAAAGGATTTTAACAATTTTGAAATAATTACAATTGACATTCCTTGCCCTAATAATAATAATTTCAATATTACTTTTAATCTGACTGTGAAACGGCGTTAAGGAAGTTAAAGTAGAAATATATGTATGTTTTTTTCCATGGCCCACTACTTCTTTTTATATATTTCCACTTTAACTTCCTGATCGCCGTTTCCCAATAACATCGAAATATTAATTGAAATTACCATTAATCAACTTTAATTCGTTCCAAATTATTAAAATATGTTCGGAACCTATAGCCACAGTAGGTAATCTATATTTAAAGGAAAATAATTAAAATGTATACGTTTTTTACGATATGTCGGGATAGGAAAAAGATATCGACATGCGGTAATCGGTATTCTGTTACTAATTAAGTCTACTTTTATAATTCTCGATTAAAATTGTATACTCCTATTTAATATTTTCCAAAGATAACTAGATTTAAAAAACAAAGTCAATAGCGCCCTCTAGTGTGCATGCTACTCATTAGGTTATGTCGAAATTATTAAACTTATGTTGATGGAAAACAGATGTTTTCAAGAAGACTAAATTTGCAACAATCGGTTAAGTTGAACCCGAGTTAAGGGCGTTTTCTCATATCAATCTCCCCGTACACATTATTTGAGTAGATAGACTGAAAGTTTAATATCAAATATACGCAGAATTTTTTGAAGAATGCGATGATTGTTTTTGTTATGCCCTTTAATTGAGTTAATTTTATGAAAGTTGGCTTTTTAATGTTTTTATCCAATTACGCCCTCTCGCGGTATACCGAAACTTTTGTTATATTTTTCCCCGCAGTTGTACTATTAACGATTTCTGATATATGGTCTAGAGCCACTTTTATTGGGACGCCCGTTACGTATGTAGTTTTTTTAACGAAAAATTTTGAACGCGGAAATCAATCAAACTTTAACAATTCGGTAGGTAGTGGAATGAATGGCAAAAGGTCAAAGGGAGAGCTATCTGTTATTTTTTTTTAAATGAATTAAGGGTTATGATGTTGGTTGATTGAAATTTATATCCTCATGAAAAGTTTATTTGGATTAGACCGCAGGGCTGCCAGTTAGATTTTCATTTCATCAGTAAAAATCTTGTCAAAAATTGAGTAATTTCAATAGATTTATTTTATGCTATAGAAATTTCAAAAAAGTATAATGAACTAAACTTATGACCTCGAAAAAATATGTATTATTTGAAAACAAACTTTTCATTTAAAAACAAATAAAGTAAACATACAGTGTCCACCATGTTCGCTACATATGGGAACAATTTTTAGTTGTTGTATATACGAAAATTTAATATATACGATCGATTCTGCATGGTCGATAATCCAAAATTACATCTTGACATCAGTTACATGAACACTTCATGGCCACAAATTGGAAAAATTCGACGTGGAAATGCGAAAAGTGAGGTTAGATGCCAAAATACCGAAAATTGTTATTTAGAAAAAGTGATTAAAATGATATTTTAGGAGTACGTACAAAATTTGAAGCAAAAACAACAAAAAATAAGAATTTTCTTATTTTTCTCCATTACGGTCTTCTGAAATGATATTGCCTCAATTTCTTTTTTGAAATAGTTCAATTAGCACCGTATGTAATTTATAAACGTAAAACTATTCAAAATTGGTCATTAAAATCATTCCTAGAGAATTAAATGGAAATATTAGTTGAGCATTTGAAACTTTCCTGTAACAATACCTTGTCCAATGTTGTCAGTTTGTGAAGTTTAAAATAATTTAGTACTGATACCACAATTGAAAAGAACTGTTTTTGATATTTTCAATAAATATTTCATTAAATTATTAAAACTGATTAACTATATAGTCATAATAATAATAATAAATTGAATTAGTTTACCAACGTATTACTATTAGTGTTTTAAATGAAACTCACGGTTTTTAGTTAATACCACAATATAATAAAAATTGTTGAAAATTCTAAAAAATTGTCAATTGTCAACAATTGTCAACCGTGAGTTTCATTTAAAACACGAATATGAGTAGATTCCGCGAAGTAAGGGTCGAGACAGTTAATTTCATTAAGTTATTACTATTTTTTGAAACAATATTCAACAGATTACCCACTAACTCATTACTAATAAATAACTTAATATTTCAAAACACAAATTCAAAATGTCCTCCATCTCGTTCCATACATTTCACCGTCCCGGAATTCGTTTCTCTTTGAATATTTCGGAGCGTACCTTGGTTAATAGCATATACGCAATCCCATATGCATTGTTCTAAATGTGCGACGTCTCTGAAGGGTGTTACTCGATAAATTTTGTTATTTGAATAGCCCCATAATAAAATGTCCAGAGGGCATAGGTCCGGGGACCGTCTTGTTGGAAATGAAGATTGGCTCGCTTAGCCAGTGGGATACCATCCAAAAATTTGGTTAATTCATTTTCCAACAAAGTTGAATAACGCCTGGCATTCAGGTTTTCTCTAAAGAAAAATGAACCAATAATTTGACAATTCCAAATTCCGCACCATACATTAACCTTGAGTGGGAGTTTGTGTCTGCCCATCAACGACAGTTTTGTGAGCTTACTGTTCCATTTGATGTGAAAGTAGATTCGTCGGAAAATAAAACATTTTCTGTGAAATTTGGATTATCTTGTATAATTCAAAAACCAAACCGGACGTCAAAATATTTTTCTTCAGAACTTGAATAAATTTAGGCTTGCACGGGTGAAATTTGTTTGTCGTATTGTTTTGATTAAGATGCATATAGTTAATGTCGTATCAGTCATGTGATGGAAAAGACTTAGCGTTTCTACTTGTAGTCACCTTAAACTTCTTTAATAATCTTGCTACATTTCTAAAATGGACGTTTTTGCCAGGATATTTTTGGTTAAAAATATTAGCAGCTTCTCTTGAACATTGATAATTTTCTCCGCAAATTAGAACCAACTCTATTTTTTCTTCACGTGACAGTATAGAAGGCATTTTTAGTTATAGATAGATAGATAGATATATAAATATCTTTGCAGAATGTGTAAATAGAAGTAAACTTAACGAAAACGGAGAATTACGGATCAAATGCAACAATGATGTTACACGAGTATTCGTTTATGATTTTAAAGCCCACTTAGTTAATTTAAAACTTTGTATTGCGGCAAAGTATTTGAGAAAAATGGGTTCTAGGATGATGAAAGTATAAAACTAGGAATCGTTGTGAAATGTATGCAGACCTTTTAAAAATAATAAATTATCTTGTATTCATATTATCGCATTGTTTTTTTATAAATATTGTCCAAACGTGAATCATTACGCTTATTAAATAATAATTATTAATGTAAGTTGTCCTGTTCTGAAACTTTGATGAAATATTACATAAAAAAAATTAATATCGGCCCTTTTCAATTGTAATATCACAATTAAATTGTTTGAAACTGCACAAACTGACAATATACAAAAAAATTTCACGCGTTCAACGAATATTTTCATTTTATTATATATGAATGACCTCAATCAATATTTCTGAATTGTTTTACCCTCACACATTAAACATGGCGAAAAGTACGGATTTTTTTGTTTTTTTTTGCTCGAAATTTCATAAATGGCCCTAAAATATCATTCTAATCACTTTTTCCAAACAACTTTTTCGATATTTTGCCTCCATGACAGTGGCATCGTGAGTGACGTCAGAATGTCTTTTCAGATTAGCGACCATGTAGGATCGATGGCATACATTAAATTTTCCTATATCCTACAACTAAAAATGTTTGCCATATGTAGCGAACATTAAGGGAGATACGATATATTATACCTACCTACTGCTTCATTTTAAAAATAGTTATCACAAAATAAAGTTACGTAGATACTCATCAGGTACGAGTATATAAAAAAAATAGGACGAATAGTAATGAACAACAAAAATACAAAACAAATAAAAAAACAAATGTATGTAAGAAAATAACTGTTATAGGTATATAAAAAATCGATTTAAATCTGAATCTGATAAAGTATTATCCTTTTTTGGTATATACATATCATTAGTATGTAAATGTATTACTTCTTTTGTAAAGTTAGCATTAGTACAATTTGCTTTTCTCGACTGCAAATACATAATTTTGTGTGTGTAGATGTGTCACATACTAGTTGTGGCTAGTTTGTTTCTTTCGTTAGTTTTCATTAGATAGGTAGGTAATAAGAGAAATCTCTTAAATTAATTTAAACAGAGCGTTCGGAAATATCATGCGAGATATGATTAATTAAAAATTAATAATAATAATAAACAAGTGTCATAATTTTTTCATCAATATGCAAATCAGTAGATCTCCTGAAAATATAGTAAAACCGGCAACCATGTAAGACCGTTTCTATTACAGATTTTAGGAAATACTAAAATATGTTATCTAAGTATGTTTTTATAATGTCCGCTGTGGAATCGCCGCCTTAATGTTTTTGCTAATAGCGGCGTTCTTATAGTTTTTTTTATTATTTCCAACATGCAGTTGTTGGGTTAAAAATATTTATACATATAGATTATTTTCTATAGAAACCACATAAATGCAATATACCTTGAAAATAATATATTGAATTGAATTGTGATGGTGGAGCAAAATGTAAAAAATTCTTGTTTTTTACATTTTTCTCTTGGAATATTGAATTATATAGATACTTTATTTATAATCATTTAATGCAATAAAACGTATTTTAAAAAAATAGCAGATAGTGTACACTTTGCCATTTCACTACCGAATTTTCAGAGCACACTCTGATAGATTACAGAAATCATCAGAAATGTATTCTGGACTGAGAAAGATGTGTCATATTTGCTGTACCTATGTTTGTACAGGAGCAATATTAATATTATCTAATACCTATGCACTATTTAGAATCAGTTGTCTTAGCGACGGGCCTGGCTCAGTGGCGGATCTAGGAGCGAGTGGGCCTCAGGACATTTCTTACAGGTACACTAAGTAACACGTAAAAAGTAAGAAAATTAAAACGTTTTCCATTCAGGACAAAAACTAATACAAAACGAATACTTAAATTTTTTTGTATCATAAAAAGTGCCAAAACAAAAATATGTTTTATTCAGCTACTTAATTCCAAACCAATATCTAGATTGGTATTTTCCGTATTACATTGAAAGGAAATAAATGAAATACTTTATATAAAATATAAAAACTAATAATAAACTAAAATCTAGAACTACGTTCTTTTTCTGACTTTAGTATTGGCAAAGTAATCTATGAGATCTTTTAAATCTAACTTCGCTGCGATATTATATTCTACATTTAAAATAGATTGATCACGATCATTGTTGACCTAATGCAATTTCTTAACATTTTCAATTTACTAAAGGATCTTTCCTATTGCGCAACAGTTACGCACAGGTAGGGTGAAAAATAGAAGAAACATAACATAAACTTCAGGAAAATCAAGTTTCATATACGAATACTATTTGGAAAAGTTTCCTCTTCATATCTTTTTTGAAGTCATCTCTTTAACTAGTTCAAGTAACATATCAATATTGATTGACAACACCGTTAGTAAAAATTTCCCGATGTTTTCGAAATTAGTATTGTTGCAACAAATAATATTCATTTGATTGATTGCATAGCAGAAAACCTCTATTCAATTTGATTGGTATTGGTATCAATTGATTAGTAATATACCCGGACTTTGAAGTAATCTTCTCTATTATCAAATTGCTATTCCAAAGCAAGCTCAACAATTTGTTTTGGCACTTTTCGTTGCCTTTTAAATTGAAATACTAGCTCTATATTGCATTTAATTGCAAGAGTTATTGGTTCAGATATTCAATCATTATACGCTTCTTGAGCTCTTAAAGCAGAAATGTAGGTCAATGTATTCTTAAGACTGTTGCGCCGCCGATATAAATATCAATTCTTTGTAAAAATCTTGATACGTGGTTTACTTGAGATAAAGTTTTGAATATAAAAATATTAATAAAAACAAATTCAAAGTTGGCCATTTTCTTTTTCAGATTTTTAGCTTCCATGGTTTCTTCCTTTTTCTGCGATTTCGATTCAATATCTGAAGAGCTTTTAGAATATCGAACAATCGAATTTTTATCGCCATAATTGATTGAATACTTCCGGACCAACATGTAGGGTTAAGTAATTTCTGATTCCCCAGTAAAAGACGAAAGCTCCCATCGTTTGATAATAGATCCAAAAAACGACGATCGACGAAAATATGATAAATGAAATCCCCAATTTCCGCATATTTCATAAATTTGCAAAAAATGATTTTTTTGATTATATCGCAGTATTACATAGAAACATAATTGTTATTATATTTGGAATAAATTGTAGCAACATAAAAGTCAATGACATTCAATGATATATTTAAAAAAAATTCCAAAATGTTTCGTTTACGCAACGTTGGGGACTAATGGGTTAATTAGAAAATTTATTACAATAACATACCATTAAAGCCATTCTGATTACATGAATGCAAACATTCTTCCATGTTTCTGGTGTGACTCTAGCAAATGTGTCATCTGTCAACTTTAACACGTCACCTACCTTAAAAGTTGTATTACGCACTCCAACTTCATTTTATAATAGCCCACATCTTTTCTATTGGATTCAATTTTGGATCAGGTGGTGGCAAACGTAACACGGAAGGACCGTGTTCAGCTAACAACTTATAAACAACATAATTTTTAAATATTGGTTTATTTAGCTGTGTTTTCCTGTAAAGTTCCGGCTTAATATCAGTATAATCAAAATGAATACTTCTTTCCCGTAACCATATTTGCATATCTGCCTTTTTCCAAGTAGACGTTGGGTTACGTTCCACAGATCGTTATATGATTCATTATTAATAACTATTACAAAGTATTTACTATCTCGACCCATACTTCGTGGAATCTACCCACATTACTGTTTTAAATGAAGCTTACCGTTTCTAGATAATTCCACAATATATTGAAAAAATGTTAGAAATTTTAAGAAATTTGACAATTGTTTCGATATTAAATATCATCGTCAGAATGACAGAATATACATTCCATTTGATGCCTACCTGATGATTAATAATTATTTTTGGCTAGACTTAATATATGTTAATAGAAAAAAGAAGAATATATGATATTACAATTATTCAAGCGTAGATATTATTAGCCCTATGGGGATATCCTGGATATCTTTTTTCCCAATTAAGATAAGTATAACTGTGCAATGATATAGAAAACCAGGAAAACTATATCTGCTGATTTTTAAAATTATCACTTAAGAAGACAGTTTAAAAGTGGAGAACTCCCTAGATTTATCTGTTCATTGACAACTTGATATTATGGGTTTCTTAAGAGTCTCCTAATTTCCAATTCTTCATGGAAATCCAGTTCTTGTGTCTTATTTGTGAATACAATTTCAAAAAAAATTACAATATTGTTTAACCTGAAATTGACAATATTGTTTAATCAATTTATTATTCTCGAGATTCTATATTCTACTCACATTACAGCTAGAACTTGCTATCAGAGCCTTTAAAAAGACATTTTTACGATAATGTTCAGAAATACAGCATAAAAGCAACTACAAAAATATAACAATATACGAAAAACGATGTTTTGTTGTTGTTCAATGCCGTCAGCCCTGTTATAAGAGGCGGATCGTTTTCATTTTCGTCGTTTGTGCATCGGATATTACGAGATAATCAATCCCCAAACTTATATTATTTGGGTTGCATACTTGGTCTAATGGTCTTGCATTCGGTACGTCAAACTTTATACCATAGAATAATTTCTTTGCTTCAAACAGCTGTGTTTATATCAAAATCAAACAAAATAACGTTAAGTTTAAAAGTTTTTTTCAAAATGAATGAGAAATCAGTATGTACTGAGTGCAAGTCATCTTTCAAGCGAATATATGGGTTGCGGAAACAAGTAAAAATATTTCATGAGGGAAGACTCCACTTAAAAAGTGTAAAAAGACTTACAACTTCAGTTGTGATATCTACAAGAAAAATTTCAACCACAACAATCATCTCCATAAAAAGACTCATGGCATTTTATCAGTAGATTCCTCAGAATCATCTCCAAAAATTGCAAAGAAGTGCCCTCTCTGTAGTTTCAAAAACTCGGCTAAAATACAATTACACAGTCACTTTAAGGAGAACCACGACATTGAAACGTCTACTGAAAACTTTGTTTTTGCGACAAAGGACGATTTTGAATCACGGAAAAATGAAATTGTATGATCTGATTTTAATAAACTTGCACATGCTTTTCTTATTCAAACTGTGAACCTGTTAGTAATAAAAACTGTCTATGGTTTTTAACATTAGTTTTAGAATATGATTATGATTGATGTTAAGTATTATACTTTTTTAAATTAAATATTACATTGTTCCCACTTTTTTCATATTCTACACATGGATGCATTTTTATTTTATTAACATCAAACTAACATACTTCCATATTTGATGAAAAAGAATTTTTCACGGGAATGTATTGATGAATGATTATTTTTCATTTTAATCTAAATCAGTCATCCCCCACCTACCCCTTAAGGGCGGGGGTGGGGGTGACTTTGTAAAATAATCGTAAAAATAAATTTTTAAATTTGGAATCAAATTCTACGTAATTTTTAACGTATACACCTAAAATTTCACTTTGAAATCTTTTTTTTATAATGTTATGCAAAAAATTGATTATACAATGGTGTAGGACTCTCGGGTCTAGCATACTTCCATATTTGATAGAAAACAATTTTTCACGGGAATGTATTGATGAATGATTATCCTTTATTTTAACTTAAACCAGTTATCCCCCACCCAACCCCCTAAAGGTGGGGTTGGGGGTGACTTTGTAAAATAGTTGTAAAAATAAATTAGAATTGGAATCAAATTCCACGTAATATATTACGTATACACCTAAAATTTCATATTGGTAACTATTTTTTATGAAGTTATGCAAATAAAATGTTATCAAAAAATTGATTATTCAATGGTGCAGGACTCTCGGGAAGTATATATTTGATAAAAACATTTTTTTCACGGGAATGTATTGATGAATGATTATTTTTCATTTTATCCCAAATCAGTCAAAATGTTTCACGGAAATGTATTGATGAATGATTATCCTTCATTTTAACGTAAATCAGTCATCATACCCCCCCCCCCCCAACCCCTAAGGGCCTGGGATGGTGACACGTTTTATTGAATATCTTTGGCAATAATGAAGAAAAAATATAAAAATTGGTATACATACTCAAAAAAGGGTTTATGATTCGATGACACACTCAAAATCACCCCAACCCTAATATTTCCCAAACACCCGCCCCCTCTACCCTTATGGTATGAAATAAGCGTGTAATCATTTTTTAATTTGAATTTTATTTTATTAAATATACATATGCCAAATAGTAAATTTTAATTCTTATTCGTAAAGCCGCAATAGCGATTTTTATTTTCATTAAAAAATCAATTTTTTTATTACATTTTTTTTGCATAACTTCATAAAAAAAAGTAATCGAAATGAAATTTTAGGTGTATACATGAAATATTACGTGAAATTTGATTCCAAATTCAAAAATTTATTTTTACCACCATTTAACAAAGTCACCCTCGCCCCCGCCCTTAGGGGATGGGTGGGGGATGACTGATTTGGGATAAAATGAAAAATAATCATTCATTAACACATTCCCGTGAAAAATTTTGTTTAGTAAATATGGAAGTATGCTAGACCCGATAGTGGTGCACCATTGAATAATCAATTTTTTAATAACATATTATTTCCATAACTTTATAAAGAAAAGTTATAAAAATGATATTTTAGCTGTATACGTGAAACATTACGTATAATTTGATTCCAAATTTACAAAGTAATTTTTACGACTATTTTACACCCCCGCCCTTTGCGGGTGGGTGGGGGATGACTGAGTTAGGTTAAAATGGAGGTAATTCATTCATCAAAACATTCCCGTGAATTTTTTTTATCAAATATGGAAGTATGCTAGACCCCATTTTTCTTGCATAACTTTATAAAAAAAATAGTTACAAAAATTAAATTTTAGGAGTATACGTAAAAAATTACGTGAAATTTGATTCCAAATTAAAAAAATTCATTTTTACGACTATTTTACAAAGTCACCCCCAACCCCGCCTTATGGGGGTGGGTGGGAGATGACTGATTAAGGTTGAAATGAAAAATAATCATTCATCAATACATTCCCGTTAAATTTTTTTTTACCAAATAAGGAAGTATGCTATACCCGAGACTCCTACACCATTGAATAATCAATTTTTTTATAACATTTTTTGTGCATAAATTTATAAAAAAAAGTTATCAATATGAAATTTTAGGTATATAAGTAAACAATTACGTGTAATTTGATTCAAAATTAAAACATTTATTTTTACGACTATTTCACAAAGTCACCCCCACCCCCGCCTTTAGGGGATGGGTGAGATCTGACTGATTTAGGTTAAAATGAGAAATAATCATCCATCAATACTTTCCCGTGAAAAATTTTTTTCTATCAAATATGGAACTATGCTAGTCCCGGGAGTCATACACCATTGAATAATCAATTTTTTTATAACATTTTTTTGCATAACTTTATAAAAAAAAAGTTATCAAAATGAAATTTTAGTAGTATACTTAAAAAATTACGTGTAATTTGATTCTAAATTGAAACATTTATTTTTACGACAATTTTATCAAGTCACCCCCACCCCCGCCTTTAGGGGATGGGTGAGCTCTGACTGATTTAGGTTAAAATGAGAAATAATCATCCATCAATACTTTCCCGTGAAAAAAATTTTTCTATCAAATATGGAACTATGCTAGACCCGAGAGTCCTACACAATTGAATAATCAATTTTTTGATAACATTTTTTTTTGCATTACTTTATAAAAAAAAGTTATCAAAATGAAATTTCAGTAGTATACGTAAAAAATTACGTGTAAATTGATTCTAAATTAAAACATTTATTTTTACGACAATTTTACAAAGTAACCCCCACCCCCACCTTTACGGGGTGAGTGAGGGATGACTGAATTAGGTTAATATGAAAAATAATCATTCATCAATACATTCCCGTGAAAAATTTTTTTCTATCAAATATGGAAGTATGCTAGATCCGAGAGTCCCACACCATTGAATAATCAATTTTTTGATAACATTTTTTTTGCATAACTTTATAAAAAAAAGTTATCAAAATGAAATTTCAGTAGTATACGTAAAAAATTACGTGTAATTTGATTCTAAATTAAAACATTTATTTTTACGACAATTTTACAAAGTCACCCCCACCCCCGCGTTTAGGGGGTGGGTGAGGGATGACTGAATTAGGTTAATATGAAAAATAATCATTCATCAATACATTCCCGTGAAATATTTTTTTCTATCAAATATGGAAGTGTGCTAGATCCGAGAGTCCCACACCATTGAATAATCAATTTTTTGATAACATTTTTTATGCATAACTTTATAAAAAAAATTATCAAAATAAAATTTCAGTAGTATACGTAAAAAATTACGTGTAATTTGATTCTAAATTAAAACATTTATTTTTACGACTATTTTACAAAGTCACCCCCACCCCCACCTTTACGGGGTGGGTGAGGGATGACTGAATTAGGTTAATATGAAAAATAATCATTCATCAATACATTCCCGTGAAAAATTTTTTTTCTATCAAATATGGAAGTGTGCTAGATCCGAGAGTCCCACACCATTGAATAATCAATTTTTTGATAACATTTTTTATGCATAACTTTATAAAAAAAATTATCAAAATAAAATTTCAGTAGTATACGTAAAAAATTACGTGTAATTTGATTCTAAATTAAAACATTTATTTTTACGACTATTTTACAAAGTCACCCCCACCCCCACCTTTACGGGGTGGGTGAGGGATGACTGAATTAGGTTAATATGAAACATAATCATTCATCAATACATTCCCGTGAAATTTTTTTTCTATCAAATATGGAAGTATGCTAGATCCGAAAGTCCCACACCATTGAATAATCAATTTTTTGATAACATTTTTTTTGCATAACTTTATAAAAAAAATTATCAAAATGAAATTTTAGTAGTATACGTAAAAAATTACGTGTAATTTGATTCAAAATTAAAACATTTATTTTTACGACTATTTTACAAAGTCACCCCCACCCCCACCTTTACGGGGTGGGTGAGGGATGACTGAATTAGGTTAATATGAAAAATAATCATTCATCAATAGATTCCCGTGAAAATTTTTTTTCTATCAAATATGGAAGTATGCTAGATCCGAGAGTCCCACACCATTGAATAATCAATTTTTTGATAACATTTTTTTTGCATAACTTTATAAAAAAAATTATCAAAATGAAATTTTAGTAGTATACGTAAAAAATTACGTGTAATTTGATTCAAAATTAAAACATTTATTTTTACGACTATTTTACAAAGTCACCCCCACCCCCACCTTTACGGGGTGGGTGAGGGATGACTGAATTAGGTTAATATGAAAAATAATCATTCATCAATACATTCCCGTGAAAAATTTTTTTCTATCAAATATGGAAGTATGCTAGATCCGAGAGTCCCACACCATTGAATAATCAATTTTTTGATAACATTTTTTTTGCATAACTTTATAAAAAAAAGTTAACAAAATGAAATTTCAGTAGTATACGTAAAAAATTACGTGTAATTTGATTCTAAATTAAAACATTTATTTTTACGACTATTTTACAAAGTCACCCCCACTCCCACCTTTACGGGGTGGGTGAGGGATGACTGAATTAGGTTAATATGAAACATAATCATTCATCAATACATTCCCGTGAAATTTTTTTTCTATCAAATATGGAAGTATGCTAGATCCGAAAGTCCCACACCATTGAATAATCAATTTTTTGATAACATTTTTTTTGCATAACTTTATAAAAAAAATTATCAAAATGAAATTTTAGTAGTATACGTAAAAAATTACGTGTAATTTGATTCAAAATTAAAACATTTATTTTTACGACTATTTTACAAAGTCACCCCCACCCCCACCTTTACGGGGTGGGTGAGGGATGACTGAATTAGGTTAATATGAAAAATAATCATTCATCAATACATTCCCGTGAAAATTTTTTTTCTATCAAATATGGAAGTATGCTAGATCCGAGAGTCCCACACCATTGAATAATCAATTTTTTGATAACATTTTTTTTGCATAACTTTATAAAAAAAATTATCAAAATGAAATTTTAGTAGTATACGTAAAAAATTACGTGTAATTTGATTCTAAGTTAAAACATTTATTTTTACGACAATTTTACAAAGTAACCCCCACCCCCACCTTTACGGGGTGGGTGAGGGATGACTGAATTAGGTTAATATGAAAAATAATAATTCATCAATACATTCCCGTGAAAAAATGTTTTCTATCAAATATGGAAGTATGCTAGATCCGAGAGTACACTTCGAGGACAACTTATACAGTATAAGTTATACTCAGTATAAGATATACTCGTCCTCAAACTGAAGTCTGTGCATACATATATATATATATATATATATATATAGGAAATAATTGAACTAACAGAGTCAGTGAATATTTATAAAACGGACCTGTTTGTTATCTATTTCGCTGCACCTTGTCAATGGCCTTCAAGTTCACTGACCGCTAGCAATATTTGAAATTAATGTCTACTAAAATCTAATAATGTCTTTTTTCAAAATAATGTCTACTAAAAATCTAATAATGTCTTTTGGGATCATCACACTGTGTCCAAACACATGCGCTCATTAATTACCCTGAAACAACCGGTTGAAAAGTGGGACACGTTGTAAATTTTCATACTAACCAACAAATTAGATAAAAATGCAGCTCGTGAGTGGGAAGAAAGAAGGTTTAGAATCTCTGAAAAATCAACACAAAATGCAAATGCATCAAACATTAACAATGACAATATGCCAATGAGTCAACCTACTTCTGTTCAACAGGAAATTGAAAACATCGTTCTTTATACAAGCAAAAATACATCTAGCATGAAAGCAAATTTAGTACTATTATCAAAAGCGTTAGTTCACGTTGAAGGCAAAACAGGTGAGTTACATATATGTCGTGAACTTTTGGACTCAACTTCTCAGTCCAACTTTATTACTGAAGAGTGTTGCGAGAGACTTGGTCTAGATTGTGCCTAGGTCGATATATCAGTCATCGGCATTAACCAGGTCACTTCCACCATTAACAAAATGTGTACCGTTTCTATGCACTCAATGTTTAATTCGTTCGAATCGCTTGTTATTCCTGTTATAAATGAAAGATTACCAGAACAAAATGTCGACGCTTCGACTCTTGAAATACCCGGTCATCTTAAGCTTGCTGATCCAAGATTTGCAACCGTAGGCAAGATAAACATGCTTCTAGGTGCTACCATCTTCTATAATTTAATGTGCGTAGGTCAGATACGTCTAGGAGTAAATAAACACATTGCTCAGGTTGGGTGGTCTCAGAATGAACTTCTATAGGCGCTCCTTCACAAACTATTTGCAAACATGTTTCTAATGTTGACCTCCAAAACCAGATGAAGCAGATGAGAAATCAATCTAACGTGATTCTTCTAGTAGATTCGTCATCTAGATACCATTTAAACAATCACTTCTGGATAATTCTCGAATTACCGCGTATCGTAGGCTAAAATCTGTGCAATGGAAACTGTCAAAAACCCCTATTATGAAACCCATGTATTCCGATTTTATGAAAGACTACCATTCCTTGGGACATATGATTCCAAAAAACTGCAATTCAGAAGTATTATATTTTTTACCTTATCACAAAGTATTCAACGGATCCAATCAAACCATTAAGCTGCGTGTCGTGTTCGATGGATCGGCTCGAACCGACACCGGTGCATCACTACATGATTTGCAATTAGTTGGTCCCACTATCCAAGACGACTTTCTATCCATTTTACTCAGATTTCATCAACACCAAGTGGTTGCATGTGCTGGCATTATCAAGATGTTTAGACAGATCCTCGTAGACCCTCCATATAGGTCACTCCAAACAATACTTTGGAGTGAAAGAGTTCGAACTAAACTCTGTTACTTATTCCATTATATTCATTCAACAAATTTCCTTGTCATCACTTCTCGCTCGAATCTCAAATTAGTCAAACTAACACGATAGATCTGGAAATTAGAAAAGATTCGGACTCTAATCAAGTATTTCTGGCCAAAATGAATTCAATCGATTTTTCTGGCCCCATTTTCTTCACCGATGCCTCTAAGACTGAAAGTAATGTAGAATATGGAATTTATTCTCCTAACCTCTTATCATTATGTGACAAATTCTCCTCTCATTTTTCCATCTTTGCAGCAGAATGTTATGATATACTAATTGCGCTCCAAAAAAATTCAAAACTTGACCTTCCCAAAGCCATAATTTTTTCTGACTCCTAAAGTGTCATAAAATGCATTTCCAAAAATCCCTTCTCCTCATCTTCTAATCCATTCGTCCTAAAAATTGCTATTACACAAATTAAATCAGTAAGGGAAAGACATACGAATTGCCTGGATTCTCGGACACAGTCTTATACAAGAAAATGTTAGAGCCGATGATCTTGCAAATCTTGGGAGAACTATCAAACGTGCCACCCTTCCAACTGGACCCTATTCGGATGTGGTGCAATCTATTAAGAAATCAATTGTAGATAAATGGAATTCTACTTTCTCTACACTCAGCTTGACAAAAGGAAATCTATACTCTCAATTCATAAAATACCCAAGGAAAAACCCATGGTTTTCTTCACTCTCGAATTTGTTCTGAAGAGATATCGGCATTTCTTCAAGAATTCGATCTCACCATTGTGCCACTTTGTCATATCTACACAAATTCAACTTAGTACCTTCGGATTCATGCCCATGTGGTGAAAAACAAGATCTCTCACACATTTTTTTCAACTGTTCCTTAAATAGTGTTAATACAGATTTTCTTCATAAATCTTTTAAGGTTCCTAATAATGTTTATGGCCCCTACACAGTGCAAGACATAGTGCTGAAATTCCCATACAGTGAAAACATTAAACACATCTCCAAATTTTTGAGCGCCTCAAACATCAAAATATAACCTCAAGAACCGAACAGTTTACAGATAAATGTTTCAACAATGAGTGCGGTATTACTCTGTTCTTATTTTCTTTCGTGTAAACTATATTATAGACATTCATAAATCATCCCGGACGTAAAAAACATGCCGAATAGCCCTGGCAGCTGAAGCCTTAAGACAAAAGAAAAAGAAGAAGTAGAAGTACTATTCTAATTAAACCAAAAGGGGGTCGTGGCGCGAAGCTCACTAAAGCCTACATTTGCTTATTTATTTGCTTCACAACAAAATATGTGCAAATAGAGTTAATTAGTGACTTGACGTCAGAATCCTTTATCGCTGCGTTCCGTCGATTTATAGCAAGACGCGGAAAACCATTTGAAATATTCTCCGACAATGGTACTATCTTTGTTGGCGCTAAATCAGAAATTGAGGAACTAGGTAAATTCATTTTCTTGAATCAATTCAACAATCTCTTAACACCCTTGGGGTAAATTGTAGATTTATTCCTGTCTTCTCTCCCCATATGGGCGGAATTTGAGAAGCTGGTATTAAATCTACTAAATCATATTTAAAGAAGATTTAAGGTGATACCGGATGTACAATCGAAGAATTGTCCACGATTTTGACAGAAATTTAGGGAGTTTTAAATTCACGGCCTATTGCCCCATTTTCTCCTGATCCCATGGTTTCCAAGCCCTTACCCCTTGTAATAAGGACAAATATGGCAAGGAATTTAAGGCACCCTATAAATAAAAATTATAATCGAATACATTTCATACAAAAAAAAAACGATACAAAAGTTTGAAGCGACCCAGTTTTCTATTATTGTAAGCAGTTAAAAATCAAACAAGTAATTATGAAAACAATAAACAAAAAGTCCCAATTTTGTCACGCATATATGTCGAATACCAAAACACCGATGTTTCTGAACACCATAAAATACATACGAATTATGCAATTAGAACAGCAATTAAGGACAACCTTCAACAATCAAAAATACAAAATTGATAAACACAACAAAGACAGCAACGTGTGCTGAGAAGGCAAAACAACCCGTCCCAGAGCCCCCGTGATAAATACAAAAAAAACTAGGCAGAGCGGCAGTACGGGTCTTCCAGCGGTTGTTGATATACGACAGCACGCGCACTGTCAACGCGCGTTGACAGTGCGCGTTCAGTAATTTTCGCGCAGTGCTGGAATCAGAGATAGCCGATCAAACCTCATATCCCGTCGACCGATCGTAAAAATCCAGTCGCCGATTTTTCGTGGTGAGACGTAAGATCCAGATTATCCAAACCGTGAGTTTTTGAATCTGGAGACCTTTTTTATTTGTTTGGGAGAAAACGATATTATTTTTTGTGTCTAATTATTCGTCCAGCCATATAAGTGCTATACTGAAACTTGAGATGTATATTACTTTAATTAGAGAGTATTATACATTATAAAAATTTTCGTTTATACAATTTTATTCAGGGATATTTACGAGGGGTACACTCACTGAACCTGAGCTATACATATCACTTTAATCATGTACTGTAAAAAAAATTCGTTTCATTTATTATACAATTGTAGCCAGAGATATCTATAAGCGGTACGCCACTTAAGCTTGAGATGCATATTTAGATCACTTTCGATTATGTTTATGTATGTTCCTCTCAAGAAATAGTACACTGGCATAGTATATTTTACTTAGAGAGATTTCTACTCAATACCTGTTTATACATCTGATATAAAGGAAGTGCCAATGAACTTATATTTATCGATTTAATTTGTGTTCGCTTCGAAAACTAGATTTAATTATCGGACATCGAAGGTCACCCATGTCAGCAGAAAACGTCCGGTGACGAACTCATTTTTCTGCAGTGTAGACGAACCACCAGTAGGTGAATCATATCAAGGGAGGCAATAAAGTAACCATTAGCTAGGTCACGGTCTCATGTTTATACTCTAGTAAGGAGGCCATTTTTTTTGAAAAGTAGAACCCCGGTCGATTTTCGCTGACGTAGGGAACTCCGTTGTTCTCACCAGATACTAACTGAGAGATGAATCAAAATACATAAAGAAACTGGAATTAAGGGCAAAGTCAGACGATTGCTTAAAATAGAGAATAAATACATAAAGAAATCCTAGCGTTTTCCATTTACCGATACGAACTAATTCTATTGCGCCGTCATTGTATACCATAGGTGTCGAAAGTGTTTCTCAAGTCATTATTTTCGTTTCTTTGTTTGTTGTTTTTTTTTGTTATTTACTTGATTGTAATATAGGCATATTTATTTGTTATCTACCTAGTCTGTTTTTCTCACTTCCGACAAATCCCCCTAGACACAGGTGAACTGGACCCGTGGACGTACGGGTGGGGGAGAATCCTGCTCTCTCGTGCTCTACGGCACTGGTGACAGCAATCGTTGCAAATTCAAAAAATAATTCACTGCCCTACAAAATTTAAAAAAAATTTGTTGCCAAGTATTTTTGAACGAATTTAGGGTAATTCAGGTCTGCTGAATTCAAAAATAAAAGCAGTTTTTCCAAATTGGCTCTAGTTTTTGAGGTAATGGATACATAATTTTTTAAGGAATTTAGCTATATCATATACTTTTTATTTTTTAAAAATAATTTACGAACAAGGAATTTACGCAGAAACGAGAGTTCGACCCTGTTTAGTGAGCGTACCACGTGCCGACAGCTTATCACGTGATCAGTGCGTGCACTTGTTTGTCTTGTGTCTCTTGATTTTAACTGTCAGTTCAGCTTAAGCAGTTGTTCTACTAAGACTTAGCGTCGCAGTTATTGTGCTTTTCTTACGTATTTTGTGTATTTAGTTCTTATTGCCTACCTAGTCAAGTTATTTAAATTTAATAGACGTCAAGTGGAAGGTAGGAGTAGGAGTACATGTGACGAATATTTGTACCTATATTTTTAACTAAAGTTACTCTTTTTTCAGAGGAATGAGTTCTTCACGCAGAAGCTGTTTGAACAGCCCTAATGTCTTCTGCTACATTTGTGGCGAATATACTGTAGCGAAACAAAGAAAAAATATCACAGATTTTGTTAGACAAGCTTATCAAGCGTATTTCGGCGTACAGCTTGGAGACCAAGACAAGTCCTGGGCTCCCCATATAGTGTGCAAAACGTGTGTCGAATGTTTACGACAGTGGTCAAACGAAAAAAGAAAAAGTTTGTAATCTTTCAAATTAAATTATTTCTTTGCTGTTATACCTAATCAATAAATGAATTTTATAATTTTTACGTTTCTCTTTTTTTAAAACCACTTTAATATTTTTTACTAGAAGTTGATTATAAAGGCCATTGGTCTATTAAATTGATATTTTTCTCTATCTTATCATATTTTGATAATATATCTCTAAAATTAGAGCCAATTCACCTAAATGGACTTCAAATTCGTGATCAGCACCACAAAATTACCTAGAAATCGTCCAAATATTGTTGACAATAAAATTAGTGTTGATCAGTGAATCAGCGCCCGGTTATTACACTGGTGACTTTAGAAAACGCCGGTTATTACACCCTTCACATTTCCTTATTGGTCGTGCACTACCTGATTCAAACTTGACGCAATTACCTCTGAATCGGCTATCCAGATTCCAATATATCCAACATCTACAGGAATTATTTTGGGCTCAATGGTCCAAAGGATATACCTCGTAATTGTAATCGTGTACTAAATGGAAGTCCAATCAAGGCTCATTAACCGTCGATACACGAGTACTGTTAAAGGACGAACACACTCCACCATTCAAATGGCCCTTATGACGAATTAACAAACTATACCTCGTCCCCGATGGAGTTGCAAGAGTAGCAGATGTTAGGATGGGCTCAAAAATAGTGCGCCGTTCCTTCGCAAGATTGTGTAAACTTCCTATGGAAGACGAACACACACTGTGGTGACAAGAATTAAGACACTTGCTTTAACTTTTAATAACTTTTGTTCGATCACTTACATAGTTTTATTTAGGATATCTTTATTATTGAAAGCTAAACCTATCAAGACCGGGGGTTTGTTCCGTATCATGATTTATTAACCGGTAACCATGTAAATAAATAAAAAATTTCAAAGCTGCAATGTCGTAGTTGACAAATAAAAATATATGCTGCCGAAATTTCAACAAATTTCTACTTAATTCAACCGTTTAACCCGTGAGAAAAGTATAACAACAAACAATAACAACAAGTGACATTGAATTTTAATTTAATCTCGAGTACCGTGTCTCTAACGACAGGTGATCGCATCTTTATTCATTAAAAATTTTTGTTAATAAAGTAGTCTTTCTATAAAAGTAGTAGAAGTTGGTTATTAGACGTTCTTATTACGACCAGGTTGCAAATCTATTATAGCAACACGAAAAAACTGCATGAATGAAAGTGGAAGCAGCAAGCATCTCCTTCAATTATTTTGAGCAGTGTAGTTACCTATTACATAAATATAGACCTTTACAGAGTAATTTCCTAGTTGAAATAATGAGATGAGTGTTATTTTGATCTGCTTGATTTACGATTACTGGAAGATCAATAAACGAATTGATAATAAATAATTGAATTTACTGTAATTAGAAACGTACAAAATAATGTAGATAATTAGCTTTGCTTCTCCGGAAACTGAATTGCATCAAACATCACGGAAACCGCTTAAAATTATTTCATAAATATAATGAATGAATTTGAATATTTTACTTCGATTTAAAAATGTGTCAGAGTTTCTTTGTATAGCCGTCTATATTTGAATAAAACAATTTAACCTAAAGCATAGAATAGTTATGTTCGGTTCGCTTGTCGCGTATTATTATTTTAATTTTTATATTCAACAAAATTATTCTTCCTGTAAAATAATAGTATACTAAATTCCAAGTGCTAAAAACGTTATTTTAGTCACGAGTGTGTAACGACGTACAATTAATTTAGGTTTAATAATGAAAATTAAACTCTCGATCCGAAAAATGGCTAAATAAGTTCTCCTTGAATTAAAAATAAAGAGAATAAGAATCTCATAAAAAGTAGGATCCTTTTTATGTTTAGGTCTAGATTCCTAAACTTGCATAAAATCTTAGGATGGCTAGGAGCTTGATTGGTGATATGGTATGGTTCATAAAAAATAAGGAAGTAGTAATTGTGTATTTTTATTTTTCCCTTTTTTTCTTTATCATTGACCAAAAAAAATTGATTCTATGATAAACTTACACAAGTCATGGGAATATTCTAGTTGACCTTCTATTATTTCCAGAAGTCGTAGAATTGTCCCTTTTAATAATCTGAATCTTCTAAAAAAACTCAATTCATCAAAGTAATCAAAATAATTTGACCTTTCATAAACACGCCTACGAAAGCCGAAATCGATAATTTGCAAAGTATCTAAGTCATCCTCTAACAAAATTTCTTCTTCCAATTCCAAATAATCCGTATTTTTATATAAAAAACTACCACTTGTAGGCAGTGTAGGCGTAGACACACACAAAATGTACGGTTAGGATTCAAAGCTTAGCCTTAAACTTTGTATAATACCTAGAATTTGGGAGATTTGATTCAACAGCTAGTTAAGGCAATTAAACTCGGTTCAAGTGACGGTACGAGTCTATTGATATTGGACGGTCATGCAAGTCACAAGTCCATTGAAGCAATAAAACTGGCTAGAGATTCTGGAGTTGCTCTTCTGACTTTACCACTACCCCATCCCAAATATAAATGAAATTTTGGACAAATTAGGGTGTGCCCAATATTTAAGTACCATCGACCTTGCTAGCGAATTCTATCAAATATGATTCGATAGAAAAAACGGCATTCAACGTAGACCATGGTCACTACGAGTTCTTGCGTATGTCCATGGGTCTAAAGAACTCGCCCAGTACCTTTCAGAGGGTAATGGACAAATTTCTTAAAGATCTGCAGAACAGGGTGTGCCTTGTGTATATGGATGATATAATTATTTTTAGTACAGGGTTGCAAGAGCACATACAAAACCTCAGATTAGTTTTTGAAAAATTAAGACAAGCAGGTCTAACGTTACAACTAGATAAATGCGAATTTATGCGTAGAGAAGTAGAATTCTTTGGGCACGTTGTGATGCCCGACGGGATTAAACCGAATCCCAAAAAGATCGAAGCCGTGCAACGCTTTCCTATACCTAAAACACAAAAAAGATCTTAAATCCTTTTTAGGCCTCTTAGGATACTATAGGAAATTTATTCGCAATTTTGCTAGGATTACAAAGCCATTAACAAATTGTCTCAAAAATAATAACAAAATAGAACACCCACAAGAATTTATTAACTGTTTCAATCACTACAAAAATCTATTAATTTCCGAGCCTATCTTAGCATATCCAAATTTCAAGAAACCCTTTCAAATAATGACGGACGCATTGGAGCTGTCTTAAGTCAATACAATCACCCCATTTGCTATGCGTCCAGAACTTGAAATTCTGCGGAGATCTACTACTCTACTATAGAGAAAGAGCTCCTGACTATTGTATGGGGATGCAAATACTTCCACCCCTACCTTTTCGGACGACAATTTAAAATTCTAACCGATCACAAGCCGCTAGAATGGTTGGTTTCCTTTAAGGAATCAAACTCTCGCCTGATACGTTGGCGATTAAAACTAGAAGAGTTCGAGTATAAAATTAAAATAAAATATCAAAAAGGAAAGCTTAACAGGGTAGCGGACACACGTTCTCGTTTACCCCCTAAAATAGATGTAAATGCATTAGAAACTAGTTCCTTAGATGTTAATATCGACGATACAGACGAAATAATACAAAGAGAAATCCAAATAATTGATAATCCTCCCTTAGTCAATGAAAACCTACCCGATCTCCTTGAGTTAGACATAGAAAATTCACTTAACGATAGCAGTAAAATAAAAGTTCTTCAAGATATTCAAGTCCGTCCCCTGATATCGGAATTGCTCAAGACACTGTTCTAGACACGGTTCATACTTCCGTAGAGAATCCAATTTTATCCATACCAGTTTCCAAAAAATCTTTAAAACAGCATAAAAATCAAATAATATTAACAACAAGAGAAATAAACTCTTACATTTGCAAAAAAGAGAAAATATTCGATAATACTCGATTCAATGTCACTCTTCCTTCTAGAAATCTAGAATATAATATATCCACTTTATAAATTGATAAGAAAGTGGAAAAAGTGGCATTACAACTAATATTTCCTAAACAAACTGAAGAAATAAAAACTTATAAAACAATCACATATGCAGGAAATATTTCTAATAATATTTCAAAGATAATATCGTTAGCAACGAATACAACAATTTCTTTTAGAGCAGAAAGTAACGTAAGTACAAAATTGTTAAATGTTAGAACAAAAATACCAATATTAAAGGAATCAGGTATATATAAACTCAAATGTCCAGAATGTAATGCTGTCTATTTGGGTCAGACCCTTAGAAATTTTGAAATCCTATACAGTGAACACTTACGAGCATACAGATTAAAACAACCAGATAAACCCCATTACGTAAAACCTCTACTTGACACCAACCATTCATTGACACCTAATACAGAACTAGAAGTACTACATATTTGTGACAAGAAACAAGAACTGGATTTCCTTGAAGAGTTGGAAATTAGGAGACCCACAATATGAAGTCGTCAATGGACAGATAAATCTAGGGAGTTCTCCACTATTAAACTGTCTTCTGAAGTGATAATTGTCAAGATCAGCAGATATAGTTTTCCTGGTTTTCCATATCATTGCATAGTTATACTGATTTAAATTGGAAAAATGATATCCAAGATATCACCATAGGGCTAATAATATCTAAGCTTCAATATTTGTAATATCACATCTTCTTCTTTTTTCTATAAACATATATTAAGCCAATCACAAGTTAGGTTACTTCTTGGTCTAGCCAAAAATAACTACTAAACATCAGGTAGGCACCAAAAGAAATGTAACTTCTGTCATTCTGACGATGATATTCAGTTATCGAAACAATTGTCAATTTTTTAGAATTCTCTACATTTTTCAGTATATTGTGGAATTAGCTAGATACATTGAGTTTCATTTAAAACACTAATATTCACTTCCGCCAAAGATTTTTTAAATCCTAGCATTACGTATGCTTTATATTTTAGACAAACTAATTTACCCGAAATGTTTGTTACAACCTTGCAAAAATTCTTTAAAAATTCAGCCTTTAAATTAATTCACTGTACTAAATTTCTTAAAGATTTTGTAACGTCAGAAGAGCAATGCGAAAAATTAGAGTATTACTACGTTTACAAAAAGGGTCATAGAGGAATCAATGAGTTGAAAATGTCTCTTACAAAAAATTATTATTGGCCAAAAATGTCTGGGGATATAGAGAAATTTGTTAATTGCTGCGAAACTTGTTTAAAAAATAAGTACGACCAAAATCCACCTGTCATTAAATTTAGTCTCACCCCAACAGCTTCTAAACCATTTGCACATATTCACATCGATATTTTTCGAATCTCAAATACTCCTTTCTTCACAATAATCGATTCTTTCTCTCGATACGGCCAAGCCTATCCGATCGAAACCGTTACCGGCATATCAGTAGTAGACACCCTTCTTAAGTTTGTAACTCATCACGGGTTACTTTATAAAATTACAGCCGACTGTGGTAGCGAATTGAAAAATAAAGATCTTGAAAACTTTTGTAAATTACACAGAATCGAACTACATCTCACAACAGCGAAAAATAGCAACTCAAATTCACCTGTAGAAAGATTCCATTCGAGCCTCATTGAGCATTTTAGATGCCTGCGAGAGCAGAACCCGGAATTAACCCCTATCCAATTAATGAAGCATTCGGTTCTAAGTTATAACAACTCCATACATTCTGTTACCAAATTTACCCCATTTGAAATTATTAAAGGGCATATTGGAAGTTCAGACCCCTTTCATCTAATCTAGACGATCATCTTGTTCTTTCCTATTATGTTCAAAACTACAAAAATATAAGTAAACAAGTAAAAGACCGGAACATGAATAAAGCTAACGAGAAACGCGATGAACCACCTGAATTTTCCAACCAACATATGCCCAAATTCACCAAAACCGAAATAGTTGGAGACGATAACGTAGTTTTAAAAACTAAGAAAGGAACTTATCATAAAAGCATCGTTAGAAAACCGAAATCTAATTCAAATATTTTACAGGGCCAGCATCGGAAAGATAGCATACATTTATTCAGTACTTAGATGTAAGAGAAGTGGTTAATCAAATAAATATCCTTAAAACACACTTTTTAACAGTAAGAAAATTAATTATAGGTACTAATAGTTCAAATTCCACGCCTTGTCATTTTCAAAACTGAATGTTCTTCATTCGTCCATGATATCAAGTAAAGAATTTCTTGAGATGATAGAACATCTACATAGCATTTATGATAAAAATCAAATTCCCAGATTCAAGAATGTCTGAACATACTACACCTTTCCTGTAACGCAAGCAACCATTTCCGAATCAAAACTAATCTTTGCTGTCCATATTCCTATTCTGAAAACGAAATTCTTAGACTTTTACCGTATTTACCCTATTATCCAAGCTAATAAAATATTTGTCCCTTCACACCCTTACTTGGCACGTAACGAAGAAGATGTCCAGCTTGGAAACGAAGAATGCGAGAAACTGGAAGAAATTTACTATTGTACCCAAAAAACAATCCCCACTGATAACTGTACCGACGAAGTGATAAAAAGCGGAAAACTACCAGACAGTTGCTACGCCACCGAGGTCCATATCCAAAATCCTTTAATCCAGCAGATAACAGCTAATGAAGTTCTAATAATCCCTGGGAAACAAGTAGAAATAAAATCAAACTGTCGAAACAACAGAATATTCGAAGTAGCAAAACCAACCCTTATTAACATACCAGAAGGATGCGAAATCACCACGAAGGAATTAAAATTCTCCAGAGTCAAAAGGAATTAGCGGAGGCAATTTTACCAAAGATCGAATTGGAACAAATTAAGATCAGAAGAAACTATCAAACGTCGAATATATCAGAAATAAAATTCGATGAGTTATACGACATCCATCGAATCGCAAAACAACTAACACCGATAGAAGAACAGCATAGTACACACGAAATTCGAATTCTATCAATATTTCCAACAATCTTATATGTATCGTCGTAAGTTAAAATCATCGAAGAAATTTCCTTTGAGACAGTTCGCGAAAATTACTACGTTATTTTCGCCTCTTAAGGACGGAGGAGTTACGAGGTCATAAATCGCAGCACCTGCACCATATCATATATCAATAGTTAGAATTCATGTAAACTTGTTATCATAGTTCTTTAGTTGCTTTATATTTGTAAATCAGTTTTAGTATAAACACTCCGAGATTAACATCCCTCTTTGTAATAATTAAATAAAATATCTTTTTAAAAATAGTATTTCTGTTTGGAAATACATATCTAACTTTGTGTATTTATTTAATATGGATATATATTGTAGTTTCGTATCATAAAATAAGTTAGTCATAAATAATAGTTCGTTGTTAGTTGTACGTCGTATTGTATGTCATCGACTCGTTGACTATGTTCACCGCTTGTTGTTATTAAATATTTAAATATATTGACCCAGTGAGTTTAAGAAAAACATATGGGGTATTATTTATTTCCCAACGATTGGAGGTAAGTGTTTCTCTACGGTAATAGTATGAATGTCAAATGGCTCAATAAGTGGAACGCTTACTAGTAATAACCACATTCCTAAGGATCGAGTCAAAGGCTGATTTCAAATTAATAAATATCAGGCAAAGTTATTTTATCATTCTATCTATCAAGTTCCCTATTATGTATATGTTTTATCGGCCTTTCTTTATTTATACAAGCCTGTAAATTAAATTAATTATGCCACTGATTGTCTTGATCATTGCCAACCTTCGGAATTAGGACAGCACCTAAAAAAAAGATTTTTCGATGTATTTTGTACACACTAATAAAATACTATTCAAACCCATATTTTTGAGAATTTCTTTTTACTTATGAATGAAGTGTATTTCAGATGAGTTCGCGCTTCAGAAAACAAAAACAAATGTCTTTATTGCATTCGTAATTTTTCCCATGTTTTCATCAACGTCAACAATCTTTTCGTGTCGGCACTCAATTAAATTTTATTAGGAATACTTGAGGTGGAACTAGAAGTCCAATTACTTTGCCAACGTATTATTTGTCTGAAAATATAATTTTGAGTAAATTTTTACAATGATATGAAAAATAGCGGTTCCAAATAATTTTCAATGTTATATTATTGCACAGTTATTTGCTCTATTATGCCGTAATTTAATAACACAGATGTCGGTAACTTAAAATGAAAACAATCGTGGTCTGCCATTATAAAATAAATTTATAGAATCACATATAAATTATGTGTAATTATTTCCTACAATATCTGGTATAATTATATTTGTCTGTGAATCCTACGTTTATTTAAAAATATTAAATTAGTAATGAATCCTAATTTTATATACCAAATAATTACTGGAACTTCAAAATTTCAAAACCAAGTACTCGTTAATAAGGATATTGAATTCTTCAAAATAGAAATGTACTAAACCTAACTTACCCTAACCTATTTCTTTTTTAAATGAAACTAACTGTTTCTAAATAATTCCACAATATAGTGAAAAAAATTCTAAAAAATTGACAATTGTTTCGCTATTAAATATCGTCGTCAGAATGGCAGAAGTTACATTTCATTTGAAGCCTACCTGATGTTTAATAATTATTTTTGTCTAGACCTAGAAGTGACCTACCTTGTGATTGATTTAATATATAACAAAACTTTTAATGAATTGAAACGGTGTTCTTAAAAACTAACTTTCTAACACAAAACTCTATCAACAATTTCAAATACGAGACTAATATTTTGATTTCAAACATGAATTCAAATAACCTTCTAATAAACACAAACTAAGCAATTATACAATAAAATAAGTCCTCAATCAGCATAATATACTGTCAGCCTGCGGGCAATGGCTTACGTGACACTTCCCCCTTTAGAAGCAAGCTTCTCCTAGAAACTTCTTGATAAATCCCTTAGTTTCGTACTCCTTTATTTTTGCGTGATAGATCTCGGCATATTCCGGGTAACGTTTCATTTTCTTCTCCACAGATGAAAGTCGACTGATTGCATTAGATTTACATTCCGGCATACAAAATTTGTCTTCTTTCCAGAGGAGTCCACATTCCCATCGGTTCCCGTTGAGCTTCGTAGTCTCCGTCAGTATACTCAAAGCACGCTAATCTTCAACTGATTCTTTATTAGGACGTGGGACGACTCCGACAGCTTCAACACCAAACTGCTCCTTCAGCAGTTGGCCGAGATGACAGGTGTTGTATTCATTACAAAAATAGTCGCCTCCGTGAGCGATGATAGTCGATCACCGGCTATGACCCATCCTAACTTGGTCCTCTTGGCTATTGGGTCGTGCGGATGTCTTTCTAAGATTTCACGATGTGCAGTGAGGTATGGATGATCCTCACCAATGATGAGTTGAGGAATGACCTTTTCCATATTTCTCAGCTTTGCACGTAAAAGTTAAGGCCAGGTTTTCTTTACTTCCACTACATTTATGGTGTATGGGGAAAATCCAAGTCCGTCCACCGTCACAACATTGTTTATATTGTACTTTTCAGCTTTCTGAAAACTTCCATGGACTGTAATCTGAGCTCGACGTGCTACCTCAACAAATTTTTCCCCCTTACTCCTTTATATGCGCGCTTGAAAGTTTCTCCTTCCAGGCCAAGTTGATCAGCCAAGCACTTTTCAATCGCTGTGATATCCGCCCCAGAATCCAATAGAGCATAGGTATGGACGGTCTTATTTGGACCTTTTACGATGATAGGAACTATTGAAAGCGGTTTGGAAGAATTTGTCTTCATTGTAGAGATTGCATTTATTTCTCCAGTCCGTGAAAGGATATCTACTTCCTGCGAATTGAGATGCGAGATTTCTTCTGACTTAAGTGGAGCATGGGGTGGTGATATTTATAACATCCTTCATGAAAGCATTCCTTCATGAGAGGGCAATCTTTCATTGGATGCTTTCCAATCAAACAAGAAAAGCATAACTTCTGTTCTTTAACAAAATTCCACCGATCCCCGACGGTTTTCTTCCCAAATGCCCAGCCTTTTGTTATATTCGGGTGATTAGACATTTGGACTTAGCTTCCTTAGATCGTGTGACGCGGATATTTCCGGTTCCCCGTTTAGAATGCTAATTTCTCGGCCATTCCTTCTCTTCTAGGGAATCCATTCCTTTTGCTTTCACCATCTGTACTGCCATCCTCTTTTGTATGGAAATCCATTCAGTGAAGGTTTCCATATTCTTCGTTCTTCCGTTGGATTCGACAAACGTGATCCATTCTCTTTTCATCACATTTGGCAACTTTTCAATGTTATGTAAGTAGTCGTACTGCTAATGATCCACGATACTCGAGATAAGACACTGCAACGCACAGGCGTCTTCAACAATGGTTTCAGGCTTCTGCAGATCTGGATTCATTGTGTTCTCAGCTTGAAGTATCAGACTTGCAATGATAAGCACCGGCCTTCCATATTCAAGTTCCAGCACTTCTATGATCTGTGGAACGTTGGCAGGACAGGTAAACAAATATTTTACTGACTCATATGCTTCACCTTTCAACGCCTAACATAACCGATTGAGGTCTACCCCATCATCGGCGTTCCTGGTTCTGTTGTACTGCGACCTAAAATTCATCTAATTTTCTGGCTTCCCAGAATGGTAAGTTCGAGTCAATTACACTACTTGATTGGGACTGGAGGTTCTTACTTCCTATTTCAGCTGCGGTTATGAAGGCTCTTTCCAAGGCTGATGCAAGTTGATCGACTCCAATCTGCTGGGAACTCGACTAGATTTGTGACTGAGGTAGATGACCATGAGAAGATGAAGCATTCCCAGTTTTTGGGAAGACTATTGGTGGTCCATTAGATGACGAAGGTTCAAAACGATAAGGCTGGAATTGCGGATTTGGCACACTCTCTTGTTCAATCAGCTCGCTCATCTGCTTTCGACCCACAGAAGTTGAAGCATCTTGCTCTCCGCTACTGGCAAATACTTGTTTTGGACAATCGCGATGATCTGTACTTTGAAAGGTGACTTTGTGAATATGACTGCGTTGAAGATGGGAATCTGACAGTTCCGTAGGATATTGAAATCCTTCCGGCTGGTTTCTTCCTTCTTCATGGGGACAATCACATTGAAACATAGATCGTATAATAGGGACGAAGTGAACTTGACTGTTGGGTTGTTGATTGAGATTCCCGTTTTCAAACTCAGCTGCGTTCCTCTCATCTTCAAATTCATCCTGAGTTTCATTCATGGTTGGTAGACGGATGCGATGATTTTGTGTAACTTCATTGATCGAGTTCTCAATCTTCTTATCATTACTTTTAACCCATTCTCTCACTCTTTCAAATGATGGATTCTCATCTCCCGAATAACTTGCTTCGGAATCTACCTTCTCTGAGTCGCGACATGCTTACTCAATATTGCATTAACTTTACTGCTAGAAGTTGACTCGTCGCACTCGACTGCTCCCATTAGTATTGCTATTTCTTCTCTCAGAGCTGTTATGTCTTCGGACTTGTCTTTCTTTCGTTGAAGATGTTTTAACTTGTTTAATCTTGTTTCCAGCTTTGCTTCTGTCGTTCGCAGTTTTTTCTTTGTAAGGGCTTCATTTTCTTTCAGCTTCTGTAGGGACTTATCCCTTTCGGCTTCCAACTCACAGTGTTGAATGAAAAATGTCTTACTGATTGTTGAGGCTTTCTTCGAAGTTTTGCGTAGGGCAGCTTGATGAGGCATATTCTCGATCATGAATCTTGCTGGTGGCATTCTCTTGTTCTCCCTTAGACTATGACAAACAATTGGTTGATAACTTGAACTGCCGGCTCTTTGGTTCTGGCATGACCTCACTGTACAGCTGGTGTTCTGCCCATTCAACAGTTCTCTCGATGGAGAATTGATGCTGGCTACTTCCGTATCTTCTCTTAGTTGAAACGGGCTGTTGGAACTGGCGGCTTCACGTTGACTTAGAGACATATGTCCTTCACAACAATTTGATTTTGTAAATTTTCTTGGTTTTGTTTTAAATGTTCCATAATTGAATCAATTCTTTCTCCATCTTCGGAGCCCAAGTTTCCCGTAATTGTTTTTACTATTGATCCAACCCTCTCTTTGGCCTATCTAAGGTAGAATGTATATTAATTTTCCATTTATACTATTCTTAGTGTACTCTATAATATTTACAATATTTTCTGTTCCATGTATTATTAGATATATTATATTTAACGTGATTATATTGTATACTTAACTCATTATATTCTACTAATAGTTAAAGTAAGTTTTGTTATTGCAATATTTTCTTGTTCACAGATGCAGTGTTAAGGACCTTTCGCTTTTCCGGGACAGAAAATTGGTAGCATGGTAGACTGCCACAAAATACCAAATACCTTGCCTATGGTAGAAATAATAAGGAGAACTAAAAAGAAAGTGGTATTATCAGTCGATTACTCAAAATGTGATTCACAAGTGGTGCGAGGGTTTTAAATGTGAATAGTTTTATTTAGTCTTTCGTTGAATTGGAATATATTCTTATCATAGTATCAAAATATTTTATTTTAATCATATTTTCGGTTTTATACTATTGACTCCGAAACAATTTGAGACATTATATTTAAAATAACTTTACCTATTGTTACGAAACAGCACACTGGTATAGTCCCAGCCAATTGTTTTTGTGTAAGCCGCAATCTAGAATTATCTAGTGAAAAAGGCACTAATATATAAGGGACCGACCAGGAAGAGTTAGTTTAGTTGATAAAGTGATCTCGTGTAATAAACAAGAATACACCGAAATAGCAAACAGTAAATAAGTGAATATAAATTAGTTAAGTGTTTATATAAATTAGCTTAAGTGAATATACTGTGTATATACTTAGTAAATAGTGTAGTGAATAAATAAATTAAGTAAGTGAACCTACCGTGTGTTGAAGTGTTGAAGTTTATCCCACCCGTTTAGTGTTTAAATAAATTAGAAAAACATTACATTGGTGTCAGAAGTAGGATAATATAAATAAATATCTACGTAAAAATGGCCAGAAGACTAAGGGAACTTGAAAGTGACTGAGTTAATTGCAAGATCGTGAGTTGGAAACATCCGGTAAGAAAAGTGAATTAGTAGAAAGACTTAAAGTGGCACTGAAAAATGACGGCTTTGATCCAGAAACAGTTTTATTTAATGACGTCAATTTCTGCTGATATTTCTGCCATGGAAGAGAAAATTTCAACGAATGTGAAAAACGATATTTCTGCTATGAAGAACGATATTTCTGCTAAGAAGAACGACATTTCAGCTAATAATGACGACAAGATTTCTGCTTTGAAGAACGATATATCTACCGATATCTTATTAATGAGAAACGACATTGCCGCTGACGTTGAAAATTAAATTTCGTCTCTAAAATTTGAAATCGAGAATAAGATTACAACGATGGACGAGAATATTGAGAATAAGATGGACGAGAAAATCAAGGAGCTAGAAAAAAAGATGACAGGTATAATAACTCAAGACACGCCAGCAGAAGAAAAGAAGACCGATCAAACGAAACCTTGCAAGACTGAAACACACCCTAAGTTAGAAAACATTGGCAGTTTTACCCGTGTCAAGGCCCCAACGTTCGATGGAAAAATGTCGTGGACCAATTATGTGAAACAGTTTGAAGCAGCCGCTAGAGTGAATAATTGGTACGATCAGGAGAAGGCAGTAAACTTAACAATCGCGCTCCGCGGAGATGCCTTAGATGTACTTCAGACGATACCTTTGGAAGAAACGGATGACTTCGAGCAGCTGAAGAAGAGGTTGGACATGCGATATGGTCATGAACATCTAGAACATTTGTACCAATCTCAGCTGAAGAACCGAAGGCAGAAACGTGATGAATCCCTTCAAGAATATGAAGTGGACATTGCCCGACTAGTTCGATTTGCTTATCCGTCAACACCAGAGAACATGATGGAATGTCTGGGCATCCAGGCCTTTATTGATGGCTTACGTGACCTCGATATGCAGAGGACGCTTCGTTTAGCCCATACGAAAACATTAGTCGACGCATTGACAGCTGCTCTTGAATATGAAGTAGCAACGAAGACTTCGGGATATAACAAAATTAGGATCATCCAAGAAGAAGGTGTCGAAGACAGATTTGACCAGTTTGTCAGTTTAATGAAAAGAATGATGGACAAAAAGCCGATATCTCATCAGATGCTGGAATTGTGGCGAGCTAGGGCATGTACGTAGTTCGTGTAAGCACCCTAAGACTCCTGCAAACCAAGAACCCCAGTCACAGGATAACTAGAACGGGTCGGCTATGGAGGGGCAGCTCCGACCCATGATCGTTCCAAAGACCCTCTAATACTGATGGCTTCGCTCATATGTCGCAACGACAGTGTGAATGTAGATGGCGAAGTAAATGGCAAGAAATATACTCTGCTAGTAGACACTGGAGCAACTAGAACCATTATACGACCAGAACTAATAAACTCCAAGAAGAAGCTTTTACCAACGAGACTGCGACTGCAGACCGCCACAGGTGAGAGTGCCAACGTTCACGGTGAGACACAAATCCAATTGGGAATTGGTGCAGAAAAGTTCACGCATACGGTAATCGTAGCTAACATTGAAGAAGACGTGATTCTGGGAATGGACATAATGAATGTAGATGGTTTACAATTAGACTTTAGAAATAGAACCATTAAAGTGGGTTCCGAGGAGGTATTAATTCATCCATATGAAGGCAGCGCGGTGATGGCAGGTGTACAGGAAGATACCGTTCTACCTGCACGAAGTGAAACCATGATAGTAGCACGGCTACAGGGAATCATGGAGGAAGGTACACCGGTTATGATGGAGCCAAGGAACCACGACGAAGAAGTTGGCAAAGGAGAACTAATTGGAAAAGGATTGGTTACGTCGGCGAAAGAGATCCCAGTATGTGTGATAAACGTGAATGATTACCCAGTTACCATCAAGGAGTAAACCAGGATTGGATCCTGCGTACCAGTGACGTCTATAGCTCGTCAAACAACGACCACTAACAATTCTAATGCCAGATTCGAACAAATGTTATCAGTAGCTGGTCAATCTTTGGATCGAGCTGAAAAAATGAGAATGAGAGACCTATACGTACCAAAAGGAGGAAGGACTGGTAGAACATCAGCCGTCAAACACAAAATCGATACTGGTAGTGCTAAGCCAATTAGGCAATCAGCTCGAAGACTTCCACGAGCGAAGAGAGAGGAAGCTAAAATAATAATTCGAGAGATGTCAGAAGAAAAAGTAATAGAACCATCTACTAGTCCATGGCTGTCTCCAGTAGTGCTCGTCAAGAAAAATGATGGAACTACGAGATTCTGCGTGGATTATCGCCAGCTTAACAACGTGACGAAGAAAGACAGCTATCCTCTGCCTTGAATTGACAATACGCTAGATACTTTGGCCGGCAGCAAACTGATTTTCACCTTGGACCTGACGTCTGGTTATTGGAAAGTGGAAATGGACCCAGAAGACAAAGAGAAGACGGCTTTTACTACCGGATCTGGATTATGGCAATTCATCGTTATGCCATTCGGGCTCTGTAATGCGCTTGCGACATTTGAAAGGCTCGTGGAAAATGTCTTGAGAGGGTTGTCTTGAAAGACATACCTGGTCTATTTGGACGACATCGTAGTACTGGGGAAGACATTTGACGAACACCTGAAGAATTTGGAAGACGTATTCAAACGACTCCAAGCTGCCCAGCTCATGTTAAGCCCGAAGAAATGTCAGCTGTTCCAAAACCGAGTCAACTATATAGATCATATAGTGAGCAATGAAGGAGTGGCGGTAGATCCAGAGAAAATTGCTTCCATTCAGCAATGGCCGCAACCAACCGACAAACATCAAATTAGGAGTGTCCTTGGACTTTGCACGTATTATAAAAGATTTATCAGGAAGTTTGGAGATATTGTCAAGCCTATAACTCGAGATACAGAAGAAGCACGAGCTTTCCAATAGGACGTCGACTGTCAAACGGCTTTTGAAACCTTGAAGAGGCATTTAACCACGGCGCCGATATTAAGATACCCATTACCTGAAGGAGACTTTATTCTTGACACTGGCGCAAGCAACGTAGGAATTGGAGGAGTGCTCTCACAGATCCAAGGAGGGCAAGAAAGAGTGCTGGGATATATCAGTAAAGTCCACTTCAAACCAGATCGAAACTACTGCGTCACAAGAAGGGAACTTTTGGCGGTAGTGAAGTCCGTAGAACACTTTTACCAGTATCTCTATGGTAGGAAGTTCTTAATCCGGACTGATCATGCAGCACTCAAGTGGTTGATGCAGTTTAAGAATCCCGAGGGCCAGATCGCTAGATGGAATGAACGACTTCAAGAGTACGATTTCAACATCGAACAACGATCTGGTGTGAGTCATCGAAATGCCGACTCCCTGTCCAGACGGCCGTGCTCAACAGACTGCCCCCACTGCAATAAGGTTTAATCTAGTGAAGCTGCAGTTTCAAGAACTATTGTAGTCATTGATGAATGGTCACCCACCAGGATCAGAGAATATCAGGAGAATGATCCTCACCTGAAGATGATCCGGCAATGGAAGAAAGAAAATCGGCGACCTACCTGGCAAGAAGTATCAAAATTTTCACCGAAACTCAAGGCGTATTGGGCTCAGTGGGACTCCCTTGTCCTGGAAGATGGGCTGTTGAAAAGAGTCCTTGAAAACGATGATGGTTCCGAGATAAGGAGACAGCTGGTTATCCCGAGAACAAGAGTAGCTGAAGTACTAAAGAAGTTACCCTTCAGCGAGTCCGTGAAAGGCTTTATTGGATGGACAGCTCCGACGATGTGAAGGACTGGTGTAAGAAATGTACGATTTGTGCTACGAGTAATGGACCACATCGCAGGAGAAAGGCACCTATGAAACAGTACAATGTTGGAAGCCCTTTCGAAAGGATTGCTTTAGATATCGCTGGACCATTTCCGACGACAGAAAGTGGTGGCAAATACATACTGGTTGTAATGGATTATTTCACAAAGTGGGTGGAAATTTACGTTATCCCAAACCGAGAGGCCACAACTGTCGCGGATGTATTGGTAAAAGAATTTATCAGCCGATACGGAGTGCCATTGGAAGTCCACAGTGACCAGGGAAGAAATTTCGAAAGCCATCTATTCCAGGAGATGTGCGAGAAGCTGGGAATGAAGAAGACCAGGACAATAGCATTACATCCACAGTCAGATGGAATGGTTGAGAGAATGAACAGGACTATTGGAAAATACCTGTCCAAAGTAGTTTCCAGTCATCAGAGAGATTAGGACCAGTATCTTTCCCTATTCGCATTGGCTTATCGATCTGCCGTCAATGAGTCCACGGGTAAAACACCTGCGAAAATCCTGTTTGGACGTGAAATGAAGCTTTCTTGTGACCTGGAATTTGGCTTCTTGCCTGGAGAAGATCTAGCAGGCGAAGACTACGTGATCCAACTGAGAAGAAGACTGGACGATATTCATGAATTAGTTCGAACAAATCTTCATGTTGCCAGCGACAGAATGAAAAGTCGGTACGACACGCAGGCCACAGAAGGCGGTTTTAAAGAAGGGGACAAAGTATGGTTACACAACCCGACGAGGAGAAAAGGATTTTCTCCAAAATTACAAAAATTCTGGGAAGGTCCATACTTAATCAAGAAAAGGATCAATGATGTTATATATCGCATAAGCAAGATCCCCAACGGAAAACCAAAAATGGTTCACCAAAACCGACTAGCGCTATTCGAAGGAGACCATGACCTAGAGAAAGGAGTAAGCCATATTCGAGATGTATCTGACCCTACCTTCGATGAATTTATGGGCGCGTAAAGAGGTACCGGGGAAGCTAGATATGGAGTTAATTCAGAGCAACGACAAGATTTGCTCACTCTCCCGGAAGATTATTCACTGGCATACAACATCCCCGCCTGTCTCAAGAACGCACGAGGGCTGGCATCCGTCTTTCGAAAGGACTTCGGGCAATTAGAAAAACTTGACGACCAGATTCCAGCCCCTGGCAAGACACTGAAACTAAAACATAATTCGCGGTACGTCTTCTACGTGGTAACTAAAAATGAATTTCAAGATCGATCTACTTACCGCAATGTGTAGGTAACCTACGAGACCATGTGTTGGAATCCAGCGTGAAGAAACTGGCTATGCCTAAGATAGCGAGTAACCAGTTGGATTGGCGAATCATCAGGAACATGGTAGAGATTATCTTTGAAGATACCGGTGTCCAGATATTAATTTGCAGCTATCACCCCCGTTATCAGTATCCGATGAAGACGGTGCCCTGCTGTTTTTATAAGATCGCAAAGTGTAGAAATGGGGCCAGTTGCCGAAGTAAATATCCAGTCTCGGCTACACAAAAGTTCCTGGAGGAACTTCTATTTAAGGAGGGGGTAATGTTACGAAACAGCACACTGGTATAGTCCCTAAATCCGACTCTGTCTAATCCAGGTATAAAAGGTAAAATTATGGCGGACGCGCAGGGATTTCTTAGAATTGTTTACGATTGTGACTATTTTATCTAGACATTGTTTTTGTGACCAATCTTATCTAAAAAAATCCAGAAAGCCAATTGCTTTGTGTAAGCCGCAATCTAGAATTATCTAGTGAAAAAGGCACTAATATATAAGGGACCGACCAGGAAGAGTGTTTATATAAATTAGTTTAAGTGAATATACTGTGTATATAATTAGCGAATAGTGCAGTGAATAAATAAATTAAGTAAGTGAACCTACCGTGTGTTTAAAGTTTATCCCACCCGTTTAGTGTTTAAATAAATTAGAAAAACATTACAGTATGAACTGCTTTTATCTATTTTTTGGCGGTATACTTCTATATTAGACTAAGAGCCGGACGGGAAAAATTTACTACTTACGTTCGGCACCATGAGTGACCATCAACTAAGTACTACCGCCTAAAAAAAACGTTTGAGCACTATGCCGTCTATTTTGCGTGGCACATGGGTTATCTGCGAAAAGTCAAACTTGGTATTCTTGTACCTGGTAAATTAAAAAATCTGAATGTACGGCATTTCGAACCAAGCTAGATATTGGAAAACTAAGACACAAAAACCTTGTGCCGTACAAAAATTATAGAAAACTGTACGGCATTTCGGGTTTAAGTAAATAAATGTATTCAAAAGAAATATTAAAGTTATTCCATATTCTATTCTTTATTCAAAAGTGCCGTACAAATTTATTGGCACCAGAAAAAAATAATTGAATATAAATAAAAGAAATTTTTTATAATTTTTCCAATTTTGAAAATGCATTTACAGCAACTACAGTAATAGTCTATATTCAATTTTATTGCAGTTATAAATTGTTTGAAGGTTAATATAAATGAAATTATGCTTGCCGTACATTTTTAATGTCAGACTTTTCCAATGTTAGTGGGGTTTTACGAGCAATTTTCACTATATTATAAAATTAAATTTTCCAGTACGGCATTTAGCACATAATATTAAGAGAATTTAATAGTGACAAAAAATTATATCGCCGTATATTTATGATGGAACATTCATCGAATACGATATAAACTCATTTTTATAATTTGAAATATAAGTATTACTGATAGTCAAAAACTAAAATTCCCTGTACGGCAATCATTGCAGTTTATAACGAAATGTATCATATAAAATATGTTATAGTAAAAAATAATAATGTCGTTACATTTTGGTGGAACATAAAAAAACCGCTGCCAATGAATTGGCAAAAAGCTTCTTCATTAGAGGGCATACCGTGACAATTTTAATCTAATTCGAAATTTAAAAAAGTCAAAACATAAATTTACATTTTACAAATTACAGTCTTTGAAATCTATATATTTAAGATTTTAATGCAGTCACAAAATTATTAGAATTCAATGAATATGGAAAAACGAGTAAAATGTGACTTTATACGTTTAATTTGAGTGAATAATTGAAAAATTAGGGTGTTCTTACCACTTTTTGTAAATTAAAAAAAAATTGTTTGAATATGAATACTTAATTTTTCAATATAGCGTTATAAAACTATAATAACTTGAAGAAATAAAAGAGCTGAATAAAATGAGACCCTAAACGTTTAATTTGATTGAGAAATGATAAAAACTAAAATGAAAAACGTTTATAATTTTTGCAAATTTGAATGTATCACATTAATTCAAATATATTTTAAAATTTATCGTTTAAAGAAGTAAAAAGAGTCATTATATGTTAAGATCAATCGACTATTACCATTACATACACCTCGATAAACATTTTCGTACAAATTTAAAAATTCAGTTTTTTAAGAATAAAAAATTAATGCTTCAGTGTATCATTTTAAAACTTTAAGACTCGAACAGAATAATAAAAAAAAACTGAATAAAATGAATCTTTGTACATACCAACGCTACACACAGTTTTCTTTTCAAAAATATTTTTATTTTTAGAAAATTATAAAAAAATATTATTGAAACTTTTATGTTGGTTTTTATTCTGTTACATAAAATACAAAAAATAAATATAATGTAATAAATGAAAATACATATTAATAAAATCAATCAAAATCGTCTTCATCATCTCCAATTTCGAGTTCGCTTTCGGAATCTGTTTCAGAATTATCATTATCAAGGTCATCATCACCAGTATCTAAAATAATGAAATCAATTAATGTTATTATAAATTTAAATTAACTTATAGTTAACTGACAAATATGTAATGTTTACTCCTATCAGTATCCATTCCATCAGCTGTTTTATTTTCAATAATAAGGCTGATATTTCTTGGCATCTCATCCCCATCAAACCAATGGAATACATATTTATTATTTTCCAAATTCCATTCATAATCGATTGGACGTATTGTGCTTGGGGTCTTCTTATGTGCATTACCCCAAATTTGCGCAATATAAATTGTTCTTTTAGTATGTTGAACCAATTCTTCGTACGATGGAGGAAAATTCTAATTTTGCACAAACTTTCTTAAAATTTTCTTCAATACTTTTCGGTTTATAAGCTTTGTTAGATATGACAGATCTTGCTTCATTGATACTTCTTACAGACCTCACATTATACATCTTGCAAACGAAATCTTGTATATCTGTGAGGATATCTTTCATATCTTGATCATTATTTAATATTTGAGGATCAATCATTTTTGCAAATAATTCTTGACTGTCAGAATGTGATTGCAATATTTTAAATGGTCGAATTTTCGCTTTTCTACTAAATGCAGGATTAAAATCACACCCTGTGAATGCATTAAATGCAGCTAGCGAGCAGCACTACTTTTTTTTAAATAAATTATTGTTCGAAGAAAATTATGCTAAAAGTTATAATTAATTTTACAATTTTACCTCATCCTACATAAAACAATTTTATTCATTGGATTTTAAATATATACAGCTCAATAAACAATAAAATAGTATATTAAAGTATAAGTGGATAAAGAGGTCTTACAAACACGCGCGATTTTTCGAGCAATCCGGCTGCGCCGTCGTGCTCGAAATAGAACAAGTGTTTGAAAGACCAGTTATCCACGAATACTTTATGCTATTTTTTTTTTGTTGATGCACTTTGAAATCATAAAATATTATTATTATATTATTACTACAAAAAAATGAAAGTCCGTCCTCGATGCCCAGCCAAGTTTCGTGAAAGTCCATCCTAAATAGTATTTATTTTTATTTGACGTTACGAGGTACTGCTGTCAGATCAATAATCAAAAAGTTTCTTTATTTATATTTAAAAGGATACAATGTATATATGAATATATAAACAAATTTTGCAGAAAAAACCAAATAAGACATTGGTTCACAATGAAAATATACAATTTAAAAACTAATAAAAAAAGTTCTCATTGATACTTACGTTTCTCGAGTTGTTGTTGTTGTTACCATAGGGACTTTAGAAAACGCGCGTGTTTGAAAGTTCGATTTAAACACGCTGAGGCGTGTTTTAAATAGGTAATATGAGGCATCAATAAAAAAAATACATTTTTACAAAATAAACAAATTTACTTTACGGAAAAAAATTGTGATGTGCAAACGTTTTTTTTTCAAACTGTAGGGACTCTTTTCCACTAAGTACCATGATATTTACACGGCAACATTTTTTTAATACCTAATTTTTGATAAATTCGATTAGGGCACAAATGCCGCACAGGAAATTTTTATTAAAAACAATATCCCTTGGATAGGGATATTTTTTTTCATTTTCAAAATTCATTTCCCTGCAATGAGCTCATGTGCCATAAAAAATGTACGGCACTATTATTTAACGTTTATTTTTATATTGTACTTTCTAATTCTTTTAATTTTAAGGTGCCTCTAATGATTTTTTTCGAAGGGCTTGAAATGACAGCATGGGCGTCAAGGTAAAAGCACTTACTGCCAGAGAAATGATACGGCATAGTATAATATTTCTTTTGAATAAATTTATTTACTTAAACCCGAAAAGCCGTACAGTTTTCTATAATTTCTTCGTCGAAGAAAATTTGCGGAAAATGGAAATTATTTATCCTTTCTAGTACCGCAATTTTTGTACGGCACAAGGTTTTTGTGTCTTAGTTTTCCAATATCTAGCTTGGTTCGAAATGCCGTACATTCGTAATTAATTTACCAAGTACAAAAATACCAAGTTTGATTTTTCGCAGATAACCCATGTGCCACGCAAAATAGACGGCATAGTGCTCAAACGTTTTTCTTTAGGCGGTAGTACTTAGTTGATGGGCACTCATGGCGCCGAACGTAAGTAGTAAATTTTTCCCGTCCGGCTCTTAGTCTATAATACTTATATAATTATAAATCTTAATTTACACACTATGTGCAGTTGTCTGCGCCCTATCATTCGAGGTGATAAAAAGCTTCCAAAATAAATTGTATTTTTACGTTATCTGATTAACGAATATTGAATTTCAATTATAACTGTAGTGTTTTCAAGATACCTGCTCACAATTGTATGTGATATATTCCCTTATGTAATGTAACACTAATACTTGACTACACTGATTTGTGAGGAATGTATGTGTATTCAGGAGCGCGTTAACTACACTATATACATAAGTACATTTTATAAGAATTAAAAATAGTTAAAAATTCTCGTTTAATATAAATACACAATTATTATTGAATGAATTCGTAGATGAATAGGTTTATTCATTCTCACTTAATTACAGGCGGTAGAGATATTTAAAATCGTTTTCCAAAAACGGTTTTGATTATTATTATAATTAATTGTATGAAAATTACAAACTTCCGCCCACCTTTTACGCAACATAAACGAATAGATAAATAATTGAACAACGCCATCACTTGTGCTTTCTACTCACTAACACATAATAACAAACGGATCTTTACCGTAATTGTTCAGATTCTTATTTTCAATTAGCTTTTTATTCGCCATCGACTATATGTAGATATGAAGTATTTATATTTGAACGTGATCGTAATTTTGAAACTGTTTATTATGTAATACGAATTGAATCTTGCTCATTGGAATTGTTGAACAGCGAAAATAAATGAATATCGATTAAATAATAATCAAGGTAATTTTAAGGTCGTGGTTTTGTGTTTTCTTCTAGTGCCGGACTGGACTTTATCTACGGGAATCAATTGGAAGTATAATAAAATATCGTTACATCATATTAATATAGCAATCAATTCGATCAAATTAATATTTGAAAGGTTAAACGTGATCCTAGGAACAAGTGGAAATATTTATAGGGAGAAAATTTGATTTATTGTTTATTTTATAGATAAAGCTGACAATATATTCGATCTCCCGTTGTGAAAGTTATCAATAAAATTCCTAAATCTCAAACGTTGAAGGTTGCAGAAAATTATGGATAATACAGAATACAAGGTGTACCAAGTTATCGTATACAGACAGTATCTCGCTTATTTAACAAGATAATTAAAAAATTAACCAGTTCACTCCACTTTATGTAACTAGGCTATTAGTTTACATGCATTGGAGTAGGTTTTTATCCCGTACTATAGAAGAAGATGTATGTGAGACTTCAACTAGTCTCTTTTCTGATTAATCTCAATTTGTCTTTCCTTATATACATGTAAGCGATGAAATGTTTGTTGACATAATACCCAAAGATTATAGCTTTTTCTAAGTAATACACTGACATGTTTATTTTAACCTAAAATCATGAAAATCACGTCACTAACTTCCTTACCGTCTCTAATAACATGGGACCTTTCGCGTAATCGAGTTCGTTAGTATGTTTTTCTTCATCTGTGGCAGTAAAACTTCGTTCGAAACGTGAACTTGATAATCCTAAGAGCATTTAATGTGGTCAAATGTTACCCAGATAAAATGGGTTTTTAAGGTGAGAACAAATGCTGGTCCAATGTTACCCTAAAATCAATATAAGTTTGGACTACGACTATTTCTGTCTTCATCTCAGGATTGACACATAGTTTATACACTTATTAATGTGATTGGTATTAACAACATGAAAAGATCACATAAATCCCAAACTCGCTGTATAATTCTATACATTTTATTTCGTAACTACCGGAAATTGTCTCTTATGTGGTCCAAAGTTACCCGGAATGACTGTGATGCTAAATGTCTAGTGATACTTATATTCTATAATATTCTTAATTTGGTTTTAAACTTCAATGTAATTTTTTATTTTTCTGGACACAACCTCCGTTTATTGCAAATAGGACTAGAGGTTAAGTGGTAGAATGGCCAAGAGCTAGACTTCGCCTCTAGCATCCCCACTATGCAAATACCTTTTGTACATTTCTTTAATAAAACTGTAGTATGATCAAGTGGAAGGCTTTTGATCTTTAGAAACGTTTCTTAGTTGGTTATAATACAAATGTCAATACAAATGTTTTTGACCTATACGACGTTATAAAGTTATGTCAAGAACTAAATAATAATAAACGATTTTAAAGACTAAAACTAACTATTCTGTATCTGTGAGATGTCCTGAATAATATTCTATCATAAAATTGTCACTTGTACACTTCGGGGGACGTATCGTGCTAACAAACCGAAATTTCTCCAAAAGGAACCAAAAATGCAGTACATCTGGATTTATAGGAACCGCTGTACTCGCTATAGTCAGCTGAAAATTAATAGGGTACATCTGTGAGATACCTTGAATGAGAGACCTTGAAAAATATCCAATTATAAAATTGGCCACTTGTATACACTCCGGATGCTGTGTAAGTGAAAATGGTTTTGAACCTAACGCTGGTATTATGTAGGACTCCCAGTCAAAAACAGGAGATTATCATAATGAAATGGCGTATGAAAATTATGAGAAGTGGGTACGAGAAATACATATTCCAAACCTAACAAAAAACGTTGTTGTGGTAATTGATAACGCCCCATATCACAATGTTCTAAACGAAAAATTACTTACGACTGCTTGGACTAAACAACAATTAAAAAACTGGCTTTATGAAAGAAACATATATTACAGTGAACAAATGTTAAAATCGGATCTTTATAACGCAAAAATGTACAAACCACAATATAAAACTTATAAAATTGAAGAATTGTTTATTCGACATTGATTGTAAGTTTTAAGGCTACCCCCTTATCACCCGGACTTGAATTCGATCGAAAGTGTTTGGGCTGCACTTAAAGAATATGTGGCCAAACGAAATGTTACCTTCAATATAACAAAGGTTAAAGAATTCTGTAATGAACTCTTTGACACATTTTCTACAAATGATTGGAAAGTTAGATGTGACCATGTTGAAAAGATTGAAGATGAATTTATGAACAATGAACTACTTTTAGATACTGTTGTAGGTAATATTATTATAATTTGGCCGAAGACGGAGATAGCGAGGATGATGAAGTTGATATAGAAAGGGATTTTGAAGAATCATTTGTAGATGCACATCATTATTTTACTGTTGATGATCCCTGTACATCGAAAACATATTTTTCATTACAGTGTTTGTTTGTAGGTGGTATGACTGAATACATTAAACGAAACAAATGTACAAATTTAAATAGGTGTTATAAAATTGTAGATATAGGAGACGAATTCCACTAGAGTAATATAATATTTGTAGTACATCTGTACATAGTTCTAAATAAACAATAATTGACGGCACCCAGAACCAAGATTTTTTTGTTTTGCCAGTCCTAACTCTGTAAAAAGTGGGAAGGGATGTTCTAATTTCATAGTAAATATTTGCAAAAAACCCAAAAATTTACGTATAAAAGTAGAAATATCTACCATAAAGAAGCTTTAATAATTTATTTATATTATTAGTATACTTATTAGACCATATCTAAAGGCGATTTCCCCAATTTGTTTTCCAAATTTTATGTGTAAACTCGAATTTTTACATTATTATCTACTACGAATTATTAAGAATAACAGTTTTAGATAGCTTAACAGGTAGGTATGCCATTAACTATTACTACGAACAGGTAGGAAAAATTGTTGGTCATTGTTAAATTTAGAAAATCGTTTAACAATCCTTATCATATTGTACGCTTTATGTACAAAATCTACCTGACTTCCAATTTATATACAAATAAATCTCAATGACGAATATCATGAAGGGACCACTTACAAGACATTAATTTGAAGTAAAGGTGAAGGTTTATGTCTCTTGGAATCTATTTATTATTTACATCACATAAAATAATAAAGGGTAATTATAGAATTTCCCGTATGGTTTTTGAAACAATAGATAATTATGTCTGTACAAAAAAAACGAATTTTCGTTGAAAAATCTAATGGTTTTTATTTCCTTATTCATTTAATTAATAATAAAGGACACATGAATGTTATTTTGTTTTGTAAACTCGATTTTATATACATGTGCCACAATTTATTATTTTTAAATCAAAATACAAAATATTGTGTTACCCTAGTACGTATTAGCAGTCTCACAACCTTTAAAACTTTGCATGCGGAATGTACGTCGCCTGCTCTTTCCGGTAATTGCGTTTGCAATGTTGTGAAGTTGTATGGCTTTCTCGCGCATCGTTAACTGCCAAAATTAATTTGCCAACCTGTATCTTTAATAATGTTAACTGAAACAAGCGGCATAAAATTTCACTGCCTACGCTTTCGGCCTCCAAACAGCTGTCGCCAACTTCAAATAATCAAATTGTTCTGCCTCAGTCCAAACAATTTTTTTATATATACAAATGTTGAACATTTGCAATAAAAGAAGAAAGTAAATTATTTGCATCGAACGTTCTAAAATATATTTCTGAGGGCGTGAGATTTTTCATATGACCCCGATAAAAAAATCATGTCAAATAGTTATAAACAACGTGTGAAAATTTGCCTTTTCAATAATTTCCATCGAAAACAATAGGTGTTCACTTCGTATATTATAATTTGCTTTCTAAAGTAATTAATCAAATAGTCTAACCGAGAGTGTTGTTTGATGAAACTTTATTATCGTATTTAACGTTTTTAAACATATCCGGTTTGGTTTATTATAATATTACCTGTATCATTTGCAACCAAAATTAGTTCTTAATTACAATCAGTAATTTATCGTATGTTTTGCATCTAAAATTTTCAAAAATAAAGTGAAACTTATGGGATACCGCAAATAACATTGGAATCAACACATAAACAGGCTCACACTTCTTTATTGATTAAAAAATATGTCGTTTTAACAAAAAGAAAATTTTAAATTGGCAACTACTTATTATTAAACAAATATAAAGACGACTGAATACTAATTGTCAGGAAAAAACACCAAAAGAGTCAGAAGATCAACTCATAGGAAAGTAATATTATTAGTTTATCTGCTTATCAATATTAAGATATATTTTGACTGAAAGTGCTATTGCTATATACGAAGTATTAGAGAAGTATCATTTCTACAACATCCGCTCTTAATACTTCAAACTTACTTTATGCTAAATACATAAAATAAAGAAAAATAAAAAAAATCAAAAATTAACATAAAACACATTAGGTATAAAAATAAAACCTACAGTTTATACAAACATGTAGCTTTAAGCTCTTATCTCAAATCCTCCAATAAATACATTAATATACTTTAATGATTGAAGCTTTCTTTGCAGCTGTACTTGTATAGCTATTTCACTTTTTAGATAGGTTTCTCGGAGCATCTCAATAATACCAATTCTAAATCAAAAAGAAACTAAAAACTTTACGAAAAACATCAAAAAATTAATTGGCAGCACGGTCGGCAAATAATGAATGTACGTTTTGATTATCAGAGTATAGCAGGGTGGTCGAGGTGACGATAATTTTTTCGTGATAAATTCGATTCATTATTTACTAGTATAAAGTAATTCTTGCGTTATCAACAATTTAACTTTTCCATATGCACAAATTAGGGACTTTAGTGATTGTTTTGTCCGTGTAAATAAACCCAAATGATGGATTATTTTACACTTCAAACTATTGGTGTTTAGGACAATGTTGCAACATCGTTGAATGATTTACCTTATGTTCAATCGCATCTACTTGAATTTTAGGTAGTCTATTCTTTAGTTGAATGTTTCTGGAATCAACTTTATCAAAAACACGTATGAATGAGTGATATACAACAATGAAAAGCGATGAAGATGTGGTAGAAACTATACTGGCTCTAACCGGCCGTAATATCTTCTTAATGTACCTACCATCTTCGTACATAAGGTTAGCCACAACTTCGTCAAATCGCTCCTTGTCTAGTGTAATTCTGAGTAGTATCAGTGTAGGCTATCACATTCTTCAGCTAGCAACATGGTCCTTGTCCAGATCTCTTCTACCCTCCGTTATTAATCATAAGTACTCTTATTTAGGACCTATGTATATGTGTCCTAAATAGCTTGTCTTTTTTGGCCAATCCCAGTAATTTCTCTACCCACATTCATTTTTCTTGAGACTGTTTCATTGGAAATATGTCCTGCCGATATTTTAGCATGCACTACCCACATCTCAAATGCTTTAAATCGCAGCAAGGAGCGGGTTCCGAATGTTCAGGCTTCAGATTCATATAAATGGATTGAATATATGTAAGTTTTCACAAATATATATCTGATATATGTAATGATAGTGTTAGTAGGCTTTTTATTTTAAGAAATACCCTTATTGCATTATCTATAGGACAGCATATTTCGGTTTCAGGAGTCAGATGTTATGTTATCCAGCATTCCTGATATTTAAATTTGTACACTTATTTGAACCGTTTGTATTCCCGTTTCAATTTTCGGCAGCAACCATTGTTTTTGATTTATCTCTTGGAGGAAGCAAGACGTTTACCTCTTTTGTTATAACATTCATATTTTCTATTCTTGGTTATTAACTATTCAGCTGTAACTTATGTGTATTTTCGGCCATCAACTGTATTTAACATCGCTAAAGTAGAGGCAACGATAACTAAAAAATCATCGTTTAAATCAGAGAAGTTGCCACGTAAATGTCAGCGTATCCCGTCTCAAATGGTTGTTTGATTACCATGACTTTTTTTCACATCACATAAATAATTTCTAATGATTGAATTATCTTTTAATTTATTTTTGATGGTGATTTCCATTCACTTTAATTTAAAAACATGACTTAGAGTAAGTAACAAGTAATATAACAAATGTAAAGTACGTCGACCTTTCTAAACCGAATGTGTAAGTACTACGTGCTTTACAATTTAAACAATGTTGTCACTATCAGTTCATCAAAAGATGAGATTCTTCCGAGAATGTATCTGCAAACAAGATAAATCTCGAACAATAAAGTTATAAAAAGGGTTTCGTGCTTACGAACCGTATCACTGAGATTATTTACAGAGGAATACGAGTATGTTTAATTTATAAACAAAAGTGTGAAAGCTGGCGGATGAGTCTTTATTAAATGAATAATCTACAGAAAAAAAATTATTGTGGGATAAAAATAATGTGGTACATGAATAGTCTAGTCACAATTTATAGCTTATAGAGTATAAGCTATAAACTGTGGTCTAGTTCGCAAATTGAAAAATAAAACACGTAAAAATATGGTTCTTCCATTCAAAATAATTGAAGAACTAATTTCGCAGTCTAGAGCGGCAGTGATTGTATAGCATGGACGAAGATTATTAATGTTCAATTTATATAAAATTAATGGTTCTTCGCCAAATGTTTCTTATAAGAAATAAAACTTCAAAAGTTTTTGTTTTATACCGACGTTTCGAATCCTTTATTTATATAGGTTCATTATCAAGGCTATTCTTATAATATACATAATGATGTTCCATTACATAGTTCAATTTATAAGACAATCTGCAACAATACATTATACAATAAAAACTTTTCTTATATTTATTTAAAGATGATATTGACATTATTTAATCAAAGTTGAAAATGTATACTCGAGAGTTTACACAAACATTTGTTAAATATCCCTATCTTTTCTTATATTATGAAATTTAAAATTGAAAAACTTACCAGTTATTTTTATATCTCCATTTTGGTTTTTTTAAAAACAATTATAATAAAACATACATATAGGACGAGGACAATTGATTTTGTAACATCATTTGAGTCATTTTCAGTACCAAATTGTGTTAATTTTTATAGTTTACACATTTTCATTGTTTAATTCATATTATATTTCAAATAGTAGAGATATCTTTACTGTGTGCATCGTTGGCGATATGAAATAATTTCTTTTTTAAACACAAAAACAGCAAAATAATAAAACATTTTAGTACGGTTGTAGAAGGTATAATTGAAACGGGAAGGTGGAGACATCACAAGTTTGAAATTAAATTTTGTTTATTAGATTGTTATACACATTATCCAATTTATCTACATCTCCACGAAAATTAAGTGAATTGTTAGTTTTCTTAATGTGAATCATTTCTTTGATACATCTTTTATGAAAATTGGTTTCAGTATCCAAAATCTGAAAATAGTTTGTCCTACATATGATTGGTTGCAGTTGTTACATTCAAGAACCATTAATTTTATATAAATTGAAAATTTCATACTGCCAATTAACGTTATTTTAGTATTTGAATATTTTTGAAAACTGAAAAAATATGCCATAAACGAGGAAGTATATAAATTATTACGTAGTCGGATAAAATTGGACGACGTTATGAATAAGCAGATCACGTGAAAAATTTTTTAAAGTGAGATAGTTAAGTTCAAAAGCATCCTCTTAATTAAATAAAAAATTACCTACCTATAAGGGCGTTTTGTATAAACAGGGTCCCAGACGTGAACTGAGCCCTTTTTGTACTCCTCTCGATTTTTTCTGGGAAACGAATTTTCAAAGCAAAATCCACAATCGAAAATAAATTTTTTATACAAATCAAAAAACAAAATATCCTAGGTAATTATACTTATCAAAAACAGAAATAAATGAAATTCTAAAGCTTGAAATTTCAGACAATCAGACTTGTCAGAACTAGAATCATAATTTGTTTGTATTATAATGGATTGGACAGAGGGTAAATCCACATCCTTCGTAATTATATGTTCGACACAATTTTTCCAAATCTCTTGGTGGTCTTTAGTCATAACTCATAACTTTTTTAATTTTCTACAACCTCTTTACTGAGTTTTGGAGTTTGATTACATTATCATAATTTAGTTTTTATTTACTATATGAGGTTAACTATGCAATAGTATGGGGGTAGTCTTAGAAGGGTGTGGCCTTGTTCTTTGCACAGTTCGACGATATAATATATTTTTTCTAAGTATAAACTTTTGAAAAATAGAGAGCAAACCTTTTACTTTTCGTCCAACCTATGTAATATGCGAGAAAAGTATTGGTTTACCCCAAAAACTTGGAATTTTGGATATTTTTGAGCTACAAGGATGTATTGATATCTAGTTAGCCTAGACCAGTTCCATTCATAAACAAAATATTGCGTTACCATAACAACGAACAATAACTTATTAGAAGTGTCAGTGTAAAGTTTGACGTCAAAAGAGTAAACCAGAGTTACGCAATAAATTGAAAAAAAAATATGTCCACCGAAATTGTGAAAATCGAAAAATTGGAGTATCGAGCCATCATCAAGTACCTGTATTTTAAAGGGTTGAGAGGTAGCAGATTTACGAAGATATGCTTAATAGCCTTGGGGATCAATGTCCTTCGTATGCGACCGTGAAAAATTGTACTGCAACCTTCAAAAGAGGTAAATTTTTCATTGAAGATAATGACCGATCGGGAAGGCCAGCTTCTGTGTCAGTCCCCGAAAATATCGATGCAGTTCATGACATGATTTTTTCAGACCGTCGAATTGGGCTAAAACAGATATCTGAAGCAATTTCATACGAACGCGCATCATATAGTTCACGTCAATTTGGACATGAGAAAAATTGCTGCAAACTGGATCCCCAAATGTTTGAATGTTGACCAAAAGCGTGCAAAGGTAGAAGCATCGCGTTAGATCTGTGCTCGATTTGAAAACGATGTAGACTTCTTAAACCGAATTGTTACTATGGATGAGACTTGGGTACATTTCTACGATCCAAAAACAAAGCAACAATCGATGGAATGGCGACACTCTGGTTCTCCAAGACCTAAGAAGTTTCGAGTACAAAAATCTGCTGGAAAAGCTCTTGCTTCAGTTTTTTCGGATTGCCATGGAGTAATCATGATTGATATTTTGGATAAGGGTAGAACAATAACTGGAGATCACTATTCGACATTACTGACCACTCTACGGGAAAAAATTAAAGAGAAAAGACGCGGAAAGCTATCCAAGCTATCCAAAGGTGTTTTGTTTTTGCAGGACAACGCCCCTGCACACAAATCTCATGTTGCCATGCAAAAAATTCGTGATTTATTCACCAGATTTGGCTCCTTCCGACTATCATCTCTTTCCTCAACTGAAAAAAAGTTGAAAAGGCCTAAATTTTCTTCCAACGAGGAGGTGATAAAAGCTGTGGAGGTCTGGTTTACAGAGCAAGAAGAAACATTTTTTTTGAGAGGTCTAGAGGCGTTGCAGGTTCGCTGTAATAAATGTATCCAATTAAGAGAAGAATATGTTGAGTAATAAAATACTTTGACATTGAAATTTTGTTTGATTCTATAGTGGGCTAAGAATTTTTCAATATATTCTCGTATTTTAACGTTTTTCAGCAATAACAACGCGAAAAAACAGGTTTTATAAAAAATCTTGTGTATGTCGTCGTCATTGGCGTCGACAACTTTTCGTAACATGTCTTGTTAGCACGATACAGCCTTCGAATTCGAACAAGTCACCAATTTTATGATTGAATATTGTTCAGAACATCTCACAGATGAACCCTATTAATATTGAGCTCACCAAAGCCGGTACAACGGGTGCTATGGTACAAGAAGTAAGACATTTTTGACATTTTTGGAGAAATTTTCAGTTTGTCCGCACGCTACGGCCTCGGGAGTGTATACCAGTGATCAATTTTATGATTGGATATTGTATAGGTCATCCTACATATAATTCCTATTGATTTTCAGGTCACTAGAGCCAGTACAACGGGTGCTATGGTACTTGAAGTGCCAAATGTTTGTGATTTTTGGAGAATTTTCAGTTTGTTAGCACGATACAGCCTCCGGAGTATCTACAAGTGACCAATGTAATGATAGGATATAGTTCAGGGCGTTTTTTTACATGAATATTATTGATTTTCAGCTCACTGAAGCTGAAGTACAACGGGTGCTATGGTACTTGAAGTGCTACAGTTTTGGTCATTTTTGGAGAAATTCCGAAGTGTATAAAAGTGACAATTTTATGAGAGGATATTGTTCAAGGCGTATCACAGATACGGAAAAGTTAGTATCAATCTTTTAAACCGTTTATTTCTGTTGGGCCTTTCGCACGATTGGTCGCAGGAAGAGGTATATCGTTTTCAGACATAAATGCAATGCTTTCAACTTTTCTACTGCTACTCCATTTGATATGCAAATGTAGGTATAAGCGTGAACTTGTGAGTGTCTACTCTTTCCGTGATGATGTACTCTCTCCTTAAGTACCGACTTTTATTTGTGTAAGATATATACTCCTTGTATATATATTTCTGTCTATTCATTTTTATTTAATTACATGTTTTCATATCATACCTATATCTTATCGATATATTAACGAGTTTTGAGTATACGAATAAATACGTTTCAGAATAAAAGTTGTTTTATTTGTAATTTGTGATTAAATTCAAATGATTATTTTCATACACATAACAATTTGCGACGAAGCGTTTTCTTTTTGAATTCACGTGTGCATCATCGGAAAGTATAGCTTATCAGTTAATGCAGAAATTTTTGGTTTTTAAGTAAGTGCTAGTAGTAAAAAAATGCCGGTTGATCAAGACAATCAACAATGTTTTGGGTTATTAGGAACCTTAAATACATTTGATCTTGATCGGTGTTTCAAGATGTTTTTTAATGCACCGTAAAAAAGCCATACTTTTTAACTACTTTATCGGATAATTGTTATAAATTATTGTTGAATTTATGTGTACCAGATCTTACGGAAGCAAAACCTTTCGATGAATTAATCAAATTATTGGCCAAACATTTAAAACCACAGTGAAGTCGTACTTTGCAGAAAGCTTACAATTGTACTCTGCACGGAGGAAGCCTAGTGAAAGTGTTGGAGATTGGGAAGCACGTGTAAAATGTTTAGCTTCCAAGTATAATTTTGACACCGAATTAGCTGTCATAATGCGTGATATTTTTGTTATCGGCATTAGTGCAGAAATAATAATGGGTCCTTTTTTTTAAAGAAGATGCTTCCAGCGCAAATGTTACGTTGAAATCAGTACTTAGATTAACCATTTCCAAAGAATCTGCTTTGAAGGAACACGCGTTGAGAGAAAGCTTGGGTGCAATTGTGAAACGAGAACCAACCGTCTCGATGAATTTTCATCGTCAAAGGAAGAATAAGGGCCAGTTTACACGCAATTATTCTAACCAGCCGTTTCATCGACATCAAAAAGACCACGGCAACAGCGGGTTTAGCTGGTATGATTAGTGCCAGAAATCCTGTAATTGCCATAAATGTTGTGTGAGAGGCCATTTAGCTACTCAGTGCAAAAAAGTTTCACATAAATATTTAAGTGATTTAGAAGTAGATAATGAAGTCGATATTGACCAGTCAGTTTTTAATTTATCGGATTTAAATACACATAAGACGGAACTGAGAACTCCAGGCCACCAATACGAAACGCGAAATAAAACAACATTTATTACACCACATACGCAAAAAACGGTTGGTCAAAAAAACTTTACCTATTTAGGCCCTAAATTATATAATTCACTTCCGAGTGAAGTTAGGGAAGTCACCATACTATCATCATACAAAAGAAAATTAAGAGATTTTGTCAGCAGTAAGCCGAGAGATTTTATAAACAACTTGATTGATTGAAGTGAAGAAAAGGCTATATATAGAAAAGAGAAATAGTTATAATGTAAATAACATCCATCCTATATCTTCAGTGTTTTTATTTTTATATCTTTTACAATGTTAAAGTTCTTGTAAATTCCATATTGTTTATAATTTTCAGTTCTGGTTAGATTTAAGATATTAATAAGTCATATTACATTGTATTATATACAGTTTAATTGTTTAATGTGTTTTTGCCACATACAAATAAACTTAGTTTACTTCGTGGTTAACAGTTCATTTGTACTTTTTTTATTTAAAATTTTCTATCTGTAGATGTATAGTACAAATAAACATTATTATTATTATTATTATTATTAAATAAACCGGTTGCGGAGAATTTTGATGAATTTGATAATTCTTTGTTAAATTTTGGTAATTTAAGCGACAATGTTGATAAAAATAGAACTATTAAACCTGTTTTACGTTCTCATTTTCATAAATGAGACAGCAAAATGCGGGAAGTTTTATTTGCTTGTATGCTAATCACTTTTTACCGGTCTGCGGAGGACCAACCGTGATTCACGGTAATAATTACTTTTATATTTATAGGAGTCGGATGTTTTGTATATTGGAAAAATAAGTTACATTTTGTTCATTTTGCGGCACAATTAAGACATCACTTGATACTGTTAATCGGATATATATTATTTGTTCACTTTAGGTGATTAATGAATGAATGAAGCATAAGATACCGGTACAGAAAATGCCGGTATTTTCTCGTAACTAGAGTAACATTTTGTATGAAGGATAACTGGGAAGTGGTGAAAAATTGGGTCTTGTTCATATTTATGTGTTGGGAGCGAAGTGGGAAATCATGTGACATATCAGGGAACATCGACCAATGGGAGGCGAGAGTTTAAGAGGTAATGGTCAAAAACAGCTAGTGAAAGATGCACGCTGGGATCGGTTTTTCTTGCATAAAAAAGTTTGTTTGTTGCAGATAAGGGAGTTCAACGATAGTTTTTATGAAGCGGTAAGGTTTAGACTGATATCGGTTGCTTTGAAATATAAAGTGGAAAACATTGTAAGGCAATAATGATCTGTGTTTCTTATATGCAAGGGACGTTGAAATGGATTTTTACGTGTTTAACGAAATATTGAATGTTTGAAAAGAATGATATCTTATTTATGATGTATGCGGTATATATAATAATTATAATATACAGGGAGAAGTTAAACTTAAAATTTCAGGAATAATATGATTGTTAATTCAAATTCGAACCAAACCTGTTTTTGTGAATATGCTTGTTGAAAATATACCAATAAGTTTTGAGGCTGATTCTGGTACTGCTCATGCCGCAATATCTGAAAAATTATACCAAAAACCTTTTTCAAATAAAAAATTAGGAAAGAATGATTTATCATTGAAAGATTATGTCGGTGTTACATTTAAATCCTTGGGATTTGTTAATTTAAGTTTGGTGTTAGAAAATAAAAATTATGTGTTAAAAACTTATGTAATTAACGACAGGGGTCCGCTACTAATTGGTAGAAATGTTTAAAATATGTTTAAATAGGGCATCTGCGAAATAAAGGAAGCCGAAAGCTCGAATGATATATTTGATTCAAATTTAATAGAAAGCTGTATGAATATAGATGCGTCTACCCAGGTTACTTCTTTGGTTAAAAATTATGAAATTTCATTAAAGCTAAGGGAAGGCGCTGTGGAGCAATTTTGTTAGCCTGAATCAGTACCGTCTGCTTTAAAACCCAAAGTTGAACAGGAAATTGAAAGGTTAATGAAAATGAATGTTTAAGTACCATTACAGTTTTCAAAATAGGCTCCTCTTATCGTTCCAGTTTTAAAAACAAGGGAAGTATTAGAATATGCGGAGATTTTAAAGAATAGTGTACCTTTTCTCGCAGCTTATTTTTGCTAAGATTCAAATATTTTTTGGATCTGGCGGTGTCAACGTTTGCACAGGAGCTTTTTGGAGTGATCCAACGTGGGACGGCTACGCAAGAGTACTTCTCTTTCGGTTTCCTCCTTCTTCCGAAACTTTTTCTTATAAAAGCATTTTCCTATACACAGCTCCGAAATAATGAATTTAGTTTATTTGACTAATCCACACTGTATAATGAATGCCAAAATAGTGTCTACAGTTTCGGCAATTTTGTTATAACAAAATATACAAATTTATTATCTAATTTTTTCCGTTACTTCTATTAAAATAGATTTTTCTTACATTTAGTTCCTCTTTAATCTCCATTCGTTTTGGTTGTCTACTGTGCATTTCAAATAAAATGATTGTCCCGAACTCTATTATATGTTTTTGTCGTTTATCTCATCTAAAACTATTTTCTCTTATTTGATAGTGAAAGTGAGGTATTAGTTGTATTTACATTAAACATTTAAAATAGGTTCGTACATTTGTATTGATTCGCGGTTCGTTTAACAGATCAGTAAAAACATCATAAAATTCGATTTGCAAACAAAATTATACTAACTATGGTGATTAAATAAAACGCTTTAATTATATTAAAAGATCGAATTCCGTTGAAAATATATACTGAATATATAAATAGAAGCAAAAAAGTCAATAAAATATCCGGCAAATTGCTCCCGCGGCCTTAAACACAGGCCCTTGCACTTATCACGACATTTTGTCTCATGTCACTGATGACGCGTTGTATCTCGGCCTTGACCTCAGGAATTATTTGCGGTTTAATCACACAGACCTGAGATTTCAAAATACCACAACGAGAGAAATCCCATTGCGTCAAAACGTATAATTTTGACGGCCGGTTGACATGGAAATTTCGGAAAATAAATAATAGCAATTTTTTAGTCCTCAATTCTTCGATCCCATTTTTAAAAACTTGCATTATCTCTTGAATGCGTGTGGTTCTTACAAGGCGATTGCCCTGTATATGGCAACATAATTATAGTTCGTTGATTTGTTCAGGTTTTTAGATTATATAAATAGTGGCACGTTTATCTAGATTGAATTTTCAGGTGTTTACATGCATTATACTTGCATCACATATTACTTGTTTTAGATAGTTCTCCAGAGAAATTCTTTTCTGTACATTAAGTAGACCCTAATCATCTTATATATACAATGTGAGTCTCTAACTTGGGATAAATGTAAGGACATTTATTAATTTAAAATTTAATTTCAGTACTAGAACTTTATAAAAAAGTAATGGCATATAATTTATTTAAAAATTTGAAAAATGCACAGTTGTTCCACTAGTTTTGAGTTTCACTTCTGTCGGCAGTCCTTATAATTGCATATTTTACTTTGCCGCCAACCTTATCTACGATCCGAGAAAAGTATTTGTTTACCCCGATAAAAATAAGAGTTTTTGATTTTTTTCACGTTTTTCAGTGAGAAAAAACACGAAAAAAGGGTATTTAGGAAAAAAAATCCTGTGTGTTGTCACGATTGGGATCAATCACCAATCTGGGGAGGCTCTGAAGACAGGAAGTTATGCGCTAAACTTCCGTTTTGGGCGTATCCCTGTCTCGGGACTGGGAAAAAAACAGAACCCCGCGGATCATCCAAAGAAAATAAAGGTACCCTCCACATCCGGAACCTCTGGAAAAAGGGAAAAGAGCGAAAGCTTGATCTGCGGAGATCGCCTCTGCATCCCGGGAAACTGAGCGGAGCAGCTTGGGGGTCGAGAGTCTTACTCGAGATCAAGAAACCTGTTCGAACTCCGAGGAAGATATTGTCATGGTGGTCGAGGAGGGCCAGGGAGAGATAAAGGATGGCGATGAATAGAGGCTGAGTAACTTGGCCTCTCTCATCCATAATAATTCACCTTCACTTTCATGAATGTAGCTCAGATTGGGGGTCGAGAGTCTTACTCGAGATCAAGAAACCTGTTCGAACTCCGAGGAAGATATTGTCATGGTGGTCGAGGAGGGCCAGGGAGAGATAAAGGATGGCGATGAATAGAGGCTGAGTAACTTGGCCTCTCTCATCCATAATAATTCACCTTCACTTTCATGAATGTAGCTCAGATTAACCTGCATCACGCGAAGGTACCCTCAGCGGTGTTTGAAAGATTGTTCGTTAAACTACAACTGGATATTCTACTGATCCAAGAACTATGGATCAACAAAAGAAATAAAATCAAAGGTTTGACATGCAAGGATTTTAAATTGATTTATTATCAAAGGCAAGTATCTCCGCGTGCCTGTGTAATCATAAGTAATAACATAAAATATATCTGTGTTTCAGAATACGTGTTACGGGACATTGTTCCAACCATGGTTCACCTCCACATTGGGGGTATCGACCGAGACATCGTCATTGCTTCGCTGGAGGCATGCTGATGACACCGCCAGAAGAAGTACAAGAGCTAGTGAGATACTGCGATGGCAGACGGCTGCCAATCATAATTGGTTGTGATGCCAACGCACACAATATCGTGTGGGGAAGCACTAACAACAACGCCAACGGTAAGTATTTATCAAAATACCTCTTAGCAAATAACTTTAAGGTCCTAAACGTAACAATTGTTAATGTTGCTGCTAGGAAAAATGTAAAATATAAAACTGGTTTACCCCCAATAGAGTTGAAGCCATCAAATAAAAAGGTTAACGACCAAATGAAAGGTATTTATACTAACAGTGTGGCATACTAATACAGACAATTTGTCTTATGAAGCCCTATGGGCTAATAATATCTAAGCATTAATATTTGTAATATCACATCTTCTTCTTTTTTTCTATTAACATATATTAAGTCAATCACAAGGTAGGTCACTTCTTGGTCTAGCCAAAAATAACTACTAAACGTCAGGTAGGTGTAGAGTGAAATGTAACTTCTGTCATTCTGACGATGATATTCAGTTATCGAAACAATTGTCAATTTTTTAGAATTTTTAATATTTTTCATTATATTGTGGAATTAGTTAGAAACGTTGAGTTTCATTTAAGACACTAATATGAGTAGATTCCACGACGTAAGGGTCGAGACAGTTAATTTCATTAATAATATCGTACTTAAAGTACTATAGCACCTGTTGTACCGGCTCTGGTGAGCTGAAAATCAATAGGGTTCATATGTGAAGTGTCCTGAATAATATTCAATCATAAAATTGGTGACTTGTTGCACTACGGAAGCTGTATCGTGCTAACAAGACTTGTAACAAAAAGTGGCCGACGACAACGACGACGACGACGAAGACGACATACACACAGTTTTCTAAATACCGTTTTTTGGGTTGTTGTTGATGAAAAACGTAAAAATAACTCAAAAAAAAATTTAAAATTTCCAACTTTTTTTGGGGTAAACCAATACTTTTCTCGAATTTTAGATAGGTTGGGCGGAAAAGTAATAATAGGTCAGAAGTCGATAGGGTCGTAGTAACTGAGGAATCAATAAACATCAATTCCCTTTCTATAAATAATCCTAGTGTTAACAACTTCTCTTCATACATTTCATTTTCGATTAAAGATTTTCAGAAAGAGGAAGAAACTCAACAAGAACAAAAGGACACGTCTAAAAATGATGTAGATAACAAGGAATATATTAACAAAGTGAACCAGACCAATGATCTATCGACATCAACCAAATTTTCCAAAACCGCAATATCTCCATCCAAATCAATAGCAAACAACATCAATTCAAATTCCTTATCACGCCGATCAAGTGAGAAAGACAATAATAGAATCCGAGAATATTCGGACAATGATAGTAGTTGCGAAAGAGCCCTTAACAATATCTCCACAATCAGATCCATAAATATTGGTAACGCATGTTTCATGAATAGTATTATCCAATGCCTATCAAATACAAGGTGGCTATTAGAATATCTAAAGAAAGACGCATACATAAGAGATATTAACATAAACATATCTAGCATGAAAGGAGCACTAATTAAAGCATTTGCTGAAGTGATTCAAGAGCTTTGGTCTGAAGACAGTTCAGACGAAGTCGTTAATACAGTCCCATTGAAAAGTCAGATTCGACGATTTACTTCAAGGTTCATGGGATACACTCAACATGATGCACAGGATTTTCTTCGTTACCTATTAGCAGGACTTCACGAAGATGTCAACAAGGTATATGAAAAACCAAAGCCCATATTAACAGAAATTGATGACAAACTTAGTGGCATTGAGAAAGCACAAGAATCTTGGTTGAGATATCCAAGAATGGAGAACTCCAAGATTGTGGATAACTTTTTCGGTCAATTAAAATCAACAATCAAGTGCACACACTGTGGTCACTGTTCAGTTACCTACGATCCCTTTTGGGATTCATTCCTTTCGATACCCCAAAGAACAGGTCAATTGCGACTTTCACAATGTTTAGATTCGTTTACAAGAGAAGAAACACTCGACGGTAATGAGAAAGCAACATGTTCGAAATGTAGGGAACGAAGACGATGCACTAAATCATTCTCAATTCATAAATTTCCGAAAATATTGGTTATTCACCTGAAGCGTTTTTCGCAAGCAGATAGATTTAGTGGAAAACTTTATGTTCAATAAATTTTCTAATAGAAGGGCATGATATGAGCCATTACGCGGCTGATCAAGTGGCACCTTGTATGTACAACCTCTACGCTATACCAAATCACAGTGGAACCACCAATGGTCACTACACAGCATATTACCGACATCCCTACACGGGAAAGTGGCACGAATATAACAATTTAAGGGTGCTATTAATATCGTGGAAATCTTTAGTCAGTGGAGAAGCATATGTTCTCTTCTATGAACAAGATGACACAAAGTCCCACCTTTAAGTTTAATAATTTTTTTTATTAGTTTTTAAATTGTATATTTTCATTGTAAACCATCGTCTTATTTAGTTTTTTCTGCAAAATTCATTTATATATATACATTGTATTCTTATAAACTACTGTTATTATAAATCAGAATTTAAATTAAAATTATTTCACATTTACTAAAATAATTTGATAATTGCTGTACATATGGTTTCACATTATTTTGTTTTTTAATTGATTATAATATTTGTTCATCCTTTCAAGACTATGTTATTTATCATGTTTTCAGGATAATTATTTTCTCTTAATGCAGTTTTTGCTCTTTCAATATCTAAATTCAGGTTTTTTTGGAAGATTGAGTAACATGAATTGAAGTTTAAATATCTTGAGGATCGAGCTGGTTTTGTATACCAATGTTGTTGCTTTTATTTAATTGAAGAAAATTAATTTTATCATTTTGTTCAATCACAATTGTGAATTGAAGTTTCTTATGATACGAATTGCATATTTTGCTTATGTATAAATATAATGTATAACATATATAAAAAGTGAATTTTAAGTATCACGTCAAAAAACATATTAATTAGATACGTTTCTTGAACAATCTTTGAAAGCTTTTCATAACAATTAGTATGTAAAAATAACGTAAATAAAGTTTTTTTAATAACACATCACACCTTCAACTTTTATTGACCATAAATTTTATGGTTTATAACGAGTGGCTGACAAAAAATTAATTGGCCCAGCAATGTTTTCACTTTTATTATTTAAATTAAAGTTTAATTTGGTTTATAGTCTGTTTCTAGCCGTTTCCTTTTGTTAAAACGAAAATATCGATAATTTTGTTCATATTTGAACAGAAATTTGAAGATAAAATAAAATTGAGCCGAAATATGAAAACAAAACACGTTATTTATTGAAATAGACTACAAACGAAGAAAGTTTATTCACGAAAAAAAATTGAAGAAAATGGACCCCTTTCTTTTTCAAAATTACTAAAATAAGAATAAAAAAAACTTCTCAGTATATATTTCTAACAACAACAATTAAACTAATGGTTTTAGTGTTTTAATTAAATGAAGCTCAATGTTTCTAGCTAATTCCACAATATAATGAAAAATGTTGAAAATTCTAAAAAACTGACAATTGTTTCGATAAAATTACTAGAAGATAAAAATATTATTCCAGGAATAATATCAGATAGACTTAATTTATTTGATGCGTGTATTAATCAGAATTATTTCACTTTTGACAATAACATATATATTCAAAATTAAGGTTTACCAATGGGAAGCCTTATATCACCTATTTTGGCAAACATTTTTATGGACAGTTGAGAAAGAAAAATCTTTGAAAGTAATATTTCAAAAAATGTTTTATTTTGGTATAGATTGTGAACGACAATTAGATATATTTTTCTACCACATTAATAATTTATACCCAAAAATTAAATTTACATTAGAAGTTGAAGAGAATAATTCAATTTTCTTGATTTGAAACTTCAAAGAGTTAATAATGTACTTGATTATTCAATTTACCGAAAACCAACATACAATGATGTGACAATTCCATATAGTTCCAATCACCCGATGTCACATAAACTAGCGGCATATAATTCAAAGATACATAGAGCATTTTCAGTTCCTATGAACAAATGTAATTTTGATAGAGAGATTAATACAATTATACAAATAGCAACATCCAACGGTTATCCATTACATATGATAAATAAACTAATTGATAAATAAGAGGAAAAAGCGGCATCACAACTAATATTTCCTAAACAAACTGAAGAAATAAATCCTTATAAAACCATCACATATGCAGGAAATATTTCTAATAATATCACATCTTCTTCTTTTATCTTAACATATATTAAGTCAATCACAAGGTAGGTAGGTCACTTCTTGGTCTAGCAAAAAATAACTACTAAACATCAGGTAGGCATCAAATGAAATGTAACTTGTCATTCTGACGATGATATTCAGTTATCGAAACAATTGTCAATTTTTTAGAATTTTCAACATTTTTCATTATATTGGGGAATTAGCTAGAAACATTGAGTTTCATTTAAAACACCAATATGAGTAGATTCCACGAAGTAAGGGTCGAGACAGTTAATTTTTATGATGGTTTTATTTATTCCAGTAAATTACTTTATTTATCTCTAGTGCCGTTATAAGATTATATGAAAACTAAGTATAGGTAGGTTTAAACATGTGCATTCTGACATATTCATATGTAAAATAAAAGAAAACAAGTATGTCATTCAGGAAACGGATATTTAAAAAAAAGAGGTATAATTATGTAGGTGGTGTAAAGTAAAATCAACTTAATTAAAGCTAAAGATAAACCTTCCTATGTGCTTATAGAAAAGAATAGCGACCAAACAATACATGGCGAACTGTTCTCAACATTATGTTTATTATTAGAACTTATTAACGAGATAGTAAACTTTCTAATTTAAGAAAAAGTACGGGAATCAAGATATACGAGTGAGAAAATTTATTTGATAATGTCTTTTATTAGACACAATGAATTCATCTCGAATACAGTGAAAAATAATGTGGATTTTTTAAATCATTAATTAAATAAAACAAATTTCACATTTAAGCTTTAACCTTCGAACAGTCCTGCTATGGCACTGCGTACTTAAGTTTCATTATATTTAAGTATTCATAAAGTAAATGGTAAAATTTATTCCCCATTGACCACTTATTCATTTTATTTTATACAGAGTGGAAAGTCTAACTGGAACAAATTTTGTAACTTGATAAATAAAGATTTATCGCAAAATTCCTGAAACACGTCAATTTTTATTCTCAATGGGGTATATTACAAAGAGATTTGTTTATCTTTTCAATTATCTGAGGGGGTTGCAGACAACCCCAACTTTTTTTTTTAAATGTAAGGGTAGGTTGATTAATTTTTTATTTGAAAGCTTTTTCAATTGTAAATACAATTCCATTTTTTTTTGTTACAATTTATAAGCAATGTGTCGGAAAAAAATGAAATAAGGAAATATTTACTCAAATTACTTTAATGTATAGGTACATTTTTTCATACTTGATAAGCCCAATAAAAAACCTGCTCGAATTATATATTTTTAACACGGAAAACTATTGTTTTAAAACTTTCAAAATATAACTAAAATTATAATACTTGCTATAAAACTAATAACGTATCTCAACCACTAAAACCAAACCACAACCTGAATAATAATGGAAATAAATATATATATATATATATATATATATATATATATATATATATATACTAGAACAAAGCTAACTCTGCATTTCTTATCTTATTTACCGTAATATTATATTATTATTTATTAATAGAAATTTCTGGTTCTATAACTCTCGATAGTTTTTTGGTCAATTTGAACTGAATGTGATTGATTTGTTAGTACTTGTTTGCATTTCAACTTGTAAATAACAAACGAAAAATAAGAAAATGCCCTAATTAACCGAGACGCATCGTATCGAAATTTTAATGATGGTCGGATATGGGGACAAAAGTCGAACACAGGCTGAAGTCGCTCGTTTGTTTACTGAAGTTCATCCAGAATTACCTTCAATTAATCGAATTATGATTAGCAAAATCGAAACTCGATATCGGAAGTTGGGCCATGTAAGGGATGTTCTTCGATAAAAGGTTTTAAAAGTTGACGAAGAAGCCCAGTTGAACATATTATTGAAAATTGAAAAAAATCCTGTTACTCCAGCTAGGCAAATAGCTCGCGTTCATGGTGTCAGTCACACAAGCGTTTTAAAAATTCTTAAAGAATCCAAGAAGCATCCATATAAGATGCAAAACCTGCAGGAGCTTAACAAAGATGATCCTGATCGTATACTCGACTCGAATTATGGCTTCTATCGATGGTGGACAAATTGCTTTGGAATGGGTGCTGTTTTCTGATGAGGCTACGTTCACATTACATGGGCACGTCAATCGACAGAACTGCCTTTATTGAGCTTACGATAATCCACGTTGGGTGCGTGAATCCCATACCAAAGGCCTCAAAAAACAAACGTCTGGGTTGGAATTATTGGGGTTCGCATAGTAGGTCATTTTTTTCAATGGAAACGTAACCGGAGAAACATACCTTAATTTGCTCCAAGAAGAACTAATTCCTACTTTAGTAAATTTATTCCCCAATAATTTGGATCTCAACTCATTTGACCAACGGATGTGGTTTCAACAAGATGATGCACCACCATATTTTGCTCAAAATGTACGGACCTATCTTAACGAAGTGTTTTCAAATAGGTGGATTGGAAGAAAGGGCCCAATTGAGTGGCCAGCGAGATCACCCGATCTTACTCCATTAGATTCTTTTCATGGGGATATCTAAAGAGCAAAGTTTATGCCACTAAACCTAACGACATCGCCGAGCGTCAACATAGAATCAGGGACGAAATTAGGCAAGTAACGTCGGAAGTGTTACAAAATGTTCGGAATGCTATTTATAATCGATTAGGATATTGTCAGCAACAAGGTGGAGAGCACTTTGAACATTTATTGCATTAAAGTAATTTGAGTAAATATTTCCTTATTCCATTTTTTTCCGACACGTTGCTTATAAAAAGTAACAAAAAAAAGTGAAATTGTACTTACAATTGAAAAAGCGTTCAAATAAAAAATTAATCAACCTACTATTCCATTTAAAAAAAAAGTTGGGGTTGTCTGCAACCTCCCCAGATAATTAAAAAGATAAACCAATCTCTTTGTAATGTGCCCCATTGAAAATAAAAATTGACGTGTTTCAGGAATTTTGCGATAAACCTTTATTTATCAAGTTACAGAATTTGTTCCAGTTAGACTTTCCACTCTGTATAATAAATAGATTAACAAATACTAAAACTAGAAATTGCATACGACTGGATTAACTTAACAAGTACATTATTTTTGAATATTAAATATTTGAAGTGAAGATATGTCTAAAATGCTGGGAATAATTACATTTTTTGTAGTGGTACTAACATCATCAGTTTTCTGTATCATGGATTTTGTCTGCTATATCAAGTTTCTTATATTTGAATCTTCAATGTAGCATTCCGCTACGGTGGAGGATTTCCATCTTCCGTGTCGTGATATCACCTTCTCAATATACTAGCAGATTAGCAGAGCTTAGATGAAAGCAGCGACCTATGAATTCGCCAGGATTTTCTAATTTATGATAATAGGCGATTTTGGTTAGGACTTTACCCTCAGAATGCAATTTTCTACTTGGATTAGAAAAATTGCATTAAAAAATAACCCTTTTTTGGTTACAATTACAAATAATTCCTATAAAATTGCAAATCTCTTTCGGAATTTACAATAAAAGTTCTAGTAGTATTCTTCTTGGTTATAAGGATTTTAACTAGCAACGTTGCTTCTTTATCCTTGATATTATTAGGTGATATGTTAACTAATGAGTGCGTCGCGACGACATGCACCTGCGGAATCCATAATTAAAATCATCTAAAATAGAATTAAGATTTATTGTAACTAATTTTTTAACTTACCTTCAGCATAAGATATTCACTATCAAAACCATTGCTCAGGAACATTTTAATTTGTTCTCCTGACATAATCTTAGATTTCTTCGATTTATGACCAATAGACTTTTTTTTAATAAACGTTAGGGGAAACGGACCAAATTTGAGATACATTTCTTATAAAATGAAACTAAAATATCATCTATTTTATAACAACATTTATTATGAACTAAGTGTTTTAAATGGAACTCAATGTTTCTAGCTAATTCCACAATATAATGAAAAATGTTGAAAATTCTAAAAAAATTGACAATTGTTTCGATAAATCAATATCATCGTCAGAATGACAGAAGTTACATTTCACTCTATACCTACCTGATGTTTAGTAGTTATTTTTGGCTAGACCAAGAAGTGACCTACCTTGTGATTGACTTAAAATATGTTAGTAGAAAAAAGAAGAAGATGTGGTATTACAATTATTGAAGCTTAGATATTATTAGCCCTATGGTGATATCCTGATATCTAAGCTATAATATTTGTAATATCACATCTTCTTCTTGTCACTGGGGACAGCTAGACTTAACTGTAACCCATAGTAGTGGAAGCTAACGACCAAATTGGGCGGTTACAACTAACAGACAAGTCCGATTATAGTAATCCAATGGTAGTTGTGCTCGGAAAACATAACATAAATATGGAACTGATAGAGTATGGAGGAGAGAAGCTTCTTGATATAATATACTAACTGAAAAAAAAATATGGAGAGGAAAAAATGGCTGTAGAATCGGAAATAGGTCAGATAATTACAATCCATAAAAAATTACCAGCATGAATGCCAAACTTATAGAGGTGTTACTATAATGAACACTACCCATAAAATACTATCAACTACAATACAAATAGTCCTTAGGGACACTACAGGGAATACAATAGAACAATGCCAGTATGGATTCGTAAAAGGAAGATCAGCGTTGGACCCCATACATACACTAAAATACATCATGGGCATATGCGGATCAAATAGAGCTGGAAATGTTATTTGTAGACATTCGGCAAGCTTTCGATTCAATACATAGAGGCAAACTTATGTCAGCTTTGAAGGAACTATGCATTAATGTTAAACTGAGGAGGCTAATCAAGATGACTTTGGAAAACTGAAGAGCTACGATAAAAACGCAATGAGGAGATTTTGATGAAATAAATATAAATAAGACAAAACCTGGGGTAGTACACTGGCTTTACACAACAGTGATCAGGTCAACGATCACTTATGGAAAGAAAGTCTGGTGGAGGACAGAGGTGTCCTCAGTAGAGAATAAATGAGCTACAATCCAAAGACAAGCCCTTCTCGGGATTACCGGGGCAATGAACAGCATGGAGACGACAAAGCCATTATTGACCATCCCTCTCTGGAGTTTTTTGTTAAGGCAGAGGCAACGACGGCAATCCTTAGACTGAAATCGGGAGACACGACCCCGATGTTCGTGGAGGACATACTGATACAAATGGGACAATACTAGTTGGAGCCAACTTTCAAATATGTCTGCATCAAGAGTGACCACTCGTCACTCGCGCTATGTCACCTCTGGACTCCGCCCTCTTCTATATATTTTTGCGTTAGACGGCAGACACTCTCATGCCGAAAATTTCAAATTTTCCTCTCCCCGCAATTCTATTTCTTTAATTAATTAAAAAGTATATTATCTACTGGCAAATTATGTGTATATTTGCTAAATAATTCATATATGATCTTCCATTTGCATTGATAATTTTCCATGTATTTACTAAAAAGATATTCATTTCTAAAAATCAACTTTTGTAAAAATATTTCCAAAGTTGAACGTTTGGCAGGTGTGGTTTCGACATTTCGGTAAGAACATGAATGTCGCCACCGGTAATTCATTTCTTGCAAGTGTTGTGTTCGATAATTGAGTTTCATCCACCCTGAATCTCAAACTGGGGCGCTATTCTTGACGTCGTTCTCAACGTCATGTATACACAAGCCTGTGATTTCTGTGGATACTCCATTTGCGAATAGTTCCTAAAAATTATATTCTCGAGTACCGTTCCTAAAAGCATCGAATTGTATCGTCCTCACAACAGCGGCAGTTGACGTTACAATACAAATGTCATTTTGTTATGTCAAATGAAAAAAAGCTACTCAAAAAAATATGTTATCAATTTATTCTATAAAAATGAATTCTACAATCAGTATTAAACCCAAAATCAAGAGGCACAAAAATAATAATTTATTAATTTGTGTCCTGAACTGTTACAGTACTGTACTATTATAGTGTAATGTTTTTTTGTTATTTATTTAAACAATAAACGGGTGGGATAAATTTTAAACACACGGTAGGTTCACTTACTTAATTTATTTAAACACTAAACTAATCACTAACACTTAATTTATATATACTCAGTACATTCACTCAAACTAATTCATATAATCACTTAATTTATATGCCTTTATTTACTGTTCAACTCACGATGTCAAATTATCAAACTAAACTAACTCGTATATATTAAAGCCATTTTTCCTAGTAAATTCCGGACAATTGATTCTGGCCTTTTCTAGATAACTCTGGTCACAAAAACAATGTTTACATAAGATAGTCGTAGAGTCGTAAACAGTTTCTTATAACTGCGTATCCGCCATAATTTAAACTTTTATACCTGGCTTAGACATAGTCGGTTTTAGGGACTATACCAGGTTGCTGTTTCGTAACAATAGTTACCGCCATTTACCTAGTGTTCTCGTTATATTTGGCATATTCTTTTTGTGTCATTTGTGAGCAAGAAAATAGAAAAAGTGTGTGGTATTTGTTGAAGGTATGTATAAAATAGCTATTAGTGTTTTTAAATGAAACTCAAGGTCTCTAGCTAATTCCACAATATAATACAAGTTATTGAAAATTCTAAAAAATTGACAATTGTTTCGATAAATCAATATCATTATATTGATTTATCGAAACAATTGTCAATTTTTAGAATTTTCAATAACTTGTATTATATTGTGGAATTAACTAGAGACCTTGAGTTTCATTTATCATGATATTGATTTATCGAAACAATTGTCAATTTTTAGAATTTTCAATAACTTGTATTATATTGTGGAATTAACTAGAGACTTTGAGTTTCATTTAAAAACACTAATATGAGCATATTCCACGAAGTAAGGGTCGAGACAGTCAATTTCATATAAAATAACTATTTTTTACTAAAAAACATATGTTTTTATACAACAGCTAGCGAAATACCTAATCTAACTTCTTTCAAACTAGCTATTGTAAAATTGTTTGCCTTTCTAGTTATCCCTTGTTTGGAGCAGTAGCTTTATATTATGTGTTCAGTTTATATCAGCTCCGAATCTAATTTATTTCAAAGCCACCATTTTCTTTTTGCCTAGTCTAGAAAATTGCCACCATGAAACGAAAGTATTCCTCAAATTCTTATAAAAAAGTGAAAACCCAAACGGATAATATGAACCTCAATTGCTCAAGCATTCCGATCACTCCTTCCTGTTCAATGGAAGTTGAGAACGTGATACCCAAAAATTATGAAATGCGGTTGATCAATAATAATGATTTTGGTTCCAATAAGGATAATATCTCGGAAGTAATCGAGAAGGATTACACTTCAGATGATTATTCAATTAAATTTACAAAATGTTTTGAGATTGAAAAAACTAGGATAAAAAAAGTGAATTTGATATTAAGTCAAATTTGAAATTGTGGCCAATTAAATATAACATGTTATGTTGCTCTCAATAATCTGTTGAATATATTGAAAATCATAAATGGTGAATTTGATAAACTCCCCAATGATGCACGATCAATTTTATCAACAAAGCGAAATGTTAATATCAGAAATATTGACTCAGGCTTTTATTGCCTCTGTGGAAATGTAATTTTTAATAACATAGAATTACTCATTAATATTGATGGTTTGCTACTTAGTAAAAGCTCTGGTAGTCAAATATATCCACTTCTCTATTATTTTCCAACTAATTTTAAGCTGATCTGAAAAATCATTAGGCAAGAATAAAAATGTATAAGGCTTGGCCCAATTTTTGCAACCTTATAACAAAAATTGCTCCAAGTCTCATAAATGTTTTTTCTGCCAAATGATTATTCAGATCAGCTTAAAATTAGTTGGAAAATAACTATGTATATATAAAAATTTCATCTGAATAAATTTTAGTAAATAAATTGAGAATTATTTGGAAGAACGTTTCTTTGTATCAATTGAAAATAGAAAAAGTTGAATAAATGTAATAAACGACATGGTATTTTACGTGATTTCAAAAACTTTTTTGAATTAAATTCAGTAAGGTATTTTAATTATTTCTTAAATGGAAATTTTATTCTTTCTAGAGTCACTTGAGACGTGTACATGGCGCAAAGTTTTACTGACATACGTAGATGGCAGTTTTGATGGTATAGTATGATACCAGAGCAAGCGAACAAATATCATTATTCCATTTATGGATCAGGTGATGCACTCTGATAATCCTGGAGACATCATCTGGTTCACCGATGGCTCTAAAATGAACCACGGCACTGGGGCTAAATGGACCTAGAAAGAGAATGTTCTTCAGCCTTAGTCTATATACGTCTATATTTCAGACAGAAGCAATTACTGCTATAGCCTGTATTGATGAAAACATCAGGAGTGGTTAAACCAGAAAAAAAATTGAAATATATATACTGACAGCCAGGCTCTGCTTAAGGCTATCGGCACTGAATCTAATCTGGTAAAAATCTGTAGTGTCCCTTAATAGGCTCGCAAGAAACAATATATTGTCTCCACTATGGCTACCGGGACATGAAGGGATTGCAGGCAATGAATTGGCGAACCTTCTAACTAAACAAGGCTCTAAAGGAAACTTCATAGGTTCGGAACAGTTCTGTGGAATCACGAAGGATTGAATAAGAGGAGAAATCCGGAACTGGTTAGACAAGGAACACTAAATCAAATGGAGGATGACAGAAGATCACCTTCACACAAAAAGTTTACTGAAAAGTATAAACAAAGAACTCTCAATCAGTTTATTGAAATTGAGCAAGAGACATTTGAAGACCCTAAGGAAACAAATATACAAAATGGGAAAAGTAAGTGCACCTATCTGTGGGAAATACGAACTGAGGGATGAAACAGTTACTCACATACACTGCTTATGTAAGAACTTACAGGGACCCAAGCAGAAGCATTTTGGAAAGGAAATAATACAACCATGAGAACTACTCAAAATCACCCCAAATAAGCTTATGGGGTGGAAGTAAATATTGAGAATGGTACCATGACTTATATCAAGTGCCCAGGCTGTTGAACACAACCCAAACGAAGTGAAGACTCGGTATCTGCCACATTATTTAACCTAACACTCGAATATGTGTTTTTAAATGAAACTCAAGGTCTCTAGTTAATTCCACAATATAATACAAGTTATTGAAAATTCTAAAAAATTGACAATTGTTTCGATAAATTAATATCATCGATGATATTGATTTATCGAAACGATTGTCAATTTTTTAGAATTTTCAATAACTTGTATTATATTGTGGAATTAAATAGAGACCTTGAGTTTCATTTAAAAACACTAATATGAGCATATTCCACGAAGTAAGGGTCGAGACAGTCAATTTCACTAGAATATGTAATGAGATGAATTCAAAAAGGTAATCTCAGAAAGAGCAGACGATATAGTAATCATATAGAAGACGATAGAGACTCTGGAAAATAAAATAAGGGAAATCATAAGTAAAGGAAGTGAGATGGGTTTAGAAATAAATATAATCGAAACAGAACAATGAAGATCGGGAGTTTCGAGTTTTAAAAAGTGGAGAAATTCAAATACTCAGGTGTCACAGTAACAAATACTGCAAATAAGAAAAAGAAAAATCATTATTGCAATTAGAGCCTACCACGCAAAAATTTCTAAATAGAAAATTACTCTCAAAGCAAACCAGAATCAAAATTATTTATAAAGTGCTAATGAAACCGTCCTGTTGTATGCTGCTGATGTAATGAGATTACGCAAAAAGGAAGAGGAAGACTTAATATTAAGAGAAAGAAAAATGACGAGAACAGTATTATCAAATTGAGAGATAATGAATACAGACAATGAATGAATAATGAAATAGAGCAATAATTGAAAAGAGAGTACATAGTAAGGAAAATAAAAAGCCATAGTATGGAATGGTTGGGGCACATATATAAAGCAGAATAACAAGAAATAATACTGCAAAGACACAGTGGGATAATGGGCGTAGACCTAGAATAAAGTGGCTGCAGCAGGCGAAGGAAGATATTTTTTTTCACAATTAAAAAGAGTCTTTAATAAGAATACAATGTATATATGAATATATAAATAAATTTTTCAGAAAAAACCAAATAAGACATTGGTTCACAATGAAAATATACAATTTAAAAACTATTAAGAAAAAGCTGCTAATAGGTAACGAGAAACTCCTGTGCATCATGTTGAGTGTATCCCATGAACCTTGAAGTAAATCGCTGAATCTGACTATTCAATGATACTGTATTAATCACTCTGTCTTCTGAACCGTCTTCAGACCAAAGCTCTTGAATAACTTTAGCAAATGCTTTAATTAGTGCTCCTTTCATGCTAGATATGTCTATGTTAATATCTCTTATGTATGCGTCTTTCTTTAGATATTCTAATAGCCACCTTGTGTTTGATAGGCATTGGATAATACTATTCATGAAACATGTGTTACCAATATTTTTGAGGCCTTTGAGACCCAAATATTCTTGGGGAATACCCTTTATGGATCTGATTGTGGAGATATTGTTAAGAGCTCTTTCGCAACTACTATCATTGTACGAATAATCTCGGATTCTATTATTGTCTTTCTCACTTGATCGGCGTGATAAGGAATTTTAATTGATGTTGTTTGCTATTGAATTGGATGTAGATATTGCGGTTTTGGAAAGTTTGGTTGATGTCGATAGATCATTGGTCTGGTTCACTTTGTTAATATATCCCTTGTTATCTACATCATTTTTAGACGTGTACTTTTGTTCTTGTGGAGTTTCATCCCTTTCTGAAAATGTTTAATCGAAAATGAACTGTATGAAGAGAAGTTGTTAACTCTAGGATTATTTTTAGAAAGGGAATTGATGTTTATTAATTCCTTAGTTACTACGACCCTATCGACTTCTGAACCATAATTTTCTTCTACGTCTTCATTCTCTTCCAATTTTGAATTTGACTGCAAAACATCGGGGTTATTTTGACACTTGTTGGAGGCAATGTCATTTTTTTGGTCACCGAAAAATTATTACTATATTTTTTTACTCTGGTTGATATTGATTTTATACTTATTGGTTTCACTATATTGGTCGCATCAGATATTTTGGATCTAACCTCAGTTCTCTTATTGGCAAGGTTAGTACCATTTTTTAATGTTCTGGAGAGTTTGTCATTAAAATTTTTACTCATATCTGCTACTGATGTGTGATTTCCGTTATCTTCATCATACAAATTGTCTATATTAGTATTGTTAGAGTATACCACACTGTTAGTATAAATAACTTCCATTTGGTCGTTTACCTTTTAATTTGATGTCTTCAACTCTATTGGGGTAAACCAGTTTTATATTTTGTTTTGGTCAAAGATAATTTATTGCGTATAGGAATCGCATCATTCTCTAGCATAGTCATCTTGTTCAGTATTCCTATGAATGGGACATCATCTGGCTGGTGGTGATCTATATTTTTTAGTATATTGAGGCCCAAAAGCTTATTGGAGGCATAATTTATAAAATCGTCAACGCATGTATTATCAGAAGGCACACATTCTGAAGAAGGGAATGAAGATGTTAAATAAGAATTTCGGAAAATGAAAAGATCACATGTTTTAGGGTCGGTAATGTGAGAAAAATTGAAAGTGGTAGAAGAATTAGGTTTCCTATGATCAGGTTTCATAAAAAGTTCTTCTAGATGCTTAGAACGGGGAAACGTAGCGAGAAAAGATGAAGCGTTTCCCCTTTGTATTGCAATACTTATTTGTTGTATGAAGAACAAAGTTGCTCTTGAATCATTGGTTTCTACTGATATTTTTTACCGATTTCTTCAATGAATTTTAAAGCTTCATGACCGAAAACACAAGAGGTTTCAATTGCTACAGGAATAAAAATGTAAATGTTCTCCAAATTTTTGTATTTATTGATTTTAAAAGTTTCGTCTTGTAAAGCTGCAGCGCCTGCGGAAGTAGATGTGGATCGGACATGGGACGGAGCCCAAGTGTCAGTGCAAGTGAAATCCCATATAACTGGTCTGCCGCGTTGCCTTGGAATGAAGGTCATATCATCTGGACGTTTACCGTCGTCGCGGCAAGTACCTAACGTTTCCAACGAACAGGGAATCTTTGCAGATGACAGGCCTCGTTTGATTAGGTCATTTACTGCAGAATGACGTGAAAAACGGCCGGGACTTAATTTGCAGCTTAGGCCGTGACTACCATATTCATCAACATGAGCTCCGCAACGACAGCGATGTTTTCCACAAATTTGACAACCTATACGGAGACCAATAGAAATACGGAAACTTTCGTCATCTAAAAGCGTACCTAATGGGGCCGACGGTATAGCGTTCAAACATGCTCCTGATTCCTTTGAAAATGCTGCATTCAAATGAGCCTTGTCTGATAAATTGATAGCTCCCTGAAGCAGATTTTCTTTTTCAATGTTCAATAAAGGTATATCCCAGGATTTTTGAAAGGATTTATATTCATCGGGTACAACTTTGTTAGATTTTAATGACCAAATGTTTTCTGCCTCCATTAATAAAGGGTCTTGTGTGGAAAAATATCGGCAAAATGTAATTATTGAAATTTTTGAACTATTTAATGATGACAAAAAAGGAGGAAGAGCTACTGAAACGATTGAGCGAATTCCTAAACCACCATATGAAACATGTAGTGAAGCTTGTTTCCAACAAAGGTCCTCTAATTTAATGTTAATTAATGACTCTAATGAATGACGAATGGTATTGTCAAAATTGATTAAGATATTATGTAACCAGGTCGGACTACATCTTAAGATATATGTTAATTTTGAAATTAATAGGCAATTCCTGAGAAGGTAATAAGCAATATATGTCGGTAACCAGGATAGACGAGATGACATTTTTTGGAAAAAGGTTAGTTTTTCATTGGAAACTGATAGAGAGGATTCGTTTAATAAAGGAGCACCTAATAGAAATGAATTTTGTCTGTTGGTAATTGTTATGCCTGGTGCTACAGAATTAAATTTATCAATGGTTATATTATTTGGTGATTATAAGAAAAATAACTCGCATTTGCTGAAATTGATTTCAAGACCAATATCCTTGAAATTGTTTATAATATAGACAAGAGACTTGAAAAAGGAGGTCCTAAAGGGTCCCCTTGTTGGATGCCTCTTTCCGAATAAATTATGTTTTCGCCAAATAAAAGATATGAAAGGAATCTATAACATTGATTGATGAAAGGCAAAATTTCAGGTAGAATATCTGCTATGAATTGCATTGAAAGCCTTTTTAAAATCAATTTACAGAAAAACGTCTGGATGATTAGAGACGAAACGTCCTGCAGCATGTGCAACTGCTTCACAACCACCTTTCGACCCGAAACCAAATTGTAATGGACGAAGTAAATATCCTTATTTGTCTCTGATGTTTGAACAAATTATTTTCGCTACTAAATGACGGTAAACTGGTAAACTGTACCAATAGCAATTGGTATGATACCTCCTGCTTTTTTAGTTGAAGGTAATAGTGACGCTGCAAATAAAATAGGACGAATATTGATGTTGTGTATGTCATTTAGAATAAAATAACATAATCTACACAAAGATGATAAGAGATTTTTTCCTGAAGGGCCCCAGCACTGTAATTTATTGAATCTTGTAGATGTGAAGGTCTTAAAGAGTCTAAACTACCAGCAGAACTTGTTTTAAAAGAGTTTATTGCGTTACTCACAAATTCTTCTGTTGTAAGAAAAAGAATAGGTTCCGAACTCAGAGTACGGAACGTACTGTTAAGTTTCTCTAAAGAATGTTTCGATTTTAAATCTGTTAAAGTGGCTACACTGACATCAGAAAAACTGTCATCTGAAGCTAAGATTTTGATTGCGGATGTCAAGTCGCCGTCAGAAACTTTATTAATGACATTTTTAATTTTACTATTTTTTGATAAATTCATGTTTTTCCGAACTGAGAAATTTGTGTTTTGCTGATCAGAGAAATTGAAATGATGATCTATATTTTCAAAAGTTTTTAAATTATTCTAGATTATAGTAGAGAGGGATATTTTTTTATTAGAATTTTTAGAAGGAAGACTTAAAACATTATATGGAAAAAGCAATAGATTTTCCCAGGTAGGAATAGAATTTTGTCTTACGCATTCATCAATCAGATTAGATAGCGTTGAGGCACAAAGAGCCCTTGAAACTTTTGGGACTCTTCTGATTACTGATCTTTGGCTCTTCAATTTTGCCAGCTTTATATGAAAATTCGTATCTTTTATATCCTTATTTCCTAAACTTTCTTTTGTAATCGGAAGATATTACAAGAGCCGGAATTGGAGAACTGGAGAAAACAGACAAATAAATTCTAAAGTAGAAAACGAGAACTGATGCCTCCCCAATAAAGGATTTAGAAAGCGTAAAGGGACGAAACACCAGTAGGGGTATCAAGCCATTATATATGTTATATAGGAAAAAACGCTTATGTTTAAGTAATGTTACGCAATGTCAAACATCAGATTACGATTTCCGTATTTTCATGAGAACGATGCTACGTTGCGTTTTTATAAAATAAACACATTAAGTAACACAAATATTATGTTACAGAAAAATAATGATTTCGGCACTTTCATGGGAGCGACGCTACATCGAATTCTCCATGAAAATAAACGCTGACGTTGATTTAACAAATTCTATAAATTCTTTGACTCTATGTAAAATAGTTAGTTACAATTATAATTTCAAACTATCAATTCTTTTTTATATAACATAAAACTGTGTAACTCAATAAAAATTGTTTTTAAAAAGTTTAACGTGAATTTGTGAATATAACATATATGTATGTAATAGTAGTTGGACTGGGAGAGCCTCTACCTTTCCAACCGTTCGCCAGCCAGTTTAGCGTTTGCAGTATATACCATATTAAAATAAACAACTTTTTCGTTTTCGTCCCCCATATTTTAATATCAAGTGGATATTATATGTGGCCTCGCACAAAATGTTATAATAAAATAGAAGATAATTTAGAAATTTGTTGAGATATACTGCGGGATTTGACATGCTATTTCATCTTTTAATGTCGCGGTAATAAACTTCGTAGCTAATGCACGATATACTAAAAAAAATCTTGTCTCGTAAATTCTATTATTGAGTAATAGAATTTGCTGGTATTTCATTCGCGCCAATAAATTAAACTATTGAAGGATAAATTTTGAATGATATACTCATTATTATCTATTTTTAGTACACCTGCTCATTACTTTTAATTCCATTGATGACCTTACATTCATCTTTAGAAATAATAGAGACATTTAAAACTGTCAACTCTTAAATAAGTTTTTATCATTACACGACTAGCTGGAATCAACTTGTTCGTTATTCAAGGTGAATATTTCGAACCGTTAGTCATTTTTTACACGTCCATTTCTGTTTATACAATTTTTGTGTACTTTGAACAATACCACAACACGTGCAATTGACGTTAAAAATAATTTAATTTTGTTTGTCTTCAAATATTATTATTCTTAATTAATGCCACCTTCGTCCGCTTGTACTTATCTCACCGAAGGCTGTTTGCCTTATATGTATGACCTTAGAATTCTATTCTATTATGCCATATGGAAAAGTAATTAGAATTTGAATACCAAAATGCATCTACAGGATGGATTTTTAGAGAATGTGTGTATTAGTATGCCAAAAAGTCGACTTTGGTGAAGATACGAGAGTTATCAGTACCTACTAGTAATAATGAATTAGGAAAAAATCCATTGAGAGGAAAAATTTAAAAAAAAATCCCATTAGTGTTTTAAATGAAACTCAATGTTTCTAGCTAATTCCACAATATGATTAAAAATATTGAAAATTCGAAAAAATTGACAATTGTTTCGATAACTGAATATCATCGTCCGAATGACAGAAGTTACATTTCATTTGATGTCTACCTGATGTTTAGTAGTTAGTTTTGGCTAGACCAAGAGGTGACCTACCTTGTGATTGACTTAATATATGTTAATAGAAAAAAGAAGAAGATGTGATATTACAAATATTGAAGCTTAGATATTATTAGCGCTATGGTGATATCCTGGATATCATTTTTCCAATTAAGATCAGGATAACTGTGCAATGATATAGAAAACCAGGAAAACTATATCTGCTGATCTTTACAATTATCACTTAAGAAGACAGTTTAAAAGTGGAGAACTTCCTAGATTTATCTTGTAGGTTTCTTAAATGTCTTGTAATTTCCAATTCTTCAAGGAAATCCAGTTCTTGTTTCAAATCACAAATATGTAGTACTTCTAGTTCTGTGTTAGGTGTCAATGAATGGTTGGTGTCAAGTAGATGTCTGGCGTAGTGGGAGTTATTTGGTTGTTTTAATCTGTATGCTCGTAAGTATTCACTGTATCGGATTACAAAATTTGTAAGGGTCTGACCCAAATAGACAGCATTACATTCTGGACATTTGAGTTTATATATACCTGATTTCTTTAATGTTGGTATTTTTGTTTTAACATTTAACAATTTTGTACTTACGTTACTTTCTGTTCTAGAAGAAATTGTTGTATTCGTTGCTAAAGATATTATCTTTGAAATATTATTAGAAATTTTTCCTGCATATGTGATGGTTTTATAAGTTTTTATTTGTTCAGTTTGTTTAGGAAATATTAGTTGTAATGCCACTTTTTCCTCTTTTTTTATTAATTAGCTTATTTATCATATGTAATGGATAACCGTTGGATGTTGCTATTTGTCTGATTTTATTGATCTCTCTCTCAAAATTACATTTGTTCATAGGAACTGAAAATCCTCTATGTATCATATGCCGCTAGTTTATGTGACATGGGGTAACTGGAACTATATGTAATTGTCACATCAGTGTGTGTTGGTTTTCGGTAAATTGAATAATCAAGTACATTTTGGCAAACATTTTTATGGACAGTTTAGAAATAAAAATCTTTTAATGTAATATTTCAAAAAATGTTTTATTTTGGTATAGATATGTAGATGACATATTAGCTTGTTTTATGGGTAGTGAACGACAATTAGATATATTTTTCAACCACATTAATAATTTACACCCAAAAATTAAATTTACATTTGAAGTTGAAGAAAATAACTCAATCAATTTTCTTGATTTGAATATTCAAAGAGTTAATAATGTACTTGATTATTCAATTTACTGAAAACCAACACACACTGATGTGACAATTCCATATAGTTCCAGTCACCCCATGTCACATAAACTAGCGGCATATAATTCAATGATACATAGAGCATTTTCAGTTCCTATGAACAAATATAATTTTGATAGAGAGATCAATACAATTAGACAAATAGCAACATCCAACGGTTATCCATTACATATGATAAATAAACTAAAAAAGAGGAAAAAGTGGCATTACAACCAATATTTCCTAAACAAACTGAAGAAATAAATATTTCTAATAATAATTCAAAGATAATATATTTAGCAACGAATACACCAATTTCTTTTAGAACAGAAAGTAACGTAAATACAAAATGGTTAAATGTTAAAACAAAAATACCAACATTAAAGAAATCAGGTATATATAATCTCAAATGTTCAGAATGTAATGCTGTCTATATGGGTCAGACCCTTAGAAATTTTGAAATCCGATACAGTGAACACTTACGAGCATACAGATTAAAACAACAAAATAAATCCCATTACTCAAAAAATCTACTTGACACCAATCATTCATTGACACCTAACACAGAACTAGAAGTACTACATATTTGTGATTATAGGTTTTGTTTTTGGTTGGCAGTTGATTTTTGGTGCCTAAAAGTTTGGCATATTTTTTTTGGGGTGAAACTTTGGTTTTCTCCACCGAACCTGTGCGCTGTTCTGATTTTTAAGACATCGTGACATCGAGGGAGTTCAGCTACTAGCAACCACCGTAAACATTTGTAAAAGATCCATCATTTCCTTATTCTTCTTTTTTTATAAAAATATATAAATATACCTATTTTTTTATCTTTTTATGATTGAACATTATAATTTTTTCAAATTCACTTTTCCGGCCAAACCAGTTTACCTTCATATATGATAATTTTTTTTTCCTTTGCTACTTAAAATAAATTCAAATTAACTTGTAATTCTTTCAATTTTTGCTGATAAATATCCATATATAATATAATTTGTGAAATTGTAATTTCTGGTTTCACATAACTTATTATACCTAGGATCATATATAGGTATACCAACGATAGGTACCATTGCTATACGTCTTATATACAGGGTCCGGAAAACCTCTGTCGTAGTTCTATAACTCTTATTGTGTACAACTTACATATTTATTTAAGAGGTATAGGTTAAGTGTAATTAAAATCCAACATTTTAAAATTATGTATACAGAGAGGTTCATTAGTAACGTAGACAAATGACTTCATTTTTTTTCAAATGTAGGGGAGGGTAGTCCACACTGGGACGGCTTTCACAGTGAGACATTCTATTTTTCTCTAAGACCTTAGAACATATTTGAGGTTTGGCAACCCTGTAATAAATTTAAAATTTATGAGAAACGTCACCAGCCATATCGCCGCCTATGGCGCAGTTGTTTGTTGATAGTATGTGATCAACCTGGTTTTAAAAACATCTAAGTAACTTTTACCTGAAATATACACAGTTAAAATTCCTCAATTGTACAGTTGCTTCACTTTACAAGTAAGAATTTGAACATACACTTTCTAGCAATATATTTGTGTTTGTGGCGATTTATTAAAATATTTGATTGAGAAACTACACTAATTTTATGTTGTTGGGGCTTGTTTACACAGCGGGACGGCATCAAGTAGTACATAGTGAGATGGTATCTCACTGTGTACTATAGACGGTGTCTCACTGTGTACTACTCATGGTATATAATGGCATTTTGTTCTTGTAATGAAATGAAGACACAAACTTTAAAGTGAGACCTAACGACAAGCCTAGAAAAATAGGGAAAACGTCCGTAGAAGATACGGCTGCAGCTATCAAGCTAGTTACAGAACAGAACTTATCTATAAGAGAGGCTGCGAGAACATTACAGACGTTGCATCGATATGTAAAAAAGGCCCAATTACAACCAGGTACTGAAATAAGAACGCAGCAGCATTATGCAGTTAGGCAAATATTTAGCAGAGAACTGGAAGCTGATCTTGGCGAGTATTTACAAATATGTAGTAAAATGGCGTATGAATTATCAACTGTAGCTTTAAGAAAATTAGCTTATGATATGGCAGAAGAGAACAATACTAAAATTCCACAATCGTGGGGAAAACAAGTTGCTGGCAAATAATGGATGAGAGGTGTCTTATATCGCAACCAGAAACTAAGTATTAGAAAAACTGAAGCTTGCAGTCTATCTAGACTAACATCGTTTAACGAACACAATGCTACAGTATTTTTTAATAACCTGGAGTCCATTTTGAAACGATTTCCATAGTTAGCAGATGGATCACGATCTTCAACTTGTACGAAACCGTCCTCACTGCAGTCCAAAAATCCAAAAAGGTCATTGCAACTAAACCAGAGCACTGGTAACTCTCTTGGTGGGTATTTTAGGTGCAGGAACATTTATACCTCCAGTAATGATTTTTCCTAGAAATAATTTCAAACAGCATTTGATTAATGGGGCACCAACTGGAAGACTTGGACTAGCTAATTCATCCGGGTGGATTATCTATTTGTTTCTGTAATGGAACATCGTATCAAATACACAAGTAGTACAATACTGCCCAACTAAGAAAAAGTGCCGTAAGTACAAAATTATCGATTTTGAGTTGTACATTGATATCCATGTTTTAGACCACGAGGAATCCAATAAACTAGTGAAAATACCGTATCTCCAACCGTTTTCTAGATATCCAGATGTAGTTTGCCGTAAGTAAATTAAAATCCCTCCATTGCTAAGCAAAAGTGTCGTAAGTCCAAGTCACTAAACATAAATGCAGTAACTCCAATACTCATACTGCACTTTTACTTAGCTCTAGCACATACGGCAGTTTTGCTTCACAATGTTACCACTGTGGCTGTACATACGACATTTACTCTTTATGTTTTGTTTTGCAATAAATGTAAAGTGATGTGACCGGGTGAACATTTTAGTCGTTTTATTTATTATAAGTAAATATTATTTGACAATTTGGTTGATACCAAATAAAGTATCCTCAAGAACGAGACAAATGATGGATTTAGCTTTACAAGTTAATGAAAGTAATACAACAGCTCAACTTGGTCCAGATTGTAGTAAGCAAGAGGATTGCAATTCGTTTGTAGTGATCGATCCCAATAATAGTGTTGAAGATGATTGTTCAGCTATAATTATTGATCCTATAAATAAAGTATTAACTGATGTTTTCAACAAAATAACTGTAGAAAGCAATCAAGTTATTGCTAACAAAAAAACAACTAACTGAGAATGACTTAGGTGATATTGTAGATAAGACTAATGTGATTGGATTGGATTCAAATGTAGAAGAAGTCGATCTAGGCCTAGATCTAAAAATAGAAGAAAATAAGCATGACGTAGGTTTTCTGGATAATTTGGAATTTGAGAACTCTCATTCCAATCAAGAGGCAGTGATAGATTAAGGAGTTGAGGAGATACAGGAAGTAGACCTAGGCCAAGATCAAACAATAGAAGAAAATGAGCGTGACATAGGTTTTCTGGATAATTTGGAATTTGAGGACACTCGTTCTAATCAAGAGGCAGTGATAGATAATGGAGTTGAGAAGATACAGGATAGAGACCTAGGCCAAGATGAAAGCGGCCGCATGAAAAGGAAAAAAAATGATGTTAGTTTAAAGAAAAGGAAGAAAATTAAGATCGAAAAATTGAAAAGGCCTCACAATGTTTTAGAGAGTCCATGTAACAACAATGGATGCAAGAAAAAGAGTGGTGAAAGTATCAGTGAAGATGGAAGAATTCAAATAAATGAGCAATTCTGGAACATGACATGGGGTGAGCGCAGACAGTTTATCCTAACTTCTTGCCAAAAACTAGATGTGAAAAAAGAAGAAGAAATAAAATGAAAAAGAAAGAAGAATGCTATACATCCAGTATCATTTGAAAGACAGCAGCGAGAAAGCGTTTGAGGTGTGTAAAAAGTTCTTTCTTACTACATTAGGTTATAAACCTACCAATTATAGATTTGTACACTATACCTTAACAAACACCGCTCAGGGAAGTTTGACTCCTCCCCCTGACCGAAGAGGGAAACAGCCACTCATCGTGAGATTATAACACATATTGAGTCATTTCACCCAACAATCTCGCATTATAGACGAGAACATGCACCCAATGTGCGATATTTACCCTCTGATGTCAATATTGTACTAATGCACGGTGATTTTATTCAAAAGTACCCGGAATACAAAAGTAGAGTATCTTATGATCTGTACAGGAGACTTGTTAAGGAACAGAAAATATCATTTGCCCAATTAGGCCACGAAGAGTGTGAAAAATGCGTAGAGTTTTCTCTCCATGAACACAATAAGGATACACTGGATCTCGAGTGTGAAAAGTGTAGTAAATGGGTTTATCACCATGAATTAGTGGTTGCTGCAAGAGAAACCTATAAATCACATTCATAAGGTGATATTCAAAATGACACCTTTGTTTTTTCATGCGACATGCAAAAAATAATAATGCTTCCAAGAGTTGACATGCTTAAGAAGGGGTTGTTTGTCAAAAGACTCATGGTATATCACGAAACGTTTGCTCCTGTCGGGAAAAAAGGAAAAAACAAACCTCATACCCTGCTTTGGTACGAGGGAATTTCCGGAAGGAACAAAGAGGATAATGTAAGGGCTCTCTATATGTTTCTAAGAAAAAATAGAGATGTTAATAAAATAATCCTTTGGCTTAACAACTGTTCGTCTCAGAACAAAAACTGGTGTCTTTTCACATTTCTCGTGTATGTTATTAACTTATTTGATATTGCTGCAGAAGAAATTGTTTTGAATCATTTTCAACCAAGCCATTCGTTCATGAGTGCCGACAGTTTTCACCACCAGGTTGAACAATCATTGACAAAACAAAAAAAACTTTGTGCTTGCAGTGTCAACCGCAAACTCAGGAAATGTTGAAGTGTTGCGAATGCATCATTTTCATTTCGTTGACTGGCCTGATTTAACATCGCAACATAAATTGAAGAAATCTCCTTGTAGATTGTATTAGAGTGGTATTGTCCATGTGAGAGCAAGAAGAGGAGATTATGTATTATATTGTAAATCCAACTACGATCCTATCTGTCCATACCAAGAATTGGATTTTCTTCAGAAAAAGTCTATGAAGGGAATCAAGATGCCCAAGTCCCATGAGTGTCCATGTGGATTTCCTCAAGAAAAGAGGGATAATATCCTAGAAGCACTCGATGAAGTTCTTCCCGAAAACAGGAAAACATTCTGGAAAGGCATTAATCCGCTAAATTGTGAAGTGTGTTTAAAATCATGCAGGACTGGCCAAAACTCTATTAAATATGACAATTTAAAGGTTTTGTACTGAAGTAAACTTTAACTGTAAACTAAATAAATGAGGGTCTTAATCTAACCAAGCCTATTTTTACTCATTACTCACCTGTTTTATTGCTAAAATAGCCTACTTGGGTAAGAAGTCATAATAACAAGGTCACTTACTGCATTTTGGTTAGTTTAAGTTTGTTGGATATATATTGAGAATACTGAGCAAAAATGCAGTATGTGCACATTTTGTTGTAAAAAACACGTTTCCCGATATAGTTTGAGAGCAAACTTTGAATAAAAATGTTTTTGAATTTGTCAGTGACACAATAGTGCCAACTGTTACCAATTTATTGAGTTTTTTATCACTCAGGGATAATCATTCAACTTTAGGCCTTGATTTCTCAAAGGCTTACCTATGTGACATACGGCACTTTTACTTAGTTGGGCAGAATACATAACCCCACTTTATTCATGTGGGATAACCAAGAGTCTCATATGGATATTCAAATTTTCAACATGGCCAAGCAACATGGAGTCATAATGTTACCACTGCCCCCGCACTGTAGCCATAAGACGCAACCTTTAGATGTAACAGTCTTTGGGCCATGGAAGGCATACTACAATGCAGAAGTCGATATACATTACTATATACCAACTTACTGAAATTACTAGAAGATCTTTACCAGAGGCCGTGATACCTTCAAATATAATTTCGGGCTTCAAGAGGTTCGGAAAATTCCCGTTTGACCGGGATGTATTTACAGATGCTGATTTTTTTACTTTCTCAGTAACTGATAGACCTCTATAACATCTTGAAGCTTCTACTTATGTTGAAGAAAGATCTACTGAACCTGGAAATAAAGAAAATGAAGAACCTGAAGTAATTGTAAACAAACGCAATCAAGAAAAGGAAACATAATGTATTTCCCCGAAAATATTTCGTGGATTTCCTAAAGCTTTACCACGAAAAAGAAATAATCTGAAAGTCAACGTGGAAGAAGCACAGTCAGAAAAGGACCTAATTGCTGCAAAAACAGAGAAGAAATTGGAAAACTAGTTAAAAATGCAAGAAATCAAATGAGTAGAACGTGTTACCAAGGAACAAGACTACGAAAAATTCAAGGACTCAAGATAGTGGCAATACATTAGACGACGAAGATGATACTCAGGTAAACAATTTCACACTTTTATTTTACATTTTTAGATCCGAAATAGTTAGTTCTATACACTCCCAATTCTTACTTTTCCGCCCAACCTATCTAATATGGGAGAAAAGTATTGGTTTACCCACAAAAAGTTGAAATTTTGAAAAATATTTTTAGAGTTATTTTTACGTTTTTTTCATCAAGAACAACACGAAAAAATGGGTTTTAGAAAAAAATCCTGTGGGTATGTCGTCGTCGTTGTCGTCGGCCACTTTTCGTTACATGTCTTGTTAGCACGATACAGCCTCCGGAGTGCAATAAATCACCAATTTTATGATTGAACATTGCTCAAGACATCTCACAGATGAACCCTATTGATTTTCAGGTCACAACAGCCAGTACAACGGATGCTATGGTACTTGAGGTACGACATTTTTGTCATTTTTTGAGAAATTTCAGTTTGTTAGCACGATACAGCTACCGGAGTGCAAATAATTACCAATTTTATGATTGAATATTATTCAGAACATCTCACAGATCAAACCTATTAATTTTCAGCTTACCACAGCTAGTACAACAGTTGCTATAGTACTTTAAGTAAGAAATTTTTGTCATTTTTGGAGAAATATCAGATTGTTAGCTCGATACAGCCTCCGGAGTATATACAAGTGACCAATTTTATGATTGGGTATTGTTTAGGGCGTCTCAGAGATGAACCCTATTGAGATTTAGTTTCCTAAAGCCAGTACAACGAGTGCTATGGTACTTGAGGTACGAAATTTTTCACATTTTTGGAGAATTTTCAGTTTGTTAGCCTCCAACGTGTATACAAGTGACCCATTTTATAATTGAATATTGTTCAGGGCATCTTATAGACGAACCTTATTGATTTTTTGCTCACCAGAGCTAGTACAACGGGTGCTATGGTACCTAAGTGCCACATTTTTGTCCTTTATGGAAAAATTTCGGGTTTAGTACGATACAGCCTCCGGAGTGTATACAAGTGGCCAATTTTATAATTGGATATTTTCCAAGGTGTCTCACAGATGTACCCTATTGATTTTCAACTAACAATAGCGAGTACAGCGGGTCCTATAAATCCAGATATACTGCATTTTCGGTTACTCTTGGAGAAATTTCGGTTTGTTAACACGATACATCCCCCGAAGTGTATTCAAGTGACAATTTTATGATAGAATATTAATCAGAGCATCTCAAAGAAGCGGAAAAGTTAGTTTTAATCTTCAAAACCGTTTATTTTTTGTAAAACTTTCAACCACGTTTTTCCCAAAAATTGGAATTTGCACATCCCTTTGTGAAAAACCGCAACTTAAGACTTAAAGCTAAATCTTTTACCAATGTAGAAAGACTGAACTTTTTTTAGACTCAGTTAGAAATTTTTATTTTGTATGGGATGGCCTTAAATACATTTTACATTCCAAAAACTTCTATGGAAGTTTTTTCAGGTTATTCACCAATCTTTCAACCCTTATTTGGGGTCTTCCTCAGGATGACTACGAATATTTATTCAAAATAAAACGTTACAAAAGAAATAGTCGTATTTACTAAGAATGGATTGTGAATTCGACTATACCATAGAAGTCAGATCAATAAAAACTAAAGTAACAATACACATTTAAAGGTAACATAAACAGTCACAACTAATGGCATTCTATTAATTTAGACATATTATTTGATTAACAAACAAAGATTATTCCATTTGATAAATTTCATATAGAAGCAAATGATGGCAGATGGCAAAAGTAGCAATCAGCATGGAATTCATGGTGACAACGAAACAACAGAAAAATGCCCTTAACTAAAATGCAAAACAGTGAAAACCACATTAAGGGTATTATGGATCGTTGGTGTGCCCTATTTGGCGAAATATTTTAGGAATTTGGTTCTTATTATTTTCATATTCCAAAATGTAATTATAGATGAGAGACTTAGATTTTGAGTGTCAGATCTAGTATTGAGAGGCTGTTCAATTTTATTAATATATTCTATTTCTAAAATTACTCTTTTATCATAGTTGTTTCCTCAAACTAAAACTTCAACTCCTCCGAAATCCACAAAATGTGATTCAATAACATGGTTCGCTAGAGATCAAGAGGGTTTCCCCAATCTGCCATCGCTTTTGTGAGATGTTATTCTACCTTGCAACAGTTTCGACGTTTGTCCAATGTAAGCTTTGCAATTGATTTTATACACAATAACATTGGAACTTTTAAACGGTTTGATTTTAGTTTTAGTGCGGGTGAACAGTTAGCCAACAGTTTTCACATTCCTCGTTAAAATCTTAATTTATTGAATATGTTTTAAAACAGAAATAAGCTTAGGAGTGAGATCATTAATATAAGGTAAGGAAACAAATTTCATATCTGTTTCAAGTATATTATCAACACTGAATATCCTACTACAGCGCAGCTGAAAATAATGTTACTGAGAAGTTGAGAAGGGTAAAAATTATCAATAAATTAACTATAAAACATTTTTTAATCAATATATCTGTTATATAGGATGAGACAATTGGTATAGGCGGCTTTTCAAAGCATTGTTTAAATCAACCTTCATTTGCATGGTGTGATTGGAATGGTAATTAATAGCGACGGGTTTACGGTACCAAGATCTGCGTAATATCCCTTGATTATCTCTATGAACCTTCATGTCCAGATAAGGATTGTAATTATTTATCACTGTTTCAACAGTAAATTGGATGTTACCATCATAGCCATTGAATGCATTTAGTGAAATTTGTAGATATATTATTTTGAGGTACAGCAAGTATTAAATCATGAACGTACCTTTTGACGGAAGGAATGATTCGAGCACACTCTCAACTAATAAATCTCACAAAGTTTAGACGCATGCCCGGCGGATCATATTAGAAAGTAAAAAGTCATCCCTGGAAAAATACATTGCAATAATAGATAATAAAACCACACTCTCTGAGGTATGGAAAAAGATGAAGGCTCTCGATGGAAGACGGCACATATTTCAACACCCAAGAATCACTGTCAATAACACCAACATAACAAATACAACAAGTCACTGAACTATTTTCTGATTATTTCCAAAGGATAAGCAGTAGCGAAAACTACAATGGTCCTTTCCAAGAACAGAAGAAAGCCCATGAAACAATTATTGATTGGAATGAAAACGAACCATCCAACTATAATATACATTAATATACCATTGCTGAGCTAGAGCACGCTCTTAGAAAGACCAAGAAATCTTCCCCCGGGCCAGACCAAATCTGCTATGATATGATACAGAACCACAGCTCTCAGTCCAAAGTGGAACTACTATCAGTGTATAACAAAATCTGGGCAGACAGTACATATCCAAGCAAGTGGAGGGAAGCTATAATCCCAATACTCAAATCAGGAAAAAAAAACCCAATGACATCAACAGTTACAGGCCGATATCACTAACAAACTGCCTCAGCAAAATTTTAGACAAAAATTATCAATACTCGCTTGACCTTCGTCGTTGAAGAAAAGGGACTACTGTCTGATTTCCAATGGGTTTCAGAGAGTACAGATCTACAACAGATCAACTTGTCTACTTAGAAAATGCCATACAGAATAGCTTCGCACAAAGACAACACCTAATAGCTATTTTCTTTGATCTAGAAAAAGCGTATGATATGACCGGGAAATATGGAATCTTAGAGACAATAGGTAAATGGGGTATAAAGGGCAATATGGGTAGATTCATCGAAAGCTTTCTGCAATATAGGACAATACAAGTTTGGGTAAGTGACTCCTTGTCTACCCCACATGAGTTGGAAAACGAAATACCACAGGGATCCACGCTCAGTGTGACTCTATTCGCTATAGCCGTCAATAGTCTCATTGAGAATATCGACCCCAGAGTTCACAAAACCCTCTATGTTGACGATCTATGTATATTTTATTCATCAAAAAACATCCATCAAACTGAAGAATTCTACAAAATGTCATAAACCAAATCAACAGCAAATCCGAATAAAGGGGATTCCGATTCTCCGCAGAGAAGACTCAGTATGTCCATTTCTACAGACTGAGAACTCCACATGATAACCCACAACTCAATATAAATGGGCAGACAATACAATGCAAAAATGAAATGAAATTCCTTGGCGATATATTCGATGAAAAACTCCACTGGGGCCCTCACACCCAAAACCTTGCCACTAAATGCAAGAAAGCCCTGAACGTCATAAGATGTCTATCAAATATTAAATGGAGATCGGATAGAGAAGAAACCCTGTTGAAGCTATACAGTGGTCCTTTCGGAACTGGAATATGGAGCAATAGTTTATTCCGCTGCAAGGCCCACCCACATGAAAATCTTCAGAAAGGATTCATGCAGTAGGTATTCGGATGGCTACTGGAGCTTTCCGCATAAGTCCACTGGGGTCAATATTCTGTGACTCAGGTATTCCACCACTAAATTCCAGATTTTCTCAACTGATAATGAACTAAGGGATTGAAATGTCCAGCCTACACCATCATGCAAATAAAAAACTATTATTCGATACCAGGGCCGACGAAAGGCTAGATTAACGCCCGTGCGAAAGGCAAATTTTCCGCCCCCTCCCCCTTCGATTTGATGAAACACATATTTTTAAAATTTTGTAAATTTTGCAATAACTGTTATGTGGAATCAATTTACAAAGTTACAATAATAATACTCAAAGAAAAACTAATACGTTACTATATTCACTTTCATAATCGTGTGTAAATTAAAATACAAAAGTAGAGAAGAAAATTATTTATTAAATATTAAAAAAACTAATAATGACACTTAAAGTTATAAACATCTAAAACATTATATTATAAAGATAAACATAATAAAAATATTTTCTCATAAACGCATAAAAATTATATTATTCTACTAAATACAAACTAAATTTAATTAAAATTAACTTTTCTGGCTTTAGTCATAGTCAGATTAACACTGCTGTAACACACAGTAGATAGCAACTAATTATTTCGTTTTGAATTTGAAAACACTACCCTCATACCGGCTAGACATAACAAAAAATATTTATTACCTGCAGGTGGTGCGGTGGTGAATGGCAGCACCTTTCATTCCTCAATAAAATAACAGCGCTTAGGCTTGCTTATCTTCTGACTCACCGGCGCAGCGACGAAGCCTTTCTTTGTCAATAAAATAATACCGCCCGTCTGTTCACGCTCGGTTAGGTACAATACATCATAAGCAAATAAACTGATTGATATATTATGCACTTAATTTATACTGGATAACAAATAATTTTACACATTTTCTTGTGCTCTAGTTTATTATTTATATTTTTTTTATATTAGACACTTTTAGTTCTTGCCAGTTTTTTATTAACTATCCCTTGATTTGGAGCTCCTAGATGTTGGCGCCCTATGCGGGAGCATGGTTCGCACGGGCCCTGCTCGATACAGAACAATATGCTACCTTCCGACTGAGACCCACAATCACGCGTCCCACCGGTGTGAAACTCCTTGTAAGTGTAACTGACTTAACGAAACCATCGTATCAACCATTCAAATGGGAAAATACGAATCACACATAGCCCCAAACATAAACTTAGAGTGCAAGAAGTTTCGGAAAAACGACACCAACACTATCGTATATCAACAAATGTTCAAAAGTATTGTCCATCAATATCATGGGGCAATGATAATATACACGGATGGATCGAAAACTGTCGAAGGAGTAGGAAGCGCGATATCAACACCAAACGGCACTTTTGCGTGGATGCTTCCCGACATGACTAGTATATATGATGCAGAGTTATACGCCATCTGGCAAGCACTGATATATGCTGGTACCTGGGAAACATCAAAATGGTTGATATCTCCAGACTCTCTCAGTGTACTGGAAGCTATATCGGACATATTTTCTAGAGACCCGTTAGTAAAACAAATCCTCTCCACACTGTGGTTGAGAGATACGAAAAAAAATGTGACATTCATCTGGACGCTAGATCACGCTGGAATAGAAGGGAACTAAATTGCCGATGCGGCAGCAGAAAACGCTGCGAGAAATGGACAACCAGAATACATCGGCATTCGCTCAGATGATGTGAAAAATCATTTCAAGAACAATATACTGAACCAATGGCAGGTGGAATGGTCGCGAACAAATAGACACCTGAAAAATATCAAACCCTCCGTAGAACCATGGATTTCGAAAAACACCCTAAGTAGACGGGAGCAAGTTGCCATAACGCGCTTGAGAATAGGCCATACCGACCTCATCCACATTCACCTTCTGAAAGGAGAACGACCGCCAGTATGCATTCGCTGCGACCAGCCTTTATCAGTTTCGCATATTCTCTTAGACTGCTCTGAATATACTAATATTTGACAACAACTTTCTATTCTCAACACAATAAGAGACATTCTTCAGCCAATCAATGAGAAAAGACAATACAGTTCCTGAGACTTACCCAACTAGTGTATAAAATCTGATGTGAAAGACGGACAACAGCTCTATTGCCTCCTTTCGTAACAGATACGTTGAAGGCCTAATGACCATTGCAGTCTATGCCAATAAATAATAAAACAAAATAATATCATAATTTTGTGTTAACCTACAAAATGTGAAATCGTTACGCTACTGATTTTCAATTTTACAATATGGCGATGGTTTTGTCAACAAGTTGGCTCCTACTTCAGGTGGCTTCAACTTTCGTGAAACGGACTCTACACCAAAAAACTACGAGATTCCTCGTTTGTGTTTATATAATAATTTTTCTTTCCATAACTAGCAAAATCATGCACTGATCACAGGGCGCATATCTTGTTAAATGCGATGTGTCATGGCAAAACATTTTTAACCTTCATAGACCAATTTTATTAAGTAATAATGAATTGAAATAAATTTTATGTCATTCATTTTTTTACACTGAAAAGTACTAGATAACATTTACATGACAAAAATAACATACTATTAAGCTAACTTCACGACAAACGTCATATCTAACACAAACTAGTGAGCTTGAGAACACCAAGAATTAAATACCAACATAATGAGGAGAAAAAAGAACTAATACTTGGACAGCACGAAATGTGGCATATCCAGAAGAAAACAGATTGTCTTCTATCTCTTGATTCGGATCATCATTTATTGGATAAAACAATATCGTTAAGTTTTCTGAGAATAAATTTTTAACTGATTATCAAATTCATATTCAAATGCTGATGAGACATTTTGGTTAACCCTGTATATTCGTCATCCAGAATTACCTCCTCAGTCCCTCCAGTACCGTCCAATAATTACTTCTTTGCGATGATTGAGACGAGACATTCTGTACAACTATTTTCATTCAAATCCCTTTCATTTAACAACTTTCGATCATACGTTAACTGTTTGCATACACGCCTATTTTAGTTGCTGAGCAACGGAGCGCTGATTATAAATGCGGCATCTTTCAAACTTCCTCTGAAGAAATATCATTTAGGAGACTACGCGAGCCATCAAGTCCGAGAATCATTATCGATAATATCGATCATTATCGTGGCTGCCATCAGTCTAGAGGCAACTGTGTGACCTACATCGGCGATACTATCTCAACCGGCAGGCTTCAATCTCAAATTGATACGTTCTTATAAGACGTATAAAGAAGTTAAATGAGGTAGTTTAAGTATATACACAGTGGCCCATTGAAAACTTGACATGATGGTTTTGGGTAACAATATCGTAGATGTACAAAAACGAAAAAAAATTTGTTAAGCTAATACACTTTCAGAACATCCACGACCATCTGTAAATCCGCCTTGAGTTGTTCTCAATTTTAAGCGGTTTATCGATTAATAAATCACCAAGTTATACACACCATTGTAAAGTTGACATTTCAACAATTAAAGTAATCACTTATATACCTTCGAAAAACAAAAACACACCAAGGTAATTATTTGTGGAAGATAAGGGTATTTTTTTGAAAAATGTGTATAACTCAAAAATTAGTCGTTGTTTATGTTTGACTTAGTAATTTAGAAACGATGAGTTTCGATTTTGAGTACGCACTTGACTCGAATACTAACTAAGATACATGTTTGACATAGGTGAGATGGAACTTTCGGAGGGACGGTATATCCTGACTTTGTTGCACAACTAAGTAACCACTGTTCAACTAACTAACTTGTTATCGGTGAAACTGGTAACTTACTAACTGACTGATAACTAACTGATGACTGAGTGATAACTGACTTTCTTCACGCTGGAAGGCGTGTTAAATAGAAAAACTTCAAGGTGGTGTGTTTTAACGAATCTAGGAGGTACTAATGAAATATACCTTGCCGATTGGTGCTTATTGTTAACTTGGCCAGAGCCTTTGACAAGTATCAACAATGGACACATCTATTAGATTATTCAAGTATCATTGAAAAATATTTTAGAGAAATGATCGTCCCATTTGAAAACATTTTGATGGCATAAATTTCTAATGAGGCAATTTCAAAGGTGCAAAATGGTTTTATTACAGGCATTCTATTCTTCTTTTTCAAAGATTCCGTCTATATTAACCGTTGGAGTTCAAAATATAAGAACATAATGAGTTTTAGAAATATTACAATGAGATATTTTTGTTTAGTCAAAACAATTCCTATTTTGTGGTGTTACAACTTTAACAACCCTAAATAAAAATGGTATTGTGAGACGTGATATTTTTCTAAACATATAACAATGTCACACACATAAAAGAAATTATACTTCTAAATTTACCATAATATCAAGCGGATACAAAAAAAAATTATATTCTCAAACAGATCACCGACAGACTAGCAATAATTCACATTTTCTAAAAATGTAATAATATATACAACATTAAGTATTCACAGTCGTCTTCTGAATTGCGAAAAAATAATGCTTATTCGACACCAGAAAAAGCTTATTTTCACAAATTTTCATTTAAATTAAATCGTAACTCAAGAATTAATAGAGTGCAATTTTATTCATATTATAGTTCAGAGTAGATTCCTATCGAATTGAACATATTTCGACAGAATATGTTCATGAAATATAAGCCGAAAGTATGTTTTAAGAGAATTGCGAAAAATGCAATTTTTTCCATATATTTTTTCTCTCAAAAAATACTGAAATTATGAGAAATGGGGTTTTTTAGTCCGAGAAATCCACTGGTGTCGTACATTTTTCGTTGAAATAAATATGCCTTCATTTAAAGAATCTCACAGACCAAAATAATGAGAATACTCATTCAATTTCCTGGGAAAGTACTGTCAAATAATAGCAAAATAGACATTTCATTTGTTTTTTGATCTCTTTATTGAACAATGACAAGTTACGAGGACAAATACACAAAAAGAAAAAGCGAGAGAGAGGAGGACGAAGATACCGAGAAGGAAGTGACAAAAAAAAGTAAAAAGATATAAAGATCAACTATTAAAAGCCATAAGAAAATTCAAGAAAATATGGAAATACTGACTGAGATGATGAAAAAAATGGGGGAGACGATGAACATAATAACAACTGAGCTAACGGAATGAACAGAAGGAATATATAAAAGAGATGAGTTAAGATTGGAAATAGAGAATTACGGAACGGAAATATGAATTTGAAGAAAACAGTAGAAAATATGGATCAAAGGATGGAAAGAATTGAAAACGAAAAAAGAAGAAATATTATCGTATTGCAAAGCTTAAGAATAGATAGCAAAGACAGTATAGAACTAAAACAAATCATAAAAAACTTTATGAAGTGTGAACTGAAAATTGATACGGAGGTAAAAAGCACAACGAAATTAGGAGATAAAACCTGCCTAATACAGTTGAAGGATCAGAATCAAAAGAAAGAAGTTATGAAAAATAAAAGTAAATTCAGAACAAAAATGGTTAACAAGATATTGATACAGGATAATTTGTCAAAGTAAGATAGAGAAATAATGAAACAAATGAGATATAAAGCTAATGAAGAAAGAGAAACAGGAAAAAACGTTAAAATCTGCTACAGGGAATTGTACATTGAAGCTGATGAATGGAAGTGGAAAACAGAGACGAATAACCTAATTAAGATACAAAAGAATGAGCAAGAGCAATTAACAGATAAAGCAATGATTGCAAAAAAGTATAGTAACCCATAAGGAAACCGAAAATGGAAAAGACTTGGCAGTGGAAAATGATATGGATCGACAAAAAAATGCACATGAAATTGTGAAGCAATCGAAAGAAATAATAAATCAAAAATTAAATAAAAAGAGATAGAGAAAAACATGAAGGTAAAAGTAGTATATGGAAAATAGGGACGTGGAATATAAGGGGCTTAACAGGAAGAGAAAAAGAACTGGAAGATGAATTTATATAAATGGGAGCGGACATGCTAGGAATAACTGAATCAAAAAAGAAAGGAAGAGGCATGATAACAACACAAAAGGGCATCTTCAGGAGTGGGTTGTATAATAAATAAAAAACTGGAGAAACTAATAAATGGAAGGGATGCAATATCGGACAGAATTTTGAAAATAGAAATAAAAACAGATCGAAATAACCAGAAAACAGTTATAGTAGTTTATAGACCCAATGAGGACGATACAGCAGCAAATAAGGACCAATTTTGGGAAGAACTACAAGTAACTACAGAAGAAGCCAAAGTACCACTGTATATATTGGGAGACTTCTATAGTAGGGTTGGCATAGAAAATCATAGGTATAGAAATATATTAGGAAAACATGGAGAGCAAGTAAGAAATAATAATGGAAAGAGAATGCTAGATTTTTGTATGATAAATCAATTAGTGATAACTAATACGTTCTTTCAGCATAAAAATATACACAAATACACCAGAGAAGTTAAAAGTAGAGAAGAAAAATCAATAATAGACTATATACTGGTAGAAAAGATAAACAGAAGAGTAGTACAGGTTACAAAAGTGAAAAGAGGACCAGGGATAGGTATATTACTGAGCATAATAAAAGAATACGTAATGGAAAACAAAGAAAAAAGAGAAACACAGTCCAAAGAAAAGAATGGGAAACAATAAAAACGTGAGAAACAAAGAAATAGCGAAAAAGTACGAAATATGCATGAGCAAGAAATTGAAGAATGTGGAGAAACAGATAGACAATGACATTGAAATAGTTTGGAATTCAATGAAAAATCGAATCATAGAAACAGCAAAAGAAGTATGTGGAATAAACAGAAAAATAAATCATAGACAACAAACTTCATGGTGGACTGACGAAATAACAAACCAAATTAAAATTAAGAAAAAGGTGTGGAGAAATTACCCTAGGGACTAAGAAAACTGAAGATGAAAAATACAAAACTGAGAGAAAAAAAAGCCAAAGAATTAGTAAAAAATGCAAAAGATGAATGGAAACAATTTGGAGAAAAATGGAGCAGGATAGTAAAAGTAACCAGAAACTTTTCTACAGAGTGCTAAAATCATAGAGGACTGAAAAAAATATAAATACAAATAATATTAAAGACAAGAAAGAAGAAATGTTAACAGAAGATACAAAAATAATGGAAAGGTGGAAGGAACATTTTCTAGAACTATTAGATGACGGAGAAACCACAACTAAAATGAATGAAGAAAAAGTACAAACAATACAGGACGATAAAGTAATATCCAGAGATGAATTCACGGGAATCATTAAAAAGTTAAAAAATGCTAAAGCGCCAAGTGACAAAGTAACTGGAGAAATGATCAAAAACATGTGTGGAAGTGGAGAAGAACTCTTACTAAAAATATACAATAAGTACAGGAAAGATGAAAAGATACCGAAAGAATGGCAAATTGCTACCATTGTTCCTATATAGAAAGCAGGAGACCGACGGGAATGTAGCAACTACAGGGGACTGACATTGCTCTGTACAAGCATGTAAATATTAGAACAGATATTAGATCGAAAAATTAGAAAAGTTGTGGAAAACACACTAGACGATGAGCAAAATGGGTTCAGAGGTGGAAGAAGCATACAAGACAATGTATTTACGATAAAATAGATGACAGAGAAATGCATACAAGAGAAGAGAATATATATATATATATATATATATATATATATATATATATATTGATAATATTAAAGACAAGAAAGGAGAAATGTTAACAGAAGATACAAAAATAATGAAAAGGTGGAAGGAATATTTTCTAGAGCTATTAGATAACGGAGAAACTACAACTAAATTGAATGAAGAAAAAGTACCAACAATACAGGACGAAAATGATTAAGTAATATCCAGAGACGAATTTACGGAAATCATTAAAAAGTTAAAAAATGGTAAAGCGCCAGGATGTGACAAAATAACTGGAGAAATGATCAAAAATATAGGTGAAAGTGGAGAAGAACTCCTACTAAAAATATACAATAAGTGCTGGAACGAAGAAAATATAACGAAAGAATGACAAATTGCTTCAATTGTTCCTATATACAAAAAAGGAGACAGAAAAGATAAAAATATATTTTGAAGATCAAAGTATAGAACAGGTGGAATCATTTCAGTATCTTGGAGTGGAGGTAGATCAGGGAGAATCAGAAGTAAATAAAAGTTTGGAAAAAGCAATCAATCTATGTTATTCTATCAATAAAAAGTTTATTAATAATAAAGAAATCTCAAGAATAACTAAATTAAATTTATTTAAATCGGTATACAGACCAGTGTTAACACATGGATGTGAATCTTAGATACTTAATAGGACACAAAAGAGCAAAATACATTGAAGTATCTAAGGAGAATAAGAAGAGTAACAAAACAGATAATATAAGAAACACGACAATAAAAGAAGAACTTGAAATACAGTCAACTTTGGAGTATATTGAGGAAAGACAACTGGGCTGGTGGGGACATTTGCAGCGTATGGAAGAGACTAGACTGACTAAAAGAATGTGGGGAGCGAAAATCCAAAAGAATAATAATAGAGGTAGATCCAGGAAGACTTGGGATGAAGCAATAGGAGAAATATTACAGCGAAAACGAAAAGTTTGAATGGAAGGTAAAAAAATTGGCCACTGACAGAAAGAAGGGGAAAAAATTCATAAAAGAGTAAAATTATCACTCTACACTACAATGTGGTAGAAGAGTTATTTGATTACATATAAGGAATGTTATGTCAAAGGTCCAGTCTATGAAGAAAAAAATCAGGACTGCGCAACAAGGATGCGTTTCTGGAATATAGTGCGTCAAAGTTTGAGTATAATATCGATGAAAGTGGGGTGAATTCAAATATCTATCGTAACTCAAAAATTAATAGAGTAAGGACAATAACAATGTCACACATCGATTTGGGAAGAAATTTTATCTAATCGAACATGTTTCGAGACAATATTTCTACGAATGATAGACCAAAAATATGTTTTAAGAGAATTGCGAAAAATACAATGTTATTTGTAGTAAAAAAAATTTTGTCTAAAAAAATACTCAAATTATGACACGACAAATCGTCTGATGTTGTCCATTTTTCGATAAAATGAATGTTTCAAATTTTAGCACAGGATTTATGTTAAAGAAAAAAGATACCTTCATTTAAAAAATCGCATATACCAAAATAATGAAGATGTCTATTTAATTTTCTAGTAAATTACTGTCAAGGATCCAATATACGGAGAATAAAATCAGCAGTGCACACCAATGATGCGTTTCTTAAGTATAGTGCGTCAAAATTAGAGTATCGAAAAAAGAGGGCTGAATCAAATATTCATCGTAACTCAAAAATTAATAGAGTTAGGTTATTAACAATGTCGTCCATCGATTTGGGCCGAAATTTTATATAACCGAACATGTTTCGAGAGAATATTGTCATCAAAGATAAGCCAAAAATATGTTTTTAAAGAATTGCGAAAATCTACAATTTTTTCCACACATAAGTAAGAACGCTATAAAAAACGAAATTATTAAAATTTGGTTTAAGCGTCATAATTTTAATTTCCAGTATTTGCATAGAATTAAGATTACTTCTGCGTATAGTTTTTTGCGATGCGGTCATGAAACAAAAAAACCATTCATACAATATTTTGAGCATGGCATGACATCTTCAGTCGCAAAATATCACGAGCTGAATATGATTGAATTAGAAGGAAGAGTCTGTCATAAATTTAGTCAACGCTCAAATAAATCTTACTTTGCGTTTAATAAGATATATTTATGAATTTTGGAAGCAATCTAACTTTGGTATTCGGTGTTTTATCTATATTTAAACAAAAGGCAGAAATTCTTTTACTAAAGACTTGCAACCATCTTATAAAAGAAAATTCAAAATTATTACACCCATAGTGACGCGATTGTTCATAATGGTACAGGCAATAAAATGTTATATGTGGATTCAAGTGGATCATGTGATCAAACTGTTAGAACTTTTACTATTATATTAAATGTTTTAATATTTACGTACAACGTGGCAGCCTCGCATTTATAGCTAGGTCGTCTCGAACGAGCCAGTGTAATATAAGCTTTTAAATTGGAACCACGTGATTGTTTTTCCATCCAAATAATATCAACCTAACAATAATACTACAGTCCATACATTTTATCAATTATGATAACTACCAAAGTTAACAAGAAAACCAATTTTAATACCAACACAAACCAGTACACAAATTTATTTTTTCATCTCACAAAATTGGCGCTTCACCTTCAGCTTGTATTCTACACACCGATGAAACTGAACCCAACTTCACAGGATCATTTTTAGCAGAAAAACCAGCTCTGGAGGTAGGAACGCAGAATTTTTTTTACCGTTGGTCATAATGACATTTTTTACATGTATCGATTGGTGGTCTATAGCACGACCAGCTTTTCGGCCGCTATCTTTAGCCCTGACCCTGCATTCCACTGGGATTAGTTAATCTTCCATAAAGTGGCTCAGGTTACGAGGATTCGCCACGTGGAGGTGAGAGTCAAAATTAAGTAGTAAAGGCTACTTGATTCAAACTGGATACAGCATCATATGCTGCGCGTTACTTTTGCCACGGAACTGGGAACAGTCAAATAAACATTTTCACGGCTCATTATAAGATAATAGCAGCTTCCTCAATTCGCTGCCGGTAATCAGCCTGGTGTGACCCGTACTTAACGCACATAGGTCAATCGAAATATGATTTCGAGAAAGTTTGTTTGTGAAAGAAAAAATCAAAAATATAATTTTTTATAATCATTTTTATCCAATTACTACCTTCTGACAAGGACGCCTATCAATCCAAATATATTTATAGAGTGTCAGTTGTTAAATAATTATATATAGAGAGAAAATATTGGCAAGTGAACGATTGTTCCGATGATCTTTATCGGTATATAATTTTATATGCAGATCGATATATTTATAATCAAATTCGAAAGTGAGATCGAGAAAAATAGATATATCAAATACAAATTACCCATAAATATTGAGGTTGCTACAATAATCGGCAATAAATTCAAAATCAGTTTGTTGCCAATGTCAGTTTAATTATTTTATGTGTCACAATCGTCATAATAATTTGTTACATTAGTATGGAAGAGTATTAAACAAACCAGAGTTTTATTTACAACAATGAATGGATTAGACAAAGTAACGGTTGAAACAGTATATTTATAATCTTGAGGATTTATTGGCTCTATTTGTTAATTTTGCGTCTATTTTCCCATCTTCTGCGATGAATTGTACGTAGATATTTATATTCCGATTCTATTTCTAATATGTTTTCCTTATACTTGACTTCTTTACTTTCTTGGTAATATTTGTTTCTTTCGGTTATTATCATCACTTTCGTCTTGTTTATGTTTATTTCCATTGTAATTCATTCAACCTCTATATTCCATATAATTATTAATGTCTGCATTTCATTTCTTGAATTCGAAATCAATATTATGCCATCTGTATACAGTGCTTGTGAAAAGTTGCCTCTCCTCTTCTTTTCTTTTGAACGGTGATTAGACTGATGGAATTTGGAGCGTGAAAATGATCTATCCTAAGATTCTCTACTAGTGGTAACATGTGACGTAATAGGCATCGGTGACGTGACCAGGAAACTGAAACCAATAATGTTAAATGGGTCCTTATGGCAAATTACACCTCGTTTGAAAGGTATTTAGAATACCTATTCAATCATTTTATTTTTTTTGGATTTACCATGTTTTTGATGGTTGGAATAAATAAACACTAAAATTCGAGTTTCGTTTTAAATTAATGAAGATTCAAAAGTCAAAAAAGTTGAACCTGTGGAGTCAGTCATAGTACAGTACATAGGGTGTTGAGCAAAAACAAATTTCGTCCATTCAAATTGAAAATGGTGCATCAACTTTCAGATAACAACCCCGACCTAAGGCTGCAATTCTGTGGAAATATATCCACTAAAATTCTTCAACACCCAGACTTTGTAAGGACAATTTGTTTTAGTGACGAAAGTACTTTCTTCCTTAATGGAAATGTTAATACTCAAAATGTGAGGTATTGGAGTGACATAAATCCTCACACGCTTCATGACAAATATTCACAGTTCTCATTAAAAGTAAATGTCTGGGCAGGTATTTTGGGAAACCACCCCGGACCTTTTTTTTTGAACTATAATGTAATCGGTGAAGTATATCTCGAGATGTTTGAAAACGCAATTGAACCGTTAATTCTTCAAATTCTAAAAGATAATCCAGATGAATTTGGGAACGTGGAAATAACGTTACAACAAGACGGTGCTCCTGCACACTTTAACTTGCAGTAAGACGCTATCTAAATGAGGAATATCCTGGTAGATGGATTGGACGACGCGGTCCAATAGAATGGCCAACTAGGTCACCGAACCTAACACCTTTAGATTATTTTCTGTGGGGATACCTTAAATCTAAAGTTTTCGCTACAGCTCCTGACAGTATTGTCGTTTTAAAACAACGCATTTCATCGACTCCGACAAGAGTTTAATAATAGGATGTTTTACGGCCACGAACAATTATTATAAGAATTTGTTCTTAAATATTTATTACTTAATAGCGAAACCAAAATTTGATTGTTCATTTTAACCATCAAAAACATCGTAAATCCAAAAAAAATAGCATGATTAAATAGGTATTCTAAATACCTTTCAAACGAGGTGTCAGTTACCATAAGGTCCCATTTAATATTATTGGTTTCAGTTGCCACGTCACCGATGTCTATTACGTCACCTGTTACCACTAGTAGAGAAGCTTACAATAGTTCATTTGCACGCTCCAAATTTCATCAGTTTAAGTATTACCGTTCAAAAGAAAAGAGGGGTGGAGGGGACTTTTGTGAAGCACTGTGTAACAAGAAATTTTTGGACCCTATTCTCTATAATTTATTTTATAGAAACACGAACCTAAAGAAAGAAAGATGCAGTGGCGTGCGGTTTTAATCTACATAAATGAATAAAAACAAACATTTCTGTAGACAACTAATATATATGAATATGTTTTAACCATTTATCACTCATGCAATGCCTGTTCTAAATTAACCCTTTTTACTTTGGGTTAATTAGATGGAATGCAGATTATCTGGTTTCAGGTGTAATCGAAGGACCACTACGGTTGTTTTTCACTGATGTAATGATGAACCGTAGAATGAAATTAAACACTTATATCACTTTAGGTTTTATATTGTCATGAATGTATAATTTTAGGTATCGTTGCGTAACAATTAAGAATTCACTTATATACACGCGATAATTTTGCACATGCTATGATAATTTGTTAAACGAATGAAGACTAAGTACACATGTTTGTTTCCGGTATCAAAAGCCGGGTGATTTTATGAAGTGAAGTACCTTGTTGTATCGCGTTACATGATGAAAGAGGGAACGAAGGATGAAGTATGAGTGACTGCTGGGAAGTGAGTAAGAATGAGGTTGGTTTCGTATTTATACGTGGGTGACGTAGGTGCGAGGAATGAGCAAAATATTAGAATCTAGCCAATGGAATAAAAGTATTTTAAAATGTAACGTTCAAACAACAAGTGAAATTGGCAGTTAGAGATATGTTTTTTTCGGGGCTTGAAACGGTTTCGTAGATACAGATAACAGGGTTTGGAAGAGCGTTTTTATGAAGAGATAAGATGTCGGGTACTTTGATATATTCAGTGGAATTTCAGAAAACGGTATTTATCTGTTTTTCTTGAGTGTTACTAACTTTAAATGACTTTTTTGGTGATGTAAAGAAATATTAAATGTTGAAAATAAGGATATATTTAGTTATATGTTTTGAGCATAATATTCGAAATGTAGTATACAGGGGAAATTGAAATAAAATCACGGGAGAATTTGGTGATTAAAACCAAATTCGAACAATGCCACTGATATTTTTTTCTAAAATTTCGGTTTTGCTTTCTCTGATAATATTGTTACACCTGTTCTATGAATGTCAGAATGACAGCTTGGTCTGGAAATAAGAAGAGAGCTGAATAGGCGGAGTAGTCACAGTCACCTATCAAGGTGACAGTCTAGAATTTTCAAAATTTTTTTTGTGTTCCATATTGACGTACTAGTCTGTACTAGTACTTTCTGCAAAGTTATTTTTATATATAAATAGAGATCAGTTGTGGCAGAGCCACAAAATAAAGTCTACGACCAACTTATACAGACACTCATCAAAGACTTTGACAAACTAACACCCGAAGAAGCGAGCAGGGCAAAGTAATTTGTCTTGAATCACCTTAGCCTTTTCGAAACCGAAAAATCTACAGGGCGAACCAACTTGGTCCACTATAGAATTAAGACAAGAGATGCACCACCGATACGTCAAAGCCCAAGAAGACCTCCATTCGCTAAACAAAAATATGTAGCGAGTATGATACAAGACATGTTGAATGAGAACATTGAGAACATTATTGTAGATTCATCTGGACCGTGTTGTTCTCCAGTTGTTTTAGTAACTAAGAAAGATGGAAGTACAATATTCTGCATTGACTGTCGCAAATTAAAGTTACTGCATAAAGCAGCCACTCCCTGCTACGTATAGACGATTCACTAGACACCCTATCCGGCTCTCAGTGGTTTACCACATTAGACTTAAATAGTGGATACTGGCAACTTGAAGTTCAACCCCATGATATAGATAAAACAGTCTTCTCGCTAGAAATGGCCTTTATCGATTAAAAGTACTTCCATTTGGTATATGCAATGCTCCAGTCACTCTTGAAAGACTTGTAGAAATGGTGTTAAAAGGACTGACGTGGAAGACCTGTCTGTGTTATTTAGATGACATCATTATAATGGGGAAAAATATTCGACGAACATCTAAACAATCTAGAAGTTTTTAGCCGACTGAAAAATGCCAACTTAGAATTTAATTTCAAGAAACGCTACTTATTTCAACGTGAAGTTTTATATCTGGGTCACGTTTTGTCTGCAAAGGGAATAAAAACTGATCCGGCAGAAATTTCAGCGATTCAACACTGGCCAAAACCAAGAGATGAACATGAGGTTAGTCAATTTTTGGGTCTTTGTACATATTACCGGAAATTTGTTGAAAATTTTGGAAAGATGGCCAAACCCTTACACAAACTTACTGAAAACAACAGATCATTCGATTGAGATCCAGAATGTCAAAATGCTTTACTGAATTGAATGAGAGGTTGTCCACTGCACCGCTTTTAGCGTACTCTAAAGAAGAAGGTCAGTTTATTCTCGACTGCGATGCTTCACAACATGGCATAGGAGATATTCTTTCACAGCAATAAGATGGCGAAGAAAAATTAATTGCTTATTTCAGTAAGACCCTGGGAAGGGCGGAGAAAAATTACTGCGTTACAAGAAGAGAATTGTTAGCAATTTGTTAGCAATTGTAAAAGCTATTGAACACTTTTCGCACATACGTTTATGGCAGAACCTTTATCATCAAAAGTGACCATAAAGCACTACAGAGGCTGATGAATTTTAAAAATGAGGAAGAACAAATTGCAAGATGGTTAGTAGGGCTTCAGCAGTACAATTTTGAAATCGTTTATTATTATGTGAAAAATACAATTCAACGTAAATACTTTATAAAAATACAATTAATGTAATCTATTTCCGTTGTTATTTCTAAATAATATGTATAATATTAACATAGAAGATGCAATTAAATATTTTATGCACCCCGCTCATGAATGTACATCATTTATACATTATCAGTTTCCCAGTACGACTATATCAGTTGACTAGCAAAATAGTAGTGCCTTATCTTCTCATCCTATTGCTGTTTAGTATACTGATAATATATATGATCCACGTGTGTAGGGTTAGGTCGTGATTAATTTTACTTTAGTTGCTCGAATATCTAGTGAAACTTTTATTTACTCCTCTCCTTATAGAGTTCATTTCAATTACATTTTCTTCGTTAAAAGACCGCAACATTTTTTATAGGAGTTCTTTTTTCTATGAAATGAACTATAATTGTCTTCCTTGTCCTTTAACTCTTTTAATTACCCTATTCATGAGCAAAATAAATAGTAACGGGCTTAAACTGCCTCCTTGTTTTATGCCTTTTTTATTAAAAACTCTTTTCATCTTGTACCTCCTATCTGTATCTGGCATCTTATTGTTTCGCATGTGCTTTTTATTACTTTGTTGGTATTTCCATTTCTTCCTAACATTTACATATTTCCACTCTATCCATAGTGTCAAAAGCTGCCCTCAGATCTATGTATGTTAGATATAGTTCTTTCCGTCCTGTTTCCTTTTTATATGGTTTCAAAAATAAAAATAGCAAAAAAGGAGTTATTTCAAGGGTTATTTGAATTTTACACAATAGAATATTTTTTTCTGCAGTCTTTGGTTTTGGTAAGCACTTAGAGGGCAAGCACACATTTAATTTTGTGCTGAATATAAAAGTAGCAAATCTAACCTAACCTACCATATATTGCCGATTTTTCAAAGAAAACTCAATTCAATTTGTTATTTTGCTAACCATGCTTTACATACGCATACCGATCAAATACATTGCTTATAAACATGTTTTTTCTGTTAAACAACCGTGAAATCTTGCAGGTCAACTAATTGTTTTGCCGACTAACTGTTTATTACGGAAACTCATATAATTGTAAGCTGCTTAGTTATGATTTAATTACTGACCATTATCAAAATTATTTGTGGAATAAAGGTTGCTGCCTGATTTTTTTCATTTCAAACAAAATCTTTGTATGCTGACCAAATAATTTAAATGCTGCTTTTTTAGTAGCTAACCATTGAATTTCTCGTAAAAACTACTTTGAGGAACATTACACATTTATATTAATTTTAATTTAAGATATTTTCCAAATATCACCTTGGATTTTTCAAACGACACGAAATATCTTGAAACCCACCAATAATATTTAGTGTATTATAGTTAAATGTGTAAAACGATTTTTCATTCGTTATCAACAATTGGGAGAAAGTAACAGCTAAGTATTTATTTTAATAACCGTTTCAAGTAACTGCATACTAAATTATTATTTGCAGATAAAGTAACTGTTTTAAATCCAAGTTGGAAATAATTTATTATTATTGTTAACGTGACACAAATGATTGTCAACAAACAGTTACTTTTATATCTACCTAATTTCCAAAAAAATAATTCTCGTTTTGTACAACAGGTTCTGGATATTATATTACATCTATAGTATATAGGATGTCCCGTAAATAAGTATTGTAAATTAGAGGAATGGTGGGCCGTTAATAAGTATATTAAATTCCAGAATACAATTTTTTTCGAATCTGGGAAATACTGATTGTATCTACCCTGTGGGCCGAAATAAAGGAGTACATTTTTTTATTGAAAATATTTTTTTTTGTTTTTTGGGCGATTTAATTTCTTTTTGCAGGGTAATAAACTAACATGTCCTCAACATGACTATAATTTTGAAAAGAAAAATATTGTACAGGGTCAAAAAATTATATAACAGTGTATTTGAGCTCGTTGCAAATGAAAACTGTCTTAGTCAATATTGTATTAATATGCTTTTTCGGTAGATAGACTATCCAGAACACTTCAGTAAAAAGTAAATTTTCCGAAATTACCGGATTTGCGAAATACCATTTTTTTATTAAGTAACCCACCCGTCTGAAACTTCCGTTACATGTTATGCATTATTTGTACATCTTGTTGTGTCATTACTCTGGGTCGGAAGCTTCAGACGGGAGGGCAATATGCACCTCCCTGTCAATGTTGATTGTTGTCTCGAAAATTGGATCTTCCAATATGGATGTCCTGTTGAAATCCGTTGTATTTTCTCATGTTTCGCCAACAACTTTGGTCCCAGGCTTTACACCCTTACTTGGTTATACTGTACGGAGGACGGCTAATGAGCCAGAAACATGTATGTCTGCGTTTACCACTCTTTTGAGTAACGCCATTTCATTCTGCGTGAAATACTCACGAATATCTTTGTTGCTTGTTGTCTACATATCACGCATTATATATTATTATAATATATCACTTATACCGTCTTTTAATTATAATTGCCCCAAGTTGGAAGCCAAATTGTAATATATTCAATATTCTTTTATAGTTGCCCCGCGTTTGGGTGACAAATTATAATATATTCAATCTAATTTAGAGTTGTATTATAGTTGATATATGAATATAACGATATACAATTATTACTTGTCGACGTTTTCACAATTTGTGATTGTAGCGACACTCTTGTACACACACCTTTAGTAGCGTACGTAACCTAATTTACTTTTGACCGTAGTTGTCAAACAATGCCCGGCCAAGATAAATATTAATTTCTGGATTTAGAAAGATAAATTAATTCACAATATACTTAATCACTCTAATCTCAGGGTGGGATCAACAATTTATAAATAATAATAATTCAAATTTTGTAATTTTCAAATATTATTCCAATCAAATATTATTCTATATTCCGAATCTCGAACTGTTTTTTTATATAATAAAAGGCACTTGAATTATTTTATGACATTTACAAATTAATTGTCACTGGAAATTAAGCAAAATTACTATAGCATGCAAAATGTTAAATACGTTGAAAATAGATACTGAATAAATACCACAGTGAGTTGGAATCAAAATTATATATCATATAATCAGATAACAAATTATAAAAGTTTTATTATTTCCCAAAATATTGTAAACGAAACAAAGATAATAATTTCTACCAATCTTAATATTACTACAACCTATTCTAAAACTCGACTAATTGTAAATTTTTTATGCAAAAGTTCAACTCGTTTAATATACCCTTGACGTATATCAATGTCAAATAACACAAATTTGTCTTCAAATTGTCTATTCAAAATTTTTCACTTGATGTAAGATCTTTTATGTATAACGTTAATTTGGTTTAGCTAATATTATTAATCTATAGATGCATCTATTTTCGAAATGTATTTAAAAGGCCTGTTAATTCTCGAGAAATAATTTTAAAATAGAGTGGACTCACCAAATAGGACAGGAAAACTCGCACGTATTCTAAATGTATTTAGAATTCTGCAAAACTTTCTAAATATCTGATTTATAAACTGGAACCACTTACACTTGATACGATGCAATTCTTCTATGAATTATGCACGCACTGGCTTTACAAAGTATGGCTTTATAATCTGATTGTATAGTTATAATTTTTATTAAATTCTCAACAAAATTTGAGACAACTCTTATCTCGATGTTGTCTCTTGGGGGTTTCAAATTCAACTAACTAAACTTTTCTCAAATAAATAAATCTCTTCTCCTGTGGTTACGAAAAATTCCTTTTTAAAAAAAAATACTAATTTATGTTTCCCTATAACAAAGAGATATTTGAATTCTTTTATTACCATTGTAATTCTGATAGCAGAGACATCTGTATTTTAAAAAATTCAAACATATTCTCCAAATTGTAATATAATCTGTCTATCATTAAATATATTCTACATAAACGTCATCCGAAAATTAAAATGTCAAATTTGATTTGTATACCGAATCTTTCAAAATTATTGATTATACATATAATACAGTGTGTATCGAAAGTAATGCATACAGATATGAATAGTTTTCCTTGTTTTAATGTTTCTTTTACATTTTAAATAGAGGAACTGTATTAATATATATATATATATATATATATATATATATATATATATATATATATATATTGAAAACATTTATCTCATAACAAAATTAGTATTAAAAACATAAAAATTCATGTTAAAGATTTTTTTTGGCAATTTAGGGGACATTCGGTATATTAGAAAGGTTTAATATGTGTAACTATATTCACTGGATCATTTAATAAACAAATCTTGGAGTACCAATGTCTGTATTTAGTTATTACAGCTCCACGTAACTGTGAACGTATCCTATCAGAGGTGAATTTCAAAATTGTCATTTATCCAGTCAATAAAAGGAATTTGAAACGATGTCACATTGAAATAAAATAATAATAAAATGTTTAACAAATCATATTTTGCCATTAATAGAACAACTACTCGTATTAAATAACAATGAATATTTGAATAAAATTAGACATTATGAAAGATGAAATGGTTGGATAAGTGACAAGACGAGACTAAATCAAACAGTTTTGACAACTGGAATATTTTAAAGGTGACAATTATATTAAAGCTTATATACCTCCAGAGCGTATTACAACGGTTCATCTGATTGGAGATGATCGTAACGTGATAAGAAAGAAAATTATTATAAAATGTCAGTGTCAGATTTTTTGGAAAAAGATAGCGAATTGTAATTTGAAATTAGATTATTGATAATTATTCAATAGAGTAGAGATAAAACGACGATAGAACTTGCCTGTATCAATAGATTTTATAAAGCGTTTCTCGTGTGAGAAATCTTGTATCCTGGAGGCAGCTAATTTGAGTCCAGTTTAAAACTAGAAGAGGCTTCGTCAGCTAAGTACACCGAGGAGAAGATTGGTAACACAATTTCAAATATTATATCGATATAAAAAAAGTTTAAAAGAAAACAAATTCAATTGAAAATTAAACAAAAAGCATGCTATTTTGAACGTAAATTTTTTGAACATTGAGGAACTAAATTAAAATCCAAATAGTGCGTGTAAAGTCAAAAATCTTTTCAATCTTTTTTTATATTTTCCATTCTATTCCGGGACTATAGTTAAGATTTAGTTATAAGGTGTATAGTTATTAGTTATAATTAAATAATTATCTTTAATGGGAAGAACTTTATAATTTTGAATTTGTTATTGGAAGATTAGTTATTGTCAATTACTATCACCTTAGCTCCTATTTTTTTAACATTCTGATCTATTAGTTCTACTAATTTATCTTTTTCTTTCTCATTATGGCATACATACTCTTCAAATTTTTCTTTTTGATGTTCCTGTTCACGTTTAATATCTCCCACTTTTTCTATTACATGTTCTTGTAATTTTTGTATTTTTTTCTCCATTTTGTCAATGTTTTTATTTGCTTCTCCCATCTTTTCATCTATATTCTTTTTCATTTCTTCCTTGGTTTCATCCATCTTTTTCTTAATTTCTTCTTTGTTCTCTTCTAAATTTTTCTTCATTTCTTCCTTGTTTTCTTTCATATTTTTCTTCATTTCTTCTTTGTTCTTTTCCATTTTCTCTGGCATTTGTTTGATCAGGTTTACCATTTCACCTTGTTGTTCCTGATTCCCATCTCCTGCTCCACGTTGCAGGCACAAATTTGTTAGAATTATAACTATTGTACGTATACAATAAATTTTTTTTAAATTCAATTTAGATAAATAAGGTGTATACTATTTACATAAATGTTATAGGACGCCAACTTAACATTAATAGGCAAGTAAAATTTAATAAAATTATTCAGACCTTATTGAAATTACCATAAAAAATATGAAAATATATTTGCTCCAGCTCTATACAAAATCTCTTATTTACAGGGAGTCATTTCTTGAAAAAATGGCAGTATTAAATTGTGTCTTTTGTTTTTTTTTAATTAAATTCAAATTTGGTATAATTTTACAATTATATATTTATGTTTTTAAATTCTAATTAAAGAAACACCCTGTATTGTAATTTCTTTTGTTTAACCGAAATTTATTATATTCAATCTTTTTACTACTTCAATATCAATTTATTAATTAAATCTCTTACCTTTTAACATACAGGAACTGCTTCTTTTTTTTGTATTCCTCAAACAAAGATCTTTGTTTTGGACTATTTTTTCAATACTAAAATTACCTTATAAAAGAAATATGTTAAAATTACAATTACCAAGAAAAACTCAATGTCATATGATTTAAGAAATAAAAAAAATTTACTCAACTACGAAACTTCTATAAAATTATCCAGACCTTTCTCAAATTACTCTCCTTTCCTCAAAATCTTTTGAATCTATTTTATTTGTACCTATATATTAGATGTGTTACGTTACTCTCATGTATTTATTCACCATCCTTCCATCATTCCAAAATATTTTATGTCACTTTTCAATGTGATGTTTGATTTACGTAAATGTTATAGGACGCCAACTTACCATTAATAGGCAAGTAAAATTTAATAAACTTATTCAGACCTTATTGAAATTACCATAAAAAATATGAAAATATATTTGCTCCAGCTCTATACAAAATCTCTTATTTACAGGGAGTCATTTCTTGTTTTCTTTAAAAAATTTCTTCATTTCTTCTTTGTTCTCTTCCATTATCTCTGGCATTTGTTTGATCAGGTTTACCATTTCACCTTGTTGTTCCTGATTCCCATCTCCTCGTTCTTGGTATGTAAACCGATATTCTTCTGGATCTTGTCCCTCATCAATTAACGCTTGCTTCAATCTATTCTTTAATGTTATTTTAATTCCAGTTGTGTCCATGTTTCTCTTCGCCAGTTCTGTTTTGATCTCTTGTATTTTTAAATCGTCTAAATATTTTTCAACCTCCATGTCTTATTTTGTTTGATTTATTTTATTCTAGAAATTTTTTATGTTACTACTGCCACTGGTAATCGCCCCACGTTTTGGGATGCCAATTTGTTATGCCCCACGTTTCAGGAGACAGATTTTAGTATAACTATAATTATCAATATCTGAATATTACAATAATAATTTTATTCTGCTCCACGTTGCAGGCACAAATTTGTTAGAATTATAACTATTGTACGTATACAATCAATTTTTTTAAATTCAATTTAGATAAATAAGGTGTATACTATTTACGTAAATGTTATAGGACGCCAACTTACCATTAATAGGCAAGTAAAATTTGATAAAATTATTCAGACCTTATTGAAATAAAAAATATGAAAATATATTTGCTCCAGCTCTATACAAAATCTCTTATTTACAGGGAGTCAGTTCTTGAAAAAATGGCAGTATTAAATTGTGTCTTTTGTTTTTTTAATTAAATTCAAATTTGGTACAATTTCACAATTATATATTTAAGTTTTTAAATTATAATTAAAGAAACACCCTGTATTGTAATTTCTTTTGTTTAACCGAAATTTATTATATTCAAACTTTTTACTACTTTAATCTCAATTTATTAATTAAATCTCTTACCTTTTAATATACAGGAACTGCTTCTTTTTTTTGTATTCCTCAAACAAAGATCTTTGTTTTGGACTATTTTTTCAATACTAAAATTACCTTATAAAAGAAATATGTTAAAATTACAATTACCAAGAAAAATTCAATGTCATATGATCTAAGAAATAAAAAAAAATTTCACAACTACGTAACTTTTAAATATACTGTTTTATTTCTGAATTATATTCGTAATAATATTCGTGTTGACTTTAATGTTGTTAATTTTCAATATTTTAATCGTATCCAATCTATTTTATATTATTTCTCCTTTGGAAAAATTTTTCTTGTCAAAAAAGATTATGTCAAGTACCTAGTTTTTCTTTTCAACAAACTCCATCCTAACTTAGCTACCTAAATTTTAAAGGATTGTTTGCAAACATTTCTATTTTAATAAATGTCATTTACTGTCAAATCCAAAAACATCATAAACATTCTCACATAATTCTATAAATTATACTTTCAGCCCTCTGCAACACTAACAGCCAAACAGAACTATGTGACGGTAAAAATCCTGGAGGTTCTCAACATCTGCATAGCTTTGTACATATCACATGGAGAATATAATTGGATAAATACACAAGTCGTTATCATCTACATTCGACAAGCAGCGACACAGTACGTCCTCCATTCTCACACGTTAGATCCATCTATCGACAAATAATACGTTGTACACCACATTCTCTACTGACATTCATAATAAAACATACCACAAAATTTTACGATACAATGAAATTATAAAAATATGGAAAGTATATTGTGACAAATCTTTCAGAAGTAGTTTGTGTACGTAATATAAACTATAAATTGGTACACAAGAGCTGACAGAGCAAATGCGACATTTACAAGAAATATGAATGAACTTGTTGATAAAAATGTAGAATATGTTGAACAAAATATATCAATATTGGATTTTATTCAATGGAAATTACCTGATAAAGTATTAATAACGCAATTGTACTGAATCTACCATTTTCTTTTCAAATGATAATAATTTTTTTAGCTAACATAATTCTTATTTCTGATTGCCGAAGACTTGTGTAAGACGTTAGCGCGAGTTTCATAGCTTCGTGTAGGACCTACACTAACAAATTTCTCATCACAATCAGAAATTTTGTGTTTCTCAAATACAACTTCCACTTAAGTAATTAAATATAAAATGTATTATCAACACATGTCACTACTATGGTAGGACAACCTGTATGTGACATCCTCCCCCCAGAACAAAGAACATTTTTGTTCAGTGTTCTAAACTAATTGTGTTGATCATCCTTTTTTATGTTTTTGTCCCATTTTTGTTTTCCTCATTGTATTTATAAAGGAGTTGTATATGATACTTCCCTATGTTCTTTAGTGTTTCGGGTTCTAGTAGTTCATATACATTATTGCCTATTACCCTTTCTATTATGAATGGTCCAATATGGGGTTCTTGCAATTTAGCACATATTCCATTCCTTCTGTTGCCACCCTATGTCTTTTTAATAATACTTTGTCTCCAATATTAAATTTAATTTGTCTTTTTATCTTCTGGTTTTCCTTTTTCGCATATTTTTCATTATATTCCATGATGTTTCTTTTTGCCTTCTCCTGTAAATTTTCTATATTTAAATTACCTATATTCCAGGGTCTCTCTGGTTGTATTTTTTTCATTAAAGTGACTGGTGCTACATTTGTCACTAGGCTCGGTGTATGACTGATATATTTTTCTATATCTCCTAATTTTTCATCCCATTCTTTATGGTTGTTTATACATTCTAATCTCAAAAACTTGATACATTCTTCTACCTGTCTTTCAGTTGGATTCGCATTTGGTCTTCTTATAGATCTATGTATAATTTGAATACCTTGTCGTGCAAAGCGTCTTTTGAAATTTTCATTCGTGAAGTAAGTTGCGTTATCAGTCAGTATTTTCTCTGGCTTGCCATGTTCATATACATATATACGTTTCTAAGCATCTAGTTGTTTCTTTTCGGTTACATTTTACTGTGGGATACAGTTTGACATATTTTGAAAATAAATCATATATTACTAAAATGTTCTTATTTCCATCATAACTTATTATGATATTGCTAAGGTAATCTATAGTAATTAATTCTAGAGGTTTGTTAACACTTATACTATGTACAGTATGTAAATTATGATAGTTTCTGAATTTTGTTGTCATACATACTCGACAATTTTGACAAATACTTTTGGTACTCGATAAATCGTGCATAGAAAAATAATTTTCCCTGAAAATCATCCACGTTTTCCGCACACCAACATGCCCATAATCTTGATGAATTTCTTTTATAATTCGCTTGGCCGTTTCTTCATCTAATACATACAATTCTTGATCTTTAATGACTTTAACTAAATATCCCTCTATTAATTTGATTCCGTGATAGCAAATCTTTTGTTGTACTTCATTCTTTACTTCTCCTAGATTTTCTTGACTTTCAATTATCGTTCGTTTTGAATAAACCCCTGTTTCATGTTTCAATTGATTTAAACCCATTAATACCGTGTTTATCTTGTTATGTGCTATCAATAATTCTGTCGTTTTTTTAGTTTTCTCAGTATCTTTCCTACTTAGAAAATCTGCTGTGAAGTTAATACACCCAGGCCGATATTTTATTTCAAAATCATATTATTGAAGTAGCAAATTCCACCGATATATTCTGCTGTTTCCATATTTTGTTATCCTCATAAATGATAAAGCTTTATGATCTGTCTCGATTGTAAATTTATTTCCTCTAAGCCAATATCCCAATTTTTGACAACAGTATACAATAGCCAACATTTATTTCTCTCCCACACTATATCTTACTTCAGGTCCTCTTAACATTCTTGACACAAAGCATATTGGTACTTCTTCTTTCCCTTGCATTTGCACCAATTCTCCTCCTATTGAATATTCAGATGCATCTGTACGTAATAAAAATGGTTCTTTAAAATTTGGAACATAAACCGAAATGTTTTTATAAAATTCATTTTTAATTTGGTTAAACGCCTTTATTCTACGTTCATCCCATATCCACTTTTCATTCTTTCTTAGCAACTCTACTAATGGTCTTTCTTTTTCTTCCAAATTAGTACAAATTTAGAATAGTAGTTAATCTTTCCAAGAAATCCTCTAAGTGTTTTTAAATTTTTAGGCTTAGGAAATTCTTGTATCTGTTCTAATATTTTCTCATCTATTGTTATTCCATTATTCGTTATTTTAAAACCCAGATACTGTACCTCGCTTTGATAAAATACACACTTATCAATATTTAACTTCAGTCCAAATTTGTTTAAAATATTTACAATTTTGTCTATATGTTTTAGATGTTCCTGTGGGCTATTACTAAAGATAAGTATATCATCAATGTATGAAATGCAAAATTCTTGATATGGCTCAAGTACCTCCCTCAAAGCTCGTACTAGTGCTGAAGAACTTGATTGTAATCCAAATGGTACTGTTAAAAATTCATATACCTGCCCATCCACTTGAAAACCAGTATACTTTCTAGATTCTGGACTTAATGGAATTAACCAGAATGAATTCTTAAGATCTAATTTGGTGAATATTGTTGATTTTCCTATTTTTGTTAAGATAATATTTACATGCTGTGGTGCCTCATATTGTGGTTTAGAAATCTCATTTATTCTTCTTGCATCCAAGCATAGACGAATCGAATTATCAGCCTTCTTGACAATTATTAACGGACTAATGTAATGTGTGTTTGATTTTTGAATAATCCCATCTCTTTCCATTTTCCCTAATTCTTTTTTTACCTGTTCCTTATAGGCTTGAGGTATAGGATAACCCCTATAAATAAATGGTTTTTCTGTATATATTTCTATTTTGTGTTCATAATGATTTGCTTTTCTCGGTGAATCGTCAAAAAGTTGCCTATTATTATTCATTATTTCTGAAATCTTCTCTTTATATTTCGGCATACATTTTACTCTTGTTATCCATTTTCTTCCTTCTTCCACCTTCATTACGTGCATTGGAATTACATATTTATTTTGTTCTGCATCCAAACTAGCATTTATCTTCAAATTATCATTATTTAATTGTATAACTTTATGATGCAAATCTGTTATACTCTTATTTTGACGCAAAAAATCTATTCCTAGAATCATATCTTGATCCATGTCTGCCATTTTCAAAAGATTAACCTGTACCTCTTTATTTTTAACTAATAAGGTACCACAATACATTTTTCCAATTTCGGCTAAATTCTTATTGTTTGCAGCTATAATAGTAATCCTTTTAATTGGTATTATATGTTCATTAAAATTGCTAAAATTGTCTAAAAATATCTTCTCCTTTATTACGGATATTTGAGCTGCAGTATCGATTAGTGCTCCTATTGGTAAACCTTGAATCTTCATTTCAATATATGGTAACCATAATAAATTACTTTCTTTTGACTTCATGCTTCCTATGCTGATATAGTTATTATTTCTTTTAATTACACTATTAGTATTGTCATCTAATTTTAGGTATCCTGTATCATGCTCTTTTTTCCATTTTACATGTTTTCTATACAATCTACTTCCTGGTTTGAGTATATTATTGTGTATTTTTAAACGAATATGCTTTCTACATAATTAATTTGGCAATAGTCTCTTCAGTTTTATTTTAACAAATTTATTTTTATATTTCACATGCTTATAAATATTAAAATTCATTTTCTCTCTTGTTTCTGGTCCTGACGTGTATTGTCTATAAAACTGATGTTTTTCGTAGAGCAGATCAAATCGGCTAGGATTTTTCAAGATTTCAATGTTTAATTTGTTTACTTTCAAATTATATTTACAAGTGTACTTTGTTTTTTGATAAAATTGATATAAGTGTTGATTCTTAATTCCCTTTCCCTTTCTATATTCTCTTTTTTATTTAATTTAATTTCCTTTATACTGATATTTGTATTTTCCTTTTTATTGTTATTTAATATTTCTATTGACTCTTCTTCTATTATTGTTTCTAATTTATTACTCATGCTTTGGATTTTATACTTGCTTTTTGAAGTAGTGGATTCACTCTCCCCCCATATTTTAATTCCATTTAAATTGACTGCGGTGCCATTTTGCTGCCGTTCAGCCTGATTATTTTCATAATTATTTATATTTATAACATTATCATCAATGAGTACTCTTTTATCTCTTAAATCGATGATAAAATTATGTTTCCCTGTAAAATATACTCCCAATATAGCATCTACTTTTAATCCTGCCATAACAAAAAAATTAATTTTCCTTTTAATTCCTTTTATATCAATTTCTGTTGATATCATTACTTCAACCTTTCCTAGCTTTTTATTATTGAAACTAACCACTTGTTTTTTATTAATTTTTTTAATTTGTTCTTCCTTGAACTTATTTTTGTTTTATTTATAAAATTTTTCTTTACACATTGAAATTTGACTTCCGGTATCTATTAATCCTATTATTTCTATTCCATTCATTTCCAATTTGAGATATATTAGTTCATTATCATTATTGGTCATGTTTTCTTCTTCAGGTTCGATTTTTATAAATTCTTTTGGATGACAATAGGTGCTTTTTATTGCATTAACCTGAAGATGACTTAATCTGCTCGATATTAAGAATTTTGTTTGCCTTCTGCTGGCTCATGTACCATTGCAGAGGTCATTATATCAATCTTATCATAATCTTCATTTAATTTTTTTCTATCTTCTTCCTCTTTTATTTTTGTATGATTAATTCCTGCCCCGCAATTCTTGGGTTCATTATGCTCTTGTTTATTGTGTGTTCGTCTTTGGTTGTACCCATCATCATTTCTTCTATCATCCTCATATTTGTCCATAGGTTCATTTCTATTATAATTTCTCGTATCATTGTTATTTTTATACCTATTTTGATATGAACTTCTTTTATGAAATTTATTTCTATCATCAAATCTCTTCTTATTATTATCATAACTGTTACTATTATTTCCATCTTCCCATCTCTGTTGATTATTTTCATATCTTGCTCTGTTGTCCTCATAATTATTGTTTCTATGGTTTAGATATCTATGTCTATTATGGTCACCTCTACCTGGAAAATTCTGTCTTGAATTTCCATTATCATATCTATGGTAATTATTTCCATGATTACTATTTCTCTGGGGATTGTTGTTTTTGTTCTTAGGGTATTTTTCCTATTATCTATCTCTTCTTTCTTGTTCCAGGAAGCTCTCCATCCATCCCTCCTAATATTCTCTTCTCTGTTGTAATTCGTCCTCATCGATTTTATGTCATCTATTCTACGGAGATAATCTAGGAACCTTTTCTTATCTTTTAAATTATTTACCATAATAAATTCGTATATATCATTCGTGAAGTGTCTAGCCAAATATTTTATCACATCCTCTTCCAGTATTTCTGGTGTTAAATATTTATTGTTGTCTAATTTTTTCATTGCATGATTCTCTCTAGGCATGCCTCCTTCCAAGTATTTTCCCGTGTATAGGTTTACCCTTATTTTACTTTGAAGTGCATCACTTCAGAAATATTCAATAAACATATTCTCAAATTGTACCCAGTCCTCGCATTCTTCTCTTATCATTTCCCACCATAATTCTGCCTTTCCTTTAATCGTTTTCGATACTACTAGTTTCCAGTTTTCCTTCTGATTCTTTTGCTGTATAATATTCTCCATGTCCCTTAATATTTTGATAGGATTTTTTTTAATATCTCCATAATATTCTGAATCCATCCCTCTTCCTGCTTCCATATAGATTACCTGTTTGCCTCCTGATGGCAATTCTTCTATCTTCTTATTTATATTTTCTATTTCCCTTCTCACTATGTTTATTTTTGTTTCAAATTTATTGTCAATTACTATCACCTTAGCTTCTATTTTTTTAACATTCTGATCTATTAGTTCTACTAATTTATCTTTTTCTTTCTCATTATGGCATACATACTCTTCAAATTTTTCTTTTTGATGTTCCTGTTCACGTTTAATATCTCCCACTTTTTCTATTACATGTTCTTGTAATTTTTGTATTTTTTTCTCCATTTTGTCAATGTTTTTATTCGCTTCTCCCATCTTTTCATCTATATTCTTTTTCATTTCTTCCTTGGTTTCATCCATATTTTTCTTCATTTCTTCTTTGTTCTCTCCTAAATTTTTCTTCATTTCTTCCTTGTTTTCTTTCAAATTTTTCTTCATTTCTTCTTTGTTCTCTTCCATTTTCTCTGGCATTTGTTTGATCAGGTTTACCATTTCACCTTGTTGTTCCTGATTCCCATCTCCTCGTTCTTGGTATGTAAACCGATACTCTTCTGGATCTTGTCCCTCATCAATTAACGCTTGCTTCAATCTGTTCTTTAATGTTATTTTAATTCCAGTTGTGTCCATGTTTCTCTTCGCCAGTTCTGTTTTGATCTCTTGTATTTTTAAATCGTCTAAATATTTTTCAACCTCCATTTCTTATTTTGTTTGATTTATTTTATTCTAGAAATTTTTTATGTTACTACTGCCACTGGTAATCGCCCCACGTTTTAGGATGCCAATTTGTTATGCCCCACGTTTCAGGAGACAGATTTTAGTATAACTATAATTTTCAATATCTGAATATTACAATAATAATTTTATTCTGCTCCACACACAGGCACAAATTTGTTAGAATTATAACTATTGTACGTATACAATCAATTTTTTTAAATTCAATTTAGATAAAAAAGGTGTATACTATTTACATAAATGTTATAGGACGCCAACTTAACATTAATAGGCAAGTAAAATTTAATAAAATTATTCAGACCTTATTGAAATTACCATAAAAAATATGAAAATATATTTGCTCCAGCTCTATACAAAATCTCTTATTTACAGGGAGTCATTTCTTGAAAAAATGGCAGTATTAAATTGTGTCTTTTGTTTTTTTTTTAATTAAATTCAAATTTGGTATAATTTTACAATTATATATTTATGTTTTTAAATTCTAATTAAAGAAACACCCTGTATTGTAATTTCTTTTGTTTAACCGAAATTTATTATATTCAATCTTTTTACTACTTCAATATCAATTTATTAATTAAATCTCTTACCTTTTAACATACAGGAACTGCTTCTTTTTTTTGTATTCCTCAAACAAAGATCTTTGTTTTGGACTATTTTTTCAATACTAAAATTACCTTATAAAAGAAATATGTTAAAATTACAATTACCAAGAAAAACTCAATGTCATATGATTTAAGAAATAAAAAAAATTTACTCAACTACGAAACTTCTATAAAATTATCCAGACCTTTCTCAAATTACTCTCCTTTCCTCAAAATCTTTTGAATCTATTTTATTTGTACCTATATATTAGATGTGTTACGTTACTCTCATGTATTTATTCACCATCCTTCCATCATTCCAAAATATTTTATGTCACTTTTCAATGTGATGTTTGATTTTCAAATTATTTATTATATTCTCAAATTATTCTCCTATTGCTCAAAATCTTCTGAATATGTTTTATTTATGTATAACTGTCTTACATCAATCTCCTGTATTTCTTCATCAACCTTCCATCATTGAAAAATATTTCATATCTTTTAAATATACTGTTTTATTTTTGAATTATATTCGTAATATTATTCGTATTGACTTTAATGTTGTTAATTTTCAATATTTTAATCGTATCCAATCTATTTTATATTATTTCTCCTTTGGAAAAATTTTTCTTGTCAAAAAAGATTATGTCAAGTACCTAGTTTTTCTTCTCAACAAACTCCATCCTAACTTAGCTACCTTAATTTTAAAGGATTGTTTGCAAACATTTCTATTTTAATAAATGTCATTTACTGTCAAATCCAAAAACATCATAAACATTCTCACATAATTCTATAAATTATACTTTCAGCCCTCTGCAACACTAACAGCCAAACAGAACTATGTGACGGTAAAAGTCCTGGAGGTTCTCAACATCTGCATAGCTTTGTACATATCACATGGAGAATATAATTGGATAAATACACAAGTCGTTATCATCTACATTCGACAAGCAGCGACACAGTACGTCCTCCATTCTCACACGTTAGATCCATCTATCGACAAATAATACGCTGTACACCACATTCTCTACTGACATTCATAATCAAACATACCACAAAATTTTACGATACAATGAAATTATAAAAATATGGAAAATATATTGTGACAAATCTTTCAGAAGTAGTTTGTGTACGTAATATAAACTATAAATTGGTAGACAAGAGCTGACAGAGCAAATGTGACATTTACAAGAAATATGAATGAACTTGTTGATAAAAATGTAGAAAATGTTGAACAAAATATATCAATATTGGATTTTATTCAATGGAAATTACCTGATAAAATATTAATAACGCAATTGTACTGAATCTACCATTTTCTTTTCAAATGATAATACATTTTTTAGCTAACATAATTCTTATTTCTGATTGCCGAAGACTTGTGTAAGAAGTTAGCGCGAGTTTCATAGCTTCGTGTAGGACCTACACTAACAAATTTCTCATCACAATCAGAAATATTGTGTTTCTCAAATACAACTTCCACTTAAGTGATTAAATATAAAATGTATTATCAACACATGTCACTACCATGGTAGGACAACCTGTATGTGACAATATATATATATATATATATATATATATATATATATATATATATATAATGAGCCAGAAACATGCATGTCTACGGTTACCACTCATTCTCTGTAACCTCTTTTGCGTGATATGCCCGCTAATTCTGTTTTTGTTTTATATTCCACGCGTTATTCTTTAATCTTTTCATTGATTATTTGTCTATTTCCAGGGTCAGAAGGTTTAGACAGGAGAGCTATAGACGCCTCCGTGTCTTTGTTGGTTGTTGTCTTGAAAACTCGGGATCTTCCATTTGAAGGCGCAAATGTGCGTTTGGTTATCTTGTTGAAATCCGTTGTTTGTGTTTTCTCATGTTTCAATTAACATCCTTGCTCCCAAGTTGTACACCTTTTCTTGGTTATGCCGTACCGATGAAGGCTAATGAGCCAGAAACATGCATGTCTACGGTTACCACTCATTCTCTGTAACCTCTTTTGCGTGATAGGCCCGCTAATTCTGTTTTTGTTATATATATATATATATATATATATATATATATATATATATATATATATATATATAAATTTATTAAGTTATCGACCGTTACTTAATTATAGAATATTTCATAAATTTCGGGTATAGCGGTTGTGTCACAAACCTGAAATACCTTCAAGACCAATTGTTAGCTCCGTTAATGCAGTAACATATGAAATCGCAAAAACTGTTAGTGACATCTTAAAAAATGCGTTCGAAGACCACAATAACTATAATATTAAGGATACGTTTACATTTGTAACAGATATCAGAAATAGGCTCCTTCCGGAAAATTATATATTAATCTCTTTAGATGCGGTATCTCTATTTACAAACATTCCTTTGGAACTGGTAGTAGATATTGTAGAAAATAAATGGAATATTGTTGAAGGGTTTACTACGTTGTCGAGAGATAATTTTTTGGCAGTTGTGAGATTTGTCTTTGACAATAGTTATTTTAGTTCTAACAACGAATTTTATCGTCAAATATTTGGGACACCAATGGGTTCTCCTATAAGTCCAATATTAGCAACAATTGTGTTGGATTTCTTATTAGATCAGGTGATTCCAACATTACCTTTCGAAATTGCATTTTTATATAAATATGTAGATGACATAATTTGTGCCATACCTAAGGAGCATACCGAAACTATATTAAATGGGATTAATTCTTTTAATGAGCATATTCAGTTCACCATTGGAATAGAAGACGATCGCTCGTTACCTCGTTACCCAGTATTGTCATATGAAATTGAAATGTCAAATTTTATTGGTATATTGAACCTTTCAAATTATTGATAATACAGTGTGTATCACTAGTATTACATCTAAATATGCATATTTTCTTTATTTCAATGTTTTCTTTAGAATTTAGATAGAGGATATGTATTAATATATATATATTATACTGATATGTTAGGTGTGTAATTTTAATGTTTCAAGACAAATATACTTTCCCTAATTTGCCCTACGTTGGGCCGACATGTTAAACTGGATAGAATGGGGAGAGAGAGAATGTTTAAAAAGTCTAAATACTATGAATTATTATTTTTAGTTTAGTTTTGTTGATATTTAATTTTTATTTGCCCGGTATATTGTAATATTTAAGATTTATTTGTAAAACAATTATTTCTTTGCATGAGAAACTCTCTGATCTCAGAGTAAGGTTCAGATGTAGAAAAACAAAAAAACAATTTCAATTTCTAATATAAGCGCCGAAATTCAAATAACATTCCTATCTTTCAATAAAAATTTTGTTTATCAAAATATACTTGCTTTATTATTGTTTCCAAAGAAATTCTAAAGACGGTCCTGTGTTTAATGCTGAACCTCTCCACGGTTCATAGATGTCAGTTTAAAGCTACCAAATGTTTAAACTAGATGGAGCAATCACCATAGAAAAATGAAAAATCTCAATAAAATAATTTCACAAAATTCTTCAAATAGAAAAACGTTATTTAATGCTATAGGAAAAAATACATTATTCTTTTACATGACATAAATTAATGAAAACCTATTATCTATTATGATCATTCATTCAAATAAAGTCATCCACTCAATGAAGTACAATTTCTATATATAAATCAAAATAGGCAACTTTAACACAAATCTTATAATACGAAATCCGTTATGTAAACGTCTATGATAGAAAAATGGCGGAAGATAAAACTCATAAGCGTCTGTTTAAAATCAAAGTTCAATTCTTTGCACTAAATGGGTAAGTTTACTCTAACTTCTTTTTATATAATTAAATAGTTTTAAATACCTTTTTTCACTGTATAGTTCAATTAATGCACATCAATAAATGTTTCTTATTTTGTTTTAGGTTACCTCTTGGAAAATACCATACCATTTGTCCAGCTTGCATAATATCCAGAAACAGTGCTATACTTCGTCCACATCAATACATTTTAATCAAATCATATAATCCAAAGCTTTCTAAAAGGTATGGTGGAGACACCGTTCCACCATACAATATTTTACTTAATTACATTTCTACTTGCTCAAATATATTACTCTAGCTTTTAAGTATAATGTATTTCTTTCTTTGATTTAGAATGCCAAATTATTGTTTTTTTTAAAAGTTTCAAAATTTTTCTCCAAAAGATGTTGCTTCTTCAAAATTTCTACCCAAAAAGAAAGTACCTAGTCAATAGACTGTATAATCAACAAACTGTTCCCATTCAATTTTTTTATTATTATTAGCAACCTACTTGTCGCTGATAAATATATCTTAAAAGCATTCCACCAATCAAAATTGGTTATCAAAATTCTTATTTGAAAGATTTCATTCCAAATAGTGGATTGTCCATCCATCATTTTAAAACATTCTGTTTTGAGCCTCTTAAACGATTATAACTCATATATTTGTCCCTTAATTTGTATTTCAATAAATTTACTAAATGACAGTTCTTGTTTTCTAAATTAATTATTCATAATCTCAAACCGTTCAACAAATGTCATATTCCATAGAGTTAATGTTTTTCATTATTACTTCCTACATTCACATATTTTAAATACTTATATAATCTCTTTTAAAACTTCCTTCAAGCCCTAATATTCACTTCTTTAAAACAAATCACAATATTAATTTACTTTGACAATAAGAATAATGGGTTATTATTAATTCATTCATATGCCACAAACGTTTTAAAATTCTCTCTTTTAAATATGGAAGTTGTTTTAATGTCACCTATATTCTTATGAAGCTTATTTTAATTCTTCTCTGTAATCATACAGTTAGATCCTCTATATGCTTTCTCTATTGAATAGTAAATAGTACAGATTGTCTCCTTTTTAGATCATTTTCAAAAAAAATTCAAATTCCAAAAATTTTAATTACTTGAAATATGTAGTCTATTATTTCATAATTCTGTATACAGGGTGTTGCAGGTTTCACTTTATATTAACATCCCCTAAATTTTGCGTTTATCAAATTTTTATGTAAGGAAAAATTTTATGAATGCAAATTTTACTTCAAATATTCACAAAATTCCTTTTTTATTTTTGTTAACTTCTTCATTAATTATTGTATTTGTATAAATCTTTTATATTAAAAACACCTCTTATTTCATTACTTTCTATGTATCTTAGTACATAACTATTTACTCCATTTTCATTTTCTACCACATATGGTCCCTCGAAAGGTGGTTTCAATTTTGCACATACTTGTTTACTTCTATCTGATAGCCTTAGTAATAATACATTTCTTTCTATTTCAGGTCGCTGTTACAAAGATGATTCTGGAATCCTGTATTGCAGTATCCTCTTCAATTAGTTCTTATTTATTTATAATACTATAAATTCTTAGTTTATTTTTAGTTTCGAGTTTCATTTATTAGTTTCATCCAAAGGAATTAGTTTAAAAAATCATGTTATAAATCCATTTTTTAAAATTCTTCAATGTTCGTTATGCGTCTTATTACTTCTACATTTCTCAAAGTCGCTTATCTCGGTACAATTTATTGATTTATATTTCTTGTGTTACGTCTTTCTATAATACCGTCTTTTTAACATATTTGTATCTCTGAATCAACTTCTTTCCTATATTTATAAGGTATGGGATAAGTTCTTATTCTAAAATTTTCTATTCCTCTAACTTCTATCTTATGTACATAATTATTTGCCATTCTCATCTCCTTTTTAATCAATCCTTCATATTTCATTATTAAATTCTTCACTTTCTCTTCATATTCCTTATTTCCACACACTAATTCCAATTCCTCCATAATTATATTCCTTTCTATATTCCATAACTGCCTATTATCCTCTTCACTTTCCAATTCTTCCATATTTCCACTCCTTTTTATATTCCATAACTTCCTATTATCCTCTTCAATTGCCAATACTTCCATATTTCTATTCCTTTCTATATTCCATAACTTCTTATTATCCTCTTCAATTGCCAATACTTCCATATTTCCATTCCTTTCTATATTCCATAACTTCTTATTATCCTCTTCAATATCTAATTCTTCCATATTTTCTTCTTCAAATTCAATCTTATTACCATTTAATTCTATCTCCATTTTTTCAAAATCAATTCTTGCTTTATACTTCGTCAATTCATCTATTCCTATAACTATGTCTGTTTCTAAATTATCCACTAGCAATAATTGCATCTCAACTTCTTTCCCATCCTTTAATTCAATACTTTGTATTATAGATCTGCTAACTTCACACAATTTCTTTCCATTTGCAATCAATGTAGTTTTTGGTATCTTGACTAGCTTATTTTCATAATTTTTAATATTTTCTTCTATTAGTTTTGCTTCTATTATGGACGCTTCCGAACCTGTATCTATTAATATTTTTACTTGTTTCCCATTTAATTTTCCTTTAATTTTTTTATTAATCCCGTTATTTCTTTTAATTCCAAATCTTCCCCAAATTTAATGTATTCCCTTGGATGTTCATATGTTATCACTCTCTCTTCTCTCCTTTGAATACTGTTCTTTGTAATTGTTATTTTTGTTGTTATTATATTCAAAGTTTCTGTAATAGTTGTTTTGGTTGCGATCGTTCTTATTATAGTTATAATATTCATTGTTATTATATCTGTCAATGTAGTTATTTCTGTATCTCATCATTATATCTTTACATATACTAATTTCTATCTATATACAAAATTATATTTACATATGTTTTTTGTCTAACATTATTTGTTAATTATAAACTTTTTATTTACATGTTGTTTTTGTATCCCTTCTTGACCTTTTACAATTCCTAATTCGTCTTTTAGATTCCGGTCCTATAATACAGCTTTATTATTCAATTTTATTTTCTTTTCCTAAATTTCGTTTTGTCCTCTTCTCTTATTGTTTGATTCTCTTGTATCTGCTTCCTAAGTTTCTTAAAATTTTCCACTGTGTCTTTTTCAATTTTGTTGTCCCCTATCTCATCAATGTTTACCAATAAATTCATCAAAATTTGCGTTTCCAATTTCTTCATACTATTGTTTCTTCTTTTTATTATTCCATTTCCCATAATACTCTTACTTCCTATCATTTCATTTTTAATTATCCTATTAAAATTTCTTGGATCAATTATCTTCATATTTCTGCCAAGTTTTAATCTCATTTCGAAATTTTCTGCATAAATTATTGTTTCTATATTCTGTCTTATGGTTTCTTCTATTTCTTCCTTGGTCTCTTGTAATATCTTATTCATTTCCTCTAATTTCCAATTAAGTTGTATTCCCTTATTATTGTTTCTTTTACCATATGTCACTATTCGTTTCAATATATTAACATCTGGGTCTGGTATTTTCCAATAAATCTCTTTTTCATAAATTTTCATGACTTCCGCACTTCCTAGATTCTGTAAATTGCTATTTATCATCTCCTCATTTATTTGTCTTTGTATTTTTACTTCATCAATTTCCATTTTATTACTTAATTTCTGTTCTATAGTATCATCATATATATTTTCATTTTGTATCTTTACATCAATTTGAATCTCTTCTTTGAAATCCTTTTCTTTCTCCTCCATTTTGTTAATTCTGTTAATCTGTGAATTGTCTATTTCTGTGATTTTTCCAATCCCCTTTCCTCTTATTTCTTGTTTAGTGGATTCTATTTTATGTTCCATGTATGTGTTTGATTTTTCCAATATCTTCTCAACATGTCCCAATTTTTCTTCCATCAATTTTATTATTAGGTCCTTAGTTTGTTTTATTTCTTCCTTATTCTGGTCCATCTTTATATTCATTTCTTTCATGTCTTCTCTATTTTGGTCCATTTTAATATTCATTTCTTCCTTATTCTGGTCCATCTTTACATTCATATTATTCATTTCACGATTTAAATTTCCATTCATTTCTCCCATCATCATTTTAAACATACTCATCACGTCCATTTCCTCTTTTTCTTTTGATTCTTGTTTATCCTTCTTTCCTGTTTCTTCTGATAATGGTACATCTTCTTCTTCCTGACTTTGTTCTGAAATATCTTCTTCCGAATGTTCTCTCCCATGTTCCAAGTATTGTACCTGAAAATCTCCTCTACCATTACTCCTTTCTTCATCAGACCTACTTTCGACTCCTACCTGCTTTCCGTCCCTTAATGTCATTATCAGTTCCATTTTATGTATTTAATCTTTTTTCAATACAGTCAAAAAAAAATTTTCAATGCTTTTTATTATTATTTACAAAATTTCTATATTAGCCCCACGTTGGGCGCCATGTTATACTGATATGTTAGGTGTGTAATTTTAATGTTTCAAGACAAATATACTTTCCCTAATTTGCCCTACGTTGGGCCGACATGTTAAACTGGATAGAATGGGGAGAGAGAGAATGTTTAAAAAGTCTAAATACTTTTTTTTTTTTTTTTTTTTTTTTTTTTTTTTTTTTTTCTTTCACTTCAGGCATCGACTACTTTGGTCATTAGCCTTACTCTACCAGTTGTTCAAAACTTTCTGCCGATCATAAGGTCCGTATTCATACAATCATGATGTAGTTCTGGTAAAAGAATAATATAATTTCTACACTTCATATTTTTCCTAGTAGTTTTGAATTTTTTAGGAAGATAATGATTATTCTTCAATTATATTATCTGAGAAAGGTTTTTCCACAAATCTATCCCTAAAGTTAGGCATGTCAACCATAGACATGTTTATCTATGATATCAACGTCTCAAAGTGACATGACACATATAACCTCACTTAAGAATTTTATTTATTTCAGATTATCCCATCCAAATTGGAAAAATATAAAGTTTATCAATTTCTTCGAAGGATTGTAGTCTTCTATATGAATTCAAGTATTCAAAGAAAAGGAGTTTCTTTATTTAATACAAGGAGAATCGTTTCACATTTTCCAACTATTGAAGTTATATTTAAATGTTATATATTACAGTATTTTTAGTCACTTTTCTTGGTTCTATTTATGTGACTTATTCTTTCTATTTCCATGAACTAACTATGAATTTTATTTATTTTAGATTATATCATCCAAATTGAAAAAAATATGAAGTTTATCAATTTCTCGGAAGGATTGAAGTCTTCTATATGAATTCAAGTATTCAAAGAAGTATATCGATGCCTGTGGAATTGCGGTTTGCGCGACATTTTAGGATTTTTGCTCTGTATATAACTATGCAAAAGAGACATAGCCTACTATTGAAAATTTTCAAGATAATGCGCAATAACTGTTGTAATGTCAAACAGCGCCCTCTAGGTACCACAACAAAATATATTATTAAGTAAAAAGATCGCTTTTAAACGAGACCTAGTTTGTTTAAATCCGTCAACCCATAGTGGAGCTATTGCCATTTAAATAAAAACATAATGGACGTTCCTCCACCACTACATTTTATAAAATAGAGTATAATACCTTCAACAAATAATATCACAAATTTTCCTGTATTTGCGAAGGCATTATTTAAAATATATCATTTCTTGTATATTTTTTGAGAAAACGCCCGTTTTATGATTAGCCATAGCAGTTGCGCCTCCTAGTGGCCATCTTTCGAACATGAAAATAATTTCAAGCGATTTACCATGACCAATTTACAAATTAAAATTTTTTTACAGAAATTGTACGATTATCGGTTCCTGAGATATGGCCGGCGTCCATTCTTAGTGGGCCAGCCAGTACTTACTTTAAGATATTTAAATAATTATTGTACTCAACTTCTTGTTACATGTAATTTATACATTTAAACAATAAATCTATTTACCTACGACCTTCCTCAATTGATTCGTACATATTAAGACACAGTCGCTGACGGGAGTAATTAAAGTGTAATGAAATTCATTGCTAAAAATGTTCATTCAACCCATTTTTTTTATTAACAAATATTTTTTTTTATTAATCGATAATTTTTATTAATAAAAAAACAGTTAATGGATATTAATCCAATGAATTAATACCATATTTGTACACATCTACAACATTCAATCTACTGACACTTAATTGGAATTCCTTGTGATGAAACATATTCCAGTCTCAATTTTCGTAAGTGCCCAGAGAAGTCGCGACTAGTTGTCGCTGTGCGTTGACTGTTTACTCTTCCAGAGTAGATTTCAAACCGGATAGACCGTAATTGAGATTAGTCACTATACATTCTTGCAGAATAACACAGATATCGTTTATAATTGTTGATACTGGAAATCTTAAATATAAAGATAATGAATGTATTACAATATAGACAATAATAAATGAAGAGATTATACCTTTAAAAATAAAAGAAAAATTATGATGTTATTTTCAGAGTATTAGAACTATATTATAATAAATATTTTTTAATACTGTGTTTAAACATTTACGAGTTGGTGGAAATACATTTAGATACCGTTTAGCAAAAACTCGAACTGCTCTAGATGAAATTTTTTGACATTCCCCACGAATTATTAAAAGATTTAAATGATCTTCATTAGTATATCCGTATCTTGCCATTTTTACTACATTTAAAATAAACGAAGCAAATTTGACATGTTGAAAAGTGATTATAACATATCGAGCGAACTACATCTTTATAAAATACAAAAAACCTTGATAACTGTCTAAAAGCAGATTTTTTTATGATTAGGTGAAAAATATGGGTATAGGGAGCCCATGCATCGTTTGAGAGAAAATAATTTACTCTACCGAATAAAGTAAAAAATACAGGGTGTTGCATTTACGTTTAGCAAGTTATCTAAGTTGAAAAGTGTCTTAGATATTTCATACTTTTGGGAGCACCTTGTAAAATTTATCGTTACAGACAATAGATATATTGCAAATAGTTCCCTTAAAATCGTTTTATTAACTTTTTAAAAACTGTTTGGTTTCCAATTGATCCGTTTTTTATATTCCATTTATTGGGAAACACTACATTTCGAAAAAACTAAGATATCTCGAAAACCATAAAAGATAGGTATAGAGAACTCTTATGAAACTGACAGTATTTTTTTTACGTTCAATTTAGAAATGTAGACAAATATAGGGTGTTCCATTTAAAATAACAAGCTGATGTGTACTTCCTGTATAAAGGAAGTTGAGCAGATTTTCATTCGATAGATCATTACTTGCCGAAAATCCCTTAGTACAAATTCTCAGATTTTAAATCTGACTAGTTTTTCTATAACGTCTAATGTTCCATCGAAACATATCACCCTATATATATATCTATATGAACAATATGGTAAATATACAGTTCAATCATTAAAAAATTAGTCGAAAACTAAAATGAAACTAGCGAAAGAATATAATAGAAGATGTAGAAGAGAAGGTATCACAGCAAATCACATTAATGATGCCACTGTTCCATTGACTGACCTTCTACATCGACAAAATATCCATGTGAAGAAGAATACCAGTTTTTTATTAAGGTAAGGACCTAAAATCATTAATATTGAAATATCCAATAATCAAAAGCCTATTGTAAATCTTGAACATAATTTGAATTTTTTAAAAACTGAAATCATACAATCAACTTCGGAGTATATTTTTAATAACATTTTCATTTCTTCAAACAAAAACCTATAAAAAAATTTTTTTCTCAATAAAAAATAAGTACATTAACAAATTAAATAAACTTAGAGAGAAATAATTTGAAATAAAACTAAATACAAGCCCTAAATGGATAAAAAACATTACTAACATTTACATTCCAAATGACATTTTATGTTTTTTATCATTAGGTCCTAAATTTAGTATAGAGCCAATTCTAGGAAAAGATATTCAAATAAAACATTTACTAGCAGATGTTGAATATATTACATCACAAACTTCAGACGACCATTTGAAAAAAACGTTAATAGCAAAATCAACAAATATAATTACAAATCAAATAAACCAAAAACCAAATAATTTATTCTTCCGTAATTTATACAAAAAAACAAGACAATTTTTTAAGATGAACTCAAATATAATTGTAACTAACAGTGATAAAGGTAAATAAAACTATATTGAGCTATCTACAGAAATTCTAGATAGTAATTCTTCTTATATCATTAAATTCTTAGTATTAAACAAAGATCCTACACTAACAAATCAGAATAAATGTAATACTATAATAAAAAAACTGTTTAATGCAAAACAAATTGTTCTAATTTAACCCTTTTTCCTTAGGCTAATTAGAGGGAATGTAGGTTATCTGGTTTTGCGAAGGACCACTACGGCCGTTTGTCACTGAAGTAACGATGAACCGTAGAATGAAATTAAAACACTGATATCACGTTATGATTTATATTGTCATGAAGTTATAAGTTATTTACTGTTGCGTCGACAATTAGGAATTCACTTGACTTTTACGCGGTGACTGAAGGTAGTTTGCACATATTATTAAGATTTATGAGATGATTACGGTTTAAGAACACATGTTTGTTCCCGCTATGAACATGCCGGGTGCTCTTCTAAAATGAGTACCTTTGTGTGCCCCGTTTGATGATGAAAAGAGTGTGTCTGAGAAGTGTGAAAGCTATCTGGGAAGTGAGTAAAAATGAGGCTATTTTCGTATTTATATGTTTGATGACGTAGGATCGAGGAATGAGTAAACTATTAGAAACTAGCCAATGGGATAAAAGTATTTTAAAATGTAACGTTCGAACAACAAGTGAATTTTGCAATTATGAAGATGTTTTTTGTGGGGTTTCGTAGATACAGATAACAGAGTTTGGAAGAGAGTTTTTATGAAGAGATAAGATGTCGGGGACTTTGATATATTCAGTGGAATTTCAGAAAACGATATTTATCTGTTTTTCTTAGGTGTTAGTAAATTTAAATTGACTTTTTTGGTGATGTAAAGAAATATTAACTGTTGAAAATAAGGATATTTAGTTATATGTTTTGAGCATAATATTCGAAAGGTAATATACAGGGGAAGTTGAAATAGAATCACGGGAGAATTTGGTGATTAAAAACCAAATTCGAACATATTGGGGGCGCGGGAAGAATGGAAGAGAGGTGAGAGATGGCTGCTCTCAGACATCGAATGCTGATGTTAGTGAAAGGGTATGTAGCGTGTATGTAGTGTGTGTACAGTTTGATGCAGGATTGTGTATGAAAGTGAATAATTGTGAGAGTAACTATATAAGTAAATGTATAGGGGTTGTAAAGTAGCCTAATGTGTGTCAGAGTGTTGTAAGGACGTCATAAATGTAATGAATGAATAAGATTTGAGGTTAGAGTGTTGTAAGGACTTTAATGTGATGAATGTAACGAATGAATAAGATTTGAGGTTAGAGTGTTGTAAGGACTCTAACGTCATGAGTGAATGAATGAATAAGATTTGAGGTTAGAGTGTTGTAAGGACTCTAACGTCATGAATGTAACGAATGAATAAGATTTGAGGTTAGAGTGTTGTAAGGACTCTAACGTCATGAGTGTAATGAATGAATAAGAGTTGAGGTTAGAGTGTTGTAAGGACTCTAACGTCATGAGTGAATGAATGAATAAGATTTGAGGTTAGAGTGTTGTAAGGACTCTAACGTCATGTATGTAACGAATGAATAAGAGTTGAGGTTAGAGTGTTGTAAGGCCTCTAACGTCATGTATGTAACGAATGTAAGCAATATACTCTAGAAATGGACTAGAGTTGTAAACGATAAGAGTGTAAGCAATATACTCTAGAAATGGACTAAAGTTGTAAACGATAAGAATGTAAGTAATATACTCTAGAAATCGACTAGAGTTGTAAACGATAAGAGTGTAAGCAATATACTCTAGAAATGGACTAGAGTTGTAAACGATAAGAAGGTAAGCAATATACTCTAGAAATGGACTAGAGTTGTAAACGATAAGAAGATAAGCAATATACTCTAGAAATGGACTAGAGTTGTAAACGATAAGAAAATAAGCAATATACTCTAGAAATGGACTAGAGTTGTAAACGATAAGAATGTAAGCAATATACTCTAGAAATGGACTAGAGTTGTAAACGATAAGAGTGTAAGATATATACTCTAGAAATGGACTAGAGTTGTAACCGATAAGAAGATAATAATACCTTTGTCCAGTGATAAAGGTAAATAAAACTATATTGAGCTATCTACAGAAATTCTAGATAGTAATTCTTCTTATATCATTAAATTCTTAGTATTAAACAAAGATCCTACACTAACAATTCAGAATAAATGTAATACTATAATAAAAAAATTGTTTAATGCAAAACAAATTGTTCTAATTTAACCCTTTTTCCTTAGGCTAATTAGAGGGAATGTAGGTTATCTGGTTTTGCGAAGGACCACTACGGCCGTTTGTCACTGAAGTAACGATGAACCGTAGAATGAAATTAAAACACTGATATCACGTTATGATTTATATTGTCATGAAGTTATAAGTTATTTACTGTTGCGTCGACAATTAAGAATTCACTTGACTTTTACGCGGTGACTGAAGGTAGTTTGCACATATTATTAAGATTTATGAGATGATTACGGTTTAAGAACACATGTTTGTTCCCGCTATGAACATGCCGGGTGCTCTTCTAAAATGAGTACCTTTGTGTGCCCCGTTTGATGATGAAAAGAGTGTGTCTGAGAAGTGTGAAAGCTATCTGGGAAGTGAGTAAAAATGAGGCTATTTTCGTATTTATATGTTTGATGACGTAGGATCGAGGAATGAGTAAACTATTAGAAACTAGCCAATAGGATAAAAGTATTTTAAAATGTAACGTTCGAACAAAAAGTGAATTTTGCAATTATGAAGATGTTTTTTGTGGGGTTTTCAACGGTTTCGTAGATACAGATAACAGAGTTTGGAAGAGAGTTTTTATGAAGAGATAAGATGTCGGGGACTTTGATATATTCAGTGGAATTTCAGAAAACGATATTTATCTGTTTTTCTTAGGTGTTAGTAAATTTAAAATGACTTTTTTGGTGATGTAAAGAAATATTAACTGTTGAAAATAAGGATATTTAGTTATATGTTTTGAGCATAATATTCGAAAGGTAATATACAGGGGAAGTTGAAATAGAATCACGGGAGAATTTGGTAATTAAAAACCAAATTCGAACACAAATAGATAAAATTACGAAAGATAAACTTACTTGTTATAATGGAATTCCTGCTAAATTCTATGGACTTCCCAAAATTCATAAACCAATATTATCAATTAGACCCATTGTAGCTTCTATAGGTACACTAACTAATTTATTAGGTTCATATATCACTGATATTTTAACAAAAGCATATAATTTAAATACAGAATATTACATTAAAGATTCATTTGAAGTTTTTAATCAATTTAACAAATTTCAATTACCTGATAATCATGTAATTTGCAGTTTAGATGTTGTTTCTTTATTCAGTAATGTACATTTAGAATTTGCTTCAAGAGCAATTGATAAAAAATGGAATGAAATCAGTGAATATTGTAAAATATCTAAAAAATATTTCCAAGAAATTATTACATTCCTGTTTGAAAATACCTATTTTACATTTAATGATAAAATATATAAACAAACTTTTGGTACTCCAATGGGAGCTACAATTTCTCCCATTATAGCTTGTTATGCAATGGATAATTTATTGGATACAATTATACCATTATTACCATTTAAAATAATATTCTTAAAAAAATACGTTGATGATATTATTTTAGCATTACCAAAAACTAATTTAATTTTAATATTCAATAACTATGATCCATATATAAAATTTACAATGGAAAAATAAGAGAGTAATCAAAGTATACCATTTCTAGACACAAAATTTATAAGAAATAATGATAACACATTGTCTATTGATTGGTACAGAAAACCAATTAGCTCAGGAAGATTCATGAACTATTGGTTTTACCATAAATATTCAATGAAAATGAACTTAATTGAACAAATGAGAAATAGAATAACCAAAATATCAGATCCTATTTTTCATGAGAAGAACTTAAAAAACTTTATATAATCTATTTTTGGATAATGGTTATGCAAATAAATTAGTTAAACACATACTTTTTAATTATTCTCCAACTATAGACATTGCAGACATTAATATTAGAAACGACCAATCAGATAATATAAATTTTTTTTTAATTCCATTTTTATTGTCGCATCAACCATGTCGGTTATTAGCGACAAAGATTATTTTACAAGGTTTTGATTACATTAATTTCAGTAAGATATCGAACTAATACATTTATGTCACAGTTTTGTCCTAATACCGATTTCAACGTGTTTGGTATATTGTTTTTCACTCGGGCGTCCTCATATCTGGGACACTCAACCAGAATATGTTTTACTGTTATCTGCTTGGAAGATGTAGTACACTGAGGCATTTCTGTCCTGGCAAGTGAATGTTGATGCGTCAGTTTAGTGTGCCCTATCCTTAGTCTTGTCAGTAGTACTTGGTTGGGCCGCCTGTTTGGTATTGTATTCCAGGGTTTCACACTGGGTTTCACCTCGCGTAATTTTGCTTTCGAATCAAGCCACTGATTTTGCCACGCACTTATCGCTTTTTCTTTCACGGTATGCTTCAAATCACTGATGGTCGTCGCGTTTACAACTACCGCACTATCACTTTCTGCTGCTTGTTTTGCCAGTTGGTCTGCTTCTTCATTACCCTGGATTCCTATGTGGGAGGGGATCCACATAAATTTTACATTTATTTGGGATTCTTGTAGTTGGAAGAGTTCCTTCTTTATTTCCATAGCAATGGGATGACTACTATAAACCTGCTGGATGGATTTTAATGAACTGAGGGAATCTGTGATTATGAGGATGTTCGAAGAATTCGCATTTCTGGACAGTTTAAGGGCTTGTAGCAATGCATATATTTCTCCAGTGAAGACTGTACTGCAGGTAGGTAATTTAAAAGATAAGTTCTGATTTGCCGTAACAACCGCGACTCCGACGCCAACTGTAGTTTTCGAGGCATCCGTGTATATTTTGAAATGGTCATTATATTCAATGAGTTTTGTTTGGAAGATGTTTTTTATCAGCAAACTGGGTAGTTCATATTTTTTAAAAGAGGTAAGAGTGGTGTCAATTATTGGTTTGGAATTTTGCCAAGGAGGATATGTTTCTTCAAACTTGAATATAGGAACATGTTTGATTTGAAGATCTGCTTTGTATTGTCTAAAGCGATTACTGAAAGTTGGACTCGGTTGTTGTTGTGCGAAATTGTCAATTTCATCTGTATGAATTTTTGGGTACATTGGATGCTCAGTGTTATCTAATATAGAGGTAGCATATGACTATGTCAATATTTTTCTTCTCGTAGATAAAGATGGTTCCCCTAATTCTGAATAAAGGCTTTCCACCGGTGATGTACGATATGCACCAGATATTATTCGTAAGGCATTATTGTGAACTGTATCAAGTTTCTTTAAAATATAGCTTTTGGTGGATGCATAGACAATAGATCCATAATCGAGTTTGGAACGTATAAGATTTTTATATATAATATGTAGTGTTTTTTGATCTGATCCCCAGTTACGGTTAGAAAGTATTCTTAGAAGATTAATACCTTTCTGACAAGATAATATCAACTTTTTTATATGATCATTCCAGCTCAGTTTCTGCTCAAATGTCATACCTAAAAATGTCGTGGAAGTTACATATTGCAGTTTTTCTTCATATAGTGTAAGCGGGGGTGTCTTTTCACAATGTTTATTCGAAAATAATAAACATTTGGTTTTGGATGCAGAGAAGTTGAAGCCCGACTGTTTTGACCATTGCTGCAGTTTATTAAGTTGTCTCTGTAGTATATGTTGCATTGTATCGATGTTTTTACTTTTCATGTATACCACTAAGTCATCGGCATATAGCCTTATTTTAATTGGTTTAAGTACATTTTCAGTAATGTTATTAATAGCGATTAGAAACAATGTGGGACTAATAACAGAACCTTGGGGAGTACCATTTTCTTGACATTGTTTGGTCGATAGATTACCATTTACTCTTACTCTAAAAGTCCTATAGCTTAGAAAATTTTTAATGAATGCCAACATATGTCCATCTATATTCCATTGCTTTAACAATTTCAGTATATTTATTCTACATGCAGTATCGAATGCTTTGTTGATATCAATAAATATGGCTAAGCATTTCTGTTTATTTGCGAAGGCTTCGTGTATGTCACTTTCTAGATCAATAATATTGTCAATAGTACTTCTCTTCTTCCTAAATCCACTTTGTTCTGGTTTAATTAGTTTGCGACTTTCAAGTTCCCACCTAAGACGATTATTAATAATTTTTTCTAAGAGCTTACACATCGTGCTAGTCAGTGCAATAGGTCTGTATGATTCTATACTTGTTGCTTTCTTAGCAGTTTTTAGAATTGGTATGATTGTTTCAGTCCACTGAATTGGAAAAGTTTGTTGTATCCAAATGGTGTTGTAAATATTTAAGAGTACTTCTCTGCCGCTCTCCGATAGATATAGCAGGAATGAAATCGGTATATTATCAGGACCTTGACTCAAGTTTTTAAAGTCTTTTATCGCTTCATCTAGTTCTGATAGTGTGAGTGGTTGGTTGAGGTGCGATGTATTGTTTTCATTATTGATTGGGATTTCTTCGATTGATACTCTATTTTTTAGAAAATCTTCCTTTAATTTGGCATCGCTCGAGTTCTCTTGGAATGCTTCCGCCAATGCTTCAGCTATATCTTTTGATTTTGTTATTAAGATTTCGTCTTGTTTTATACCAGTGATTTTATTGTATGATTTATTGCCGGATATGGTATTCACTTTTTTCCATACAGATGTTAAGCTAGTAGAGCTGCTTATATTTTGCACATATTTCATCCATGAATCTTTTTTACTTTCTCTAAAAATATACCTAGTTTTGGCCCTTAGTGCTTTGAATCGTAATTGATTATCAATCGTGTTATGCTTTTTATAGATATGAAATGCATGTTTACTTTCTTTAAGTGCCTCTTCACATTCTTTATTCCACCATGGTACAGCCGTACGGTGTGTTACGTTTTTAGTTATCCCTATTGTTATGTCTGCAGCTGTTATCAATATTTCATTGAAATTGTTTATTGTTTCATTTATGTCCTCACTTATTGAAAATTTTGATAAAGATGCGTCAGTTAAAATGGTATATTGTTCCCAGTCTGCTTCATGTAGCTTCCACTTTTGTATAGGCGTTGAATCGTCAGCACTTCTACGTTTATCTACTACAAGGATTGGGAAATGATCACTGTCATATGAAAAAGGTAAGACTTCCCATGTTAGGTGTTGATGTAATGAAGGATTACACAAAGTTAAATCTATAGCCGAAGAAGTTCCATTATAGGTATTAAATCTAGTTTTACTTCCATCATTAAGAATGTTTAAGTTTAAGTCTGTCATAACCTCTTCAATTATGTTCCCTCGAGTATCTTGTTTCTCACACCCTCACATGAAGTTGTGTCCGTTGAAGTCGCCCATGATAATTTTAGGATTAGGAACCTGGGAGATTAGATCAGTTAGCTCCATTTTACTTAGGTTTCGGTCGGATGGAATATATATGTTACATATATTTATTTTTGTAGGAAAATAAACGCATACAGCTATTGCTTCAATATTGCTATCTAAATCAATTTGACTTGAATGAAGGTTTTTATTTACATATGTTGCAACTCCCCCCCCCAACTTTTTATAACAATTCTGTTCTTGTAATATACATTAAAATTTTTTAGTTTGTGTGTATTCTGATTATTGAAGTGTGTTTCTTGTAAGCAGATAACGTTCGGGTTGTATTTAGATATAATAGTTTTTAACATTTCCAGATGGAGGTAATATCCATTTAGATTCCACTGTAGAATACTCATTATTTTATTTTAAATTTATTGAAGTAGAATTTATGTCGTTGCTGTCTGATGAGTCACTGATTGGCTCTTGTTCTATGGGTCCTTCAGCAATATATCTTTCAAGTCTCTTCCTAATTTTTGTAAAGCGCGTCTTCGTTGCTTTGCTCTGTAGTGATGGGTAAATTTTTTTAATAGTATCTACTAAGTCTTCAAATTCCGACGTGTAGGTTCTAATCACGCTTATTGGATCTGGGTTTCCTTTTATATTTGACAGTAAGTCGGTCAATTGTTCGAAGGTAAGAGCATAGTTTTTAGGATCTTTTTCCATTAGTTGTTTTACAGGTTGCATTTGTTCGGATGTAAATTCATCACTTTTATATTTTTTCAGTGTATCAGGTATTTTGAATGCCGAGTCTGATTCTGCTATGGGACTAGTAGTTTCGGATGAAGGTCGTTTATTACAGTTTTCTGTATAATCCATTCGTTTTTCTAAGTCATCTTCAGTTGATCTTATGGGGTTTTTAACCAAAGATAGGGAGATGTTAGCAGTTTTACTTGTGGATTCTGTTGAGTTTACTTGGGATGGGTTTACTTGTGGATTTTTCTCTCCATCAAATATATTTTGGGCATTATTGATTTCCGGAAGACTTTGTAACGAAGTGTTTTGTTCAGCGTTTGGGCATTTTGATGCAATGTGACCAGTTTGTTTACATTTGTGACAATTCTGATTATCAAATGTGAGGAAGATCCGATAGGAAGTGTTGTCATCTTGGATGATAATACTATCTGGAATATTTAAGTTGTTGGAGGGGGTTACATATACTTGGCGTCGGAAACTGAGGATGTGGTTGTATTCTGGTTTTGTCGTTCCAACTCTTAGGGGCATTATTGGGGATATGTTGTTTATGCCTAGACTCCGCAATTCTGATAGTAGTACATCATTAGGAATAGAGGGACAGACATTTGATAGTACCAGCCGTTCAGAAGGTGTTTGTAATCTACGGGTTTTAATAGAATTTCCATTGATAGAGAATTCTCCTCCCTGTTCACTGAAGAATACGTCTACTGCTTGTTTGGATGATAGATATATGCATATTCTGTTGTTTGACATTCGAGAGGCGTAAAGGATATTTCGAGGGCCTACAATGTCTCCAATTTGATATAAATAAACTTCAAGCTTAGGACCATTTAATGGGGTAAAAATAATAGCTTTATCTTTGGAAGGGAGTGTGGCTTGAGATGGTTTTGATAAGGCAGTTGAATAAGACATTGCGGTAGCTTGAGATTGGTTCATTTTTCTATTTAGTAAGTGTTCTGAATGCGGTCCTGTCTTTCGAGGTAAGGTGCGTAAGGAACTGGTTCCCTTATCGCTCGCCTCGTTTGTGATTTATATGTTTTGATTTGTTTTCAGACGATATTTTATCAGTTGATTATTATTTACTAGTAAACTTTTTACTTACAGTTATTTGCGTGAAGCACTTTGTATTAATGTAAATGATGTAATTCACAGTCTTGAAATTATTATTCACTTTTTCCACTAAATTTGTTATTTATTCGGGACCGATCACACAAAGGTGTTTAAACCATAGTTGCCAGGTCCGAACTCTGATAATATAAATTATTATGTACCTTAACCATATATTAAAGAAATAACACCACAGTTGAGTAGGATTTTTAAACCAATGAACAACATTAGAATTGCCAATAAAACATGCTTAACCATAAAATCTATTTTCACTAATTTGAAAGACAAAACTTCAATTCTTAATCTTTCAAATGTAATATATTCTATTCCATGCAAAAATTGTGATAAAAAGTATGTTGGTCACACTGGTCAGAAATTAAAGAACCGTATAAGTCTCCATAAGAGCGATTGTAAGTTACATCCTGAAAGATGTGCTTTATCTGAACATGTAATTGATAATGATCACTCATATATTTTAAGAACCCAATACTATCAACAAAAAAAGTGACCATAATAATCTGAGTGATATTTATTATTATCTCCTAAAAATTGATAATAAAAATAACTAAATTTCAAATTCTTATACAAATTCAAATTTGATGATTTTTAGAAATAATTTTATTTTAGGTAAATGATTTTAAAATTTTTCAATACTTTTAAATAAAATGTAATTATGAAGAAATTATTAAGATGACATCTATAATAATTTGAGGTTGAATTTTATATAATAAAAGAAGAATATTCTAATAACTATTAACCTATATTACAAATATAACCTATTTTCTTCTTTTGTTTCCAAAACATTTTAGCATATAAAGAAAATGTTTACATTCATGAATCTGTCAAAATGTCAAAATGATTTATGATTGAAAAAATTTTTTTTATAAAATTCAAATATAATTATATTTACCAATTTATAACAATCTCAATTTACTTATCCTTGATAATGGAAATGAACGAATTTAGTTAAAAGCAGCAAAAGAGAAAAAAACGAAGTAAAATTATCGTTTATGAAGCTATCTGTCACGTATACTGGTTTGGCAAAAAAGAGTGAAATAAAAAAGTTATCTCCAGCGTACTTTTAATTTATTTCAAATTGACAGTTGTCAATAATTCCCGGCTATCAAAGAAATGTATGGAAAGATGAATTTATATATCATGAACGAATATCATTACTATCATCATTACTATCATCTCAGAAATATTTCACTTTGTATAGATTAAACAAATATTTAATTCTAATCTTTAAAATCATTGGCGCTTTTTTAACACATGAACCCAGAGTCTGAGATATAAAGTTTCTCATAAAAAATTTTGGAATTATGAATATAGATGTAATTTGAAATCTAAATTTATACCGGGCAGAAATAAAAATGTAAAATATTATTACTCTCATCTCAGGGTGGGTTCAATTCTTTATCAAAATAACTAAATTTTTTTTAATTTCAAAGTAATGTCCAAATTAAATATTGATTATGATTCTTATTCATGTTTATCTATCCAACAGTATCGTATGGCTGTTTGTTTTAGGTTATATAAGGCTATTTAATTGCTTATCGTCGTTTGCTAAATTACAATGAAATCATCTGTCACTAATACTCCACTAAATCTAACTGTCAAAAATGAGTGAAAATTTTTATTGAGTTAAATAAATTTAATTTTAATCATAGTCCTCAAAATAATTATAAATGATAACCACAGTAAATTGAAAAAAAAATAATTAAGAAATCACAAAGAAAACAAATCTTACTTTCCCTTTTTTTTAACAAATAACCAAAACCTTATATACCCAAATACAAATTAAGAACTAGAAAAATTACAAACTAAAACACCTAATATCTATTTACTGAAATGTTCAAATACTTTTGAAATATCACTTGAATTCGAAATGTCAAATATCTGATCAAACTACTTTTTATATATTTTTCTGATTGTTTAATTATTCGTAACGTATACTTATTTATAGATTTTAATTTGAATTCAAATTTATAAATTTACCATTTAGATGCATCTAATTGTTTTTACGACACTGACAGAGCTCAGAAGACGCATTACCGATGCTGTTAACAGTATCGACCTAGATACATTTCATCGTGTATGGGCTGAACTGGACTATAGTTTGGACATCTGTCGTGTGACTCGAGGTCGAAGATGATTGCAATAGGATACTTGAAGCACGGAACCTGGCTAGGAAAAAATGCTACAACATCCAACAGCACCTTATATTATAGAAGAATACAGATATCAAAAACAACAACACGTAGAATGGTGAAACGGAAAAAGAGGGAATACCAGCTATCAATAATAAGAGAAATAGAAGAAAATAGACAGAATAACAACAAAAGAGTACTTTAGCGAAATCTCGAAACAGAAAACAGGATACCAGCCCAGAGAAAAAACTTTCTCACAAAAAATGATAAGGAACTCATAACCAACGAAAAAGATATCCTAAACCCCCGGAAGAAATGTTTCTTTGAACTGCTAAAAGAGGAGGAAAATACAAATACGCCACCAACAAATATAACAACGACCGAAATAGAAACGCAGCTACCGTCGTATGAAGAAACAGTAAAGTAAATGAAGAAATTGAAAAATAACAAAGATTCAGGCAGTGGCGGCATACTTGCCGAATGCATAAAATCTGGCGGAGAAACACTCAATAAGGCCCTACATAAGCTTATACAAGCCATCTGAAAGACATAGGCCTTACCGGATAAATGGAAGGAAGGGGTAATCGTCTCTTCACAAAACAGGCGTCAATTGTGGCTTTAGATCAAATAGGTCCATCGTATACCAGATTTTTACCATTAGACAAATAATGGAGAAATGCTGGGCTTCTATAGAGAATTCCACAAAATGTTTATAAACTTCAAACAGGCATTCGACAGAGTATGCAGATCAAAGTTGTGGCAAGAAATGCAAGAACTTGGATTGCCAAAATCGCTGATAAAAGTATGCATGGAGGATACGCGATGTAAAGTAAGAGTGGGACAGAGTCTCTCCGACACCTTCAATATCAATAATAGTCTCAAGCAAGGTGATGCCCTCTCACCTCAACTCTTTAACGTAGCATTGGAATATGTAATTAGAAACTCCAAAATCGAGAAGCCAACTGCTATCTTTCACCAATACGGACTCAACCTGCTCCTGGCTTTTGCAGACGATGTCGATGTGATTGACAATAGCAGGATCAACCTCAAAGATTCCTTCAAAAAGTTCGAAAAAGAAGCAGAAAAGATAGGCATCAAAATTAACGAAGACATGACCAAGTATATGTACCTCAGCAGAAATAGAGTAGGACAAAACTTCTCTATTGGAGACTACAATTTTGAGCGGGTAAGACAATTTAAATATCTTAGTACAAGTATTAGTGAAAACAACGACATCACAGAAGAGATAAATAATAGGATACAGGCTGCATATAGGTGCCTTTTTGCCCTTCAAAACCTAATAAAATCTAGGTCTGTCGTAATGAATGGATGTCAGACCTGGGCACTAACGGTTGCAACGCGAAGACCGACTTAATGTCTTTGAAAGGAAAGTGCTAAGAAAAATATTTGGCCGAACTAAAGATGAAAATACAGGGCAACATGGAATAAAAACCAACCAAGAACTCAAAGAACTCCACACTAATACCAACATAATAAACAACGAAATAAAGGCCAGGAGACTACAGTGGACAGGACACGTTAAAATATTGACAGATGATAGAATGCTAAAACTTTATGGGAGGAGGTCCCGGGGAGAAAACGTCTAATAGGTAATCTCCGCCTCAGATGAAGAGATAATATTACAAAAAACCTAAAAGCCATGAAAATCGACCCGGTCGGATGCCTGATAGAGAAGGATGGAGACGTGAGGTTGAGTTGGCAAAAACCCACCCAGAGTTGTGCAGCCACAGATGGTGATGATGATGATGATGATTATGATGATGATGATGATGATGATGATGATGATGATGATGATGATGATGATGATGATGATGATGATGATGATGATGATGATGATGATGATGATGATGATGATGATGATGATGATGATGTATATGTTTCCGAACATTATAGGACAGTTTTTCAAAATCTGTCATCATACCTATTCTCTTAAATTATAATATATAAAAGTGACAATACAAAAACAGTTTGATTTTGTGATGAAAGTACGTTTTTCCTCAACGGAATATCAGGTAAATGAGTGACACAAATCCGCATATCACCTTTTTAGAAAAATATTCAAGAATCTTAATTATTGGACACTTTTTTGAGAAACCATTAAGTTAGTTTTTCTCAATACTGGAGTATATCTGGAATTATTATAAAACGCAACTGATCCTTTAATTCCTGAAATTATGGATGATAATCTAGACAAATTTACATATTATTATTATTTACATATTCAACCTTCCGATGCTCTCACGCGGACTCTCAGTCCGCATGTAAAGATTTTTGGCTTTTACTTCAAAATTCGTTGCTACATCAACCGGCGTCGATGCGTATCTTTCGATCATCATATTCTCGATAATCAGTATTCAGCTGACTTTTGCAGTGTGTAATTATTGTTGTACTTTTTGCATATGGGGAGTGTGAGTCCGCAAGCGAGCCTTTATGTTATAAAGTTTTATTATAATATTCTGCATTTGAAAAATATTAGAGATGAGTTTTAGATGTTTTCTTGATTTTGACTTCAATAAATATATGTTGAGACTAGATGCACGAACATGTGCATTCAAGTCTGCATGGACCATTCCAGACGACTCGGGCCGTGCTTATCATTGAAATAATGCGTGCGTTCCAACTCACGGTATGCGTTCGTCTCGACTCAATACATATTCGTTCAAGTCAGTATCTATGTGAATCTAGTGTTTTAAATGAAACTCACTGTTTCTAGCTAATTCCACAATATAATAAAAATTATTGAAAATTCTAAAACATTGACAATTGTTTCGATAAATCAATATCATCGTCAGAATGACTGAAGTTACATGTAACTTCTGTCATTCTGACGATGATATTGATTTATCGAAACAATTGTCAAATTTTTAGAATTTTCAACAATTTTTATTATATTGTGGAATTAGCTAGAAACAGTGAGTTTCATTTAAAACACTAATATGAGTAGATTCCACGAAGTAAGGGTCGAGACAGTTGATTTCATTTATGTGAATCTAATTTATTTATTGTACACATTTACAGATGGTCTGTTCCTGAAAGGAAGAACAGATCCGTTTGAACAAGTTTATGATCGAATGTTTAGAAGAGGACAATGAGGAATCGGATATTGAGTTTGATGACAAAGAAGAATCTGGGGAAGAGGATAATTTAGAAAGACAGGATTTGGATAGTGATTCAGAAAAAGTTTATACAGAATAGCCCACATTAATTGGGAAAGATGAAGTGACATTGAGGGAAAGCATGTCTCAAATAAAAATGTGAAAACAAAAGCAGGAAATATGATGAAACATCTGCCAGTTTAGATATTTGGACGTATTTTGTTTCAAACGTAGCTCTAGATTCAATTGTTCATTATACAAATCAACATATTCAGTCAGTTAGAGCAAACTACCAGCGAGAAAGAGATGCAAAAGATACCGACATCCTAGAAATTCAAGCACTTTTTGGAATGTTATATTTAGCCGGCGTTTTGAGATCCAATCGCCTAAATATTGGCAAATTATGGAACCAAAATGGTACTGTTGTGGAACTATTTAGACTAACAATGTCTCAGTGCAGATTTAGATTACTCCTAGTACATTTACGTTTCGACAATTTGATAACTAGACACGAAAGAAAGCAAACCGATTAGCTAGCGCCGATCAGAGAAGTATTTGAGCTGGTAGTCAATAATTTTACATCAGCCTATACACCATTCGTTACTATTGACGAAAAGTTAGAGGCGTTCCGGAGACGATGTAATTTTAGGCAATGCATCCCCAGTAAACCCAATAAATATGGGATAGAAATCTTCGCTATCGCAGACTCAAAGACGTTCCATGGAGGTATATGTAGGCAAACAACCTGATATGCCATTTGAGGCTAGCAATTCACCAAGTGCAGTAGTACATAGATTATGTCAACCAATAAAAGGTACCAGCCGTAATGTAACAGTTGACAACTTGTTTACGAACATGAACCTACTAACTTCCCTTTACACAGATTTTAAACTAACTCTATTATGTACTATTAGAAAAAATAAAAAAGAATTGCCTCTAGAGTTTTCTCGTTCATTGAGCCGACTAATTTCGTCAAGTATGTTTGCTTTCCGGAAAAATTGCACTTTGGTGTCTTTTATTTAAAAAAAAGTATTGCTTGTGTCGAGCATGCATAATGACGACGCAATAAACAAGGATACAAGCAAACCAGATATGATATTGGATTACAATAATAGTATAAAGGTGGTGTCGACTGCGTGTATGCAGCGTATAATTGGGCGCGTATCACTAAAAGATGGCCTATGGTGATATTTTACTCTTTACTAAATGTAGCTGGAATGAACTCATTCGTGATTTTTTCGTTCAATAGCTCTCCAAACCAATGAAGTAGAAATGTTTTACGGGCTTTATAATTTCAGTTAGTAGAAGGCCATATCCGTCGACGAATGACTCAATATATTTCGAGGATTATGCAACGAAGAATCCGCCAAATGTTCCGCTTGGAAGCGCCTGTTCCTGAGCCACCGCAAGAAGGTCAACGAGGGAGATGTTCGTATTACCCTCGGAGGAAAAATATACCAACCCGTTTTAGTTGCGTCCAGTGCAACAAATATGTATGTTTAGAGCACTTCCTCATGATACGTCATCCGTGTCACAGAAAATAATCATTTATTTTAGTATACCTTAGTGTAAATGTAACAGAAGTGTAATTCTTTTTTGATTAACTGCTCTTAATTTTGAAATTTGATGCTAATGTATTTTATGAATAGAAACATTTCCTAAGTAAATACCTAGTTTTTTTCTCATTCACTTTTATTTTGGAATAATAGAAGAAATATTATACTTGCGGACTGTAAGTCCGCGCGCGAGCGTTCTATCTCTATCATAGGCGCGAGCACCGGAAGGTTAATATTTCTCGCAGACTAAAATGTATATCTTCTTTTATTGAATATCAAAATCAGCAAATCGAAAAAAAAATCTCGTGACTTTTTGAAAATTTTATTATTATTGTTACGAAACAGCACACTGGAATAGACCCTAAATCCGACTCTGTCTATGCCATGTATGAAAATTAAAATTATGGCGGATACGCAGGTTTTTTTTAAACTATTTACGACTATCTTATCTAAACATTGATTTTGTGACCAGACTTATCTAGAAAATGCCAGAAACAATTGTTTTTGTGTGTAAGCCGCAGTCCGGAATTTTCTAGTAAAAAAGGCTTTAATATAAATAAAGGACCGATCAGCGGATAAGGGGAGTTTATAATTTGACATCGTGAGATAAACAGTAAATAAGTGAATATAAATTAGTTACGCGAGGCACGCCAGAGGAAGAAAAGAAGACCGAGCAAATGAAACCTTGCAAGCCAGAAACACTACCTAAGTTTGAAGACATTGGCAGTTTTACCCGAGTCAAGGCCCCAACGTTCGATGGAAAAATGTCGTGGACCAACTACGTAAAACAGTTTGAAGCAGCCGCTAGAGTGAATAATTGGTCCGACAAGGAAAAAGCAGTGAACTTAAATATCGCGCTTCGGGGAGATGCCTTAGATGTACTTCAGACGATACCTCTGGAAGAAACCGATGATTTCGAGCGCTGAAGAAGAAGTTGGACATGCGATATGGTCACGAACATTTGGAACATTTGTACAGATTCCAGCTGAAGAACCGAAGGCGGATACGTGACGAAACTCTTCAAGAGTATGAAGTGGATATTGCCCAACTCGTTCGATTTGCTTATCCGTCAGCACCAGAGAACATGAAGGAATGTCTGGGCATCCAGGCCGTTATTGATGGCTTACATGACCCCGATATGCAGAGGACGCTTCGTTTAGCCCATCCGAAAACATTAGTCGACGCATTGACAGCTGCACTTGAATATGAAGCAGCCACGATGGCTTCGGGATACAACAAAGGTAGGACCATACAGGAAGAAGGTGACGATGACAGACTTGACCAGATCGTCATCTTGTTGAAAGGTATGGTAGACAAGAAGCCGAAGAAAATTAGGTGCTGTAATTGTGGCAAGCTAGAGCATGCACGCAGTTCGTGTAAGCTTCCTACGACTCCTGCAAACTAAGAACCTCTTATATGCAAAGCAGCCAAGAAAAGCTCGCGGTACAACAAAGGTAGGACCATGCAGGAAGAAGATGACGATAACAAATTTGACCAGATCGTCAACTTGTTGAAAGGTATGGTAGACAAGATGCCGAAGAAGATCAAGTGCCGGAAATGTGGCGAGCTAGAGCACGTACGCAGTCCGTCTAAGCGCCCCAAGATTCCTGTAACCCGAGAACTCCAGTCACAGGGGAAATCAGACAAGGGTGAACATCCAACTGATGTGAATCACCGAAAAGCCAGCTCCCTGCCTAGACTGCCATGTCCTGTAGACTGCTACCACTGCAACAAGGGGTAATCTAGGGAAGCTGCAGTTTCAAGAACTACTGTAGTTAACGAAGAATGGTCACCCACCAGGGTCAGAGAAGACTAGGAGAATGATCCTCACCTGAAGATGATCCGGCAATGGAACAAAGAAAATCGGCGACCTACCGGGCAAGAAGTGTCAAGATTTCCACCGAAACTCAAGGCGTATTGGGCTCAGGGGGACTCCCTTGTTCTGGAAGAAGGGCTGTTGAAAAGATTCCTTGAAAATGATGATGGTTCTGAGATGAGGTGACAGCTAGTTATCCTGAGAACAAGAGTAGCTGAGGTACTGAAGAAGTTACACGACAGTACATCGGGAGGTCATCTGGGAGTGAAGAAAACCCTTCAGCGAGTCCGTGAAAGGTTTTATTGGATGAACAGCTCCGACGATGTGAAGGACTGGTGTAAGACTTGTGCTACGAGTAATGGACCACATCGCAAGAGAAAGGCACCCATGAAACAGTACAATGCTGGAAGCCCTTTCGAAAGGATTGCTTTAGATATCGCTGGGCCATTTCCAACGACAGAAAATGGTGGTAAATACATACTGGTTGTAATAGATTATTTCACAAAGTGGGTAGAAATTTACGCTATTCCGAACCAAGAGGCCACAACTGTCGCAGATGTATTGGTGAAAGAATTTATTAGCAGATATGGAGTGCCCTTGGAAGTCCACAGTGACCAGGGAAGAAATTTTGAAAGCCATCTATTCCAGGAGATTTGCGACAAGCTGGGAATGAAGAAGACCAGGACAACAGCATTACATCCACAGTCTGATGGAATGGTTGAGAGAATGAACAGGACTATGGGAAAATACCTGTCCAAAGTAGTATCCGGCCATCAGAGAAATTGGGACCAGTATCTTTTCCTATTCGCATTAGCCTATCGATCTACCGTCAATGAGTCCACGGGTGAAAGACCGGCGAAAATCCTGTTTGGACGTGAAATGAGGCTTCCTTGTGACCTGGAATTTGGCTATCGGCCTGGAAAAGATCTAGCAGGCGAAGACTACGTGATCCAATTGAGAAGAAGACTGGACGATATTCATGAATTAGTTCGAACAAATCTTCAAGTTGCCAGCGACAGTATGAATAGTCGGTACGACACGCAGGCCACAGAGGTACCGGGAAAGCTAGATATGGAGTTACTTCAGAATAACGACAAGATTAGTTCACTCTCCCGGACGATTATTCACTGGCATACAACATCCCCTCCCGTCTCAAGAACGCACTAGGGTTAGCATCCGTCTTTCGAAAGAAGTTCGGGAAATTAGAAAAACTTGAAGACCAGATTACAGCCCCTGGCAAGACACTGAAACTGAAACATAATTCGCGGTACGTCTCCTACGTGGTAACTAAAAATGAATTTCAAGATCCATCTACCTACGGCGATGTGTGGGAAGCACTTCGACACCTCCGAGACCATGTGTTAGAATCCAGCGTGAAGAAACTGGCTATGTCTAAGATAGCAAGTAACCAGTTGGATTGGCGAGTTATCAGGAACATGGTAGAGGTTATCTTTAGAGATACCGGTGTTCAGATATTAATTTGCAGCTACAACCCCCGTTATCAGTATCCGATGAAGACGGTGCCTGCTATTTTCATAAGATCGGAAAGTGTAGAAATGGGGTCAGTTGCCGGTTTAAACATCCAGTTTCGGCTACACAAAAGTTCCAGGAGGAACTTCCATTTAAGAAGGGGGTAATGTTACGAAACAGCACACTGGTATATACCCTAAATCCGACTCTGACTAAGCCAGGTATGAAAATTAAAATTATGGCGGATACGCAGATTTTTTTTATAACTATTTACGACTATCTTATCTAAACATTGTTTTTGTGACCAGACTTATCTAGAAAATGCCAGAAACAATTGTTTTTGTGTGTGTAAGCCGCAGTCCGGAATTTTCTAGTAAAAAAGGTTTTAATATAAATGAAGGACCGATCAGCTGATAAGTTAGTTTATAATTTGACATCGTGAGATAAACAGTAATTAATTGAATATAAATTAAGTGATTATAAAAATTGGTTTAAGTGAATATACTGAGTATATATAAATTAAGTGTTAGTGATTAGTTTAGTGTCTAAATAAATTAAGTAAATGAGCCTACCGTGTGTTTACAATGTATCCCACCCGTTTATTGTTTAAATAAATAACAAAAACATTACATTATTATCTTTTTTTATATGAAGCTTGACAAATTAATGAAGAATGCTGTAATTCTCTTCCATTATAGATAGCTTACTTTTTATAAACGTCTTTTTAAATTTACTTGTATATCCGGAAACATGCGTTTATGCACGTCTTACTAACCAGGTTATCCATGTCAACACAAACAATTTACTTATCAGATATTGTTGATACGATATTCCTCAATCTTGTTTGTTGAATTTCAATTAACCAGAGAGCATTTATGTGAAGATTTCTATTCATAGTTTAGAACAGAACGCAAGTTATATCTATTTATTATCATCATTCGTACAGAAACCAAATAATAGTTTCCCACTTCTTGATAAATATCACTTGTAATTATTGAACACGTAAACTGTTGAGTGTATGTGTTATAGTCAAAAGTCTATATGCAGTTTCTTCCCGGAATGACTGGTTTATCTTACGTTTGACCAAAGCCTTCGGGCAAACCCCGAAACAAATTCCAATGTCGGTCTTTGACTGAAGTACGTTTAGGCAAACTAAGAAGTTTCTAAATGTTCAGTCAAACGTTTCGGGCTTTGCCTAGTCAATCCTAGAAGCGATTAGCTGACTCGGTCAAAGGTCGATCTGTACTGCATGTTTATACAGGTTTTTATATCTCTTGGGGTTTACGGTGTTCCTATAAATTATTTTTCATTTATTTTGGTCATTGAGCGATGTGAATCAAACAGTATTGTTACTAGAAACGTTGGTGTAGTCCCTGAATCCGACTCTGCCTAAGCCATGTATGGAAGTTAGAATTTTGGCGGATGCGCCGGGATTTCTTAGAACTTCTACGATTTTTTGTGACTATCTTATCTAGACATTGTTTTTGTGACCAGTCTTATCTAGAAAATTTCAGAGAGCCGATTCTTTTGTGTAAGCCGGAATCTAGAACTATCTAGTAAAAAAGGTAATAATATATAAAGGACCGACCAGCGGGAGAGGTCAGTATAAAAAGTGATCTCGTGATAAGAACAACGAACAAGTAAATAGTCTAAGTAGTGAAGAACTAAATTAAATTAGTAGACCTACCGTCTGCATGAATTTATCCCAACGGTCAGATAAACTGTTTTAAGTAAATAAGAAAAACATTACAATATTTAACCCAGAACTTCCGATCAGTATATTCTCCTCGCTTGGAAAGATTTTGTAAATAGTGCCTCTTATCTCTCAAACGTTAATATTCAGCGGCATGGTTAAAACTTATATCTTCTGACCAAATACGTAAATGGGACAATCAATATTGTGCATTAGTGAGTGCTAAATCTCGAGTTGCGCCATTAAAGAACTTGCTGACTATTCGCAAATCAGAACTGTGTGCAATGCTACTGTTGTCCAAATTCACATAACGAATTATTCAAACTTTTAAACCAGAAATTCAATTTCAATCTAAAATCTTAATTCTAAAATCGCTCTGGACTGGTTAAAGGAACTGTTGTGTAGTAAAACTACTATTTAATTAAAATAAGTAAAACTACTATTTAATTAAAATAAGTACGCGCAAATATAACTGACATCATTTATTTATCTGTCAGAAATATGCCTATAAATCAGAAGCCCTATCAGCTGACTTTTTGTCATTCAATAAACACAAAATATAAAATAACACAATCATATCAACTATCCCCTATAATTTGTTAGGACTGGAACACTTCACATTTCAGAAGCTGGTCAATATGTCTTCGCCAAATACTGCCATCGTCCATTCTAGTCTCTTTCTCTACAATGCTCCCAAAGTCCCATTTATGTTTTGGATTTGTGTAATTCCGTGCTTGAACTCTGTCCCCGACATCAAAGTGCCTTTTTACCTCCTTTCTAGTAGTTGTTTTTTGATCGATTTTGGGATGCATTAAGCTCAAGTGAGTTCGAATCTTACTTCCGTACATTAAGTGGTATGCATTTGATCCAGTGGTATTTGGGATTTGTCGCAACTGCATGAGGAGCCTAAAAAGTTGGATGTCTAACATTCCTCCCTTCTCTCTCATTGCTGTAAGTGACTTTTTCACTGTCTGAACGAATCGTTCCGCTTATCCGTTCGATGACGGGTGGTATGGTGCTGTAGTTTTCGGTGCTACACTATTTGCACATGAAAACTGTCGAAACGTTCCCGATGTAAATTGGCTTCCATTGTCTGAAACTAAAACCCATGGAAGGCCAAATGTAGCAAACATTTTTCTGTGTTCTCTCACGCACCGATCTGAAGAAGTATTCTTGGTGGAAATTACTTAAACCCACTTCGTAAATGCGTCAACAACAATAAAGTACCATTGTCCTTGCATTGGTCCTGCAAAGTCAATATCGATTCTCTCCCACGGACCTCTAGGAGTTAACCACGGATGATTTTCTTCTTTGCTGGGTTGATTTTGTTTTAGTCGACATTGTTCGCATGTTTTCACCATATGTTCAATATCTCGATCGATATTTTTCCTTGTACAATAGCTTCTAGCTAGTGCTTTCATTTTCTCTATGCCTAGATGTCCGACATGTAATTCCTTGAGCACAGTCTGATGAAGATCTTCTGGAATTACTAGCCTACTGCCTTTAAAAATACATCCATCTTGCAGGGTAAGTTCGTTGTCGTGAAAACCAAACTGTTTTATTGATTCTCCCTTTTTGAGTGCATGTAAAATTTGTTGTAGATTCTTGTCCTGAGCAGTTGTTCTACAAATCACTTTACTATCAACTTGCAGTGAATCAAGTTGACTAAGTTGAAACAAGCTGCAGCTATCCATCAGGTTACGAGAAGTGTGTTCTGTAGGAAAACGAGATAAAAAATCAACGTTAGCATGATCAGAGGTTTTTCTGTATTAGATATTATGACCAAAACCAGACAGAAAGTGTGCGTAGTTGAATAGTCTGGTAGCAGATATCGATGGAAGTGTCTTTGTAGGGTTAAATACGGACACTAACGGTTTATGGTCTGTAATCAAGGTAAATTTACGACCATAGCAGTAGGGGAAAAATTTTTTAGTCCCCAATAGATGCCCGTCGCTTCCTTGTCAATTTGACTGTAGTTCAGCTAACATTCTGTCACTTCCATCACTGTAACGATGATAAATTATAGCTCCAAGACCTATTGGGGATGCGTCGATTGCAAGTACTAAGGGCAAATCTGGGTTGTAGTGAACGAGAACATTATCACTTGCTATCTCTGATTTCACCCTTTGGAAACTTTCTTCACATTTGGATGTCCATATATACGGTTTGTCCTTTTGAAGTAGATTGTTGAGTGGGTGAAGAATCGTGGCTAAGTTTTTAATGAACTTATTATAATAGTTTGCTAGACCAAGGAATTTCCGAAGTTCATTAATATTCTCTGGTTTCTTACTGTTCATGATGGATGCTACTTTATCTTTTGTTTTGTGGAGGCCCTTAGCGTCAATAACGTGTCCAAGATACTGTATACTGGTTTGAAATAATTTGCACTTATCCTGGTTCAGTCTTAGGTTGGTGTTTCTTAAGCGTTGTAGGACTATAAGTAATTTTGTCATTAATTCGTCAGACGTCTTACCATGTAATATAATGTCGTCAAAGAAGCATTGTATTCCCTCTATTCCTTGTAGGGTCTTGTCCATAAACTGTTGCCAAAGAGAAGGTGCTACTTTCACCCCAAAAATTAGGCGGTTCACTTTGTACTGTACTTTGTGTGTACTTAATGTTTGCATGAGTGCACTTTCTTCATTCATTTTCATGTGAAGGTACGCGTTGCTAATATCCAAGGTGCAAAATAGTTTTCCTCCATTCATTTGTGAGTAAATCTTTTCTATTCTAGGTATCGGATAGCTTTCATCCTTTATGACTTTGTTCACTGTAACTTTATAGTTAGCACAAATCCGCACTTGGCCATTAGGCTTGACAACGGGCACAATAGGGGTATCCCAGTCAGAGTGTTTAACTTTTGTTATTATGCCACATTCTTCAAGTCTTTTAAGTTCGTTTTCTATTTTAGCTTTGAGGGAAAATAGTACCTGTCTTGGCTTACTAAAAATTGGTGTAGCATCGTCGATAAGCCTAAACTGTCCCAAATACTCAGGTATTTCACCGATTTTTTTATCAAAGATGTCACTAAATTCACTTAAGATGTTTGTCAGATTTGAAGGTTGAGTTATTTCAGACTTTTGATTTCACCCCAGTCTAACCTGACCTCTCGTAGCCAGTCCCTTCCGAATATTGCATCTACATTTTGATCAATAAGATACAGTTTTCCCACAAATGTCTGTGTCTTGTACATGTATTTAGCAAACGTGATCGCTCTTGGTTTGATAACTTCTCCTGTATAAGTGTGAAGTTCAATATTTGGGTATATCTCTGCAAATCGAATAATTTGATGTCCGAGCTTTTTTTTAAAGGTTCAATAAGTTTTAGCTGAGTTAGTTTTTATCAAAAGGTTAGTATATAACATATTGATGCTTTATGCATGAAAATGATGTAAAAACTTGAAAACATTAGCCCGAAAAAAAAAACAATTTAGATATGATTTCGTTCACTCCCTCACTATGTCCAAATTGAGAAATTTTGATTTAAAATGGATTTTTTTAAAATCACTTTTCCTTTTAGCGCTGAGTGCTTTTAATATAATATAAAGGGTATTTCAGACATTGTAAAAAAGCCAAAAAAGTTATGTTATATAAAAAATCAGATCAAGCAATTAAATATTTTTATTAGTACCAGTGACTAATGGTCACTCCCTCACACAGTTCTATATTTCGCGCTAAAATTGTTCTGGTAAAAATGTATTGGGAACTAAATTGGCAACACTGCCGGCACCAGTTGCTTTGTGGATACCACGCGGGAGCAGTTGTTTATCTCTGTATGTGCAAGTTATAATAATTTACAAGTGAAAAAAAATTAGTGCGTGTTTTTTTATACTATCACTCCCTCACAGAAGGTATTTTGGACCAGGTAAATACTAGAAATTTAATATTGTACTAATTAAGTTAGCTTTAGGTGTAATATTACTCATACAAAATATAACCTTCACAGTGTGAAGCATGTTGCCAACTTTAAATTAAATCCGTCACTCCCTCACCAGTCACTCCCTCATAATTTCATATTGTGAGGGAGTGATAACATTTATGAGGTAGTGATTTTTTCAACTTTTTTAAAAATATATTACTTTTTTGCAGAAATGGCACGGAATAAAGAGGAAGCCAAGCTACGAAAAAAAACAATACGACAAAAAAAGACGAGAAGATATGAAAAATAACCCCGAAAAACTTGGAGAAATGAGAGAAAAAGAGCGCCAAAAATATAAAAGGAAACGAGTACAAGGAAAACTTTCAGCTAAGTTGGTAGCAAATATGAGTGACAGAGAACACCGACAAATAAAGAAAGAATGGCGTAAAAGATCAAAAAACTACAGAAAAAGTCAAAAAGACCGACATATTTTAAACAGAATCTTGGAAGATAATTCCCCTCCTCCCTCACCAGTGCCTATTCCCGATGCAGCGGTAACTCCCACAAACTCAAATTTGCCTACTCCGAACGGTTCAACATCGAGAAGAAATGTGGGTCGTAAAAGAATTAAGAAATCACGTTCAAAAATGTGTAGAACTATACAAAAATTAAATGTAAAACTGACCGAATATAAGAAATCGTCTGAGAAGTATAGAAAAAGATGGCAGCGCCTTAAAGAAAAAAAATTAAAAACCAATGCCATGTTGAGCCCCAACTCGAAGGTTAACCAGTTGTTAGGCAAAGAAAAAGTTTCCCAACCAGTCAGAAGAAAACTAATTTTCGGTGAAGTTGTGGAACGTCAGCTACAGGAAAATTACCGTACAGCTTCGGGTCATACAAGTAAAAAAAATACCATGCTACTATGCAGTATAATATGTTAAAAAAATACAGACTATTAAATGAAGCAAAAAAAATAAAAATTGTTAATCCTCAATCACTAAAAACTTGCAACCGGAAAATTCGTCCAAGGGGTCATTTTATTTCTTCCCAAGTAAAAGAAGGAATTAGAGCATTTTTTGAACGAGATGATGTATCGCGAATGACTGCGGGCAAAAAGGAATATATAACCTATAGGAAAGAACAAAAACAAAAAAGATATCTATTGGATACTATGAAATTATTACACACGAAATTTCTTGACTCGGTAGATTATCGTATAAGCTACCAATCTTTCTGTCGCTTGAAGCCATTCTGGGTTTTAAAACCTAAAGTAGAAGACAGGGAAACATGTAGATGCATTAAACATTTAAATTTTGAATACATGGTTTCTGCATTAAACAAGGCAAAAGTTATAGAAACTCGTTCTGCGAATGACATTATCAAGCTTTTATGTTGTGAACCTGTAAAACCTGACTGCCTATACAGAACATGCATGGAATGTCATACCAAAAATATAAAAGCTGGACAGTTCATGGATAAAATAACTACTTGTTATAAGTGGACAACTGAATCAACCAAATACACTAATAAAGGAAAAGAAAAATTAGTTCGCAAGACAATAAAATCAAACATTTCTATCAGGTTAGTTAATCTGTACAATGAATTTCAAGAAACATTAAGCTCCTTTTTAAACCATCCTTCATCAATACCAATCAATATCCTTATTAAAAGCCTCTCTTAAATCAGATGAAATATTGATTCACGTCGATTTTAGCGAAAATTTTTCATGCAAGTACGGTGAAGAAGTTCAATCATTCCATTTTGGTGGTTCAAGAGCACAGATAAGTTTACATACAGGTATTATATATATGAGAGATGGTCAAGGAAATGTAAAGCCGCGTCCCTTTTGCACCATATCAAGCTCTCTCCGTCATGATTACGTAGCCATATGGGCACATTTAAAAATTATATTTGATTGGCTTGACGAAGTAAAAACTGAGGATATTTCAAAGGTTCACTTCCTTAGTGATGGGCCAGCAACACAGTACAGAAATCGTTTTATGTTTCAAATAATATCAAAATATTCAAAACACTTTTTACCAAGTATTAAATACCTCACTTGGAACTATTCTGAAGCTGGCCACGGCAAAGGTGCTGCCGACGGTGTCGGGGGTACATTGAAAAGAACCGCAGACCAAGCAGTAGCTGAGGGAAAGGACATATCAAATATTTCAGAACTCTTAGCCATTTTAAAAGTAAGATGTCCAGGAATATACCTTCAAGAGCTGACGGATGAGGCTTTACAACAAATACAAATATTATTTTCTGATCTTTCAGCTCCTGCATTTTTGGGAACTACAAATGTCCATCAGATTATATTCCGAGAAGTAGATGATCGTATATTCCTTAATAGACTTAGCTGTTTCAGCTGCTATTTAGATAAAATGCCATGCGTTCATTTTCACTTAGGAAAGGGTTATCCAAAGAATAAAGCTTCAAAATTAAAAGAACAGTCTGAAACCAATGAAATAAACAATTCAGAACCTTCAACAATTGACAACAATCAGTTAGCTGAATTGACTATAAATAATATAGTACCTACAACAACCGACAATAATCAGTTAGTTGAGTTAGCTACAAATACAGAACCTTCAACAATTGACAGAAATCAGTTAGATGAATTAACTATAAATAATATAGTACCTTCAACAACTGACAATAATCAGTTAGTTGAGTTAGCTACAAATACAGAACCTTCAACAATTGACAGAAATCAGTTAGATGAATTAACTATAAATAATATAGTACCTTCAACAACCGACAATATTCAGTTAGTTGAGTTAGCTACAAATTATATAGTACCTCCAACAACCGGGAGCAATCCTGAGTTAGATATTAATCAGTGGGTTGCTGTAGTGTATGACGAACAATGGATACCGGGAATCGTCGAAAAAAAGGAACCGTTAGGAAAAATAAAAGTTAATTTTATGAATGTTGTGGGGCCTAACAGATTTACTTGGCCTAATAAAAAGGATACTGATGTCATCTGCACCGATAGTATTTTATGCGCAGTCAACAAGTTTCCAGAACTACTCTCATTCAACAGGAGATCAATTCATTCTTTACCCGCTGATGAGTTTGCTCGTATAACAGACCTGTTTTTAAAAATATTTTGATTTAAAAAAAATGATTTTTCGCTGTAATAACTATGTATCTTTAGTTTTAAGTTTAAGTTGTCATATTAAAAGCATACCTTAGTTCTTAAATAACTTACTATTATCAAACCGTTCATAATGTCACTCCCTCATATCTCATGTCACTCCCTTATTTTGAAATTTTGAGTTTTTTTTAAAAAACAACAAAAAAAAACAACAAATCATCACTTTTAATTTAACCTATTGAATTAATCTAGGAACAAAAATATTTGATCTGAAATGATTCAACGAACTGCCAAATTGAAAATAGAAATTGTTCAATTTACAGAGATATACCCATTTGCTGAAAACATTTTCAGAGGTATATTCAGTTTTTTAAACTCACTGTAAGACATTGTACTAAGGGTTGCTCCCGTATCTAATTCCATGGGTACAGGCTTTCCTTCTATGCTAATCTCAGCCATAAATTTGTCATTGTACTTGTCACTAAGAACGTTGATTTCATATTTGTTTTCACTATTTTCAGATCCATTTTCAGTTTGATGTTGTCTTACATTTTTGGGTACCAATAGTTGAGATTTTTTCTGTAAACATACACTTGCAATGTGTCCAGCTTCTCTACGCTTTCGAAATTCTGTATCTATAAATCAACATTGATTAGCCCTGTGTGAAGATGAACCACATCTATAACATTTGCCTCTAAGTTTGTCGATTCCTGACCATGAAGATTGTGGGCTAAGAGGCGTTTGTCTATTCGTGTCGTCCCTTGTTTTGTTATTCCTACTGTCACTGACATTTCTGGTGTTGATTTTATTTAAACCAACTGGTTCTGTACTTTTATTATGTATACTCAGACTTTCTGACTTGCCAACTCTATAGCCGAAGCTATGTTAACTATATCTTGGTATGTGCGTTTCTCTCGATCTTGAAGCAATCTCGTTCGAACGTTCATGTCATTAACCCCACGAATAAACTGTAATTTGAGACACATTTCTCCCACGGACTTCCCACATACACAATTAAAAGTCTCAGTTAATCGTCATTTTCGTGAGAGCTACTGAAAAATCGTTTACAGATTCATGTTCGTGTTGTGTTCTAGAAATAAATTTGTGTTGTAGAGCAAATTGGCTTGGCTGTGGATCAACAAAATCCTGTAGTAGATGTTCTAACTCATTGTAGTTTTTTGACAATGGATTTTCAGGAGCACAGATATAATAAACCTGCTGGTGCAACTGGGGAGTAAGGGCGTGCAGTAAAGTGTAAACCTTACTTTTATCATCAATGAGTTGACCTTTTAGATGTAGAAATACCTCTTGTCTTCTAATAAAATTTGTAATCGTTTCATCAGGTTTATAAGGAGTAAAATTGATGCTGCCTGGTGTAAAACCATGTGAGGTACAAACAGTTTGATCGTAAGATGAGTAAGGTATAGTAATTGAACTAGCAGGTTTTAGATTCTGTATTAAGTCCTGTTATTTAGCTGTAAGTTGTAAGTATTCATCTTAAACTTTGCATCTACATTCTATTTCGTTCTCTAACTCGTTTTCATCAGTTAGAGAACCGATACTATCCTGAATTCGTTTATAATGATCCCAGTATTCTGCAATAGCATTTATCTTGACACGAAGCTCATTCAATGTAGGGTTACCTTCTGCATGTCATTTGGTCTTTGTGAATTGGCCTTTAATTACAACCCGTGTCTTCTTAAGTTTCAGTAAATCTCCCTCTTCCGACATTTCTTTTCCTTGTTACCACTGTTGTGTTGTAAAATTACTATTCAATTCAAATAAGTAGGAGCAAATATAAGTGACACCATTTATTTATCTGTCAAAAATATGCCAATAAATCAGAAGCGCTGTCAGCTGACTTTTTGTCTTTCAATAAACACAATATCAGGACATACCTCGCAGTGGAATGTATTTGTCACACATACAAGAGATCTCGAGATCTAGCACATTTCAATGGCACTACGTTCGTTCTGAACTTAATGCTGCATATTCTCACAGGGAAAATTCGAAAATTTAGCTGTGTGGTTAAATATAGTAATAGTCCGAATTTGATTTTTATTTAACCACAAACACTACTCTAGCTAATCAGTTTACATGCACATACAATAGTGTATAGTAAAATAAAAATAATAAATGAGTGACATTTTTCATTCTTTCTACTCGCAGCTGTATTTTTTTGATATTACCTATTCTTATACATTTAAATGAAAATATATAACTAATTAATTACAAGCTTTCAAGCTTGAAGAGTCAGTACTAAAGTTTCATAGTAGATACTGTATTGTGTCTTTTTGGTTAATGATAATTCAAATGGTCAACATTTGTTCACTGAAACAAGTCGCTTATAAATAATAAGTGAAATCCATCTCAAAACACACGAGAAGTATAATATGTATAACAGGTATACGCATTCTTCTCGGTATCGACTCTTCTCCCCGGTGTCGTTTAATTTTGACCCAACTGGATCACCCCATACGAGCGGTTGTTTCTGGTCGGTCCATCTCTCTCTCCAGCGATACAGCCTCGGGGTATGATGGCGAGGACGTGAATTGAGGAGAGTTTTCGCCGTTTCAGTTCACGTTAACACAAAACACTGCGAGAAGACCAGTCGTCGTCGATTGGCGTTCGTTGGCCGATGTCTGTGCGTTTTTGATGTGGGAGCCGCGACATGTGAAGTGCAAGAGCAAGTGAGTGCATGTGTAAAAGGGACACGGTATTATTGTGAATGTGGATTTCGAGTGCATTCCCCTAATAACTTTCTGAATCAACTGCACAGGCGTTTGGGTCAATATGTTTTTGTTGGATATACGATATTTATAAGGAATAATGGATAATTAGCGGTAAGACGATTGTTTGTAAAATCTATATGTGCATCTTTAAATTTGAATTGGTCACTTACTATAAACTACATTTTATTCTTTAAAACGAATATCGAAACATTTTTATTTAATTTGGGAATACCATAAAATACCGTAGCAAATACCGAAATATGCTGATTTAAGAATAATTTACCAATTTGTTACTCAGAGAAAATATAAGATTTTCTTCTGACGTAAAAAAGTGTGCCTAAAGTAAAGTACAACCACCGGTCGAGTTCTGTATTCTTAGCGGGGGCGGACACAACCCCTAAGATCTTAAATGGAAATGGGGGCTTAGTGATATCTTATTTTAAAGGTCGTTTAACTACCTTCACAAATATAGCAAATACTTTTTAGTACTTTTGAATTTATGTATCAAAACAAAATTTATAAAAAGTAACTTATTTTATTAAATTTCCGAAATTTTCTCTTTTATTTTCTCGAGGCGCGATGTCGGGCGATCGTGGTGGCCATTCTATTGCTCTTTTAGACCAATCGATCTACCACGAAATCTATCATTTATCCACTATCTCATTGGAAGAAATTGATGTGGTAGAGCTCGATCTTGTTGGAAGTGAATAAGATCTTGCAGAATAATGTTACTAGCTGCATCAATTTGGTTTTATAAACTAATTGTTATTAAGGGTTGATTATTTCTTGAAGCAAAATTTAGTAGAGCTCATTCCTCAACGAATAAAGGTGCAATAATACTATTCCCAAGAATACCAGCCAGGGTGGGCTGATTAAAATCATGATTTAAATTGCTTGATTTTTAAAATTAAAATCAGGATTTAAAATCAATTTTTTTTATTCAGAACCAGATAACAGCATAATATAAAAATTTTCTCAAAAATCAAAAGAAGTATCTGCTTTTAGCAAAAACAACAAAGAAGAAATTCTTAAACTAAACGTAACACCTAAATTTTGTTACTATATATTTTCAGTCTATTCATTTTCGGTATACAATTTAAACAAAAACACGACTTTTCCTCCTTTTTCTATGCCTAATCTGTTTCTAATATCCGAGTGTACAAGACCAAAAGAGCTAAATACACCTTCTACTGAAGCTGAAGAAGCAGTCGCACACAGGAACTGTTTTATTATTGGCAACTGTTTCAAGATTTCCGGCTCATCATTTTGTGATAACCACCATTGTAATCAGCTTACATTTTTTATTACTTCGTCCGAAAACATAACTTGCTTAAATAGAGCACTGCGGGAATTTAACTTTATTACTAAGCAAACAGTCCAATGCTTTCATATAACTCGTTAATTGTTTCTAAAGCTATATTCTTTTCTTCTGGTGTTAACTGGTATTTTGTTTTTTGTGGATTCAACGCTATAAAATGATATGGCGTTAGTTCGTTTACTTCTTATTTAATTTGTTATTATTGGGCTATTAAATTTTTGATTAACTTCGTAGTTTCCTAATATTCTCCATACTCCATTTCCTTTAATTGGGCCGTATATTCTTCGTAGTATTTTCCTTTCCCAGATTTCTAATGCGTTTTCCCCTTTTTTTGTTAAATTCCAGGCTTCTGCGGCGTAAAGTACGACTGATCTAATTACTGTTGTATATTTTGATTTTTGTGTTTGTAGACAATATCTTTGATTTAAAAGTGTCTTTTAATGCATAGAAACATTTGTTGCTGTATTCTGTTATTTATCAAAAAAATTTATCTACTTATAATATTATACGTATATATTTAAAAAATATTTCAAAATATCTCAGAATATATAATTAAAAATTATACTATGTTACTTAACTCATAATTTATATTTATGTCTCAAAACTTCCACTAAATTATCTCAAAAATAAAATATCAAGTACTTGGAGAATCAACATAAAAAATAAAAATGTTAGACAAAATCTAACCACGCGACCATTCCCGGGTTAGTAATAAAATTCTTTATTAAACATAAATCAAATTAATTAATTATTTAATTACCTGTATTCCTCTCTTGATAATTACAAACATCGTGGTGTGCTTTGAGTCTTTGAACTAACCCTTGAATATCTTTCTTGCACTTTCTACAAATAGCCCTACACCTCAATTTATTTGGATTTGTTGTCTTAATATGAAACTGCCATATTGGGTCCTCTTTTCTTCCACTCATTTTACTTTATTTATATGTTTTCACTTCACTCAATTAACCTAACTAGCGAAATGCGTGAAATTGTTGGACAACGTCAATTTATATATTTATAGGTTGAAAAGGAAAAGAAGCCTAGACAGGAATATTCTTGCAAAAAGCACAACAAACGCGTTCGTGCCTCACTCGGCAGTACTTGGCACTGTAGAGTGGGTGTATAGGACAGAAGGAAAACAAATCGCGACAAGAATTTTCTTGCAAGAAGCGCGACAAATGCGTTGTCACAAGTTTCTGAGCCGCAAATTTTATTATAATTTGTAGACTTATGCATTAAAATAATTAGTGTTTTAAATGAAACTCACGGTTTCTAGTTAATACCACAATATAATAAAAATTGTTGAAAATTCTAAAAAATTGACAATTGTTTCGATAAATCAATATCATCGACAGAATGACAGAAGTTACATTTCATTTGATGCCTACCTGATGTTTAGTAGATATTTTTGGCTAGACCAAGAAGTGACCTAACTTGAGATTGACTTAATATATGTTAGTAGAAAAAAGAAGAAGATGTGATATTACAAATATTGAAGCTTAGATATTATTAGCCCTATGGTGATATTCTGGATATCGTTTTTCCAATAAGATCAGTATAACTGTGCAATGATATAGAAAACCAGGAAAACTATATCTGTTGATCTTTACAATTATCACTTAAGAAGACAGTTTATTAGTGGAGAACTCCCTAGATTTAACTGTTCATTGACAACTTCATATTGTGGGTTACTTAAATGTCTTCTAATTTCCAATTCTTCAAGGAAATCCAGTTCTTGTTCCTTCACAAATATGCAGCACTTCTAGTTTTGTAATAGGTGTCAATGAATGATTGGTGTCAAGTAGATGTTTTGCGTAGTGGGATTTATCCGGTTGTTTTAATATGTATGCTCGTAGGTGTTCACTGTATCGGATTTCAAAATTCCTAAGGGTCTGACCCAAATAGACAGCATTACATTCTGGACATTTGAGTTTATATATACCTGACTTCTTTAATGGTGGTATTTTTGTTTTTACATTTAACAATTTTGTACTAACGTTACTTTCTGTTTTAAAAGAAATTGTTGTATTCGTTGCTGAAGATATTATTTCCTTGAAGAATTGGAAAGTAGAAGACATTTAAGAAACCCACAATATGAAGTTGTCAATGAACAGTTAAATCTAGGGAGTTCTTCACTAATAAATAGTCTTCTTAAGTGATAATTGTAAAGATCCGCAGATATACTCGTAGTTTTCCTGGTTTTCTATATCATTGCACAGTTATACTGATCTTATTGGAAAAATTATATCCAGGATATCACCATAGGGCTAATAATATATAAGCTTCAATATTTGTAATATCACATCTTCTTCTTTTTGCTATTAACACATATTAAGTCCATCGCAAGTTAGGTCCCTTCTTGGTCTAGCCAAAAATAACTACTAAACATCAGGTATGCATCAAATGAATTGTAACTTCTGTCATTCTGACGATGATATTGATTTTTCGAAACAATTGTCAATTTTTTAGAATTTACAACAATTTTCATTATATTGTGGTATTAACTAGAAACCGTGAGTTTCATTTAAAACACTAATATGAGTAGATTCCACAAGTAAGGGTCGAGACAGTTAATTTCATTAAAATAATTAACAATAATTTCAAAGAATCAAAATGTTCAAATTTTATATTCAAATTTCAAAAATCAAAAAAATCAAATAAATCGTAATTTTTTTGAAAAAATCAACGGTTTCTGATTTTTTAAATAAAGATCAGATTTAGCCCAACCCTGATACCAGCCCAAACATTCACTTTCTTTGGATACTGTGTATAACATTCCGTAAAAAGTCGCGGATTTTCATTGCTTCAGTAGCGACAATTTTGCTTGTTAATATGTCTATTAATAAATAACGTACAGTCATCAGTAAATTCTGGTTTTAAATTACAAAAGCGGTCATTGCTTCACAAAATTCTATCCAGTCAAAAAGCTGTTGAGGAATTTACATTTTACACGGGTGAAATTTATTTAACTGTTGTTGGTGCTTTCCTTACTGTTTTGTGAGACCACCCTACTTGGCGTCCTACACTGCGAAGTGATGAAGAGGGATCTGCAGTATACATGCCTAAAACTTCCTTTTGTGCTGCTTGATTATTTCTTTTTTGTTAGCAATGGAACCAATTTCATTAAACTTAGCCAAAAACATTCAATATTCTTTAATTGAATATTTTTGAACTAATAAACGTACAACCTTTAATTCGTAAAACTAATTTTACAGTAAAGTAATTTTGGTGAAAGAAATGAATATTTTAACAAAAATCACAAGAATGCTATACCTGTGCTTTCTTTTCTTTTTTTCTAAGTTATAACCTGTACGACTGCCACAAGTATTGCTTAAGTAAATTACATTCTTACTAATAATAATTTTTAACTGAATAATATGCTTCTGTTGCATATTGCAAGTCAAAATACTCTAAAAATGTACTGTTATGTAGGTAATACATCACATACTTCCATTTTATTTCATTAAAATAGTATTAGACCAGGGTCGATAATTTTTGAAACCAAAAAAAATAATGGTAGGATGAAACCCATTGGAAAAGCAAGATAATATAAGAAAAACGAAAGAAAAACAATTTACGGGCGATCTGAGGTCGTTGGGGTGAGTTTTAAGGCTAAAAAACGGTTTATCTCGATTTCCGGCAAAACTACAAGTCCTATGAAAAAAATATAATGTGAAAAATTGAAATAACCTAGTTTTTGGCTTTTTATTTTTATCTTTTACAAAATAGTTATTTGTAAAACAAGTGTCACAATGACTCCTTTTGTAGTACGAGTGAAGTTTGCTCAACGAACCGCGAAGCGGTGAGTTGTGCAAATCACGAGTACTACAGAAAGTCATTGTGGCACAAGTTTTACACAATATTTCTATAATTCGCATTTATTTAAATAAAATATAATTTCATATAATCCGTTTTTAAACTAGGAGTGGTTTGAATTTAAGTTGGCAATTCTTTAGATTCCTAATTGGTCAGATCACAGATGGTTTTATTCAGCACTTCTGACATTTGACATATTATAACCGAATAATTATGTAAATTGTAAACAAACTTTCATTTAAGCAAAAAGAGGATGATTATGTTTAAAAAAAAGAGCTTCTTCTTATATGCTCTTGCGATCTATTTATATTATATCATGAACATAATTATTTCTGTAATACATCTTCACATAGATATCTGGTAATTTATCCCAAAAATCGAACGTTTTGTAAACCTATATATTGATCATATACAATATAAAAATAAACAATTGACAAATCATTGATAAATAAACGTTAGCGTACTTTATTCACGAATATTTTTAATATATAAATCATTCTTATTTACCTTTAATATATTAATTTGCTAGCTAGAACATCGCTAGACCATTTTTTTTATAATTTGTGTCAAGGTGAAAGTCAAATGTCAAATAAAAATATAACTGAATTCAATAACCAACTGTACACTAAAAATTACTATAACAGTGTTCAAAGAGCTTCATTGTGACACTGTAAACAATGTTATAATGAAGTCTCTTTTATGCGCGAATTATAAAAAAATATTTTCTCACCAAACTTACCTATTTATGTTCCAAACACACAATAATTTTTTTTATTTAAAATATTTATTTCTTCACCTTAGTTTGACTTAATATCAAAAATCACCTTAATTTTTAATCGAAAATTCTCACGTCAAAATATCTGGTTATTTAAAAATTTCAGTGGGCTTTTTATTCGTTGAAATCTCTATTTTCAGAAATACGCTGAGTGTACCAGAAAGAAATAATGATAGGAAAGAAACCAATTTTGTATTTTGGTAAAGGAGCTTAATGTGAGTACAACGCTTTCAGAGAATGTATTATTTAAAACAAAACAAATAAAAAATAAACCAAAAATAGGGGATAACCTCGAAATGAAATGTAAGGAGCTGAAAATTGGTAGAAGGTTATAAAATTCAGTTTTCTGCGAATATCTCCTTTCCTATAGGTCAAATGCTATTTGCATCTACATATTATGAAAGTATAAAATTGTGTATAATGCTGGTTGTAAACATTTTTTTGTACAATAACGCAAGGTCGGCCGATAATATGATAAAAATGTCAATACTCAAAAAACAAGTGATAAAATATTGAACCATATGGGAAATATAGAATATAAATTGAACCGAAAAATATATAGTGAAAGTAATACAGCAAGAAGAAGCGATTTGAATATACTCTGAAGATCATATATGTTACGAAAGGAAAAGTGTTATCAGTTTGAAAGTTTCATTGCTATAAATTAATGATAATATAGTATTATAATTACTGAAGATGAAATCTTCCCATTTAAATATTTATTGTTGCTTCCGTTGCCTAGCCCACGTAACGCCAGTAGAAATCGAACACGAAACTAAGATTTTGACTGCAATTATTTTCTTTAGATTTAACATTAAGTGATTAGTATTTAATTATCTTCGGACAGACATTTTCATTTCTGAATTGCACAGAATGAAGAAATTTTTATTTTTTGATTGCGTTTCTTAACATTTTAAACAGTATATAAACAAAGTTCATAATAGTCAAAACGGTTTAGATAACTAAAAAATTACAGCAGTGCAAAATGCAAGAAATTAGAAAAACTGTTAATGAGAACAATGAAATAATTATTGATGAGGAGGGTTATATTACCTGCGAAACCAAAAGTACCTGTCTAAAAAGTTTAATACGTGTATTATTTTGTGTATTATCATCAATAATATTAGGTGGGTTAATTTTTTAAATATCTGGTGAAAATGTGGATCTTAATGGTCCACCAATTCCAAGTACAATGAAGAAATTTTCTTACAATTGAAGTCGGGAAATACTGCAGTTCATATTTCAGGGAATATGTCACTCAACCGTCTGTGACTTTTTTGGAAACCTTATTTCCGGCAATCGCCAGTCTTTTCAAGGAATGCGATTTTCAATGAGAAAACGTTGCAGATTATGTGTAAATGTAAATGGACAAAATTAAGAACATCTTTTGTAATTTGTTGGCTGCTTAGTTAAAAATTATGTTTGAATGGTATATTATTTAACTTTGTAATTATCTTATTTTTTATTGTCATTATTTCTTTTGTTAATAAAATCACAAGTTTGGAAAAGTATTTTCAACAATCCTCTCTCAATGTTTGATATGCATTGCTGTTTCACAAATTAATTCCTGTTACATATTCTAACCATTAGTAGTTATTAAAAAACATTCAAGAAAAATATTTTTTCAATTTTTTTTTAAAAAGTGATCTTGCAGACTTCATAAAAACATTAAATACCATGAAAACTACAAATTTTTTGATATGTAAAGGTCATGAGTTTTTCACGTGAAAACTATTGAGGAATACAAAATCAAATAAAAACAGCTTCAAATGCCAGTGGCGTAAAAAATGGGCGGGGAAAGGTGACATACTCTTCCAAATGTACACCACTGGATCATGAATTGAAACATGTTTTTTCATCAAAACATGCCCTTTAACATTTAAAAACAACCTGCCAAATGTCAGATCAATATATTCATCCATTTTAAAGTTATCAAATTAGAACATTATATTTTTCATAACTTTAACACCCTGTATTTCGAAAAGTAAATGGGTTGGACCTCTCAATCCCTATATCATCTTGTCCAATTTTACGAGAGGTATCTACATGCAAACGTTGTAAGTGTTATTTGAAAACACTTTGTATAACTTCCAAAAGTGAATATTTTCATTAAACTAAGAGACCGTCAAATTTTATTTTTATCTTTAGGGTTCTAGAGACATATTTTTTTGTGATACAAGAATAGCCCGTAAACTGCATTTATACCAAATACTTATAACCAATATCCTATAAATGGTTAATGTTGATAGTGTAAAGTGGGTAACACCATTTTATAAAAAATCAAGCCATTCAAATTGCAATCAGCAGGTATTCAGCACTTAATTTTTTTGAAAAAAAAGTAGTAAACAAAATATTATACAAAACAACACTTGACAAAATAAAAATAAATGTAAAAATTAATAAGATTACTTGTTTTTATTTACTTGTTGAACGGTCCAACGAACAAACCGGTTTAAAAACGCCTTTTGCGATGCATCGCTTTTATAGCGCTCCAGGCATTATCCATGTCTGAATAGGAAAAATCAAGAAACTACCGCTTGACTTGTTCTCGTAACATAGAAATCGGCACTAACTATATGATATACTAATAAAATTTCGTGTGCATTTATACCTAATCCTATTTAATTTCTGAACTTTGATTTTAAAATAAATTTTTGTTTTTTTTGGAATTTTTTTTGCAATTTTTTGTTGGACCCTTTGTTTTGGCGCCCCTAAAGTATGGCACCTGTGTGCATTGCACACTTTGCGCATATGGTAGCGGGGCCCTCGCTATATTTGAAATTTGTCGGTAATCGACTTAACTCTTTTACGAGTGTAATAATTTATCCACCCATCTGATGGATTGTTAAGAGATCCACAATATGAAGTCGTCAATGAACAGATAAATCTAGAGAGTTCTCCACTTTTAAAGTAATAATTGTTAAGATCAGCTGATATAATTATCCTGGTTTTCTATATCATTACACTGTTATACTAATCTTAAATGAGAAAAAAGATATACAGGATATCCCCATAGGGCTAATAATATCTAAGCTTCAATATTTGTAATTTTCTTCTTTTTTCTATTCATGCATATGAAATCAATCACAAATTAGGTCACTTCTGGAACTAGACAAAACTAATTATTAAACATTTAATATCGAATCAATTGTTAATTTTTTAGAATTTTTAACATTTTTTCATTATGTAGTGGACCTATGCTGCGCTTGTATGGTGAAAGAAAACATTGCAACAAAGGGCTACAATAGAGTTGCAAAAATTGCAAAGACTCGCATGTTTAGGAATAACGGGTGTAATGAGATCATGCCCTGGCGCGGCCTTGGAGGTAATGCTAGATCTCCCTCCATTACATTTACATGTAAGGAGGATTGCTCTGCAAAATGCCTATAGGTTAACACAGGCTAAATCTCTAAAACCCGGCGATTTAACAGAACATCTCGAGATACTAAGGGTTGGATGTTGGATCAACCCAATCTATGATGATGCCTAGGGACATAATGCCTGCTAAACAAGATTTCGAAGTTACTCTAGATGTTATTATTCACGATCGTGAGTTAACACAGAACGAAATCTCAGAAATAACTAGGGGAGCCCTCACATTTTATACTGATGGGTCAAAAACAAACGAAGGAGTAGGAATAGAGGCTACAGGACCAAATCTAAGGTTATCAAAAGCTCTCGGTCACACTCCCACAATATTCCAAGCGGAAATACTAGCGATAGACTTCTGTGCTCAAGAGTGCCTCAAAAAGCGCCTCAACGCAGCCAAAATATTTATTGCCTCCGACAGCCAGGCTGCTTTGAAAGCTCTAAGGTCTATAACTTATGAGTCCAAAACAGTCTGGAGCTGCAAACAATCTCTTAAGCTAGTGGCTAGACATAACAAACTATCTTTGTTATGTGTGCCCGGGCACAAGGGAATTGCTGGGAATGAGACTGCCGATGGTCTTGCAAAGGAAGGAGCTAGCACTCCTTTCATCTAACCCGAACCGTTTTGTGGCATAACTAAAAGTCACATTGTGGAAGAAGTTCGGAAATGGTAAAAGGAACTTAGTGCAGCCTACTGGAAAAATGTTCCAGGCCAAAGACAATAAAAAAGGTTGCTACAACCTTCTGCTCGCTATGCTAAATCGCTCTTAGAGCTTCAGAAAGTCTGATCTCAGAGCAATCACAGGACTCCTTACGGGACACTGCCCACTCAGATATCACCTCTGCAAGATGGGAAAAGTGGACAGAGGAACATGTAGATTCTGCGACAGTGCAGATGAAACGGCTGAACATATATTATGCCATTGCGGTGAACTTGTTCGCCAACGCCATAGGTACCTGGAACGGTTGTTCTTGAGACCTGACCAGGTAACAAAAATAGCTCCCAATCGGATAATAGGCTTCCTTAGAAGCCTTGATCTCTGGGACAAAAAATAGATGGAGGGTATACACAAAAGATCTTTTCAGGTCGCAGTGTGGAAAGGCCAGCAGCTATTGGCCAATCGACCTCTTAGTAATCTACAATCTACAATTATGTAGTGGAATTATTTAGAACCAGTTAATTTCATTTTAAAAAATTCATTTTATTATCAATTAACTGTTTTGATTTTTTTATATTCTTCTAAAGTTTAATATATACTTGATTCGTTTCATTAGTTTTCATATCAAATTTAATGTACTAATTATCCCAATAATCATGTTTACAAAATTACTATTGAATAAGTTTACATATTCTTAATAAATACGTGTTGAGATCATTTCATGGAATTGGTGTCTCCAATAGGAGTATTTAGAAAATATACGTAGACGCTTTTTTGAATTATAAGCAAAATAAATGACAAGATGTAGAAATTTTAAAAACGTTACACTGTAAGATTCATACAAAATAACCAACAAAAATGTTGATTTGGGTTAATTGAAATACGATACAAAAAGAATCGGGGAAACTTTGAAATTAGATAGTGTTCTTGTAAAATACAGGAGTTGGCGACGCTAAATTACCGTAATAATTTAGTCATATTAGGAATATCACCTCGAAGTGAGGGATAATAAGCAACACACTTGTATAAACCTTTATTCTGACGTTCTAAAAGTTGCCTCAAAAGTCTCATAAAAGTAGGCGTCTTCAGATATTCAAAGTAAAATATGAAAAAATTCGGTTCCTTGGGAATATCTCGCTTCCTATGTTGTTAATGTCATTTGCATTCAATATAAAAATTTTAGAGAATTAAGTTATACACAACTTTTGTTTGAAAAAATGTTTTATACACTCAACCTTTTTTGAGATAGAGGGTGGAGAGCGAGAAATCATATGTTTCCATATATGTAGCCTATCTACAAAATCCTAATTATTCAGAAAACACAAAAAAATGAATGCACTCTATCAAATCAATTTATATGAAAAAATCAATTTAGCTTAAACACTTATTTCCACTGAAAGGTTCCTAATTAATGAAAAGAATTAACGTATTTTTAAGTTAATTCAGAACTTTGTAAAAAGTGATTGAAAAATAAACTAAACAATAAAATGTAAGTAGATAGCCATTTTTGGCACTAATATATTTTGTTAGAATGCTGGTGGTAAAAAAGAGCTAAAAACAACAGTGCAATTAAATAAAAGTTTGCGCGAAAAAAGGTTTTCTCCTTCAGGGTCATTAATATCTTCTAGCACAGTTTCATCCTCAATGTTTTCATCACTTAGTGAACTTGTAAATTTCCAGAATGGCAAATCTGTCATAAAAGTTTCAGCTTCAATGCAAAAATTTTCTTTTTTTCTTGATATAAAGGTTTGAGACATCCTTCCGTAAAAACAACTGTAACTCGACGGCCTCTACGTGGAAGAATCATAATACTGCGAATATCTTCATCAAAGTCAATTCTGATTTTCAATAAAAAGAGAGATTGCCTTCTTATATCTCATCCACTTAATGTGGTGCCACTTTACCATATTGCCGTTTCGATTCTTATTTAAGTTTACCAGAATTAGCTTTGCCAAGATGTTCCAATAAAAAAGCCAATGTCTTTTTCTTGAGAAGTTTGGTATCTAGGTTTACTTTGTTTTGCTTTTTTAGCAATAGTTATTCATTCATGGGGTAAATAAATTGGTACATTTTTGGCTGTTTTTTCGATTTCTGCGTGCAAAGAATCGCATTCCATTTGACTACGACCAGAAACTAAAAACTTTTGATTGATGACCTCCATTAGTAAAACTTGCACGGCATAAAGAAACATAGCAGCCACAAATTGTCTGTTGTTTTGGCCTCCACATGTGTCGCGCTAAACAGCCCCGTACATTTTGAATAGTTCTAGGAAAGGTTCTTAAGTGGTGAAATAAACGTGGGCGTGGGCTACGTGAACCTTCTACTTTAGACCACAAGTATTATTTGCCAGTATTATTTTCACAGTTAAAGATAGTAAAATTGTATGTGGATAATTTGGTCTTTTAAATAAAAAAGAATGGGATTTATGGCACATACAATACATGCTGTTAATCAAAATTAGTTAAATATATCTTTCCGGGATGTTCTTTGGCTGCATCCTTGTCCAACCTTTTTTCCTGTCTGGCCCGTTCCTTATTTTTTATGTGAAGATCATATTTTCCTAGCATATTAGTTTTAGTTTCCGCGTTAGCAACTTCATACGAAATGCATGTGGGACATTTACCCATTCTGGGCATATGAAATTAAAAGTCAAAATATGTCTTAAAAGTATAGCGATAGTACAATTCTTTCAAGGATTCCGTTTTTTTTCTGCACATTCCTTTTTGTACAACCTGTGCATCTGTTTATATTTAATTTCGGTTACGAGTACATTTTTTTGGTATCTTTCCTACAATATTCTAAAGTAACTGTAGGAAACTTTTTAATATATATTTTTTTAATAAATCTTCTGCTTTTTATGATATTTTTGTGAAGTTATTAACACTTCTCTTATCTGTATCTGCAGTGTTACTATTCAAATTCAAAACACGCTTTTTTATGGCAAAATTGAGAAAGAATTTTTAACACCAAGGGTGTTAAATAGCATTGTTTTACATACATTGATTCTAGAGTATTTGAATCTTCTTGAGTTATTTTGCTTTCCAGTAGTTTTTTTTACAATCGGTAAACTCTACGAAATTGTGAACGAAATCAAGTTGTCTGATGCCAGAATGATGTCAAAATATTAGTCCGTTCTTCCTGACTAATTCGAGGTTAACAGAAGCTCTAATCTTACCCTTACTTACAAAAATTATCACATTGTCACATAAGAACGTGATTTCCTTTTGTGTTGAAATAGGGATTTCCAGAATTTTTATCGTTTTTGCCTTTTTTCCAACAGGCTGGACACCTTTAACAGAGTCGTCCGAATCAAAAGGTTCCTAATTAAGTTTTTCTAGAAAATAGTTTATATGTAATCAATACATAAAATTATCTCGTACATTTTCATATATTATCGGATTGGGTTTGTTATAGGTTTGTTCATTTTGCCAGTAACTAGTCGGAAACACGCGCAGTGAACTTTTACCTCAGTATTTACATTTGATTTGACTATAAATAATCAAAATAACTTGTTGCTTGGTTTCAGATTTGTGTTAAACCATAATTATTTCCTAGTTTATTTAAATTGTAATAAAATAGCAAATAACTGATAATCAGTGTAGTGTAAAACTTAATAAAACATGGATGATTTTTTCTCGTTAGAATACTGAAATAAGTGAAATGTCTGCATTATCTGACTAGGACTCCGCTGACCTGAGGAATTGTATTAGAAGAGCGAGTTCCACTAAAAAACAAGACTTTTTTGACATTACTGCCAAACAATTCAACAGGGTGGAGCTTCTAGAACATTTAAGAGTTAGCAGAGAATTAGTTAATTCAATTTCTGAGGACTTCGCTGCTAGTGATTTATATAAAAATAAACAAGGCCCTTGCAACAATACTTTAAATAAAGTTTAATTCCTGGGCTACTATTTCCCAGAGCGATTTAATTGTTCTTATTTAATTTCATATGTTCACTAGAATCTCGCTCCAGCCTAAAGAAATTGTTTTCACATATCTATCTAATCGCATTTACCTATGTTATATTCTTACATGTTAAAGAACTGAATCCCGCACTTTCAAACCCCAATAAAAAACAATCGATTGATAAAATAAATAAATTTGAACATTCAACAAAGGTTATGTTTTCTATCTTCTGTGCAAAAGCCGGGAGTATGAAGTTAGATTTGTTAATGTGTCAGGCGTTCCAACAAGCAGTTCCGAATCGATCCAAGGTAACAAATATTTTGACATACGTGGTATAAATATACTGTTTGCTAACTTGTCGGATATTTCTTGTAGGAATAATCCTTATGTAAACACAATTTGGGGAGATTGTTGAGCTAGGTACCTACCATTAATCTGTTGTAAATTGTTATCGGCAGCAAGAAAATCTGTACTTTCTGTAGACATTCCATTGGAGCAGCCGGGCACCATAATTGATACTTTTTGCTTTCTCAGTTCATTTTGTAAGAAAATCGTTGTATTTTCACTTTTCAATAATATACCTGATACACACGCAACGCTAGTCAAACTACTACTGCTATTAAAAACAAACTAAACAAGTATCTTAATCAGCTGAATTTGTACGTACAAGTAGCTAACAGCAAAATTCGTGAAAATGATTTCACGTAAATTATTTAGTTCTAGAAAATGCTGTGATTTTGGACACATATGAAAGTATATTTTTACAGTTTAAGAACTAGTCATGTGATTTTGAACACATACGGAACTAATCAAAATATTGTAAATTTAGATAGACACTTTGTGATATACTGATTCTAGGGCCAAATTTGAATTTATCAGAAACCCTTATTATTAAGCGGACTGTATAGATAGTTCAAAAATCGGATATTTGTCGTTATCCACATTTCGAACCCAACCATCGTTATATTTTATGAAACTTTTCAGACAACTTTTAGAATGGTTTATAGTATTTTTAGGCTTAAATGATTGGGCTATAAGTATTATTAAAAACCTTCAAGCTGTGTACACGTCTCAATATAAGTTGAAAAAAACTTTTCTTATATTTCGTGTAAATTTTCATCATTCATCATCAGTGCTTACCTACAAGCAAGTAAACCAATGAATTTAATGAAAAAGAAAAATTGAAATAATGTGATGTTACTTACTCATCAAGTAATACTAGGATTAATCCACAAATTTGTCCATACAACGGAAACCAGTTGAACATATTAAAATACAATTAATTAATTAAAATTGTTTATCTAAAATCCATTCCTATAAGGGATTAATAAAGATTAAAAATTACAAATCCAACACGATGTGGTGAAATCGGCAGGCTGACAAATCAACTTGTGCGCACAGAATGCTAAGGAGCGAAGTCCTGTTGACATAGAACTATTAATTCTATGGAACATGAAAACAAGCAGAATTTCTGATAACCAAAACCACCGAAATAAGAAACATATTAAGAGGACAGTGTAATGAGAACCCACTCTTAACCTGAGTCAAGTAACCGTGATAAAGAGTAACAAAATTCCTTCTTTTTATCATGAGGCACATATAAGACAAAAAGAGAATCCCAACTCAATTCCATTATGAATAACGGTCTAATGAGAACCAATAACAGTAAAGAGGTGAGAGATTTATGGAATTAGTGAATTAAGCAGATTTTATTTATTTATTTATTTGTTTATTCCAAACAGGTTGTATAACCTAATTACATGGAATAAGTATTAACAATTCCATAATTCTATACCAACATTATATAGTATGACTATTGATACATGAAGCAGTGATATTGATTGATGCAGAGAATAAAGACAAAGACGACTAATTTCCAAAAGTGTCCCTTCATACACCGAACTTTTTAATATGTTCACAAATACTTTTCTTGAATTGTCTAATTGACATTGTCCAATCTATTTCAGTAACATTATTTATCCTATTGGCAAGTTTTAACATGGTCTCCAGAGAGGAACAAACTGACATTCTTAATCTCCCAAACAATAAGGAGGATCGAGTTAACCTTGACGGAACTTTGAAAGGAATTGAGTACAATAAATTACTTGATGTCGATATACAATTTATTATTTTATACAAGAAAATTATCATGTTTAATTTACGCCTACTAGTGATAGACATGACATCAAATTCTTCACGTAATCTAGTTGTTCTGATTGTTCTATAATCCGGCCAACGCTTATATTTTTTATAATACAAGAACCGTAAGTATTTGTTCTGCACTTTCTCAATATTTTCCAGGTACATTTGAGGTTGATCTCCCCAGATCATAGACACAAACTCAAGTTTAGGTCTTACTAAGGTATTGAACAACTTTTTTATAGTCTCCGTATTTGAGACAAGAATGCTTTGTCTGAAGACTAGACCCATTATACGATTGGCACTTCTGACTGATTTTTGTATATGTGCAAATAAAGACATTTGACTATTATAGATAATTCCAAGATCCTTAACTTCATCCTTCCTTTCTAATACTTCTTGGTCCATGAAATAATCAAAAATGATACACTCCTTTTTCTTAGATATAGACATAACACAACATTTTTCAACATTAAAACGTAATTTATTCTCCTCGCTCCATCTAATTATGCTGTTTATATCTTTTTGTAGTAGTATGCAATCCCGAACAGTCTGAATCTTCCTGAACATCTTGAAATCATCTGCAAATACTAAACTCTCAGAATTCGAAACATAACCTGGAAGATCATTGATAAATAAAACAAACAATAGCGGACCAAGGTTTGATCCTTGCGGAACTCCCGAGTTTGCATGGAATTTTCCAGATGTATTTCCGTTATATTTTACTACAGAATGCCTGTTACGTAGATAGTTTGATATAAGTTTCAATAAATTATTTGACATTCCATAGTTGTGTAATTTTTTAAGCAATATGTCGTGATTCATTTGATCGAAAGCTTTTTTAAAATCTGTATATATGACATCCAGTTGTAATCGATCCTGGAACGTATCGTTTACAACTTCCGTAAAATTGAATAAATTTGTGTTTATTGAGCGTCCCGACGTAAATCCATGCTGTTGATCAACAATTATATTATTTTTTACGTGATTATAAATTTTCAGATATATTATCTGTTCAAAAACCTTAGAAACAGCACACATAATCGAAACACCCCTGTAGTTCTCAACAATATTTCTATCTCCAGAATTGTGTATAGGAGAGTATAATGATAATTTCCATTTTTCCGGAAATTGTGCGTTTGTGAGTATATTATTATAGATATGCAATAAAGGTGTCCCTAGCCATTCATAGCATCCTTTTAGTATGTATGGAGGAATTCCGTCGGATCCAGCTGCTTTTTTGGGTTTTAATTTGTTTATTGCTATCACATAATCATTTATTGTAATCTCAGAAATATTTAAAATAGGATTATTACTGATAAAATCCTTGAAGTCGATATTATAATTAGACTGTTCGGGGCAATGCACCGATGCAAAATATTCAGCAAATTTTTCTGCTGCTTCCCCTTCGACAACTTTTCCATCCTTAAATCTAAATGTACCTACCTGCTTAGAAAAACTATTATTTTTATTTACGTATGTCCAAAATATATTCATATTATTACTTAAACTGTCTTCGACTTGATGCAAATACTTTTTATGCTCGGTGTTTATTAATGTCTTAAGTTTTCTTCTCGTTTCTATATACTTTTCGTTATAATAGTTCGAAATAAATTTTAATTTTCGGTGATTATTTTTTTCCTTTAATAACTTTTTAATATCCGATGTGTTTTTATAAACTCTATATTTGGGAACAGTTGTTTCAAATACACTATAAATTTTCTTATAAAAATTATCCAATGCAGTATTTACGCCTGTCTGATCAGTAACGTCGTCCCACGCTGTATCCCTTAGCATTTTGCTCATATTTTCAAAGTTAGCTTTTTTAAAATTGAAATTATTACTGTTGCCAAGCTTGGTGACCACATTATCGATTACTCTATTAAAAGTTACTTTGATGTCTAGAGATGGGTGGAAACAATCTTCCGTTACTAAAGGTAACAGTTCATGAGATACTGTGCAGTTATTTATCATGTCGGTGGAGGTAATTACCAAGTCTAGAGTTTTATTTTGATGATTTTTTATGTTATTACATAGCATTATTGAATTATAACTTAAAAAGTTAATAATCAGAACGTCTAATTTATCGCTAGTGTTTGTAAAGTTTAGAGTTTTACCTTGAATTTCCGGTAAGTTGAAATCACCCAGAATAAATGTATTGTTAATATTAGAGATATGTTGTTGCAGTAATTCCAAGCAATTCACATAATGGGTTAGATGAGCATCCGGTGGAATGTATATGCCGATAATTTGAGCTTTAAATTTATTATTTATCTTTATATCAACAATCACTATCTCAAAAAACGATTGATGTTGCACATAATTTAAAATTTTGTATTTTCGCTGTACTGCTATCATAACACCCCCGCCCCTGTATTTTCCGGTTATTTTCAAATTTCTATCTGATCTTATTACGTTATACACATTTAAATCAACAAGTTCCCCATCTGCTATCTCCTCATGAAGCCATGTTTCAACTGCCACAATTATATCATAATTATTTTGTAAGGAATTATTATAAAACTCAGCCGTCTTCGTCCTTAATCCTCTACAATTTTGGAAATTTATAAAAATATCATTTTGTGTATAGTCATTGAGACTCCTGAACTATTTAAATATATACAAAAAGGAACAATGCAATTACTTAGTTTATAATCCTAAAAAATCGCAATCAAGCAAACTTTCTTTCAAGGTGAGTAGAAATGTGCAATTGAAAATATACAAGTTCCCAACTTAAAGAATATTCCTCTTATCATTAATGACAGCATAAAAAAAATTGTAAATAATTACTATTAAAAATGTTTTTTTTGAATTATGTAGAATATAGCAAAGCTGTCCATAAACGTAAAATAAAATAAACAATGAAGTATACATAAAGAAAATAATTACAAACGATCTTCAATTGAGTCAATCTCCCTTATTTCATTCCCAACCTTTAGAAAAACTCTTCCTCCATTGCTCCATGCCTGTTTCTTTCCATATTTATTCTTAGCTTCGGACAGTAATAAATACTTGGTTTTTGCTAAATACTCGTTGACAAAAATGTTTGTTGATTTTAGTTCTCTTCTAGCCTTCAGAACAGCATTTTTTTTTAGTACCGATAGAAACTCAACTATCACTGTTCTATTTTTACGATTACCATCATTCCTTTTTCCTAGCCTGTATAAGTTAATAACATCTGATTCAGAGCATTTCACCTTCATTGTATTGTCTGTCAACAGAAGCGAAATGTAACAACACCACCGATTGCAAAATATACCTATTAATTTAATTTGTTGATGAAAATTGAAAGATCAAAATTGTTTGTCTTTGAATTCAAACAGGAAAGACTCACAAACCACGCAACAAGAATCAAGTCGAGGGGACAGTCTAATGAGAACAAACTCCCAACCCGAGTCAAGCAACCGTGATAAAGAATAACCACATCCCTCCTTCTCATTTATCATGCGACACATTAAGAAACAAAGAGAACCCCAACTCAATGTTATGATTATATGCGAACCAATAATAATAAAGAGCTAAGATATTTATTGAATTAGTGAATTATGCCAATAAACAGATAAACCTCAAAAGATCTGCCAACAAAAGCGGAACGCTTCGAAACCATCGATCGCAAAAGAAATCTATAAAATTCAATTTGTTGATGAAAATTGAACGATCAAAATCATTTGTCTATGAATTCAAACAAGAGAAAGTTATTCAATGAAGACAGGAATGACTTACCAACCACAAACCACGTAAGAAGAATCAAGTCGAGAGGACAGTCTAATGAGAACCAACTCTTAATAACCCTACTCAAACAAATGTGATAAAGAAGCCTAGCAAGACCCCTGAAGTGTTGACTGAAGAGGAAACCCCAACTCGTTAATTATCAAGACCGGTCTAATGAGAACCGAATTCAATAATAGAATGAGATAATCAACAAATTAGTAAGTTTAATCTTAACAGCTCAAACCCACAGAAATGGAGAGTAATTAACCAGAACAAACAATCGAATGGAAGTCCGTAAACTCAATTTGTCAATGAGACTCAAGGATTCAGTATTTTGTCTATGAAAAATAACGTCAAGAGGTTATTAAGTTGTGTGATGGAATACTAACATGACCGAATCCAGTAAAAGAAAAGAATGAGGGTGAAGTTATATCAATCTATAAGGGTCGATCAATATCAAAATCAAAGAACACAACATGAAGAAGTTATAGAACCTAACAACTTCTCAACCTTAATATAAGACCCAAATCAAGGTGATGGTCTAATGATAACCCACCCTTCTCCTTCAACCGCATTTAATTAATATGACCAAGGGGGGGGCAAAGGGGGGCGAATCAGTTTATATCAAATATAATGAAAGAAACCAACAAAAATCCCAACCAACAATTGTAATCAAAACAGTCTAATGGGAACCTTACTCAAAAGTTCAAGTTGAGATACTCGAAGAGGAATCTATTAAGAATGGGAGCAAGACTCAACCTCCGACAAAACCAGGGGAATGATAAAGTTGAACAGTGATCCTGAAATGAAAAACACATAGAGTTAAAAGGAAACAAAAATTAAATAAAACGAAGCCTCAAGAGCTTCACATGTCTAGAAAATGTATATCAATAAAGATGACTGAAAGTGTTAAAACAGTTAACAATTGTCAAGAAAATAAGAATAAGACAAAAAAGAAGAGAAGAGGAAAGAAATAAATTAAATGTTAAATAAAATAAAACAAGCAAAGAAGATTTAAGAAACGAAATTTTTCTTGTATTCAATAATAAATACTATCAACAACCTGATGGGCTGGCCATTGGAAGTTGTCTTTCACCTTTTTTAAAATAAATTTTCATGAAAAATTTGGAATAGCTATTTGTGTATTAAGAGCGGAAAGTGATACTTTGCCGTTTGAGGCAGATTGTTGCCCGCGCGACGCTACGCCAAAAGCGGAAACGCACTTTCTGCTCGAATCGCAGACAACATTTTTTCTACGATCTCCTTATTTTTAGACAAATCATTAAAAAAAACATGAATGAGCCTGTTACTGCGTCCCAAAGCTCTTCGTGTTCTAAATAAATCTGTACGGCGAATTTCCACGTACCATACTTCTCGTGACCTTTTAGACGCTCGATCAGCGGAAGCTGGCTCATGATATAACTTATTAACACAAAAATTCAACAAATTACAAATTCCAGATGCTTCAATGGTGTTTCACGTGTGTCCTGGGTCCATAACCTCTTGCAATTTGATGTTTTGAGTCAAGTTTCGAGAACAAAAAGCAACTAATGACAATTTAAAACTTACAAAAGCCGTAAACGACATTAAGATGACATTTACAAGGTTAAACAAATTGAGGTTCGAAAAATATTGGGAGTAATTAGTTATACACTTCAAATATTTTCAAATATTAACTACAACTATAACATAGGTGTTTTGGATGGGTTTATAAGATAGTAAATAATAATTAAAATGATGTCTGTATCGGTCTAATCTGTAAGGTCTTATAACACTGCGCCTTCGTGCTCGAAAAATCGAGCGTGTTTGAAAGACCAGTTATCCACGGATACTTTACTTTACTTACTTTACGCTATTTTTTTATTGGTGCACATTGACTTACTACAAAAAAATGGAAGTCCGTGCTCGATACCCAGCAAAGTTTTATTTCATAAAAGTCCGTCCTCGATGCCCAGCCAAGTTTTGTAAAAGTCCATCCTAAGTAGTATTTATTTTTATTAAAAATGTATATGGACTGATTCCCTCGGGCTCCGCTGCGCTCCCTACTCAGGAATCAAACACCATCCGCGGGATTAAATGGGTCACTTTAGTCGCTTGGTGTATAATGTACTATTAATATACCTATTATTTACTAACTTTCTTTAGTTTATTGTAAATGAAAACATGTGAGCGGAAAAGTACGCTCTAGAGCGGAAATAATGTCAAGGAAAACATCAACATTGCGGTTAGATTTGGGTGCGCGAAAGCCTACTTTGGGTAGTGATCGTAGGAAAAATAATTTTATTTTTTCAGACAGCAATAGTGAGATCCTGTATTGGTTTAGATATGTGGATGACTGTCTTGTTGTTTTGGATGGTAATGTAGAAACTGCCAATAATCTATTATCAAAAATAAATCAAGTACATTCTAGGATAAAGTTCACATTTGAGGTTGAGAGTGACAATAAATTGAAAGCGCTTTGCTACGATTTTAAAATTTACACGAAATACAAAAAATTTTGATTCAACTTATAAGTATTATGTCCCAGCAGCAAGTTTTTATGGAAAAATGGTCACCATGACTGAAAAAAAGCGCATTGAAGTGGTAATTTTATTTTTGGAAAAAAGTCTGTCCCTGTCATAATGGTCGTAAGGTTCGTACAGTTTTTGACTAGTAATTCGTTTAGAGCTATAGTAACGTCATTTATCATCTCACTAAGCTTTATAACAGTGATTCCGAACCTTTCATTGGCCAGAGACTACTTTAATTTCTTCTCTTGTCAGCAGGGACCACGATGTACAAGATAAAACTGAATCAATCCGAAAATAAACTATAATCAAAAACTCGATAGTATCATGCATTAACAATATTATTTTAATAAAAAATATAACATTTGTAGTAGAAAGACAAAAAGGCTAACAGGTAAATTTTGAATCAATATGATTTTGGAGCATGCATCCTCTGCGCAAGTACAACAATCGTGGAACTAATATTATTGCATTAAGCTACCCGGAAATCATCAGTTATTTTCAATCAATTTCTGGCCTTATTTTTAATTACCAACAAAGTAGAATTTTGACTCCAGCGGAGAACTGATCGGGAACCACTGCTTTAATACCTGAAAACCCAGTTTATATCTCACTCATTTAAAAAACGTTCAGCATTTTGACAATAATATTCATTTAAAAAAATAGTTAAACAATAATTATGGATGAAATTACTTCAAAAACATGTTTTCAACATCCCAAACAAGTGATTTCATAAAGAAGAAGTTGTAAGTCGCTGTAACATTGATACAATGATTGTTGACAATTAATGTCATAAAAAAACACATTTGTCATAACATCTTGTATTCTTTATTTTGAATAATAAATAACATAGTCGCATCATATTGAAAGAAGCTTCTTTCAATTAATTAATTCATTTGACATTAGAAGAAAATCGAAATAAATTAAATAAATCATTTTGGTCAGTACCGTTAACGGTAAAAGAAACTAGAATAAACAAGTACTTTTTAGCAAAAGCTACTCTACTTATTACTATATATAGCCGTTCACACACATTTTAATTTCATACCGCGTAAAAGATTAGTTTAATGAAAACTTGTATGAATAATTTTTTGTGAAATTGTGTCACTTGTGAAAATATATCCTACTTTGATAAAATTGCAGCAATGTATACAACTAGACCCTAGATATGCCAAATAAGAATTTTAAACAGTTTAAATTTATATTAAAGTAAGATTGATAGGAATAGTATGCACATTCGTTCTGAAATTTCTTCAGCAATGAGAGCAAATATGTTATTTGAGTAAATGAAAACAATACGTCTCTAAAGTTTGGCAAGACAAGAACATAAAAAGTTCTCGACAAGCATTTATTGAAGGTTGCTTTTTAGGATTAAAAGTTCCTTCTGGGGAAGATCACCGGTTAATTGTTTGGCATATTGGAAGCGCACGAGGATTTGTTGATGTTGACCTTCTGGTATTTGAATCAACGGGAGACTATCATGAAGAAATTAATTCAACAGTAAGGTCGAGGGTGTTCCAAAATTTCTACATACCCTTATTTCGAGGGAGGCGAGAGAAGGGTGTCAAAGTTATTATTAACTATTCACGTTAAAATTAATTAAGTTTAATTTTAATTAAGTGACATACCTTTTAAGATTTAATTGAAGCTCTTATTTTAAATAACTATTCACTAACTATTGTTTATATTCATTGTGGATGTAATAACATGTACTAACAGTTTACTTGTTTATTGAAGAATACAATATTACTGTAATTTAAAGTAGAAAAACGTACTAGCATAAATTTATTGACAGATGATCAACTTGAATGACGTAAGTCAACCATGGTCATATAATACATGGATAGAAACACAGATGTCAAAAATAATATTAAATCTCAACACCCCTCCTTGATTATTTTACTTTTCAAACGTTCAAAGGTTGTACGGTTTAAGGGCTTGGTCAAGATATCTCCCAACTGATCAGAACTTCTAACATTTGTCAACTCTATCTTACCTATGTGTTATTCCTGAATAAATTTTCTAGACATTTCTATATATTTCTTACCCTTAATATTCTCTCCTTCATGGACACTTTGCAATATATCAATGGCAGAACGATTGTCGACACATAATGGTGTAGTCTGATTTGTTTCAATAATTTATGGTTCATTTCCAATACGTCTAATCCAGGGGTTCTCAAACTTTTAGGCACTTCGACTCCCTTTTTAGGCTGAGTATATGAGGTTATTAAGTTTGCTATTTCCTTTGCTACGTTACTGCTTACATTTGAAACTATTAACACGTTTTAGTATCAAGATCTTGTTTAACTGAATGATTTGTATCTGGACCATGAGGTCTTAATTAAACTCCAGTTGCAACCAAAAACAGAGTTTTATGTTTCAATGTGAGATTTAATTTGAATCTCCATGACACATATTAATATTTCCTTCAAAATCTTCAGACAAAGTTTCCACTTGAGATTTAACCTGACCCATAATATATATGATAAATTTGTCCAATTATTTGTTATCTGACGTACATTACTGACTTGGACTTCTGACACTTTTTAAGATATATTTTGCTGACTTTAAACTTGATTGGCTTTTTTCATCAGCTGGCAATATTTCTTTTTTATGTATTCTTTTCACTGCTTTTTCTTCACTGACTGACTCCATAACTTATTGTTTATATTTATTGTGGATATAATAATATATACTAATAGTTCAATTGTTTATTGAAGATTTCGAAAAATACAATATTCTTGTAATTTACAGTAGAAAAACGTGATTAGATACGCAACACGGGTTCTGGGGCGGAAATGACCAAACGGCATTATAGGGTTAACCTACCCTCATAAACGACGCGACGTGCGGATCTGCACAACGTAGTCACCCGAAAAATGGCGCAATCAACCCCTGGAAGTAAAGCTATAAGAACGTTAGCATCTAACTTTGGCAATACACTCTTTCCTTCATAATTCCCTTTTTTTCAATTCAATATGATCAGTAATAACAAAGCTACATGCTAATACTCTTATGGCTTTACTTCGTCTAGACAGGATTTCAACTCATTGTTTAGGGACAAAACACACAGCTGTGTATTGCTCTAGTAAAGGCGCTTGTTGTTTTTGTTCATCAGCTTCTCATCACTCTTCCTTGCATATTGAAAATAACCGAACTTACTCAGCCTCCGGGAATAAAGCCACCCTTGTGGAACAAGTAGAACCTGAATAGTCATATACTCAGAATCTCTCTGAATATGTTGACACTCGCAAAATTCCCTAGCAGAAATTAAAATTGTGGATAACACTGGAGATTTTCAATGAGCTAGAATTGTTCTAGATACTAGTAGCCAAGCAAACTGATATCTCATTGTGCACGAAAGCTAGGACTTTCCTGGAACAAGTGCTCAGTGTTTCAGAGATTTTTTGTGATTAACAAATATAATGATTAGTCTTTATTCTAAAATTAGGCATAAAAAAACGTCCAGTAAGTATTATTTTATTAGTTCAAGCTTGTTGAATTAGTCAAGTTATGAACGAAACATTTTTAAATGTAATAATAAGTTATTAAACTAATAATAATCAGGAAATAGGGGTACCCACCGACTACATTTAATCTTTACAATGGTAATTCTTGTTGCATTGGTCAATAGAGAAATCTAACGAACGTTATTCTTTTTTTTTTGTTAATGACTTTTTCATGTATTTTATTCCATATATAAGTAATTGCAATTAGCTAAAACAAATTGAATGGAAAACAAATTAAATACGACACATCCTCTGTATTAGTAAAACGTCGTATCGTATTAGAAGTTGAAAGTAGTGAGAGTAAAACTTAATTTTTATTCGTGTTTGAAGCAAAACCAACAATTCTCTTCGATTTAGAAGTGAAATTTAACAAGGAATAGTTCAAAGAGTCGAATTTTTAACATTATTTCCTTATTATTGTAATGAAAATAGTGGGAAAATTATTTTTGATTCTACGAATCTAATGGTTTTTTGCATCATAAATATTCAAACGCTGTTAGCTCAAACTTGGTGTAAACATAGTTTGCAAGGTTTTATAGGTTGTGTTATTTTTTTCTGTTCAATGATACTGAATTAATAATAATAATAACAATAGTAATAATAATATGACACTGATAGATAACATAACAACAATCGCATCCCTAGGCCCAGAGAACAGATAGAAATATTTAGGCTTTTAGCAAGGATTAAGCCTCGACAAGAAAGTTAATTAAGAAAGAAAAACAGCAGATTTTTTCCGTCCAAATAATACAGTTTTTAAAACACAACTGAACTGAAACAAAATACAGGCAATCAATGGATGGGCAGTACCCTGGTAGGCGTACTCATTTGGCATAATAGATTGTACACATACAGAAATACAACAAATAGACAGACAAGTGCGTACAACGTTCACTAAATTTCGCCTACAACATCCAAAATCTGCGAAGGAACGATTGTATATATCTAGGAAAGGTGGCAGCGGACTGTCTAACCTCGAGAGCATGCTAGCTGACGAATCCCAAAAACGAAGACGTTATTTTAAAAATAAGAACTTACTTCTATTCAGATGCCTAGTCACAGTTGATGATGGGTCACTAAACCTCGCCGGCGGGGAAGCTGAAAGGGAAAATGACTATATTAAAAAAATTAAAGAAACTTGGCATGTAAAAGTTATTATTATTATTGAAATTAACTGTCCCAACTCTTACTTCGTGGAATCTACTCATATTAGTGTTTTAAATGAAACTCACTGTTTCTAGCTAATTCCACAATATAATAAAAATTGTTGAAAATTCTAAAAAATTGACAATTGTTTCGATAAATCAATATCATCGTCAGAATTATATTGTGGAATTAGCTAGAAACAGTGAGTTTCATTAAAAACACTATTATTATTATTACATAGTGATTACGAGCCAAAGCATTTCCTATTACATATACAGATCTACAGTCCTATCGGCCCATATCTCTAACATTTACCATGTGTAAACTTTTAAAAAAAATACTGAATGCCAGGTTACAGTATTACCTGGAACAGAATAACCTGATTATTCCCCAACAAAGTGGTTTCCGTAAGAATCGTTCGGCCACAGACAATCTAGTGAATCTCCAGTCAGATATACACGAAGCCTTCGCAAATCAAGAAAAGCTGATCGCAATATTCTTTGATACACACCGAGCTTTCGATACTGTTTGGAGACGCAAAGTTCTTAATCAGTTGAATCAATGTCAAATTCAAGGAAATATGCTAGCTTTCAGTACCAATTTCTTGAAAAATAGATCTTTCTCGGTGAGAGTCAATGGTACATTTTCGGAAACTAAGTCTCAAGAAAATGGTACTCCTCACGGATCCGCTCTTAGTGTGACGCTATTTCTCGTAGCTATTAACGACATTCTGGACTACATTAGAAGGCCTGTCAGGGGTACACTATATGCGGACGATTTAGTTCTACACGAAAAAACATACTCTCAATTCGTACCTATCTTCAGAATGCATTTAACAACCTTCAGTTATGGTCAGAACGCACAGGACTCAAGTTCTCGACTACAAAAACAAAATGTGTTTTTTTCTCGAAGAAAACGGAAGATGCTACACCTCCTCTCGAATTGAATAACAACCAACTGGAATTTGGGGATGAAGTTAAATTTCTTGGGGTTACTTTCGATGAAAAACTGCAATGGGACTGATGGGGAGCTGCTAGCATTACCTTGCTACGGATTTATCGCGCATTAATAAGATACAAGCTGGATTATGGTGCCATAGTTTACTCTACAGCGAGGGCATCCCTATTGAAAACCCTAGACGTCATCCAGAATACGGATATAAGAATTGCTATGGGAGCATTCTGTACCAGCCCTGTGAAAGGTTTACTGGTCGAAGCGGGTGAACCACCACTTGAATTGCGTAGACACAACCTAATTTTAACAAATGCAGCAAGAATATCAGCCAATATAAATAATCCCTGTCATCATAATACATTTTCCAATCGTTTTCCCGAAATATTTGAACATCACCATAATTCACAACTTCCACTTTATGTCAGAATTTCCAAAATATCAAATAATCCAATTCATTCTCCCTCTGAATATAAAGATACCTCCTCTATGGACAATAGCCCTTCCTAAATGCAACACCTATCTCACTCAATATTCCAAGAATGATACCCCAGCAGTATTCATAAGAAGAGCTTTTACTGAAGTAACCTCCAAATACGAGAACTATTGCCAGTTATACACAGATGCATCTAAAACCAGTGAAAGCGTTGCGGTTGCTGTAATCTCAGACAGGGCAAACTATAGTTTCCGACTTCCATTAGAAGCAAGTATTTACACCGGAGAACTGTATGCCATAGCCAAAGCTCTTGCGCACTGCATTGAATACGAAGATACTGTCATCTTTACTGGCTCCTTGAGTGCTGTGCAATGCATTTAACAGCTTTATCCGAGAATTGCCCTACTCCTCATCATTAAATTAGAACTGGCAAAATTATCTGAAGCGGGAAAAAGCATTGAAATTGTGTGGGTTCCATCATATGTAGGAATAGTTGGTAACGAAACTGCTGATACAATGGCCAGAGAAACATGTTCCCATACCATCACAATGAATATATGGAGGAGAATAATAAGCTCAAAACAATCAATCCCAGCTTGAGCCTCCAGAATTATGGATCGTTCTCCCGTAGACACCAAACAATTCTAACCCGCCTTAGGATTGGCCACACTAGATACACGCACCAATTTCTAATGAAAAAAGTAAACCCCAAAAGATGTGCCTCCTGTTACGATGAACTGAACGTTAAACACATAATCATGGAGTGCCCCTACTATAGTGAGGAGAGGCTAATTTAAGGACTGTCCGAAAAACTTACTGATGCTTTGAAACCGGATAACATAGAGTTGCCACTAAAGTTTTTGGAATTAATTAATATTATAAACCTAATATAAGTCATTCTGTACCACCACCGCTAATAACCTTCGTGGTTGATGCGGTTTTTTCTTTGAATAAAAAAAAAAGAAACGAGTTTTTCCCACCCTTCAATATCTGCCATCATTTAGCTTTAAACAAAATGGAAGTATATAACGTTCTGATGAAAATCATATATGAATCAAATGTATGCTTGTGAATATGTGAACTAGATTTGTTTACCTCTGTTTATCCCAATTGTAGTTATTCCTACCTTTCCGTGGCCTAGTTATATGTTGTATTTTTCGGTAGGTGGTTCTGTATTCTCTTAGAATTGGATTGGTGTGAGTAAGGTGAATATTTGTTTATATATTAATGATTTGTTCCTGTTGTGACAGGCCGAATGACGAATGTCAAAGACAATTAAAAAAAAAGTTAAAAGTGATTAAAGACAATTTTGTAGGAAATTTGAATCTCGACATGTTTTTTAATACTTTTTTCATACAGTGTGGAACAGCCAATTGGAATAAATTCGATAACGAATAAATGAGAGCGTGTTGGGAAAAAAGCTTAGGCACGTGGATTTGTATTTTTAGATGCGCATTTTTTTCAAAAAAAATAATTATATAGGGTGTGTCATGTGACAGTGGCCGATACCAACTTTCTTTTTTTAAATACAACCCCCTGTATATTATTAGTTTTTTGGATTCTTCAGAAAATTCTAGACATAATTCATGTACAATGTCCCATACCTATCTTCAATTGTTTCGGAAATATTAAGTGCTTTCAGATGTATTACAAAAATTAACATTAAAAAAAGAAAATTATTTTATTTCACAAATTCGCTACATTACACTCAATACTTATTTCCCATTTAGCTCTTAATATTGAGAAAATAAGCAAAAACCATTAATGCGTTCGTTTTTACTGATATGAAATAAAAAAAATACAAAAACAGTTTTGTTTATTTTCGTATAAAACTCATAGCCTTAGCAACTTGTCGTCTGTCTGCATGACAGTGGTGATCAGTGTCAGTGCTATTGTCGTTTGAATTTCGTTAACTGTACGTAATAATATCAGAAAAATGGTTCATTTAACAGAAATGCACAAAGTAACCATTCTACAAATGATTGGTTATGGAGATAACACACGGACACAAATGGAAGTTTCTCACTTATTTCACGAAAAATTTCCAAATTTGCCGCCTATATCCCAAGGAACAATTAGCAAAATAAAAAAACAGTTTCGCGATCTTGGTCATGTAAGACAGACAAAAAAATTAGTTGCCAATGAACTAAGCGATGATACGAAATTGGATGTTATGCTTGAGTTTCAAGAAAACCCACATAATTCTGGTCGAAAAGCAGCCTCACTGTTCAACATTAGCCACACATCAATTTTTCGAATATTAAAGGAAAGTAAAATGCATCCCTATAAAATGATGCCAAACTCAGGAGCTAATGGAAGACGATTTCGACAGGGGAACGTATTTTTGTGAACAAATGATGGAAATGTTAGATAACAATATGATCCAATTAGAAGATGTTTTGTTTTCTGATGAGAGCACATTTACACTTCACGGTCATGTTAATCGTCAAAATTGCCGGTATTGGTCTAATGAGAATCCTCACTGGATGAGAGAGGAACATACGCAATATCCTGAAAAAGTTAATGTTTGGGCAGGAATTGTTGGAAATCATATCGTAGGTCCCTTTTTCATTGATGGCAACTTGAATGGAGATAAATATTTAGAACTGCTCCAAAATAATGTCGTGCCAACTTTGACAAACTTATATCCTTATCCAGCAAACCCAGAAGTTCCTGCCAATATATTATGGTTTCAGCAAGATGGAGCACTGTCCCATTACCAAATCAATGCCCGGCGGTACCTGAACCAAAATTTTCCAAATCGGTGGATAGGGAGGCGCGGGTCGATAGAATGGCCAGCACGATCTCCTGATATGACGCCATTAGACTTCTTTTTGTGGGGATATGTCAAAAGTATAGTATACCAAACTAAACCACTCAACTTAGTTGACTTAAAAAGACGAATCACGCTTCCCTAGAAAAGTTGTTAGTTGTCATTACATGCTGGTATATTCTGTTGAACGTATTTTTGCAAGGCGCATGCTGATTTGGATATAATTCCATAAATTCTCTCCTTGTATCTAATTTGTTATTATCATTTTTTACAAATAGAGAAAGTATCTTTTCATCATCTGTATACCGCATTTCCCAAACTATCAAATACAATGTTTTATAATGGTGTAAATAACTACTTGTCAAATATGACAATGCTTTCATTGCCCGTTGTTTATAGTTGGTTTTCATCCCACAGAAAACGATTTTTAAATGAATATATTATCTGAACTGTTAAGGTTAGACTATAACAATTATATATTGAAGTGAACAGTTTAAAAATATAAAAATATATAGGGTGTCCCATTTGAGAAAGAACACTTTGGCTCTGACCCTCTTTTCTGGGACATCCTGTATAAGATTTTTGTTGAATTTTAAAAACTACATTAATAACCCTTTAACTCTTATTTGAAACATTGTTATCTGCATCAAATAATAAGTGCGATATAGAAGGGTCTATATATAATGAAAAACCTTGTACATGAATTATGTCTAGAATTTTCTGAAGAATCCAAAAAACTAATAATATACAGGGGGTTGTATTTAAAATAAGAAAGCTGGTATCGGCCACTGTCACATGACACACTCTACATAACTATCTTTTTTTGAAAAAAATGCGCATCTAAAAATACAAATCGACGTGTCAAATCGTTTTTCCCAACACGCTCTCATTTATTCGTTATCGAATTTATTCCATTTGGCTGTATAAGAGAGTGGAAAAAACGTAACAACGCGGCATCCTCATCCTAAGTCCCATGTTAATATTTCGACTCGTAAATAACTTCTTCATCTTTGTAAATGTTGACTTGAAATCTCTCCAAAATAATCATTTTTGGGGCAATTTTTTATTATTTTCGGCCTCCGAAATGATACAGAACATTTTATAAATCCTTTAAATATATCCTAAAATGAACATATATTCATTTATTAGATTAGTATTGCGGGCTACTGTTTTGACCCAACATAAGAAAACCAAAAAGAGAGATTTCCTTTTTCGGCTGTGAACACGAAACAAAGAAATTGTATGAAATTACCTTCTAATGAAGAATAATCTAGGATCTATTTAGTTAATTCGTGAATAAAAATTGATTCATTGGTGAAAATATAAAAAAAAATATTAGAATCACGAGATGATAAATAATTTAAACTGTACATACCGCGATTTATTTAATAGTTACAGTTACATGAAATTATTCTGCTAGAAACTATGTAATTTGAATCGTGATTTGTTTCATCCATGGCAAAAGGTGTATCTAAATGGATATTGATGTTTATAGGTTTGTAATATCAGTAAACCACAGTTATTTTTTACAAATTCGATTACTTACCTTTTCATAAGAATATCCACTCGATGTTTTATGACCCGTAATACTTTTTTGTGTGTATAATTTCACAGAAAAACTAGTTTATTGTGATAAAGTAGATCAATTTTTGTCAAGAAGTTGATAAAATTGAATTATTGTAGTATAAAAAATAATTAAAAAACTATTTTTTAATTAAATATTAATATAAGGATATTATACACTACTCCAAGAATTTAACGCACCACCAAAAAATAACCAAAAGTTTAAAGTAAACTTTTGTCTAAACTGCTTGTCGGATTTGAATGAATTTTTTTTTGAATGACAGGTTGACACTTCCAGAGAGTTAGTGTACTACTGTATTTGCATACAAACTTATTTTTGTAAAAATACGGGGTGTTGCAATGACAACCTGATTTTTTCATATTTGTAACACCTTGTGGAGTTCAACAGTAACAATATCAACATAAAATTAAAATCAAACTGTAGCTTTATCTTTTTGTAACATTTTGTTTTTTGATTTACTCTATTATCTTGGCCACAACAAGAGAAAATCAATTTTATAGCATAACATGTTTTTTATTAAAATTTATTATTCAACTTTAACAACGAAAAACAAAGAAACAAAACGTAAACAAAAGTCAGTAGCGAGTATTTCCGCCTCTGGCAGAAATAACTGCTTGGCACCGACGGCCCATACTTAAAATAAGCGACCGTATATCATTTTGGTCAATTTCTTCCCATATTTCAATCAGTCGCCTCCCCACGTCTTCCAAGGTGTTCAAGTTCCGTTCCTCTCGTAACCTCCTCCCAAGAGTTTCCCAAAGATTCTCTATGGGATTTAAATCAGGGCTTCTAGCTGGCCATGCCATGATATCGATGCCAACTTCCTCTAGATAATTCCTCACAACTCCAGCAACATGAGGCCTGGCATTATCGTGCATCAACATAAATCCTTGCCCTATATATGGCGCATATGGCATTACATGTTGGTCTAAAACCTCCAATATGTACCTTTCAGCTGTAAGGCTTCCATTATTTATGACCACAAGTTCTGTGCGACCAGTCAAAGAAATACCTCCCCAGACCATCACAGATCCTCCTCCAAATAATGTGTTATTTGAGAAATTACACTGAGCATATCGTTCGTTAGGGCGTCGATATACACGTATGTGCCTGTCATTATTGTACAAACAAAATCTTGACTCATCCGTAAATAATACCTGTTGCCATTCCGCTTCTAATCAGTTACGATGTTCCATGGCAAAATTCAGCCTCGCTCTTCGATGTTCTCTAGTTAGAGCTGGCCCCCGAGCAGCAATTCTAGGTCTCAAATTGTGTTCTCGTAGTCGCTGACGAGCTGTTTCACCACAAATTTGTACACCAGTAGCATCTCGAAGCCGGGTTTGAAGGGTCCGGGCTGTTACAAAACGTTGTCTTAATGCCGATAATCTTAAAAAACGGTCCTGATTAGGGGTTGTTATTCGATTCCTTTCTTGTCCCGGTCTGCGACCATGACTTCCAGTGTCTCTATATCTTTGTATAACTCGTGAAACGGTTGTATGGTATACATTAAATCGTCTACCAATTCTTCGGTAATTCCAGCCTTCCTCGAACGATATTAATGCTTGAGCACATTCTTCGCCAGTAAGATTTCGTGTTTCACGTTGCATATTAATTAAAATAAAGGTTTTTATAAAAAAACGTAAGAGCTAACACTAAAAATACACTTCTATGAAATACTTTTTGACACCTGTATTTAGCTAATGACAATTTACTGTAACTTATTGTTTTTCATAGCCTGCTACTCACTTTTATTATTATAAATTTTAATAAAAAACATGTTATGCTATAAAATTGATTTTCTCTTGTCGTGGCCAAGATAATAGAGTAAATCAAAAAACAAAATATTACAAAAAGATAAAGCTACAGTTTGATTTTAATTTTAAGTTGATATTGTTACTGTTGAACTCCACAGGGTGTTACAAATTTTATGAAAAAATCAGGTTATCATTGCAACACCCCGTATTTATGCAAAAATAAGTTTGTATGCAAATACAGTAGTACACTAACTCTCTGGAAGTGTCAACCTGTCATTCAAAAAAAAATTCATTCAAATCGGACAAGCAGTTTAGACAAAAATTTACTTTAAATTTTTGGTTATTTTTTGGTGGTGCGTTAAATTCTTGGAGTAGTGTAGTAAGATACGATATAAAAAATTGATTAACATTTATCTTAGATAATATATTTTGTAGTAAATAATTTTTAACATTCACAAGTGGCAATTTTAAATAGGATATATATAGAGTGAATCATAAAGGGTGATAAAAAGTATGTCAGTTATGTCTACAGCGTTATCAAGTGGGCACCTGTGAAACTGCATAATAGACACTTTTATACGATATTATATATTCTGTCTGAACACCATTTTAATTCATTCTTTGTATAACTCTCAGTACAGTCTGTATAGATTTTTTGTATTATTCCTGCTCTTTGTTAAAATATATTTTTGTTATAGTTAATTTTAGTTCTTTTTAAAAAGACATTTTTCGTAAACAAAAACAAAAATTGTCTCATAACTTTGGCAAATTTTTTTTATAACAGACTAGGCACAAAGAAAGAGTTTTAAAATATTTGTAAGTTAGTAGTTTTTTGCTAGACGGCGCCTCTTATCACTAACAATACAAATACACACATTTTAAGTTTTAGCCGTTAAATATACATAGCACCACCTGTAACCTTTTCACACCCTGACTTCCTGAATAATCGCTATGATAACTCACATATCACATATTCATTACACAAGACAGCCAGGGCTGTTTCAAATACAAACTCAGTGAGTCAGAAAGATTCGTGGCAAAAATATGTAGAATTAATTAATAGCTCTACCCCTATTTAAACAGTATGGAAAAAAGTCAAAAATATCTGTGGATGTTCTACTAACTACGAAATAAAAGCATTACAAAAAGACAATGACATCACCACAAATAATGCAGAAATTTCTGAATAAATTGCAAAACTCTATAGTCGAAATTCTAGCAACGAAATATATTATGCAGATGTTCTAAATCGTAAATTAAATAATGAGAAACTAGACATACATATTGATGACTACTTACATCCAATAAACGCCCTGAGAGCAAAGGAAGAATTTGAAGTCGCTTTATCTTCCCTGAATATTACACAATCTGGCCTAGATGATATACTAGTTAACTTTCTTCAAGATTTACCCATCAGCGCTAAGAATCTTCTTTTACGAATTTTTAACTCAATATGGACCAATCAGACATTACAAGAGGTTTGAAGGAAGGCAATTACCAGAATCATATTGGCCGATAGCACTCACATGAAACGCATGCAAGCTGTTTGAAAAAATAATCAATCGACGACTATTTTGATGCCTTGAAGCAAACAATTAACTTATACCCGAACAATCTGGTTTCAGAACTAATAGATCAACTCTGGGTAATATTATTGACTTAGAAAGTGAAATAGACGAAATCTTCAACAAAAAACAAAAATGTCTAGCAATTTACTTCGGCCTTAATCATGGTTTTGACAGAGCTTGGCATCAACAATCAAAACTTGGGATACTAGCTTTTGTTAAAAACTTTCAAATAGGAACTTTCAAGTTAAGGTGAATGGAATAATTTCCACTTCTAGAACACAAGAAAATGGAACTCCCCAAGGCTAGTTATTGATCCTCACATTTTTTCTTATTGAAATTAATGACATTGCACAAAATATTGATACACCCATACAAGTTCCACGATATGAAGATGGTTTGATTCTATTTATGAAAGAAAGTACTTGAACAGTTCAGCGAATTTGCTACAAACAGAACTCCTTAAACTAATAAAAACCACCAGAAAAATTTGATGTACGCTGAAAAAATGAAATGTCTTGGTATGTTATACGATCAACATCTAAACTGGATAAATCATAATAAAAAACTGATTATTTCTTGTCAACCTGCACTAAATATACTGAAGTACCCATCAAATAAACGCTGGGGAGCCGAAGGAAAAGTATTGCTACTGATTATGGAACACTTATCAGATCCAAAATAGATTATGGATGTGTAGCTTACGCTTCAGCTCCATCAAATGTTTTAAGACCGATACTTTTTATTATAATATTAGCGACATACCGTATATCCACCACAAATAGTTTAAATTGTGAAGCAGAAGAAACTTCACTCAAATACTGACGACAGTACCATGATCTTTCATATGCAACTAGAGTGCGAGCGAATCCCAACTCTCCCACTTACCACACCACTTTTGGGAATATTTTTCCTTTTCACTCACAACGCAATACCACAATATTCACTAATTCACTAATATACATACTAGCAACCACATTTTGCCATATGTAATTAACTGGTCGTCAATTTTCCGACTAACTCCCCCCTGGCTGACCAATCCTCAATCTGTGAACACATCTATTTCACAATACAGAAAACAAGATACCAGCCCTCATATCTTCTCAAAAATATTCTCACAGTCTCTGCTCAACTTCCAAAGTTACACTGAGATATATACTGATGCGTCTAAAACCTTGGAAATAGCCGCAGCAGCTGTGCTCGCATCCAGTAAAATAAAAATAGTCAAACTGCCAGACACTGCAAGCATTCTCACAGGTAATTCTATAGGCCACAAAACTTATACGTAAGAGCCACAAGGACAAACACCTCATAATTACCGACTCACTTAACGCTGTAGCTTTACTAACTGAAAAAATCCAAATGCTTCATACATCAAACATGAGCTACAGAACCTAAGTAATCTTAACAAATAGATTGCTTTACAATGGGTCCCATCTCATATGGGAACAGCAGACAAATATTCCCGTATCGCAGCAAACCAACCGAACACGACTGCATTATATTTAAAACATTATTTCTGCTACCAGATATTTAATAATTGGAATACTGAATGGAAACAGAAAAACATCCATATTCCAACAAATAAAACCTAATACAGGAAAATGGCAATACAACACAAATAAATGTCAGCACCAGTTCATTATCATACCAGCTAGCGCACGAACATCTAATGACTCGAGTGTCTATTCCACTTTGTGCCTCATGTGATAAAACTATAACTGTGTCTTATATTCTATTAAAGTGTCCATCATATGAAACGGAAAAAATAATTTTCAAAATAGGAAGAACCCTTCAAGATATAATTGGAGAAAACAGTGTTGGATTATTCTCCTGCGAGGTGGTCAACCCAAAAATCAAGTTTTTGTAATCATGGTTGCCTTTTTCGATTGCGTTAATTAGGAATTTACACATAATTCGACCGAGATTCAGCTGGTAATGTGTGATGTGTATATTTTGCTAGCGTAGCCATTTTACAGGGCATCATTCGGACCAGGCTAATAATTTGTTGCTAAAAGATGACACTAACAGATCCTACAAAATCCTCCCTTACCCCGATTTCCCCGCCCCTCACTATTATTTGATATCAAGTTAGCCTAGCCACACGCTGTAACTATATAAAATAAATAATATTAAAAAAAACTAAATGTACAGGCATTTGTTACTAAAAGATGACACTAACCCGTACTGCAAAAAATCATCCCTTATCCCGATTACCACACCCCTCAATATTATTTGATATTAATTTAGCATACACAAAGAGCAACATAACTTTATCGACAATTTAACAGTAATTTCCATTTTCAAGTAGCTACTAAGAGAAAGATACATAGACTATGTCAATAAAATATAATATTAATAATTATAAATAAAATATTATGTTATTTATATTAAACGGGGTTATTGATATAAAATATAAATGCATTTATAAAATTAATCAAACCAGTGATTAGAAACCATTTTCTGATATTTCGACCGGGTGGAAACATCTTGGTGGAGATCAACGATACTGATGAAGACGTTTTACACCTTCAGAAAAATATATAAATTGAAAAAATTGCTGCAGATTACGCTTTGCATGTGAAAATAGCGAAATTGCGAGCGGTGGAATTTCAATTAAAAAACACTCCGGCAATTTGTTGCTAGACTATGGCTACTAAAACACGTCGAATTTCAATTAAAAAACACTCAGGGAATTTGTTGCTAGACTACTACCGGCCAAATATGGACTATCTCGCTTGAAAATCAGCAGCGCAATTTGTTGCTAAGCCATGGCTACTAAAACACAATGAATTTCGATCAAAAAATACTCGAGGAATTTGTTGCTGGCCTATTACTGTCCAAATATGAACTATATCGCTTTAAAATCAATAGAACAATTTGTTGCTAGGCTATAGCTACTAAAACACTACGAATTCCGATCAAAAAATACTCGAGGAATTTGTTGCTGATGTATTACTGTCCTAATAGGGACTATATCGCTTTAAAATCAGTCGGGAAATTTGTTGCTAGGCTATGGCCACTAAAATACGATGAATTTCGATCAAAAAATACTCGAGGAATTTGTTTCGGTATGTTACTGTCCAAATATGGACTATATCGCTTTAAAATCAGTAGGGCAATTTATTGCTAGGCTATGGCTACTAAGATACGATTAATTTCAATTTATATGAGATAAGGGATTGTTTTTTTTGCAGTATCGGTTAGTGCCATCTTTTAACAAAAAATTCCGGTGCATTTAGTTTTTTTCAATATTACGTATTTTTATAGTTATAGCGTGTGTAGTTACGCTAGCTTAATATCAAATCTTACTGAGGGGTGGAGAAAACGAGGAAAGGGATGATTTTTTGCAGTATATGTTAGTGTCATCTTTTAGCAACAGATTCCTGTGCATTTAGTTTTTTTTTAATTTTACCTATTTTTATAGTTATAGCTTGTGGCTACGCTAGCTTAATATTACGGTAGCATAGTTTGCGTTTTCTTGGAAACGGCTTTAGCAACAAAATCAAGCTCTGCGTTACAAATTAGCAACAAATTATTAGCCTGGTCCGAAGGGTGCCCTGTAAAATGGCCACGCTAGCATGATATACATTAAAATAAGTTCGTTTGCGGGAATTTATGTTTCTTCTTCGTTTATAAACTATAAAAAACCTGCTGGTTATTGTATACCAAGCTGTGTTGGAGAGAGCTCTCTGAAGATAAGTCTCCATTCGTTTGTGTGAACTGGATAAACCTGATGTGAGTAAATCTCTATTAGTTACTGGCCATTTTCTAATTTCTTTAATTTGGTATCTTATTAATTAAAACCCGATTTCAAGCCTAATTTTGGGGTATATTGTACATTTCGAAGCTTAACTCTGCTCATAGGAGTTCTCGAAGTAGAGATCCAGTTAAACTGCAAGCCTCAAAACTTTCCTTCCTTTCTGAAACTTATAAATACTTTTCACAAACTGTAACAAACTTCTTATTGAAATAATTTGTATGTATTTGTAAACTCCGGCGCTAATCACCCTAGAGGTAGAAGCGGTTATTATAAATAAAGAAAATAACAAAATAAGTAATATAAACCTATAAAAAATTAGTTCTAATTACATGTTTCGCTGCAGGCTTTAATAACTTTTGTATAATTGATTTCAGGAGAAAATTTATTGGAAACAAATTGTATATAATTTAATTATTAATAACATTGCTCTTTTTAACAATTTTGATACAGTTAATAATTTTCAAGATAAATGATAAATAATTATTCAGGACACAACAGATAGGCAGATACTTAAAGGTAAGGGACATATACTTGGTAGCGCCCGTAATAAACAATCAAAAAAACAGGTTTAAACAATGACATTTTTTCAAATCTCAATTAAGGATATTATAAACTATGGCATAAGGAATAAAAACAAATATTTTACTTTTCCGCGAGAAAAGTATTGGTTTACCCCAAAAAAAGTTGGAATTTTGACATTTGTTGTGAGCTATTTTTACGTTCTCCAACAACAACGCGAAAAAACAGTTTTTAGAGAAAAAATCCTATGTGTATGTCGTCGTGGTCGTCGGCCACTTTTCCTTACATGTATTGTTAGCACGATACAGCCTCCGGAGTGCAATCAGTCATCAATTTTATGATTGAATATTGTCACAGATGTCACAGATGAACCCTATTGATTTTCAGCTCACCAGAGCCAGTACAACGGGTGCTTTGGTACTTGAAGTACGACATTTTGTCATTTTTTGAGAAATATCAGTTTTTTAGCAGGATACATCCTCCGGAGTTCAACCAGTAACCAATTTTATGATTAAATATTATTCAGGACATCTCACTGATGAACCCTATTGATTTTCAGCTCACCAGAGCCAGTACAACGGGTGCTTTGGTACTTGAAGTACGACATTTTGTCATTTTTTGAGAAATATCAGTTTGTTAGCACGATACATCCTCCGAAGTTCAGCAAGTCACCAATTTTATGATTAAATATAATTCAGGACATCTCACCGATGAACCCGATTGATTTTCAGCTCACCAGAGCCAATACAACAGGTGCTACAGTACTTTATGTACGATATTTTTGTCATTTTTGGAGAAGTTTCAGTTTGTTAACACGATACAGCCTCCGGAGTATATACAAGTGACCAATTTTATGATTGGATATTATTCAGAGCGTCTCAAAGATAAACCATATTGATGTTCAACTCTCTAAAGCCAGTACAACGGGTGCAATGGTACTTGAAGGACCAATTTTTTGTCATTTTTGGAGAATTTTCAGTTTCTTATGACGATACAGCCTCCAGAGAGTATACGATTGATCAATTTTATGATTGAATACTGTCCAAGGTGTCTCACAGATGTAGCCTATTGATTTTCAGTTGACTAGAGCGAGTACAGCGGGTCCTATGAATCCAGATATACTAAATTTTTGGTTATTTTTGGAGAAATTTCGGTTTGTTAGCACGATACATCCCCCGTAGTGTATACAAGTAACAATTTTATGATAGAATACTGTTCAGGGCCACATATGCGGAAAAGTTAGTTTTAATCTTTAAAACCGTTTATTTTATACCTTCTTTAATTTGTATTTAAATAAAGAATATAAAAAAATATATTCCATTGGAAAATAACAATTACTTGCAATTGTTTAAACAGTTTCGGTTTAAATAATATGGCACCGGGTTGCCACATAGCAACATGTATATTATATCATCAGTAGGGCAATTTAAAGAGGATCGTATAAAAAAATTGAAGTGGAATAGTTTTCCCTACCTATGTACCGGTTCCTCCTGGACTATGTATATCTTTAGAACATTAATTAAATTTCATAACTTAATTCTTTGTAACGAAATATATGAAACACGTTGCTTATAATCACTTAAAAATGCATTTAAATTTGCTCGCCCGTCTAAATGTATTTCATCGGAAGATTGACTAACGAGTATCTAAAAAAAACACTTTCGAAACCAATCGACTGCCATTAATATAAACTACCATTTCCCTATATATTATCTATACAATTTAAATCACTTATGAACAATTTGGAACATTTTTAACGGTTTGGTTGGCTATTAAAAGTAACGTGAGGTTAGCAAACCCTATCCGAGGTGTTGGTATAATAATAATAAAATCTTCAATGGTAGTTATTATATGCGAACAAATTAGACGAAATGATAAATTATGTGTAGTTTGAAAGAGAATCTGATTTACATGAAAATTCCTTAATTTTACATCTCAAAACATTCAGAAGGGAGTTCCTCTCTGTTCACGAGGCAATAAACAGCTTTTGAATCGAGTGCATAAATTTAATCAAATAATCAGTTATTAGGCAAAATAATACAGTGTAAAGTTAGTGATAGCGTTAAGACCAATCCACGACACCATAACTGAGTGAGTACAAAACATAACCTACAGTGGTTTGAATGATATCATTTATTCAATACCTTATATACTGACAAATACAACAAATTTTACTTGTCAAGTAAATTCCAAGCAGCAAAAACAACCTGCTAATTGACTGGAATCAACCGCCAGTGCCGTACTCATATAATAATGCTCCGAAAACCATTTAAAACAAAAGATGGATAACAACAACATGAATATAACCCCTACATCACCTAATACACCATCAACTACTCCAATACAATCTTACTCTCAAATGCTCAAACAACCAACTCATCTTTAGTGCAATCAATGATGCAAAAATTCAAGATTATCTTCTGAGTTTAGGCCCAATAGTTCAACCACGCAACATCATTTTCTGCTCGAGGATATCTAATAATAGAGTTTGTATTTATTTATCGACCAAAGCTGCAGTTGATCAATTTATAGAAAATGGAGGAGAAATCGAAGTATTGGAACAAAAATTAAAAGCGCGACATTTAGTAACCCCTTCAGACAGGCTAGTCATTTCTAATGTTAGTCCGACTATACCACACGACTCACTTAAAACTACGCAAGAAGGATTAGGTCTAAAATAATTATCCCCAATTACATTTCTACGAATAGGTGCAACAGATCCTGCATATAGCCATATAATGAGTTTTAGACGCCAAGTTTACATTACCCCTCTAGAATCTCTTACTTTAGCTGAATCTCTAGAAATTACACACGACAACCTCTCTTATCGTATTTTTCTCTCCTTAGATAGTCAGAAATGTTTTAACTGCAAACTATCGGGTCACGTTGTTGCCAATTGTCCTACCTTACAAAACCAAAAGTCTCCTATCCAAACGAACACAATAAACAATGACGCCCCCCAAACATCACATGAGCAAACAAAACCAACAACAACCTTTTCTCAACCAACTCCGATAGATATATTCTCTACCCAATCAAATCTGACAGTAAACACCCCCACAGCTGAAGTAGACAACATATCACAAAAAACCACAACAACTTTGTCCAATTCTACAAATAAACGATTCCTATCATCAGAATCCTCTCCGGAAGCATCCACTATGACAAAACCAGCTTTCTCAACCTCAGAAAATCCAAAAAAGAAAAAACACTCTGCAATCAGCTCCACTCCTGCCTACTCCATCCCAGAAGAAGCAACCAGCCATTTAAAACCAATAATTGAAAATCAATCCTCAGAACTATGACGAATTTAAAAGGCTGCTGGAGCACACACACGGAGTTCAGAACGCATATACCGTTGCAAAATACTATACATCAGATATAAAAGGCCTCATTGAAATGTTACTTACACTTTACCCTCAGTTGAAAGATAAGACTCTAAAAACCCGATTTACTAAATTGAGAAAAAAGCTGGAAAAGCAGACAGATGATACCGGCAGCGAATCCTCCATACAATCCCGTTAATCACGTCAAAATATCAATTTGAATAACAAAATTATATCCTAACACATGGAGAAAGGCAATCACAATCCCCATCTTAAAACCTTCTAAATCACCCCTTCTAGCAGATTCTTATAGACCCATTTCTTTAACTAGCGCCCTATGCAAACTGATCGAAAAAATAATAAATAAAAGACTTCTTTGGGACCTAGAAAGCAAAGGACATCTGACTCTGGAGCAATCAGGATTTAGACCAAATAGATCAACATTAGACAACATAATTGATTTAGAAACTCATATTAAAGAAGCATTCTCAAATCAAGAACACTGCATGGCCATCTACTTTGATAAAGCTTTCGAAACAACTTAGGATATCAAGGTAACATTCTAGCTTTCATACAGAACTTTTTATGTGACAGAACATTTCAGGTTAGAGTCAATGGGACAACTTCTTCTATCCAAAAACAAGAAAATGGAACACCCCAAGGATCAATTATTAGTCCAACTTTATTTCTCCTAGCCATGAACGATATAACTAGAGATATAGAAAAACCAATACAGATCCGAATGTATGCGGATGACGTGATCATTTTTGTAAAAAGCAGGACACTATCTGCATGTGCAACGATACTTCAAAAACAACTCATAACGATGGAAAAATGGTCAAGAGCGACAGGTTTTCATTTCTCGCCCAGCAAGTCACGGTGCATAATATTCTCAAAACAACCAATTAACCATAAACCTCATATGGAAATCTACAATACTACTCTCAAGTACACCAATAAGATAAAATACCTAGGACTTATATTCGATGAGAAACTAAATTGGAAAGCCCATATAACACAACTAATTAAAGACTGTCAAAAAGGATTTATTGAAATGTCTATCAATCAAACATTGGGGAGCCGATGGCAGATTACTCTTAAACATCTATCAAACACTTGTCAGATCAAAAATTGATTATGGCTGTATTGCTTATGCATCAGCAAAAGTTACAATACTCAAACAATTAGACGTATTACACAATACAGCACTACGCATTATCCTAGGAGCCTACAGAACCACACACCAGTAGACAGCCTATACTGTGAAGCCGGAGAAGCCCCACTAGAACTTATAAGACAAATCCTAACTCTCATATGCCTCAAAAATAACAGCTAATCCTCTTATTTTAACCCACCATCACACATCTAATAAAAACGTAAACCCAGTCTCACCTAATATTCAAACAGAGCCATTTTACGTAAGAATCCAGCACTATAAAAACAGTCTCAATATATCCAACATCTCTTCTTTAAAAATCAAAACATAACTTCACTCCACCCTGGCAAATTAAGCCACCACATATAAACACTCATCTTTCATGTTTTTCCAAACAAAGCAGTAGTATACAAACCCTCATCCAACATTTTAACGAGACCATGCAAAAATATCCCAATTATACCGAAATATACACTGACGCATCCAAACAAAACGACGGACTAGGCGCAGCCATTGTAACTCCTACAAACAATGTACAATTCAAACTTTCAAAATATGCAACAATTCTAACAGGAGAACTTTATGCAATACTAGAAGCAGTAAAGTACGTAACAACATCGAACTACGAAAAGACAGTTAAACTTACAGACTCTTTAAACTCCTTGAAATTACTGAGAAACACCTATTCGAAAAATTTCCTCGTACTGATAATCAAACAAGAAATTTATCATCTTCAATCGATAGGAATAAACATACATATCCTGTGGGTTCCTGCACACATAGGCAAAAATCAGCACTACTTAATACCATACCAATCATTAAGCCCTTATACACCGATCTAAAAACATTTATTCGCAATAAAGAAAAACAAAAATGGAATGACACATGGAGGAGTTCACACGCAAAACATAGAGAAATCAAACCCTACATAACACCCTGGCTAACTTTTACCGAAAATCGAAGACATAATCATCATCACAAGGTTACGTCTAGGTCATACTCGAACTACTCATGAGTACTTACTTTCCCGAACACCAAGACCAGAATGTGTTATTTGTGAGCAGCTGTTAACAGTGAAACATTTTTTGGTTGAGTGTCCGCTATATCATACCAACAGACTAGCATGCAACATAAGTGAATCTCTGGAAAATACTTTAAACAACAGCAGTAATGTGAAAAACCTTATTAAATATCTGCAAATCGCAAACTTTTATCATAAAATTTAAAATGTATTTTAAACAAAATATGTGACATGTCAATATCTATTCATAATGTTAAACAAACATAATATATAGCTACAGACCGCTAATAGCCCTTGAGGCTGATGCGGATTCGTAAATAAAAAAAAACATTAAAAAAACATTCAGAAGTTCAACTTTGATGCCTTATAATTCGGTTTGTATCATTACTGGAGAGTTCGTGTATTTTTTACTTCCCTTTCGATTGATATATATTTTTGTATGTAATTTCTATAGTCGCAGATGCTACAAATTTTTAACGAAACAAAACTTTTTACTCCCACTTCCACCTTGTATGTTTCCTATAAATTCGAAATTGAATGAATCAAATATAGTTAGCTATTTAGATACATTTTTTCTATTGAATGGTGTTACAAATAAATCCACGTCTTACATAGTCTCAGACTTATAGAAGTTTTTATTGGGGCACGTTAAAATTTGTTCAAAAAGTTTGCCATGTGTCACTAGAAAATTGAAAATTTGAGTCTACATTGGGTCTATGGACAAAATTACGTAGTATTCTATCTCGGAGAATTCATAAAACATATCAGTTTTCGATTCTGATGTATATTTATCAAGAAAATGAGTTTTTTATGAATTTTCCTTGATACCTTTTTTAGAATCCTGGTAACGAAAAATTTCATCGAAAGCAAACATTTTCAATCCCTAGCGGTACCTTTTGGACGACCGTTACATGGAAATCCACCTACAGGATAGAATCAGATTTAGAATCAGTAAACGAATAATTCACAAAAGAAAATTGCGTACTTCCGTAAATCTTATGCCAGTCCTGTTCTCATTCAAGTGATTAACTATTACATAATACCAGTTTTAAATGTTTCGAATACAATTAAATTTTTATATTTTTAAGCGTTTTTTCAGAGGTTAATTATAAGTATCTCATCGTTACACACTCAAACCGCAAAAAGAGGAGAAATCGTCAAGTAACATATATAGTTTAATGACTCAAGGTACTTGATTACTTTCAATAATAAACTGATGTAACTGTAATTACATCGCGACGGAAACTAAGTTGACATTCAATTTATTTCGAGATCCAGCTGAAATATCGAGTAAAAAAGGAGCTGCATTATTGCAATGAATATTTCCTTGAAATTTATTTACCTTATTCATTGCAAGGACTTTCATTTTATATGAAAAATAATTTGCTTAGTTTGATGATATAAACTGCTCCACCAAAGTTAGAGTAGTTCATAAATTACGATTTTTGGTCATCAAGTATTTACATGGTATACATTGAATGTTTTTTCTTTTATATAAGCGTTTGTGCGTCCTTTTGTGCAGTACGTTTGCAGTTTGAAACAACAAAAAATTGGCACCAACTTGGGTTCCAGTATTACCAAGTTTATGTCTTATTTGCGATTATTTCTCCCTCGACTATTCTATTGAGACTCAGTAGAATTGTTTATTCTAGAGCAGCCATTCTCTAAGTGTTGGGGTTCGCAAGAATTCAGAATGAAAAATCTGCAAGGCGTCTTTCTACTGTACCGCTATCAAACGACACTGTTTCACGGCGAATTCATGATCTGGCAAGCTACGTCAAACAAGAACTAACAAAAAACACCATTCGTCTTGCAAATGGATGAGTCGACTGATGTCTCTGGTCTGGATATCTTGCTGGTTATCGTAAGATATCCATATGAAAGTTATTTTGAAGAAGTATGCTTATGTGTTCATCGCTGCCCACAAACAACACCGAAGAAGAAATTTTTAATTGAATAAATATATTTTTTGAAGAAAATAATCTCAATTGGAACGATTGCATTGACATTTGTACATTTGGGGCCAAGAAGATGACGGGTAAGGCAGCAGGAGCAGTGTCACTAATAAAAAATAAAGCACCTAATAATTGTAGTTCCAGCCATTGTATCCTGCATAGACAAGCACTTACGATGAAGCAAATGCCGTCAAATTTAAAATTAGTTATGTATGAAGCGATAAAAATAATTTATTTTATCAAATCACGACCACTACAATCCCGATTGTTCTCATTATTGTGTGAAGATTATAGCAGCAAACATAAAACACTGCTGCTCCATACAGAAGTGCGATCACTGTCTCGGGGTAAAACTTTAACAAGGTTATTTGAACTTAGAGCAGAGCTACAAATGTTTCTTTCAGATACTTCTTTTAATTTGAAAGATCGTTTGTATGATAAAACTTGGTTGTTCCGACTGTCTTATGGCGATATCTTTCAAAAACTGAACGAATTAAATTTATAATTGCAAGGTAAACAGACAACAGTGTTCTAGACCTGTAACAAAATAACTGCTTTCAAAAAAAAATAAGATTTTTGGATTATTTGCGTTGGTAAGGGAAACATAGAAAGCTTTACGTCACTTGTTTCAAGATGATATAAGTGTGACCTATCCGAATTCTGCACATTACAACCTGTTCTCTCCTTGATGCCTTTGGGTAGATCCATTTATTTATACTAGGCTTGATCATTGACAGCTGGCCTCCAAAGTTAGTCCCATCTTTGTTGCCAAAGGGAGCGTATTTTTGTTTTTACTGCCTTCTTTAAATCTTTCAGAGGGATAGGGCATCCAATGTCCCTTAGATTCTGTGTTGCTGCTTTGCTGCTTAATCTGCAAGTTCATTACCAGGAATATTACAGTGGCCTGGGACCCATATGATAGTGCAACCTTTCCCTAATGAGGTGAAGTGAGTGTTTAATTCTAGAATATTCTTACAATAGGGTTCATTTGGAAAAAATGTGCCAATGGCTTGGATGACACTGAGGGAGTCGGTGCATATCAGGCAGGAGATAAGATTTGAGAAGGAAAAATATAGGAGTGTTTGCCAGACTGCATCGATTTCCGCTGTAAAAATTGAACTCATAGGATCTAGGCACCATAAATGTGTTTCGTTTTCTGTAGCAAAGGCTACCTCTACCCCATTTTGAGTCGTCGATATAAATTATGAGTAAGATTTAATTATTTTCTCAAATTTTTCTCCGTAAACAGTTGGTGGCGTTTCCTCTTTTTTCAAGCTAGCTAGTGTAGTATCAGTATGTGGTGTAACAAGAGTTCAAAGGGGAGTCATTGAATTATTTTCTTACATAACTCCTTCCAGATTGATTGAGAACATGTTGCATATCTCTTTATTACGACATAAAGTTGATTTTTTGTTTAGCTGTTAGTTTGAGACCAGGTTTTTGTTTGGAGAGATGGATAAAATATAGCTTTTACGCAATTTATTATGGTCTGGTATTTTCTTCTAAGATCAAGAGGCATTTGTCCGGTATCGAATTGGAGAGAATTTATTGGACTTGTTCTAAATGCACCACTTGCAGAACGTAGAGCAGATGATTATATTCGGTCTAGCCGTTTTAGGCGTGTTGCAGTGCAGGAGTTGTATATATGAGCTCCATAAATCTCTCTATCTACGCCCCACCTGATGTTAGCTAAGCATTTAATGATACTGAGTGCTTTTTGGCATTTGCTGACAAGATAATTCAGGTGTTCTGCCCAATATAAACCCTTATCCAATGTCATACCTAGTATACGAACAGTATCTTTAATATTAATCAGGTGGTTTTGCATGTATAATTGGGGTTTGGGATGTGGTTTTTTATTCCTGCAGAAGTGTATACAATTGGTTTTCTCATAAGAGAAAGTGAAACCTTTTGATCCTGATGATTGATTTATATTGTTTACGTCTGTATTTAATACATCTTCAATTGTATCCATTGATTTGTGGCGACATGACACAACTAAATCATCGACATACAGACCTTTCTTAGTAAGTTGGTGCTCAAATTTCACGGCCATTTGAACAGAAAAATTAAAATATTACCATTTAATTTCAAGCTTTAAAAAAAATTCGTTATGCTTATTGCATATCGGCATAAAAGCGCTGATTGGCCAAAAAATTACGCAAGATAATTTGTCGGATGAACTATATCGCATTTTATCTCTTCTTTAGTCCAATTCACGTAGTAACTGACTAGATTCACGACGAGAGAAGAATGTCATAATCAATCATAATTGCAACCGCACCTGTCAAAGTTTAATACACGATTTTCAGCAAGTTTTAAATATTTTATTTGACCATTTTAACAATAGAAATTCCTTAAATACTTGATTTCGTATTGTATGTTTATTAAAAATTTATTAGTGACCAATTACAGCAATAATAAAGAATGTTGATTGTCCATGATCGCTTCATTTAAAAAGACCTAATTTTAAATCAAGTAGACAATCCAGCACCTCGAGCAGTTGCATTTGTATCAAACAATTTTATAGTTAATTCTTCGATAAAATTGTTTAGTTTGTTTGTTTCTTCTCAAATGAAGTTGCTAGCTATTGCGAATAAAGTACCACTGAGAACTGATCCTGGTGGGATACCATTTTGTAGCAGTTTAGTAGATGACTCTTGATTTACGATACTAATGCGAAATGATTTGTCCTCGGAGGCCCCATAACTGTAATTGTTTTAAAATTGAGACCTCCAGGTTCTATCATATGCTTTTTGTAAATCGAAAATTACGGCTACTAGGTGTTCTTTCTTCGTGAAGGCTTCTTGAATTTCGTTCTTAAGGTACGTCAGTGCATCCATTGTTGACCAATTTTTTCTGCAGCCAACTTGAAATTGGTAAAGCAGAGTTGGATTCTAACCACCAGGTTAGTCGGAAGTTAATAATTTTTTCATATATTTTCTTCAGACAACTGGTGAGTGTTGAAGAATTACTAAAGTTTGTACTTTTCCGTTTGCGGTAGTTTTTTCAGCATACAATACAGGATTTCATAATGACCTCCTGCTGATTCTGGGGTGTTTTCCAAGGCTTGTTTCATTTTATCAAATGTGAATGATAAGCTATAATCTTCATCTTGTAGCGGCGTGAAATCAATATTGACATATTCTTCTCGTTCTTTTAAAATTAAAAATTAATTTTCGTAGTTGTTTATGCTACTCTGGGATTCAAAATAATTCGCAAATATTTCACATATTTCTTGGGGGTTATCTATAATCTTATTATGGTGTATCAGATATTCGGGAAAATCAAGAGTATTTTTTCCAGAGATTATTTTGCTTTTCCTCCATATGTCGCTAAAATTGGTTTCTGATGTTAACGTTGATACATATTTCTCCCATGAATTCTTTTTGGCTGTTGTGATTTTTCTTTTAGCTGAATCTCTAGCTCTTTTGAAAATTATGATCTTTTCTATGGTTGGATGTTTTTTAAATAAGTTATAGATTCTTTCTCCGATAGCAACTTTAATTTCCTCAGTCCACCATGGGACAGGTCGATGTGATTTTGTTTATTTAGATCTTGGGATGCTAGACGTAGCAGCTTGGATAATGGCGTTTGTTTATTCACGGAGGTCTGGATGCAATTGAAAAGACGTCAGTAAAGCTAGCACCCCCACTTTTTCAAATTTAAAAAAAACTTATGTGCAATTTAGAACTAATTTAGGACTAATTGGTACCCAAAAAATTAGAATTCGTACCCACTTAGTTTTTCTAAAAAATCACTATTTAAAGTGGGGGTGCTAGCTTGAGCTCAAGCTTACACCCCCACGTTGACAAAATCAAATTTTATTGGCATAAATCTAAACTTTGAATTAAGGACTAATTTGTACCCAAAAGTTCATAATTTGTACCCACTGACTTTTTCTGAAAAACCGTTATTTAAAGTGGGGGTGCTAGTTTAAGCTCAAGCTAGCACCCCCACTTTTACAAAATCAAATTTTAACAGCATACCTTTAAACTTTGAATTTAGGACTAATATGTACCCAAAAGCGTTTTTTCATTATTATATCATTTTGTTTATAAAAGATGATAGTAAATTAGACCACGTGTTTTATTAATTTCCAAGTGAATCCTTAAAAGATTTGAAATTATCAAAGATAACTAAATATTATCAATTTTCGAATATAGGACTAATTTGTTCCCAAAAAATTAATATCTGTACCCACACAGTTTTCCCTGTAAAAGGAGTTTTAATGTGGGAGTGCTGGCTTGAACATGTCCACCTTTAAAAATCCAATTTCAATAACATACCTTTAAACTTTGCATTTAGGACTAATTTGTAACCAAAAGCGTTTTTTCATTATCATAACTAATTTGTACCCAAAAGATAATAATTTGTACCCAATCAGTTTTTCTGAAGACCCGTTATTTAGAGTGGGAGTGCTAGTTAAAGCTCAAGCTAGCACTTTTACAAAATCAAATTTTAACAGCATACCTTTACCTTCGAATTTAGGACTAATATGTACCTAAAAGCGTTTTTCATTATTATATCATTTTGTTTATAAAAGATGATAGTAAATTAGACTACGTACGTGTTTTATTAATTTCCAAGTGAATCCTTAAAAGATTTGAAATTATCAAAGATAACTAAATATTATTAATTTTCGAATATAGGACTAATTTGTACTCGAAAAATTAAAATTTGTACCCACACAGTTTTCTCTGTGAAAGGAGTCTTAATATGAGAGTGCCGGCTTGAGCAGGTCCACCTTTAAAAATCCAATTTGAACAGCATACCTTTAAACTTGGCATTTGGGACTAATTTGTAACCAAGAGCGTTTTTTCATTATCATATCATTTTGTTTATTAAAGATGATAGTACATTTGACCACGTGTTTTATTAATATCCAAGAAATTATCAAAGTTAACTAAATATTATTAATTTTCGAATATAACTAATTTCTACCCAAAAAATTAAACTTTGTACCCACACAGTTTTTCCTGTAGAAGGAGTTTTAATGTGGGAGTGCTGGCTTGAACACCTCCACCTTCATCAAATCATATTTCAACAGCTTACCTTTAAACTTTGAATTAAGGACTAATTTGTACCCAAAATAGTTTTTTCATTATTAAGTATATCATTTTGTTTATAAAAGATGATAGTAAATTAGACCACCTGTTTTATCAATTTCCAAGTGTATCGTTAAAAGATTTGAAATTATCGAAAGTAACTAAATATTAATTTTCGAATATAGGACTAATTTGTATACTTATATTTTAGCCAGCCAAACTACTTTTTAGATGTTTTCAAACAGACATATGAACTGTGACTAATATGAATTTAAAGACCACAGATACATCTTCTAAATCATTCTAAATTCTAAATAAAACCCAAATTAATTATTGAATTACCTTCGAGGTTAATGAATTATAATTTGAGTGATATAAATAATATATTTTAATTAAGTTATAGGTATTCTCAATACTTATAAGTGTACTAAGTCATTATTGAAATTATTTCAAATTCGCAGTTTATCTCTTAAACCGCGCATTCCTAGTGGGATGCCCTTTAATTTTAGACATAGAAGTACAGTACTAAAAAGTATATTGAACGGGAAAGGTATACATATTGTATAAAAACATAGTTTTATTTTTTCACTTAATATAATTATGCGATCAAAGACGCATATCATCTAAAAAACAAGAAATTTCGCCTTTCGGTATTTGCGAGGGTAACAAAAAAATGTTTTAAAATTGTTTAGTCATTAGAAAGGAAAGTCTGACGTGATATTGCACATCTTTACTAAACTGCCAAGCAGTCAAAAAAAGTGACAACACCATAGTATGTATAATCATTCTTTTAACTGCTTTGAACTATTTACGCATTATTACGCACGTGCACTAGGGATTTTTTTTGTCTCGTCAAAGGATCGCCACAGTTATCACAAAAGATCTCACTGAAAATAAAAATAAGAGTTATGGTAGCTATAACAAATATGGAATTATATTAATATGGTATTTTATTGGAAACAAAACAATATATATCTAATATATGAAAACAAACATTTCTGGGAAGTACCTGGTTAGGTAAGTGCCATGTTTCATAAAACACTTCATCTAAGAGTTTGTCCAGTTTTCCGTCCATTTTGAACTTTAATCAGGATAACTGCTGTGAGGTGAAGCACATTAAAAGCATTTTTTAGGGAAAACAGTGTGGATACAAATATTGGTCCTATATTCGATAATATTTAGTTACTTTTGGTAATTTCACATTCTTTAACGATATACTTGGAAATTAATAAAACACGTGGTCTAATTTAATATCATCTTTAATAAACAAAATGATATGATAATGAAAAAACGCTTTTGGTTACATATTAGTCCTAAATGCAAAGTTTAAAGGTATGCTGTTGAAATTGGATTTTTAAAGGTGGACGTGCTCAAGCCAGCACTTCCACATTAAAACTCCTTTTACAGGGAAAACTGTGTGGGTACAAATTTTAAATTTTGGGGTACAAATTAGTCCTATATTCGAAAATTAATAATATTCAGCTATCTTTGATAATTTCAAATCTTTTAACGATTCACTTGGACATTAATAAAACACGTGGTCCAATTTACTAGCATCTTTTATAAACAAAATTATATAATAATGAAAAAACGCTTTTGGGTACATATTAGTCCTAAATTCAAAGATTAAAGATATGCTGTTAAAATTTGATTTTGTAAAAGTGGGGGTGATAGCTTGAGCTTAAACTAGCACCCTCACTTTAAATAACGGTTATTTAGAAAAACTCAGTGGGTACAAATTATGATCTTTTGGGTACAAATTAGTCCTTAATTCAAAGTTTAGATTTATGCCAATAAAATTTGATTTTGTCAATGTGGGGGTGTTAGCTTGAGCTCAAGCTAGCACCCCCACTTTAAATAGTGATTTTTCAGAAAAACTAAGTGGGTACAAATTCTAATTTTTTGGGTACAAATTAGTCCTAAATTAGTTCTAAGTCACACAGAAGCTTTTTTGTAAATTTGAAAAAGTGGGGGTGCTAGCTTTACTGACGTATTGAAAAGAGGTGGAATATTTATGATTGATGAGTATTTTTCCCAGTTTGCTAGGTCTGCTAACCATTTCTCACGATTGGTGTATAATTTTCTTAGGATGTTGTCAATATACATAATAATTGGGAAATGATCACTCGAATGGAGATCTTCCAATGTTTCCCATCTCAGTTTTGGCGGTATTTGCGGAGAGCATAAGCTGAGATCAATACAAGATGTTTCTCCTGTAATTACATTGAATCTGTTTGGAGCACCTGTTTTTAAAATCACAATGTTGTTATCATCTATAAGAGCAGTGGTCGCCAACCTCTCAGTGTGTTGAGCTACTTTGTTAATTTTGGAATAAACAGCGAGCCACCCACACGGAAGCCACGTAACGCAACGTAAATGAAATAATCCACAGTTAATTTATCATTATATGTATTTATTTTACTATTTAACTGGTAATACATAATACATAGGTACTAATAATAAACTAATAACAAAATAACTAATATTACTAGTACGTACTTGTTCATAGCTACATTCCTACCTACCAAACGAAGGTGTTTGAAAAATAAACACAAACTTTTATCCAGCCACAACGGCATGTCACGTAAGATTTGAAAATAGTTAGTAATAACAACAAAAAAGTAACGCACTATCATGAACATAAACATTGAAAAATAAAAAAGCACGTTCAATGAGAAGGCTGACACTCAGACTCATCGATAATTTTTTTAATGTTTGCAGTATAATTTGATACAGCCATTCGAATACAATTATCCAAATGTTCATCTGTAAGTCGATTGCGATATTTGTTCTTGATAAACTTCATATTGGAAAAAGAAGATTCGCACAAATAGGTTGAACTGGATAATGCTTTCACTTTCAAGGCAACACGGCATAAAACTAAATATATGTCTTTACTTACAATAGGCCAGATTAATTTGGTACTTGCGACTATCGATTTTAAGGCTAAATCATTTTGAAACTCAATTACTCCCATTTCTCTTGCAGCGATGTCTTCGCCAAAGTACTGCATAACACAAGTCGCAAACTGTTGGATATCAATTTCCATGAAGGATGAAACAACAAACTGCGCTACTAAAGCCATTTCGTTGAAATCCTTGAAACGATTTACGAAGTTATTCTTCAGGGTAGAAACTATTTCTACATGATATTTGCTATTATAGGGTTCCAATGGATTATGAGATATTTTTTCTGAAAGAATAGGAAAATGCTTGGCATCGCTGTTAATTAGGTTTTGTTCCCAAAACTACAGCTTTTTGATAAATGCCTTTATATCAGAAATCATTTACGCTAGTTCCTTGTCTCTCCCCTGAAGCTGCAAATTGAGTTCATTTAATTTCTCTGTAATGTCCACGAGAAAACCAAAATCTCTAAGCCAGATTGAATTTTCTTGTTCCGGAGTCGGTTCATCGCGTTGTTTGAAAAATTGAACTATGCCTGATAGGACATCATTAAAACGTTTCAGCACCCGTCCTCTACTTAACCATCGGACTTCAGAGTGAAGGAGTAGGTCCCCGTATTGACAGTCAACTTCATCGGCCAAGGTTTTGAATAATCTTCTTTGTAACGCTTGAGCTCTAATCTTGTTCACAATTTTTACCACTATCTAATGGCAGTACCCATAGTTGATTCTTGTCTAGGAACATGACAAGTCAAATGATAGTGGCCAATAGGAAATATTTATTTTCGTTTGGTCAACCCAATCCACGTGTAAACACGCCCCTAGCAGATTTCGATTTAACACGTCTCACAACGTGAAGAAATCAGTTTCTCACTCATCAGTTCTACACTTATCGACGCGAGTTTTAGATTCATCGAATCGAGCTCAACGCTCAGCAACAAAGTTAGTTTTTTACACTCATCGACGCGAGTTTTACAGACTCATCGAATAGAGCTCAACGCTCAACAACAAAGTTAGTTTTTTACACTCATCGACGCGAGTTTTACACACTCAACGAATCGAGCTCAACGCTCAATACCAAAGTTAGTTTAATATTCATAAAATCGAAACACAAATTGTCTTCCGATCTGAAACCACCGAAGTTCACCATTCACAACTTTGTACCATTTTGTAAATTTGTATATAATAAATTAATAATTTCGACATTAATTTTTTCAAATTAAGATTATTTACCTAGTTGAATGTCTACGCCAGTTGACGAAGTTCAGCTAGAAATATAATCAAAAACAGGAAGTGATAGCGGATTTTTGTTAAATGATTAAATGGTCATCGTTACATCGAATACAATAAAACTTACCATCAATGTTTGTTAACTTTTTCTCATAAGGGAAGGCAAATCAAACTGTTTTAATAACCTCTCTGAAGGGAACATATCCTCCATCGTTTCCTCGTCGAGAAATTTAATGATTTATCACCACTGCAATCCAGCCATATTAATTTTATCTTCCTGGGTTGGAGGAACAAAACTGTAAAAAGAAATATTTACTTTAGTAATGCAACAATTTTCAGTTTAGCTAATGTACAAAACAACCATGATCTCTAAAGTTGTCTGTGTTTTATAAAAATAAAGAAAATGGTTGTTAATTTTGGAAGAAAAAATGCTCAGATTTTTTTAATAAAACTTACCGAGTACACCACCTATTAGACTCCTTAAAACCACACTTGGACATTGTCTTTTCAATTAATAGCAGTAAAGCAACGAAACAACAGACAAATATTACACTATAGCATTTAAAAAATACAGCAAATACCGAAACCTTATCAAAACCTCAACACTTGAACTGATAAACGATAACAGTATAACAGATAAACTGTGGGGGCGAGTAGCATAACATCGCGCATACGCAGTAATGAGAATCAATAAAATTTGATTAATAACGACGTTACAGTTTTCGTTAATTTTTTGGAATTATCCACCGAGTTTAGTTACTCGACAGGCTCTATAGATGGCGCGGTCTGCAGTGTCCCTAGCCTGGTATAATCTGCAATACATCACACTAATTTCCAAGGCATAGCCAACCTGTGTACTGTCTGTTTTCAATAAAGTTTAATGCAACAATAATCAATATTAACTATCAAGGTCTTTTATTATTTCACCCAATGTAATGCACAGAAGAATGAGTTAATATTTTTTTTGTATTTTTTTTCTAAAAATCTATTAACACATTGGTGGATTTTCCAAGGGTGGACTTTTGGATCTAGGTTTCCCTTTTGGCTATCCCTTTTTCTTTTTGGAGGATGCTGCTGAAGTATCACTTTTATGAGAGGAGCACATGTCATCAGAATCGTCCGAGAGATCGTAAATTTTTCTTTTATTGCTGTCTGGGAAATGTTGTGGTGGTACACAGAAGTTTCATTTTGTGAGATAATTTCATTTTGGATTTCTTCTATATGGCAATTGAGCAAATCTGGAAAAATCTAGTGTTTTATGGGGTATTACTTGAACATCCATATCACTTAGTCGTGTCATAGATAGTAAATTTTTCGATTGGCCAATAGAAACTGTTTCTACTAATAATCCTTCTTTAATTTTTCTCACCAGTTTGGGTGTACCACAAAAACCGTTCAAAGCTCTTTCAACTACGAATGGACTTACTTTGTCAAAATTATCATTTTTTCTTTTAACTACCAGGAACCGGGGTGAAACCTCATTTTCCGGGTTAGTTCTATTGTTGCCTCTATTTATAGAGGGAGGCGTCTCTGTTTGGCGTTTATTGTTGATAATATCCATACAATTCCCACGAGTAACCTAGAAAATAAATGTCATCTGCAGCAGAGCTTGGATACTACAGAAAGGCTACATACAACCGGAGGTCGCCTGGTATCCGGAAGGCACCGTTCTCGACTCAATTTGGTGAGCCATCCATTCCATTGGTACGGTCGCTTTCACCGTAGAATTCCACAGGTCTATTATGCTCCCCCGGATCCGAACGGGGACATTTTTGAGCTGTTCTTAGCTTCGCTACTCTTCCACGACCTTACTGGCATGGGTGGCCCTACCAGGAGTCTAATACTCCCGCCAGCATTGCTCTTGGCATCATTGTAGTTACTAAGCCCCCTCACCAACTGCAAGGTCCAACAGCTCCTCGAGGGGAAAGTACTTTCCGTACGCGTGAGAATAAAGGTCACTTTCCATGGAAGTGCGATATGTGTTACTTTCCTATGTGGTCGTAGGAAAAAATATTTATTCGCCGCTTCCGCATCCCAAAATTAACGCGGAGGTCCATTTTCAGCCTTAAATTAAAATTATAGATAATAGAGATAGGTTTTTGTAAGATTAGTGTTTTTTGTTGGAAATATCTTCCTTTTTAAGAATCTCTTTTTCAATTTTCTTAATCGTTTATATTTTTTGATATAATCGCAATAAACTAAATACATTTCTTTTATTTTCATTTGTTTATAACTTTTGCTATCTTTTATGTATTTAAAAACGATTTCAATACATCATTTCGTATCGCATGTATTTTTACAAGCTTGATCTCTATTTGTCATCATTTTCAACTGGTCAACTAGACTATAAATCAGTTTTGAATATCGTTATTTATTAATCTAAAACATCTGCTCATAATGAACGCTGTTATTTCTATTAAAATTTACGATTTCGTGTTGTAGTAAATTTTATTTGGAGAAAAAAGCTGTAAATTCACGTATTGATTAGAAATAAGAAAAGTGACAGATACGCTTTCGTTTATAAATATTCATTTATCCTAATGTCACGACAAAAGATACGTTAACCTTCTGGGAACATCTTTAAAACAAATAATACGTTTTTTTCCAAGTATAAAAATGTCCATTCATTATATTCGTCACAATAAAAGTCAAAGTGGTTTCTTTTTTAACAATAAGGAAAGTACATATCTACTAATACCGTACTTACATTCTAAATAAATGGATAAAATGAAATATTTGCTGAAATGTCTATAAAAAATAGTTTTTTAAACAAGAAAGAAGTTCCTAGTACAATAAAGGCAGCAGTAATTAAGAAATGTGTGTCAATATACAGTGTGACAATTTAAAAACTTACAATAGGCTATATCTCACGAACGAAAGATGATATTAAAAAAATGCTCAAAACCGTTTCTAGGATAGGAAGGGGGAACTAAAATGACATACAAAAGAACTCGCCCGCATCAACCCCCTAGGCTCCACCTACCCCAACTGAAAAAGTTTAAATGGCAGAACCCTACTTGTGATACATCATTGAAAAGCCTACAAAAAATGCTATCCAACGGTATGAATAATAATCAATAATTACCAAATTATTATCTAACAATTTTAAAAACAAACGTAGGAACCCTACTTGTGATACAATGTTAAAAATCTTTAAAGGCCAATAAAACCTGTGTCCGAGGGGACTTTTTGTTGTTGAATAAAAACTTTGATTTGCCGTCTTTGCAAAAACAAGTTGTAAACATCTGTTTTTTGGTTTCTGTCGCAGTCAATAATTTTTTGTTTATTTGAGACATTTAAATGTCATTAGTGTCATCATTGTGTACGATCAGTACTGTCATTCGCTGTAGTTGTCACGATGGTTTACAGTATACCTGAACGTATGGAGATCATTTTCATATTTGGCTCCCAAAACCAGTGTTATTTACGAACAGCTCAAATATTTAATGAGATGCATCCGGACAAACATGTAAGTCACGTGTACATCCACGATTTAGTTGAAAAATTTAGAGAAACGGGATCAGTGCAAAATAAAAAAAGGGATGCCCCAAGATTACTGAATGAAGCAAGCCAAGTTGAAGTCCTTGAGCAATTTGCAATAGAGCCTACTGCATCAACACGTCAGGTATCTACAATGACAGGACTATCACGTGAGTCGGTCAGGAAGATGCTGAAATTACATAAGTTTCACCCGTACAAAACGCAAATTCTTCAAGAACTATGCGATGATGACCCACACCGACGAATTGAGTTTTGTGAACTAATGACTGAAAGAATTCGCGTTGAACCTAGACTATTGAAAAATATTTGTTTCAGTGATGAATGTACTTTTATAATGAATGGCAATGTGAATAAACAAAACTGTCGGTACTGGATTGATATGAACCCGCATCGATTTAGAGAAGGTCACACTCAATACCCTGAAAAACTTAATGTCTGGGCAGGGATATTAGGGGATGCTTTAATTGGCCCCTTGTTTATACCAGGCAATTTAAATGGCGACATTTACCTGGATATGCTGGAAAACACCATTCAACCTTTAAGTGTGCATGAATTAGAGAATCAACGGGATGACCAAGGCAATCTAGCTCCAGAAGAAGATTTGCTGCACTACCAACAAGATGGAGCACCTCCTCACTATGCAGCTGCAGTTAGGCACTGGTTGGATACTAATTATCCGAACAAATGAATTGGAAGAAGATGTTCTATTCAGTGGCCACCGAGGTCACCAGACTTAGCGCCACCTGATTTTTTTTATGAGCTTACCTCAGGTCAATTGTGTATAAAACTCAACCTGCGTCACTTGGGGACTTGCGGGAAAAAGTACTCAAGCATATCGCGCTATTACTAGAACAACATTTGTCAATGTTCGTGCAGAATTTGAAAATAGGCTGTACTATTGTCTATAAAACAACGGAACCCACTTTGAACATTTACTTCATTGATATTTTTAACAAATTTGTAGTTCAACAAAAACTCCATTGAATTTTCCTTTTAAGGCAAGGTTTTGTAATATTTATTCACCCTGCCATTATTATTCATACCGTTGGATAGCATTTTTTGTAGGCTTTTCAATGATGTATCACAAGTAGGGGTCTGCCATTTAAACTTTTTCAGTTGGTGTTCTAAATTAACCCTTTTTACTTGGGCTAATTAGAGGGAATGTAGGTTATCTGGTTATTCGAAGGACCACTACGGTTGTTTTTCACTGATGTAATGCTGAACCGTAGAATGAAATTAAACACGTAGATCACTTTATGATTTATATTGTCATGAACTTATAATTTATTTAATTTTGCGTCGACAATTAAGACTTCACTTGTTATTTACGCGATGAATGAAGGTATTTTGCACATACTATGACGATTTATGAGATGACTAAAGCTTAAGGACACATGTTTGTTCCCGGTATGAAAACGCCGGGTGCTCTTCTAAACTGAGTACTTTTGTGTACCAAGTTCAAGGATGAAAGAGAGCGAATGTAGGGTATATGGCGTATTTATACGTCGGAGACGTAGGGTTCACTTGTTCGGGTCTAACCAATGGGATACGAGTATTTTAAAATGTAATTTTCAAACACAAGTGAAATTGCCAGTTGGAGATATGTTTTTTTTGGGCTTGAAACAGTTTCGTAGAAACAGATAACAGGGTTTGGACGAGCGTTTTTATGAAGAGATAAGATGTCGGGGACTTTGATATATTCAGTGGAATTTCAGAAAACGATATTTATCTGTTTTTCTTAGGTGTTAGTAAATTTAAATGACTTTTTTAGTGAAGTAAAGAAATATTAACTGTTGAAAATAAGGATATATTTAGTTATCTGTTTTGAGCATAATATTCGAAAGGTAGTATACAGGGGAAGTTGAAATAAAATCACGGGAGAATGGAAGAGAGGTGAGAGATGGCTGCTCTCAGACATCGAATGCTGATGTTAGTGAAAGGGTTATATAGCGTGAGAGTGTATAGGACTCTGATGCAGGATTGTGAATGAAAGTGAATAATTGTGAAAGTAACTATGTAAATAGGTGTATAGGGGTTGTAAAGTAACCGAATGTTGGTGTCAGAGTGTTGTAAGGACTCTAACGTCATGAATGTAACGAATGAGTAAGATTTGAGGTTAGAGTGTTGTAAGGACTCTAACGTCATGAGTGTAATGAATGAATAAGAGTTGAGGTTAGAGTGTTGTAAGGACTCTAACGTCATGTATGTAACGAATGAATAAGATTTGAGGTTAGAGTATTGTAAGGACTCTAACGTCATGAATGTAACGAATGAATAAGACTTGAGGTAAGAGTGTTGTAAGGACTCTAACGTCATGAATGTAACGAATGAACAAGACTTTAGGTTAGAGTGTTGTAAGGGCTCTAACGTCATGTATGTAACGAATGAACAAGAGGTGAGGCTAGAGTGTTGTAAGGACTCTAACGTCATGAATGAATGAAATGATAAAGACTTGATGTTAGTGTTGTAAGGACTCTAACATCATGAAGGTAAGAAATGATAAGGGTTTGATGTTAGAGTGTTGTAAGGACTCTAACGTCATGAATGAATGAATGAACAAGAGGCCTAGATGCATGCTAGTTCTTGTTTTGTAAGGGCACGAATGTATGCAATGTACTCTAGAAATGGACTAGAGTTGTAAACAATAAGAAGGTAAGCAATATACTCTAGAAATGGACTAGAGTTGTAAACGATAAGAATGTAAGCAATATACTCTAGAAATGGACTAGAGTTGTAAACGATATGAGTGTAAGCAATATACTCTAGAAATGGACTAGAGTTGTAAACGATAAGAAGTAATAATACCTTTGTCCAGGTATTCACATGAAAGAATAATACCTTTGTCCAGGTATTCACATAAAGTTTAATACCTTTGTCCAGGTATTCACATAAAAGAATAGTACCTTTGTCCAGGTATTCACATAAAAGACTAATACCTTTGACCAGGTATTCACATGAAAGTATATGTAAATGAAGTAAAAGAACGAGTATGTTTAAGTCGATTCTATTTCGACAAGTGTGGTACCAGTTTGTTTTACGAGTAACGGTCCAGGAACCTCGGACTTCCCAGTGTTTAATGAGATAATGAGAGAAACGAAAGAGAGTGTGTAAGTCGATTCTTGTTCGACAAGTGTGGTACCAGTTTGTTTTACGAGTAACGGTCCAGGAACCTTGGACTTCCCAGTGTTTTGGTAATATGAGAGATTGAGGCTGTAATGCATGTACAACGCAAGAGAGGGTATCACTAAGTGTTCAAGTGTAAGCAAGAGTATGGGCATGAGGGTGAGTTCAAGTTTAATATTTCACAAGTTTGTATGAAATTGTAATTACTAATTACAAATGTAAGTGAGTGCTACTACAAGTACGAGTAGAATTGGAATGAGGTTATGAATTCAAATGAGAGTGTAAGTAAAATGGGAATACATTGAGAATGCATTGAGTGCAGTGTATATTAAGAATGTATATGCGAGTAATAGAGTGTGCTCATGAGACTAGAGCAAGTGCGAGTGCGTGCAACAACAAGTGAGTAAGAGTAAGTACGATGAATGTGAATGCAAATGTAAATACGAGTATGTACGAATAAATGTAAAAGTTTTACGAATGTGAGCTTTGAGTGCCAATATGAGAATGAGGATAAGTATGATTAAGGTGCAATTGTATGCGAGTGCAAGTAATAATGTAAGTGTGAGTTAGCATAAAAGTAAATGTAAGGTAGTGACCACGAGTGTATAAGTATGATGAGAGAGTTTTTTCTAACTCTTTTGAGATTGTTTTTGTATATGTTTTTATGATTATAGATGTTGTGTTAAGGGGACCCGACTCTTTTGCGGGTTAGAATGAGTTTTTAAAATGTTTTAATTAATGTGAAGGAGAGTTATTTCTGTTCTCGTCAAGAAAAGGAGGGTGAGATATGTATATAATGTTTTTGTCAAGTCTTTTTAACTTCAAAGTATCGTCAATGTGATTGTTTAAGTGACATATGAGTAAGGGGGGATGCCGTTTTCTTCTGAACGTCACCCAAGTGTTTATATTATCCAAGTATCATCTTCTTTTCAACCATGTATCATCTTCTTCTTTTTAACCAAGTATCTTCTTCTTCAACCAAGTATCTTCATCTTTTCAACCAAGTATCTTCATCTTTTCAACCAAGTATCATCTTCTTTTCAACCATGTATCTTCTTCTTTTCAACCAAGTATCTTCTTTTCAACCAAGTATCATCTTCTTTTCAACCATGTATCATTTTCTTCTTTTTAAGCAAGTTTCATCTTCTTTTCAACCATGTGTCCAAGTATCTTTTTAATACCTTTATCCAGGTATTCACATTAAATCATAATACCTTTGTCCAGGTATTCACATAAAAGAATAATTTTCATGTCAAAGTGTCTAAGCTTTTTTTATCGTCCAGGGTTTTAAATGTTAAAGTATTTGTTTCTCAATGTCTAAGTATAAGTTTAAGTTTTTCACAAAGTTTTTTGCTTTTCTTAAGTGTTAAGTATATAAGTATCACTGTCCTCTTCCAGAGGACTAAAGGATTTGTTTTCTTGACGAGAAAGAGTTTAAGTAATGAATGAGTGCTATCCTGCACTGAAAGAGCGTTGAGTATGAGAGTGAATCGTTTATTCGAGTGTAAGTGTTGGTTTGATAATGAATTATGAGCAAGAATGTTTTAATGTGAGAGTAAGTTCGGATTTTATAAGTGTTTTGTGATTTAAGAATGTGTGTGACGGTAAGTTTTTATTTTGAGGGTAAGTTTGTATTAAAAGTGGTTTGGTCACACCGGAAGAATGTATGTAATGAGTAAGAGAGGGGTTATCCGTAAGGTTTTGTGAATGAGTTGTCCAGAACACTATGTTTCTGGACGATAATGTTCTGGACATTGTTGCATCGGTTGTGAATGAGTAGGGTTTATGTCCGAAGGTCTCAATGATGTGTTTTGTTTGTGGGTGTGAGGGAAGTGAAGTAAAGTATGATGTCCTTTTTGGCATATGGAACAAGATTGTACCGAAATGCAATTGGATATTGTGTGTTCAGAACCTAAACACCTGAAGCACAATTTGTTTGCTTTAATGTATTTATTTCGATCAGGGATAGCAGCCGTCCGAATTGGGAACATCCATGAATTTTATGGCCTGTTTCCTTGCAAAATGAGCATGTTGAAGATGGATAATTGGAAGTAGGGTATGCGCTAGACGAAGGTTGGTTGCGTTGACCATTGTTATGATGTGGGTTTTGTTCGGGATACGAATGTTGGTTTGCAATTAATGCTACTCTGTTGGTTGGTGTGGTAACATTAGAAGACTGGTTACGATGATGGGATGTATCGGGTTTGGGATCTTGGGTTAACAAGTTTTCCAAGACCGTACATTTTTTTTTCAAGAAATCAAAAAAGGTATCACTAGCAATTAAATTTTGATCAGTCTCTTTTTCTTCAAGAGATCTTTTTGTATTATAATCTAACTTTGTTTTTAATATGTGAATGATTAGTGCATCAAATAACTCTTCCTCATTGATATTTAGGTTTAACAATGACTTTACTATAGATCTAGCTTCGGACGTGAATTTTCTTAATTGTTGGGCAGTACATTTTGAGATGTTATTACAATCTGTCAAACGATTAAAATGGGCAGTAACAATCTGCCGTGTATTATTATATTTAACATGAAATGTAAATTAATTGCTATGTTTGAACAATGCTTATGTTGTCTCATCGTAATATCTTATTTTATTTTTGCTACCAGCCGTGCCTTATTTCAGTGTTTTACGGCTCGTTGCAAATCATGGTTCCATAACAATCTTAGTGTGTAATTATTTGAATTACCCTGTATAATATTTTATTTTTCGCAAACAATATCAACGAATGTTACTATAAATCCCAATTAATTTTAAGGTGAAGTCATTTAAATCACCCTGTATACTATCTTATTTTACACAAACAATGTCAAAGAATGTTATTATAAATCCAAATTAATATGAAGGTGAAATCATTTGAATCACCCTATATACTATTTTATTTTACAAAAACAATGTCAAAGAATGTTATTATAAATCCAAATTAATATGAAGGTGAAATCATTTAAATCACCCTGTATACTATTTTATTTTACACAAACAATGTCAAGTAATGTTATTATAAATCCAAATTAATATGAAGGTGAAATCATTTAAATCACCCTATATACTATTTTATTTTACACAAACAATGTCAAAGAATGTTATTATAAATCCAAGTTATTATTAAAGTAAAATTATTTAAAGTTTATGTTGCATAAAAAATATATCAAAGACTTTTATTATAAATCCATAGCAGTGTTAATTATTTTGAAAGTGTTAATCCAAGATAAATTTTAAATTGTAAAATGTGATAAATGTTTTTGCATTGTGAGATTACTGAATTTCGTATCACACTATATTCTATGTTTACAAAATTCTACGTTGGTTGATAAGCAAATATACAAAATCTTTTATTATCGATAAATACCTTATCTAATGACTGTTTTCTGCTGACTGAAATTCTCGAAGAGTTCTCGGGAACGCTGAGGGTCTATATTCTCTGGACTCCAAGGGCTGTTTCACTGCTCTCTCCTGGTCGCTAGGACTATGCTTCACTTTTTTCTGGTTCTATCCGGTCTCGACAGGACCATGTTCTAAATGAACCCTTTTTACTTGGGCTAATTAGAGGGAATGTAGGTTATCTGGTTATTCGAAGGACCACTACGGTTGGTTTTCACTGATGTAATGCTGCACCGTAGAATGGAATTAAACACGTAGATCACTTTATGATTTATATTGTCATGAACTTATAATTTATTTAATAGTGCGTCGACAATTAAGACTTCACTTGTTATTTACGCGATGAATGAAGGTATTTTGCACATACTATGACGATTTATGAGATGACTAAAGCTTAAGGACACATGTTTGTTCCCGGTATGAAAACGCCGGGTGCTCTTCTAAACTGAGTACCTTCGTGTACCAAGTTCAAGGATGAAAGAGAGCGAATGTAGGGTATATGGCGTATTTATACGTCGGAGACGTAGGGTCCACTTGTTCGGGTCTAACCAATGGGATACGAGTATTTTAAAATGTAATTTTCAAACACAAGTGAAAGTGCCAGTTGGAGATATGTTTTTTTTGGGCTTGAAACGTTTTCATAGAAACAGATAACAGGGTTTGGACGAGCGTTTTATGAAGAGATAAGATGTCGGGGACTTTGATATATTCAGTGGAATTTCAGAAAACGATATTTATCTGTTATTCTTAGGTGTTAGTAAATTTAAATGACTTTTTTAGTAAAATAAAGAAATATTAACTGTTGAATATAAGGATATATTTAGTTATCTGTTTTGAGCATGATATTCGAAAGGTAGTATACAGGGGAAGTTGAAATAAAATCATGGGAGAATTTGGTAATTAAAAACCAAATTCGAACAGTTGGGGTAGATGGGGCCTAGGGGGTTGATGGTTTTGATCATTTTTTGATATCATCGTTCGTTCGTGAGATATAGCCCATTGTAAGTTTTTAAATTGTCACACTGTGTGCAAGTTAATTATAGACAACAACAAAAAAACCAGAAAAAGCAGATTACGTAGGATAGAAATAAATGATTGGTGTCAAAACATCTACTTGACACCAATCATTCATTGACACCTAACACAGAACTACAAGTACTACATATTTGTGATAAGAAACAAGTACTGGATTTCCTTGAAGAATTGGAAATTATAATACACTTAAGAAACCCACAATATGAAGTCGTCAATGAACAGATAAATCTAGGGAGTTCTCGTTCTCGTTTACAGCATCGGTTCGATGTAATTTAAAAATTGTTTCCCATCTGAATACTGCTTTGCAAGCACTTTCATTTTAGCCCAAAATGAGATAGAGGCCCACAAAGTTAATAATAATTTATGGCTTACTTAATCGTTAAATCGAAATTAAAAAAATACTCTCTTATAGCAAATACTTTCTATATTCGTCTTGTGCATTTTCGACAGATGAAAGCCTAATGAAAGAAAAATCGATAAAGATACCGTAATCACTGGAGTTCGTCGGCCGAGCGGCGTGGGAGCAGGAGTGGAGATGGCGGAAAGCAGCCGTGCTGTCGCGCGGTCCGGGTGTTTCAAAATGCAAATGCGCGGTAAAACATGAGTTATCTCGGCAACGGTAGCACTTATCGAGACGATTTTTTTTAATTCGATGTAGCGAAATGAGAGGAATCAGAATATGCCATCAAAAAACAATATTACAAAGAAATTTTGCACGAATTTCAAGATAAAAAAAGTATGCTATTTTCATTTGCATCAAAAAAATAGTTGTATGATTGAAAAATTATTTTGTTGCTTAATGCTCATCAAATCATGCAACTAATTAAACTAAACGTTTCAATAATAAATATTGATAAAAAGTATATTTTCTTTCTTAAATGGTCTTTGTTTATCATAACTAACAGTCCTTTTTTATAATAAATTGTATAAATATGGAAATTTTTTTACAAAATTTTAAAAAATTGTAAAAAATTGTTAAAACGTAAAATGGATCTTTTTATAATTGCTTATTGTTTGTTATGACACTAAGTAACTGATAAAAATTGCGTGCTCCTTTTTCACCGTTGTTTAAACAAGGTACGCGCGATCAACTTTTCTATAATTTGTTAATTAATAATTGTGGCAGTGAAGAACTACGCGGTCGATCGGTACAAAAATTTTTGTGCGTAATTGTCAAATGTTTAACTATCTTTTTTGAAAATTTGATAAATATTTATCAATTTTTACTTACCGAAAAAATTTCTCAAAGTTTACGTATGATTTTTTACTAATTTTCGCATATTATTATTGGAAAACTAAAGTTTTTCGATTAGCGATTCTCATAACCTTATAGGAACTCGTCAAATAAACAAAAAAGAAAGAGTAAATTTTTTGATTTAAGGCTTTGTTTCAGAGTTTTAGACACAAATGTATCGAAAAATTGGTCATTTTTCGATATTTCGGTACATTTGTTGTTCTACAGCATTTAGAAAGCATTTTTTGGAGTAGACAAACATAGATTATTGTTGTACACAATATTCGGCAACTTTCCGCATAAAAATTTTTGCGTTATCAAACAACATTCATTACGATTGCTCTATCGCCTGGACTATGCACAGTTGTACTGATTTTAATTGGGAAAAATGATATCCAGGATATCCCCATAGGGCTAATAATATCAAAGCTTTAATATTTGTAATATCATATCTTCTTCTTTTTTCTATTAACATATTGAAGAGTGCCAAGTTGCCTTTGAAAGTTTGAAGAAGCAGCTGACATCAACTCCGATTCTGGGCTATCCACTTCCTGAGGGAAAGTTTATTCTCGATACAGACGCCAGCAACGTGGGAATTGGTCCCGTTCTTTCCCAGCTCCAGGATGGCCGAGAAAGGGTCGTTGGGTACTTCAGCAAGACCTTATCTAAACCTGAGCGTAACTACTGCGTTACCAGGCTAGAGCTTCCGGCAGTGGTGAAATCTGTTGAGCATTTCTAAAAGTACTTGTATGGAAGGAAGTTCTTGATCCGAACCGACCATGCCAGCTTGAAGTGGCTACTTAATTTCAAGAATCCTGAGGGCCAAGTCGCAAGATGGTTGGAAAAACTTCAAGAATATGACTTCCAGATCGAACACCGACCCGGCACAAGGCACCGTAATGCCGACGCACTCTCCAGAAGACCATGCCAACCGACTTGCTCCCATTGCAGCTGCAAGGAAGAGAAGGATGCCAGCTTGCACCAGGTCAAAGTCGTCAGTGAAGAATGGCCTCAATACAGGATTCAACCGCATCAAATGAACGACGCGGACCTTGGAAAAATAATTGATTGGAAGTCAGTAAATCGTCGACCGACTTGGCCAGAAGTATCGTCGTCTTCGCCGATTTTGAAGTCATACTGGGCACAGTGGAATTCCCTGATTATTGAGGACGGCTTGCTGAAAAGAATCATCGAGAACGACGAGGGCACCGAATCCAAGAAACAACTATTGGTTCCTAGGACTTGTGTCTCTGAAGTATTACGACATCTTCATGATGGGCCGTCCGGAGGACACCTGGGTGTGAAGAAGACCTTGCAGAAGGTACGGGAACGATTCTACTGGGTGAACTGTTCCGAGGATGTAAGAGATTGGTGCCGAAAATGTACCACCCAAGGAGCGGACCACACCGTAAGCAGAGGGCTGGTATGCAGCAGTACATCGTGGGGAGCCCATTCGAGAGAGTCGCCATAGATGTGATGGGACCGCTACCGGAAAGCGAAGCGGGTATGAAGTCATCATCATGGACTACTTCACCAAGTGGGTAGAAGCATATGCAGTTGCCAATCAAGAAGCCGCTACCATAGCCGACGTCCTGGTGAAGGAATTCATCAGTCGGTTCGGAGTGCCCTTGGAACTACATTCGGATCAGGGAAGAAACTTTGAAAGCAAACTATTCCAAGAGGTTTGCCAGAAGTTGGGGATCCGAAAGACTAGAACAACGGCGCTACGTCCACAGTCCGATGGAATGGTGGAACGCATGAACCGGACTCTAGTCAAGCATTTGTCGAAGGTCGTCTCTGATCATCAGCGGGATTGGGACGAACATATTCCATTATTCTTGATGGCATACCGATCAGCTGTGAATCAGTCTTCAGGGCAGACACCGACGAAAGTCCTTTTCGGTCAAGAAATAAAACTTCCATGTGACCTGGTGTTTGTTTGCAAGCCTGATGAAGATATCGCCGGAGATGATTATGTATCCAATCTCCGGAGGAAGATGGAAGACACCCATAAACTGGTTCGTACTAACCTGCAATTAGCCAGCAACCGAATGAAGAAGTACTACGACAGCCGAGTCGAAGAATCGTGCTACAAAGAAGGTGATCTCGTCTGGCTTTACAATCCACGAAGAAGACGAGGGTTATGTCCAAAATTACAAAAGAACTGGGAGGGTCCATATGTCATCAAAAAGAAGTTCAACGATGTTATTTATCGAATCTTTAAAACTCCTAGAGGAAAGCCGATTGTAATCCATTCTGATCGGCTAGCATCATATGCCGGGGACCACGATGAAGGTGTGCAAGTACAACAACTACTGGGCGAAGAGCATTCCAAGTTCGAAGACTTTATGAAGGTCTACGGAACGGAACCGTCTGCCGTTACAGCCACGAATCCGAAGATGGTAAAGGCATTCCAGGAGTAATGCATCTAAGGAAGGAGGCAGTGTAACGGAATAGTTACATAGTAACAGGCCTCGGACATATGACAGCGACATAACCTAGAATAGAGAAGCTGACAAATGCTGACAGAAGGAGGAGGACTGACAAGCCAGAGGGAGAGAGGACGGCTGAGGAATTGAAAAAGTCAGAAAATTGTGACGTTTGAAAAGTTTTCGAAGAAAAGATTTCTCATTGTAAATATCCTTTTTAGTTGCTGTTTAGTTCGTTGAATTGTTTGTAAATAAATTGTTTTAACCCTCACTCGTATTACAATATATTAAGTCAATCACAAGGTAGGTCACTTCTTGGTCTAGCCAAAAATAACTATTAAACATCAGGTAGGCATCAAATGTCATTCTGACGATGATATTCAGTTATCGAAACAATTGTCAATTTTTTAGAATTTTCAACATTTTTTCAATATATTGTGGAATTAGCTAGAATCAGTAAGTTTCATTTAAAACACTACAATTATATTGTTATAATAATATAGAAAACAGTAATTATATTTATGTAAGTAATAAGGTATATTACAGAGTTTATCCATCTGTGAGCGCAACTCAACAACAAAATATGTCGCCAACCTCGCGTTGATAACTATTCTCAGTCCCTGGCTACAGTAAATTACTAGGGGTAGGTTTCTTAGCTAGAGTTCGTGGTTAAATGATAAAAGTTTGTATTGAAGTAGGATGCGATTTGTTTGAGTATCTTTTATGCATTAATTTCTTGTTTTATAACAATTATTCATTTTTAATATAGTTTGAAAATAAAATTTCAGATTTTTGCTGATTATCAGTAAATCGGTAACTAATAAGAAAACGCAAAATTTTGAGACATACTGTATAACGTAGCTACAAATACGTTCCATTTTAATATTACAGATTGAGATTATCATGCGTATTGAACAGTGATTGTAATAGTCCATTTGCAATTTTACTTTTTATTCGCTTCAGGTAAACGACATTTACATATCTATCATCCGTTAACTTTTGATTTGAAATAAATTAGTACCCTGAAGAAATTTATTTTGATAATACCCACCGGCGAATATACCGGAAACGCTCAGATATACGATCAGATCCGTTAGAGATTTATTTGTTTGTAACTATACGTTGTGTAGTAGATTTCATATTCGAAAAAAAACTTTACGGTATAATAACTGGTGAGAACATCAGATCAAAACAGATTCGAAAACAATGTATGATATTTAAATATGATGGTCGACCACAGTGGAAGAACCGTTAAAATGTGAGTTGTGAATATATAGTGAAATGAACTTGAGAGAATATTTGAATCATTCTTGAAATGACTGTTTTAAGTGTTGTGTCGAATTGTTAAAGGTCACTTGCGGTAAAATAAAGAGAACGGTGACATTTTGCGACATCATCATTTCGTTCGGGGAAACAATTCCCACAGTATATTATCAATATATATATATATATATATATATATATAGTATATATATTATATATATATATATATATTATATATATTTTATATAATACATATTATATATATTATATATATATATATATATATATATATATATATATATATATATATATACAGTGAAATCAAGTTTATCATCAAAGGACAACATCGAAATGTTGTTCCTGATTAAGGGTCGCTATCTTCAAAGAAGGTTTAATTAACAAACCCGTTTAGTTAAGAGTTTAAACCAGAAATACTGTTCCTCGACGAAAATTGAAGGTTTAAGTACCATTAAAGTTTTAGCAGCTGTTTGGATAATTGAAAATTGTCACTAGTTCCCTTCAATTTATATTTGAGAATGTCTACTGTAGTTTATTTAAATGATGTGGAGTATTGAATATAATTTATTACAATATTTACTTTATAAAATTGACGAACAGTGATAGTATGAATAACTAATAATAGAGAGAATGATTGTTACATTTTTATACACACTATTAATCTCTTAACTTAGATACTTAGGCGCTGTAATAACCAAAAAAAAATCCGTCATGTAATTACCAAGAAAAAAACTCTTCGCCATAATCCTATAAAAAAAACCTGTCACCACTGTAATAACCTAGGATATGACTCTGCTGTCAAAATGTCGGGTCCGGTGAACTATATGGAGACACACATTTTTGACTGATTTTGCGAAAAATCGATAGTACTCACCTATTTTGAAGATCTCCGTCGAAAAATTTGCGGGTTATACACAATTTACTGAGAAAAATCCAAAAAAAGATTTTTTTTCGCCGCTTAAACCATCACTTTTGGATTAAATATTTTATGCAAAAAACAGCTTAAATGTATCACACTGTACAGGAAAGTGATCAACAATATATATTCTCACAAATTATAATAAAATTTCAGTTAGTTTGCTGATAATATTATTTAAATTACCACTTTTATAAATATATATAATTGTAAGACAACAAATTTGTATGTGAATAATTTTAATGACAGAATTGTGAAACGTAATGCGTAACCAAAACCATAAATCTAAATATGTATTCTCTAACATTTTCTTTTCATCATTCAATGCGAATGAGAACATTTTAAATTTGTTAGGTACTTATAAAAAATAAAATTGTTTGAACCATTTAATTTTAAATCAATATCACGTTTGGTTCTCTTTATTTTATACTTTATAATATACCATGAAAGCAAAACTTGAACATTCATATCAGTAGGGGTGCGTTCACAAACCAACGTCTTGAGTATAAGAGGTACAAAGTGACCGTTCATAAAACATTTAATATATATCTCACACTCTGTAACACAGCATTCATAAACGCACCACGGGAATCGCCGAAAGTGTACTCTTAGTTACCCGCTCGAGATCGAGGAAATTATTTCCCTGACATGCGTAATTCGTATTACACAAAAAATGTTCTTGTTTATAGAGGTTAATGCGTCAGTAATTGTTATTCTGTGGGTTGAGGTTAGCTATAAGCTTCCATCAGCAGAATATTTCCAAATTCCATTGGTAATAATGTTAAAGGTTAAAACACTCCACAATCCCTGTTTTCCGCAACCAACGTAAAATAATTTCAATGTCAAATTCAAATTTGGACAGTGTCGACCTACAAATAGGTAGGGCGAGCTCTTTTTTTGGATTTTTCTCTGTAAATTGTGTATAACCCGCAAATTTTTCGACGGATAATCTTCAAAATAGGTGAGTACTATCGATTTTTCGCAAAATCAGTCAAAAATTCGTGCCTCCCTATAGTTCACCGAACTCAAAATGTCCCTAATGGACCGGAAAGGCAGCGTAGCTGGCTGTCACCCCCACGATTTCGTGGGAAACAGGAATCGACGGCCCCTGGAAGAAATATCCGAAAGGGTTGGCTTCGGCCTCCGCTGTTACCAGTTGTCGTTGATAATGAGAGGTCTTGTGTTATAGGGTTACGCCAGTTAGAAGGGGGTGTTGAGGAAAAATCTTAGGTGTAGCTCTTATGTGTATATGTTAGATATTCATATAATCATGATCTCCTGGTTGAGAAAATAAACTAACCGACAATGATTTCTTTAACGAGTTTAATATAAAGATTAAGAAAATAAAAATAAATTACACCAATTGACAAAGCGTCAGGTATAATCGTATGAAGAGTCTTGTGACTGTAAATAATTAAAACCAGTGATAGGATCGAGAGAAAACTTGAGACACCCTTTTACATTAACGCGAATGAATCGCAGAATAAAATGAAATTTGTTAGTTTGAAAATAATCGCCCCAACCTAAATAGTTTCGCGCACCCTATATATGAAACTTTGAAATTAGCAATTTAATATTCAACCTCGAATGTGCTCCCTATTCCTGATTTATACGGAGAGGTATCGCCATTACATACTCGTATGCGATATGAAAGACCATATATAAAAATATAAATAATAAATTATATAAATAATATCATAGATGCGGTCTGGTCTGGCAATGTTAATAATTTGATCAAACTACAAAAAAAGCATAATACACAGTTAGTATAATTTTTAAATTAGATTTACCAGTTCCCAGACTGGGTGTTCACAAAAACGCCGACGGCCACGATTAGCGTTTCGAACTAAAAAAGAAACCCCTTCAGAGCGCGTACAGTAGACGCTGAGTTGTAATCTTTTTTTCCACTTTCGAAAAAAATTACACTTGATAGTTAAAACACTACGTCTTAATTATAAGTTACCTAAACTTAGGACTCCTCAAAAACCGCTATCCGCGAACCCAATAAAAAAACTAGACCGTTCCCGACCGCGAGTTTTTACCAACTGCCACTTAATTGTTACATTTCCATAGTTTAGGCATTTCTCCCTGTGTCAGCATCGTTTGTTTTTTTGTACCCTTAATTTCTGATTGGTGGAAACTTATCGTTCGACATAATTGTGTAATAGATTTTTTACCTCGATTAACAATGAATTTTTATTTCATTGCGCAAAATTTCATTATTTTGACGCAATTATTATTTTCTGTTGAAATATTTTTTTTTTCTTTTTTTGCAACAAGACAGACTGCTTAGCTAAGTGTTTTTTTACATTGTATGGATGTTAACGACCGCTTTCTATAGTTTAAACGTTACAATATAAAAAGTAATTTGTTATACAGGGTGATCCTCCCTATGTTTCTTATTTTGGTATTTATTACATTACCACTCCAAGTTTTTCCTTTGATAATTATCATTACTATTGATAGGACGTCTGTTTTGATACTGGTAATTGTATCCCCTCGACGTGTGGTATTCTTTAGACCAGTGCCCTCGTTTTCCACATCGAAAACAAGCATTTTCCTGCTGACCTCTTCCTTTTTGTTCGTTTGCACGGCACTCGGTTGTCAGGTGGTTCGTTTTTCCGCAGTGTTGACTTCCCTTATTTCTCCAATGGTTTGTTTTGCAACAGTAACATTTCCTTTGCGGGTTGTGCTGTCTTACGCTTCTGCAATTTCTTTTCTCGTGGTTATCTGTCCTACATATGTTGCACCATTTATCTCGCCCCATGTACGCTACTGTGTCAGAATTTGTTTTTCCTCTTAGCATCATTTGGGTCATTTCCTGCAGAGCCACTATTTCTTCTGCTTTCTCCAGGTCGAGATGTGGTTCCTTTAACAATAATACTCCTGTCTCTTTCACCAGGTCCTTCTTAAGCCCCATTTTAAATTGATTTAATACTAGATCCTTGTTTCCTTTTTTCAATTCTGGAATTTCGTCCTGTGACGCTTCTACTAGGTCATCTTCCAGGGCCTTCGCCGCTAGAAGCCGCAACCGCGTAGTGAAATCAGCTACCGATTCGTCGTGTCGTTGGTAACAACTATTAAGCCTCAATAAATTATTACCCGGTAAACATTTCGGATTAAATTTACGTATTAATTTTTCTTTAAGTTCAAAGTAATCTAAGCTATCTAATGTTGTATCAGATTTAAAGTATTGATAGGTAGCGCCTGTTAATTTAAATTTTGAAATGTTTAATGAGGTATCTTGTGGCCAGTTATCTAGCCTGGAGCGTTGCTCCAATTTTTGAAAATATCTAACAGCATCCTTGCCGTTAAAATCAGGTAATGTTGCTGCAATTACCTTTAGACGTTGGGGGGGGGGGGCAGTTGCACTACCAGTGGTCCTGAAGCCGTTGAAGTTTCCCCTGCAACTTTGACGGCTGCTTCTGACGTTTGTTGATTAGCACCTATATTAATGTTAGTAGGCATTTTTTTTGTAGTTTGGTATATTCACTTTAATAAGCACACAGCACTAAACTATCTTACCTTTCGACGAATCTTCTGAAAACAATATCGAAAATATGGGGAAGGGGGTTGTGAGTTGGTTTGGTTGGGTTTCGGCTGTTTTGCGGTTTTGAGGTTATGTACCTCCAGAGTTGTATTTTACTTTGCTTAAATTATTTTGATTTTATACAGAACATAGTTTCTATAACTTTGTATATTTGCTTAGCAAATCTGCCATATCTCGCTTATGTTCGCGGGCTGTCTCTTTTTATGCTGTCTATGGTTGAGGCGAAGGAAAAATTTAAAACAGCGGCGTAGCGTGGGCAACCAAACTAGCACGTTTTTAAATTGCAACACCAGCTGACCACCTGGGTTAAACCTACAGTTGTAAACATAACCTTATTCGTTTGTGGTTGTATACATTGGTAAATTGATTGATAATAATGAGTTTGTTAGACTGTTGAAAAAAGTATATATGGACGTTTTAGAGGTTGAAGAAAAGGATTCTTATTTGGAGAGACAGCGGTCCAGAGGGCTAACAAAATTAATAAAAAATTGGCCAGCTAAAATTTGAGTTAAAATTTATTTTATTTATAAGTTAAATTTAACAAACTAACCAAAAATAATACAAACACTTGTCTCTTTGTTTACAGTAAAATAAACTGCACACAGAGTTTCTTTTAACGCGAGACGGAATTCAAATTGTAAACTTTTGCAATTGACTGTTAGTTAAATATTTCTTATGCGTTGTAAGTTGCTTGAACATTTAAACTGGCAAATCCCTTTACTCCCCTCTCAAACTAGGAAAAGTCATAAATATCAGCATTTGCACAAGAATTTTTATCAGTTAATTTACAAAATTTAATTTAACTTGTCTAAAAAGCTGTTGAAATCGTCTCAGTTGTAGTAGTAGACCCGGTATTCTGTTTTTCTTCTATGATTTTCCCGACATTTTGAGAGTAAACATACCGAATCGCTGGACCGAAAGAAAAGTTATTATATGTTACAGTTTTCAGTTACGGAAACCATCGGAATGCACTAGATATCCAAGAAGGAAATTATATATCAATGCATCCAACTCGAGGTTGGTAATTATATTTTTCTTCGACTTTGAAATATACTACGATATTGTGAGCCGTATATGGTTGGGTTAGGTCGTTTACAAGAAGGTGAAATTAGATCCACGTTCAGTTTCTCTTATATCTAACGATATTAATAAATACAGTTTGTCCCATTTATTTGTCATAAATCTTCACTTCTAACACCACGTTCCGTTTGTAAAAAATAGTAACGAGGAAGACGATTTAGTTTGGATGATAAAGTATTTGCCCTATCACTTTTAAAACATGGCCCAAAAACATATACATAGTATATATAATTTATCTACTTTTTTATATTTATCTATTTTTAAATTATTTCGCTTTGTCCATAAAATTGTATAATTTTTCATGACAATAAAGCTCATGTCTCTCTCTCTCTCTCATACAAAGTTTTAAAATCTACTTTTCCATTGCCTGCCAGGAAAACGCTCATTAATATCTTAAACAAAATTAATTTTCTTGTACGAATTAACCCTAAGATAATGACTGTTCTAACACAGTTTAGACAGATACTGCTTATTAATAATTGATGAAATATCATCGGAAGCTTATGATAAAAAATGGTATACTGCTATAGGCTTTGAAAATGTAGAATATGAGAAATGTCTAAAATTTGTTATGGTGTTTATGTTGCAAGGGTTAAGGTAAAAGTGGAAGCAGCCTATTTCATTTCATTTTGGTCAAGGAAGAATGCGTTCAGACGATTTAAAAGTTACTCTAAGAAATACAATTTTGGCTTTGCAACAAATGGGTTTTATAGTTGTTTGTACTGTTTGTGACCAATATTCAGCAAACATTAATGCAATAGGCAAATTAAAAAATGAATAATCTTTAAGCAATATCAATAATTTGGACACTTAACCGCTATGCCAGTCCCAAGCCTGAGGTCTTACCATGCAAAAGGTAAGGAAGGGGGGATCGAGAAGCTTCAACGGCGGATCCGGCGTAAGTGGCCACCCTGCTTTTTAGGGGTAGTATTAAAGCAATAGTATGGGGTAGATGAGATTCCTTAGCTGTAGTGGAAGTAACCCATCTAGGAGAAGGTTACTCTGATTGTAAACCCTGGTCCTCCAGGTTGGGGGTTGAGGCAGCATGCCAACTCCTCGATACTCATAAAAATAAAGGTTAAAAATTCTAGTCAACAGCCTCGAATAGTACGGAAAAAAACGACGACAACGGCTACGGAGAAGGACAACGATTTTTGATACATGGAACGTTCAAGTTCTCTCTAAGAAAATAATTGAAGTAAGAACATTGATAGTAGACATAGCAGTTCTTACTGAAACAAAGAAAAATGGACAGGGATCAGAAAATTTAGGTAAATACGATCACTATTACAGTGGCGTCCCCAAAGACAGTAGAGTTCAACAAAGAGTGTCCTTGCTGATTCATAGAAAACTGAGAAAGTATATCACAACATGGGAACCAATCAATGAAAGGACAATTAAAGTCAATGTATGTATACGGCTATACTTACTATCATGGCAGTATATGCAGTCAACGATAATATTTTAGTGAACATCAAAGACAATTTAATGAAGAGATAATAAAAATTGGAAATTCTAGGGAACTTATACTACTTGGAGATTTTATCAGTAGAGTAGGGAGAAGAGACCGAGATAAAGTAGTAAGACAATATGGAGGGGAAATCGTGAATAACAATGGACAAAGACTAATACAATTATGCACTCAAAACGAACTGAAAATTTGAAACGGATTTTATCAACACAAGTACACTTGGATTCGAGATACAAGGAATTTAAAATCAATAATCGATTATGCAATAATGAAACAAAAAACACAGTTAAAACCACAAGACGTAAGAGTTAGCAGAGGTCCAACATGCGGGAGTGATCATTACCTACTATGCACAAAAATTATGTTTCCAGGAAGAAACGCGTTTCCAAGAACAGAACATGAGACTGACAACACCCAGAATGCCAAGAACGAAGATACAATTTGAAAAGTTTAGAAAATGAAAGCGTTAAAATATTTTACCAGAGTAGACAATGAGAAACTGAGAAATCAAGTGTTTAGAAATGTTGAGCAATACTACGAAAATATAAAGAACAGTATGCATGAAGCAGCCTTTGAAAGACCAGGACTCTATAAACAACACAAGAAAAAATCACCATATTGGTGGGATGAAGAGATTGAGGAAGACATAAAAGATAAGAAGAGAAAACATTACAAGTATCTAACCTCAAAGAAAACAGAAGACAGTGTAGAGTACAAAGCAGCCCAAGCAATAGTTAGGAAAAAAATATGTCAGAAGAAAAACTAAACCTGGAAAAGATACTGCCAAAGAATCAATACGTATTTAGGAAGAAGTAACAGGTCGGAAAATTGGAGAATAATAAAAAATCAACGGAGCAATAAATGGAAAGAAATAATATCGTCCATCAAACCACAAGATTGGGAAGACCGTTTTAAAATGTTATTAACCGAAAATCGTGAAGAATTTGAAGATCAAGACGATCAAGTCCATAATACTCAAAATATTAATGTCCAAGGATCCACAGTTAAATTGAAATTGGAAGAAATGAAGGAAGTATGTAAAGAATAAAAAAATGGAAAGGCGCCAGGACCAGAGGTTATTCCAGGAGAACTCCCAAAATACGGCACAAAGAACAACTCACGGTGTTATTCCAAAAATGTGTTAGTTTTGTCGAAACCCCAGAAGAATGGAAAATCTCATATATGACAAGTATACAAAAGAAGGGAGACAAAGCCAAATGTGAGAACTATCGAGGCATAACGGTCACAAGCTCGGTAAGTAGAGTGCATGGAAAAGTTCTAAGAAATCGAATAGAACAAGAATGCAAGGACAAGGAAGCAGAAGAGCAGGCAGGCTTCCGAGCAGGTAGATCTACTATAGACCATATATTCACCTTTATTCAAGAAATAGAAAAAAAGGTAGCTAGAAACCAAGAAGTACATCTACTTTTTCGACGACCTGCATGAAAAACGTATCATTTCGCACTCTAAACTAGCGCACAAAGTTATCTATTTCGCACTAGTGCGAAATATTCCGCAGTCACCTGTTCTGATGGATTGCTGTGCTTATTCACCTAATAGGTACCTATACTCTGATGTTCACAAAATTGTAAGCAGCTATGACAATGACATATATTTAAATAAATTCATGACATATTAATACCTACTGTCAGTGCGTTGATTTGATTTATTCAGTAATCAAATTGATACTTATTTGTATAAGTTGAATCTGCTGATATCTGTAACGAAAACATGGAATATTCGTCAGACGATGAAAGGGTGGATTTTATTTCCATGGAAATATCCAATCGTATAACCCAGTCTATGAACATGCAACAACCTTCACAGAGGAACTACCAACAAGATCATTCACAACCAATTCGAAATTACAATCAGTCACTGTGAGAGTATTTGAAACTAATAATGTGACAGGAATTAAGGCTCAGGCAGTTCAAAGTGTAATTGAAGAAAATGGTCATATTCCATAGGTGTTAAACAATTGTTCCAATATAACAATTAATAATTACTATTCTAATAGTACCTGAATACAGACCAAAATGTACCTAAATATGTATGTTGAACGTTCAATAAAATTTGACTTTTTGCAATTCACTTGAAAAATGTCTATGAGTGAAAACTTGTATTATTAGCGGTTCAAACATATTTTTAAAATCCGATATATTTTGTTTTTCAGGTAGGTCGTCGGAAAAGTATAGTGTACAACTAGTGAGGAAACTGGATATTTCATACTCGTGTGACAAGATGATGAATCACTCGCCTGCGGCTCATGGTTCATCATCTTTTCACACTCGTATGAAATATCCTATTTTCCGCACTAGCTGCACAATATACTATTTGTAGATCTCAAAAAAGCTTACGATAGTGTTTCGATAGCAAAGCTTTGGCAAACTTTAGAAGACACCAATATCAATTATGAAATAATTAAAGCAGTTAAAAGTATGTATAACAAACCAATATCGAAGATCAAAGTAGGACAAGTAACACCCGGATTCACTGTATCGAAGGGACTAAAACAATGGTGTTGTCTATCACCAACGCTCTTCAAAATATATCTCGAAGGAGCTCCGAAGAACCGGAAAGAAAAAGTTAAAAATATGGGTATACCTCTAATTGACTCTACCTTGTATACATTATGATTCGCACACGACCAGGTATTGATTGCTCAAGATTATGATGATTTAAATGAAATGATTCGAAAACTTATCGAGGAATACAAAAAATGGAGTTTAGAAATAAATATACAACAACAGAGTATATGGCAATACAAGGACGGAAATATCATTAAAACAATTAGCGAGTATTAATATTTTAGAATAAAAATTTCACAGAACGGAACATTTGATGCTGCAATTAAAGAGATAAACTGCTTAGGAAGAAGAGCCATTACCTTACTAAACAGCATATTGTGGGATAAAAACATTACGAATGCAAACAAAAAACGAATCTATAACACTATTGTAAAAATTATAACTACTTATATTTCCGAAGTATGGCCCCTAAAAACCACAACAGAAAAACCCTACGAGCAACCGAAATGATACGTATAAGAGAAATTATGGGCATAACACACACCATTACCGAGGACATCGGAAACAAACAATTAGTGTGGTTCTTATATGTACAACGAATAGAATTCCCAAACAGGTTCTAAATTGGCAACCTAGAGGAAAAAGAAAACCAGGCAGACCAAGGAAAAGCTGGAGGGAGGATATAGACAAAGAAATCAGAGAGAGGAAGCTTGACGACGATCTATGGAATGATAGAGATATGTGGAGACTGGAAATCGGATGACGTCGGAATTGGATCACACGAAATAGTGGCAATTTATGATTCCCCACATTTATTGAAGGGCATGAGAAATAATTTCATTTCATATAATTTGAAATATAAAATTGATAATGTGGAAAAAGAGGCATCTTGGAATGACATCATTAAATTATATGATCTTGATGTTAGTTACTTTAATACAGGAATGTGTTACAAATTGACTAATGTCCATATTTACAAAACAAAACTAGAGAAAATGAAGGTCAAAAATGCTGCTCAATTATTTTCGTATAGGGTGTCGTCTACTATGAGATGGACAATCAAACATGGTAATTTTTTTCTATTATAGTATTTCCTGTTTAGTTATAATACTAAATTTTGTTATTATGTGTAATAAGTAATATTTTCTATATTAAAAACAGCTGACAACAATTCAATTTTTATATGCTTTATGGACCAAGTATTTGATAGTATAAATGGTTCAACGTGAGAGTTGAGATGTGCAATTAAACCAGACTCAACACGTCTCCTATTTTGGAAAAATTCCATAAAATTTTTTCAAACTATGAAGTTTATTTCTACCAAAGAAGAAAAAATTCTTACTACCATGATCAACTGGATGAAAACATTGCGACGCTTTATGTATCTTTGGGAGAAGTAACATTCTGATAATAAACCCATACTCGTTCTGAAAATATAGCTACAAAATTAAATTACCCTCTATACTTTCAATTTCGGGTGTCAATGGTACCACTACAACTAAAACTATCTCTTCTAGAATATACTCACATGTAAACAAAGCTTCTAATCTGGATATAACTTGTTCAGTGTTAAGATAAATAACAAAAAAATTGCCACTTATGTACTTGTTAAAGCAAGCAATACAAATACCTCATGAAATTTGTTTGACCGACCCTAGTTTTTTAATGTACTCTCTGACATTGATATTTTACTTGGCGCGGATGTTTACTATTCTCTTGTATGTGGTGAAATAATCAGAATATAATATAAATTCTTGACTCTAATAAACACAGAATTAGGATATGTTATTGGTGGACCTATACCTTCTCAAGATTGTAAATATGTTAAAAAACCTACTAGCCAATTCTCTGAAGATATATGTTTTTTCACACAAACATCCTAAGATGAAAAAATTGAAAAATTCTGGAATATTGAAAATCTCCCGAATAATAATAAAAAAATATCTTCTGAAGACGAAATGGTCGAAAATGAAATTTTAGCTACGACAATCACACTAAATTCTGGACACTTTCAAGTTAATCTTCCTACGAAAACATCCACTGAACATCTCAAATTAGGAACTTGTTATTATTTAGCAGATAAACAATTTTAATCTTAAGAAAAGAATTTTTTTTAAATTCTGACGTATTCTTAGAATATAATGCATTTATTGATGAATATATATCGCTAGGACATGCTCAGATAATTCCCCTTAACTTAAAAAAGGAAAGGTCAGAAAATAAATACTTCTTATGTCATCATCCTGTAATTAGAAATGACCACTCTGCAACTAAATTGAAAGCAATATTCAATGGTAGTGGAAAAATATCTAGTGGTATTTTTTTAAATGACACTATGCATAAAGTGTATACTGTACAGCCAGGACCGTTTGATATTCTCAGTAGATTTAGAGGTTTTCAATATGCTTCAACATGTGATATTCAAAAAATGTATAGGCAAATTAGAATAAACCCCTCACATACATTCTGTTAGTTATGGCTTAAACAGTTCACCATTCCTAGCTACTCGAGTATTAAATCTGTTGGCTACTTCCAATTTCACGTTAAATTTTGCCTGTAAATCTTTGTCAGAGCAAACATATGTTGATGATATTCTGTCTGGAACAGACTCACTTGAAGGTTCAAACATTTTGTATAATCAATTAACAACTTTGTTACGCTGAGCTAATTTTCCCATCCATGAATGGAATTCGACTTCTCGGGCTTTGTAAATAAACTAGCTGACTTAACCCAGCAAGCTCAATACGTTTCTCCTGATGGTACCCTTAATAAAGTTCTAGGAATTATTTGGAACCCGGATATTGATTTTTTTTCAACTTATATTCCTAATCTACCCCATTTAAATAGTATTATTAAAAGAGAAGTAAAGTTGTGTTATTAGTTGCTGTCCGAAAATAACTAATTAGTGAGTAAAATAACAAAAATAAATTATTATGAATTGCATAAATAGTAAGCTGAAATGAGATAGTAATGAGAACTATATAAATCCATGAAAAAAGTATATAAATCAAAGTTGTTTTACATCAAATAAATGAATGTTAACCAAAATATTGAGAACACAACAGGTTATATAGATAATTAATAAAAACAGTGGTCGATAACCTGAAATTATAGACGTCCACACACGATCACATGAATACCATGAGCGAAGTAGAACACACATTGGATACCCTTCTGAATGAAAAGAATTGCGACTTGCTGAGGCTTCGGAAGTGAATATTTCGTTGAAATTTGAATCCCTAAATGAGAAAATACGAAAATTTGGAACTTCACTATAGAGTAGAATATTTGGAGAAAGTAAGCAAAAAGAATAATATAGTCATATTTGGGTTGAAAGACCAGATTTATTAAGTGACTCCAGCAAAAATATCGGAAACATTAGCTAATATCAAGGGCGTTCAAATAACATCTGAACATATTAATGATGCATACCCTTTAGGTAAATCGGAAAACGCACCAGTTAAAGTGGAATTTTTATCCCATTTAAAGAAATTAGCTATACTTCGAATTTGCTCCAAGCTAAAAGGCTCTAGTATATCGATTTCGAATGACTATACCAGACTGCAGAGAGAGACTCAAAAAATTTTAAGACATCATTTGACCGCTACCAGAGCCAATAACCATCATTCATACATAAAGGGTGAACGCTTATACATAAATCAAAAAGCATACACAATCGAATAACTACAGGACCAACCAAATCAATTGAATAAACGTGGAAATAGCGCTCCTTCTACTCCTACTACAAATCAAGCAATGACTCCATGAAGGCATTGCCGGTTTGAGGATTGAAGTCATCAACAATAAAACAGAGAAAATAAAACCGAAGGTGGGCAATCTAAATCAGGGGAATACGGACAATACTCCTAAGAAAGTAAACGTTACAACTCTAACGAGAAAATCAAGAGCAGGCTCTTCTTCTAACCAAAAAAATCATTGATGTGTATACATGTATTTATGTGTTTATTTTAATTTGTTTTAACTGAAATTTTATCATTACTGTATTGTACATATTATTTTATTTTACTCTATTACTCGAACAACTAGTGTATGTTCTGTGTCTTGAGCCTAAATTGATTTCTCTGTGTTTTTTTTGAATTTGTCAATAACGTTTCAATTACATGAAAATGGACTAATATATAAGAGATTTTAATTTTCCAAGTATTGACACATATTGTTTGACAGATTTAGGCCAATGTAATCAGTTGTTTGAGATTAATAAGCTTAATGATAATTTTACGATTTTCCATAATAATATTCGAAGCATATCAAAAAATTTGGATGAGATGAAAGTATCACTATCTGATATCCTGGGTTTTGATTGTATCGTTTTGACGGAAACATGAAAAATTATCAATACGAATCTATATAATATAGCAGGTTACAACTTTATTTATAATGAGGGCGATTTAAATCAAAATGATGGGCTGGTAGTGTATGTCAAATCTGCTTTCAGTTTTGAACATAGTATTATAAATCTGGGACCAACTAATGTTCTAAAAGTTGTAATATTTATTCACAATAATACTAGGATCGTAATTTGGCGTGTTATAGATCACCATCACAGGAGAATTATAATCCTAAAATACCCGAGTTCATCAATAATCTAGATACTTTGTTAAGGAATAATAGAGTAGGTACTGAGCAGTCCTGCTTATTTGTGGGTGATATCAACATAGACTTACTTGATTCAGATCATAATACGATAGATTACATTAGTACCTTGAGCGAATATGGATTTGTATCTACCATTAATAAGCCAACTAGACTCAATTCCTGCCTAGACCATCTCTTTTTATATTCAAATTCTAATAAAAATTTAGAACATATTATTCCTTTGGTAATAAAAACTGGTATAACATATCACTACGCAATAGCATTACAGATTATAATGGACAATAAAGAACAAAAGAAGCCATTCGAAAGGGTAACAAAGCATGTTAACTACCAAAAACTTAAGGAAACTGTTTCTAAAATATCATGGGATTCGATAAGAAGTTGCTATGATGCTACAGAGAAATGTATTTCAATAATTCAAGAAAATATTGATAAGTGCCTTTACTATGAAAGATACAACCGGAAAAATACCAAAATTGCGCCATGGGTAACAAATGCTCTACTGAGGTCCATAAATGATAAGAAACGTTTATTTAAGTTAACCAAAAAAAGTTCGAATGATCGTAATATACTTTCACATTACAGACTATACAGAAATAAGTTAAATGCTCTAATTCAAACTACAAAAAAAATTATTATATCACAAAAATTACCGAAAATTCCAATAATAACAAACAACTGTGGAATGTAGTGAAAGATATTTGTGGATCAAGCAATTCACGAGTTAACATAGGAAATATTAAAGATCAAAAAGGAAATATATTAACCCATCCTCTCCAAATAGCGAATGAGTTTAACTCAACTTTTTCTGAAGTAGGGAAACATTTGGCCGAAAAAATTGACAAAAACCGACAGCGGGTATATGATGGAGTTTCTTTCTCAAATTCAATGTTTTTGATACCAACAAATACATTTGAGGTGAAGTCCATTATAAATGAACTGAAAAACAAAAAAGCAACTGGTATAGACGAAATTAGTGCCACAGTAGTCTACTAAAAACGCTGGAGAAATACGGGATACGGGATACTTGTTTGAAGTTATTCAAGAGTTATCTCTCACATAGACAACAGGTCGTCAAAATCAATGGATTTATTAGTGAAGAACGCGATATAACATACGGAGTACCACAGAGTACTATATTAGGCCCTGTGTTTTCAATCTCTACATGAATGATCTATTTTCTTTAAATAGCGCTGGTCATATACTTGGTCACGCGGGTGATACTGCAATTGTTTATGAGGACAGTAATTGGTATGATTTAAAGCTAAAAGTTGAATCTGACGTAAAGCTAATTAAGTCGTGGTTTGATAGTAAACTATTAACCATAAATTTTGAAAAAACTTTTTACACGCCTATTTTTAACTATAACTCATCTAATAACCGATTTTATCAACTGAAAATAACACAGTTTGATCAGGATTTATTTATTGAACCAACAAACAAAACAAAATATTTGGGGGTTATATTGGATACAAATTTAAAATGGGATTGTCATTTTAAATATATAATTAAAAAATTACAGTTTATTTTGCATAAATTTAGGCACTTGAAAAAGTATATTTCTAGCCAACATCTCCGCATTTTATATTTTGGATTGGTAGAAAGCCATCTTCGATATGGAATACAGGTTTGGGGAAGTGCGTTGGAAACTCACCTGCAGCCATTAAATATAATCCAGAGGAGATTTCTAAAAATCATAATGTCTAAACCGAACCTTTATTCTTCAGATCTTTTGTATTCTGAAAGTAGAATATTGGATCTAAAACAACTATACTTTTTGTGCGTTTCAGTGGAATATCATGGATCAAAGAATACATACAACTTACCAATCCATACCTACAATACTCGGAATAGACATTTCCATACAGTCCCTAGGATGATAAAAACGAGTTGTCAGAAAACATATTCTTTCTATTCCGTTAAGATTTACAACCACATTCCAGATTATATTAAAAGCATTCAAAATATTCGATTATTTAAAAAGAAACTAAAACATTTCATTTTAGAGCAGAAAAGAGAATTCTGCGATATAAAAATCGTAACGTGAGAAGTATCTACACCTACACATGGTTACATTGGCTGAAGGTTGGAGTTTTCAGTGTTCAATCACTTAAATAGTTTAATATACTACAGGTTTTTTTTCTGTAGTAGTACAGGTCCATTTTCTTTATTCCTTTAATTTTTCATATTATATTTTTTTAGATTCATATTTTGTTGTGATATTCTGATTGTGCTATGTATTATTTGTGATATTACTACTATCATTATTGTTGTTAAGTTTACTATTGTTGTAAGTGTAACTAATTTATTTACCATTTTTGATCTACATTTGTTATACTTTGTAATTTCTAGTAAATAAACATATATTATTATTATTATTATTTTTATTATTATTATTATTATTATTATTATTATTATTATTATTATTATTAAAAGAGAAGTATGGGCAAAAATCGCACAAATGTATGATCCAGTAGGATTTATAGGTCCAGTCATTGTAGTGGCAAAAATCATTATGCAGAACCTTTGGAATAAGAGGCTACATAAGGACGATGATCTCCTCCAAGAATGGACAAACTTTTATAATAAAATCCAAATTTTTGTGTTGGTCTCTGCAGCTTTTGGACTCTTCAAGTTTTTAGGTGCTTCTTTTTTTGATTTGGTTTTATGAATTGATTTGGATCCTTATTTTCTTCGGGTGTATGTGCCATAGAGTTGATAGGTTCTTTTGCTACCACTATGAGCGGTATTTATGTCGATTGGGGCTAATTGAGATACAGGTATTGTGTAGGCTTTGCAGTTTGGGACTTTTGTAACAGCTGTATTTTCACTTAGAGGTTGTGTTTCGATCTCAGTATTTGTATTTAGAAGATATGATTCCTGATTTGGATTTGTTAATGTACTTTGAGTAAACTAGCAGAAAAGCAGAGCATTGGGACGCAATATGGCATCTTTTTGCATTGTGAAATGTATACACGTTACTTTTGTTTGATTAATATAGTTCGATGAGTTGCATCTAAAAAGTTCAATGAATTTCAATTTTATAAAAAAAATATTCCCCAAATGTATAATAATAACAAATTAAAAAGCAAAAATGAAAAGCTTAAAGTAAATGTTCAAACTGCCCACCATGAACACCATAAAGCTTTCAACGTCCTTAAATTTTATTTTCGTTCAGAAGTCATAGGTGAACTCGGTGTATAAATTTCTCTCCGTTTTAGGTAAGAATAACAACCAGAAACAACATCCGACATTGATTAAATTACGATTAAACAGACACCACGAAAGTCGGTAAGTTAGATAATATAATTTATCTCATGTACACTGTAATGAATAGAGAGTAAAATCTTTTTCACAGGTAGCTGGCCGCGTGTTATTAATAATAATCACTATTCCTAACAATCAGATACTGATATACACATACATACACAAATATAATAGCCATGAGAAAATAAAATAACATAAACGCGTCAAACCGGAGAATGAACTCCTACACATTAGAAAGTAAAATTAATTCGTTTTTACGAACCATTAGAACAGTTTGAGTTCGATTTAGTGAAATTTGTATTTAAATATACCTAGTTTGAGAAATTAGTTGAAGTATATAGTTACTTGAATTAGATTATGGTGATTTAATGTAGAAGTAGAAAAAGAAGGTTTAAAATGAAGTTGAAAAAAACTTAGGAAGCATGATACATATTAGATTTATCTCAATTGTTTCGGAAATATTTTATTGATTGACAAATAGAGTTTAATTCTTCCAATTTTTATTATATTTTTCCATTATTTTTTTTTAATATTTTGATTTTGAAATTAGGTTAGGAATTTTTTATTTGAAAAGTAGCATACACAGAATTTCAATGAAAACTATCCATCCTATATCAATCTGAAAGTAATTAAAATAGATTATTTTTAAAATATGTGGAAAATCCTACTTTTGTGTGTATACAATTTTAGAATTTAGAAATTTATAGAATAAATCAATTTTTCTTCTCAAATTTTATGACATATGGGGGAAACAGAGAGCAGTGTAAAACAAAATAGGAACAAATCAGATAGATATACAGACAGGCAGTTGACAACATCGACCTGATTACTGAATACTGCAATACGTAAAAGCCATCAGGAGAGGCAGATTTCCATTCAATGAAACAAGGCATAGGTTGGGTTGAAAATTTTAAATGCTAAATGAAGTGAAGGTATCATACTTTTAATAAAAATGTTTCTCTATATGTGATTTATGGAGAGAAGTCGGGGGCGAGCCAGAACTCCAGAGACAACACGAATTGGAAGCTGAAAATCCTCAAGAATCCGTAAGTTGAGTTGAGATGGTGATCCTTTCGGTTATACTGGATGTGGACATCAACTTCGTTAATTCAATAGGAAGATTAAATCATTCATCACCTCTTTAAATTCCTTATTCTTTTGATATGATCTTCATTAGAGTTACACCTATGTTTGGCCATTCTAATAAATTTCAGACTTTTTTGAAAAAAATTTCAAGTTCACACTTTTCTTTTTGACATTAAATTTCAAAGGTTTTCTTAAAAATTCAGAATCTAACCTTTCATGGGTTTCGAATTATTCAAGAGAAGGAAAAAATCTTTCATCAGCCTCACACGGCTCAATGATGAATTTTATTATAAAGGTAAGTTGATTTGAATCGTCTTATTTTGAGTTCTACTTCACTCGGTAGGATTAATTGTAATTGTTCTAGAACACCCTGTATACAGATATCACACCAGTAGAAGCATTTGCTCGCGTTCAAGTTTACATTTATCGGGCACCCTTTATATTGGAACATAGCTTTCATTTTTGCGCTGCACAGTTTGGAACCGTTGGTGTAGTAATGAATAGACTTATATTTCTTCCCAACACTGAACCGCAATGGTGTTGGGAAAACAACTTTAGTGTATTCATAGCTTTCATTGTTATCTACAACTATGCAGCTATCCTCCATCCAGTAATCGTTGATAAACCCTGTATGTGCCAGAGAGAGTTTCACCGTCTTGAAAAATCCAATTATTTATCGCTCGATTTACAAAAATTCAGAATTTCGTCGTCAGCATTATTCATTTTTATCGCCAATAGTGTTTTATTTGGCCTCAAAATCTGATTTGAGTGAATTGTAAATCTAAAATATTATTTTTCAATTAACAACGGTAGATCTTCTGCAATAACTAACATTCTCCGCACTTTCAACTATGGCATCAGAAAATCCAAAGTAAAAAAATGAGAGGGAAACAGATGAAAATCATGACCTTCAATGTGAAAAGCGAGGTGGGCAACACTGCCAGGATGCCACTTTGCAAGCAAAATAAATATACAGACGCCAAACTATACCGTTCTTCGATATGTATACTGAGGGATGCCAACTTGTGCGTAAGATGTATAATAAATATATAAGTGTGCTACTATAACGCCGTTTACGGAGACCATGTGAACCTTGGTGCTCAAGTTTATACAAAAAACGACCAAAGTGACGTCCTGCTGATATCAACAGCAATAGACTACCAAGCATTCACTGAAACTGATATTTTGGAGCTCGATACACTGTGATGTCCGTATATCGGATGTCATAGTACCGCGGACGCTACAGCAACCGCGATTTTAACATGGGCGGGTGCCACTTCGCGCCATGAATATATATATTATAATTATCAATATATGAATATTATAATTAAAATTTTATTTGCCCCACGTTCTAGGGACAAATTTGTTATAATTATAAATATTGTATGTATACAATTTATTTTTTTAAATTCAATTTAGATAAATAAGTTGTATTACTATGAAGTTGAAAAGTTTTAGGACGCCAACTTATCATTCAAAAGGTAAGTAAAATTTAATAATATGATTCAGACCTCATTGAAATTACCATAAATAAATGTAAATATATTTGCTCCGGCTCTGTACAAAATCTCTTATTTTCAGGGAGTCGATTCTTGAAATAATTGCAGTATTAAACTATATCTCTTCCTCTTTTTTTCTTTTAAATTAATTTGAATTATTTTAAATTTTAATACATATATTGAAATATTAATAAATTTGTTTTTTTACAATTCTTGTTGATCTTTACGTACTTATTTTATTGCCAAATAACAATATTGATATTATTTTATAAATACTTTTTTTTTAAATTATAAGTTCAAATTCTAAACTTTATTAAAGAAACACCCTGTAAGCAAATTTCTTCAGTGTAACCAAAATCTATTATATTCTATATTGTTACCAATTCATTCTCAATTTTATAATGAAATTTCTTACCTTTTTATTTATACTGGAACTGCTTCTTTTTGTATTCCTCAACAAAGATCTTTGTTTTGGACTATCTTTTTCTAATTTTAGCTTATAAAAAAATATGTTAAAATTACAATTAACAAAACATTCAATGTGATATGATCTTTTCAGGCGATTTTATTTTGCTAAAGTAAAATTGTAGGTACAGCTTGACAACACCGCCCAAGAATACGATTTAAAATTTACTAGCTAGGATAGTGGTAGGTACTTTTAGTATTGATCGGCTCAGTAATAGAAAAAGAAATAATGTTCGGTCTCGGTATTTCGAATGGCAAAATTCAGTCGGAATCGGTATCAATTTATCACAAAAACCAACTTTTCTTGTAACAAGATGACAGTTAATTGAGTGGTTGTTACACCCCACTTGAATTTCCCTTTGGTCTTCCTTCTCCCAAACCCTCTTTATTATTGTTTCTTCGAAGTAAGTGATAACAAGAAGCAACCAGGTCGTGTATTAGTAAGTAAAAACAAAAAAAAACAGTCCACATTGATACAACTGAGTTACGCGAAAACATGATCAAAAAAAAACTTCAACATTGTACTCAACTTCAGAACATCTATAAAAATTAACCAGACCTATTTCAAATTATTCTCTTCTTTCCTCCAAATATTCTAAATATGTTTTATTTGTATATAATTGCTGTTTTATGTCAACTTCATGTATTTCTTCACCAACCTTCCATCATTCCAAAATATTTCATCTCAGCTATCAATATAATGTTTTATTTTCAAATTATATTCGATATATTAGCCGGCTTGAATTTAATGTTGTTAATTTTTCAATATTTCAATAGTCTCTTCAATATATTTGAATATATTTTTTCTTTCCTTCCAAAATTTTACTTGTCAAAAAAATTCTGTCAAGTACCTAGCTTTTATTTTCAACAAACTCCCATCCTAGCTTACCTACTTAATTTTTAAAGAATTGTTTGCATACTTTATTCATTACTGACATTCATAATAAAACATACCACAAAACTTGACGATAGAACGAAAATAGAAAATATGAAAGGATATTGTGAAATATCTTTCACAAGTAGTTTGGACACGTAATAAAAATAATAAATTGGTAGACAAGAAATGACAGAGCAAATGCAACATATACAAGAAGTATGAGTGATGAAAATGTAGAAAATGTTGGACAAAACATCTCAATCTTGGATTTGATTCAATGGAAATTAATAGATAAAATACTAATAATACAACTGCATTGAATATACCATTTTCTTTTCGAATGATAATAATTTTTAGCTAACACAATTCTTATTTCTGATTCCCGAAGCATTTTGTCAGACGTTAACGCGAGTTTCACAGCTTCGTGTAGGACCTACACTAACAAATTTCTCGCTACAATCAGAAATATTGTGTTTCACATATACAACTTCCTTTTAAGTAATTATATATTGAATGTATTATCAACACATGTCACTACCATGGTGAGACAACCTGTATGTGATAATATATATATATATATATATATATATATATATATATATATATATATATATATATATATATATATATATATAAGAAGATGTACGTATATCGCGTGAAATGTAAACGATAACAAAGAGATTCACGGGCAATTCCTGCAAAAAGAAAAATGGGATCTTCCAATTGAAGGCACAAATGTGTGTTTGGTTTCCCTTTTGAAATGCATTGTTTTGTGTTTTCCCATGTTTCGATCAACAGCTTTGCTCCCAAGTTTTACACACTTATTTGGTTATACCGTGCTGAGGACGGTAAATGAACCAGATACATGCATGTCTGCGGTTACCACTCTTTTTGGCAAATACCCAGCACTTTTCATTAAAAGGCTGAAGTTCCTGGGAGGGGCCTTCCTAACGCCCTCTGATAACAGGAACTTAGCTCCCAGGACTGTAAACTAAACTGTAAACTTCGTACGAAGTCTCGGAACCGAATCGATTTAGGATTATGCACAAAAAATCTTATAGGTCGAAGTGTGATTAATAGCAGAGCCTTTATGACCCCCCTTACAATATATCTACAATCTACAATGTAAGAAGTAAATACAAAAAATTAAAAATTGAAAATGCAATAAGACAAATTAGTTTTAAGACTGTTTCTGTGCAAAGATGCGGTTAATGTGAAACTAATTATTCAGATATAATAAAAGAGATATTCTCCGATGGCGGGCTAGATGAATTGCAATTTAATTATTTTAAATACCATTATTTTGAGGAAGTACGGTACGACTTTTTAATGCCCATAAACTATTGCGTGATTGCAAGGAAAATAATATTTGTTAATCGATTATCTAAAATTCATCTTAAACACGTGATGTACATTAACAGCAAGTTCAAAACAATTTTCAACTTAAAATATTGCGTAATATGACAATCGCTACATTTTTTGCATACTTTTTACAAGTGCTGCCATAATTGGAAATTTTTTATAAAAAAAAATTAATAAGATTAGGTTTTTACTAAATAACATGTAGTACCTCACTTTCTACAATTTTAGGTGTTCATACAATACAATGTATAAGACATTGGTTCACAATGAAAATATACAATTTAAAATCTAATAAAAATAAATTATTAAACTTTGTGTCATCTTGTTCATAGAAGAGAACATATGCTTCTCCACTGACTAAAGATATCCACGATCTTAATAGCACCCTTGAATCGTTATATTCGTGCCACTGTCCCGTGTAGGGATGTTGGCAATATGCTGTGTAGTAACCATTGTAAGTGGTTCCACTGTGTGTGTGCAATTGAGTGTTGATTTCAATTAACCGACAAAGTTATCCACAATCTTGGAGTTGTCCATTCTCGGATATCTCAACCAAGATTCTTGTGCTTTCTCAATGTCACCAAGTTTGTCATCAATTTCTGTTAATATGCGCTTTGGTTTTATATATACCTTGTTGACATCTTCGTGAAGTCCTGCTAATAGGTAACGAAGAAACTCCTGTGCATCATTTTGAGTGCATCCCATGAACCTTGAAGTAAATCGCTGAATCTGACTTTTCTATGATACTGTATTAACCACTCTGTCTGAACCGTCTTCAGACTAAAGATTTTGAATAACTTCAGCAAATGCTTTAACTAGTGATCCTTCTTTCTTTCTTTCTTTAACTAATAGCCACCTTGTGTTTGATAGGCATTGGATAATACTATTCATGAAACATGTGATACCAATATTTTTGAGGCATTTGAGACCCAAAAGTTTTTTGGGAATACCCATTATGGATTTGATTGTGGAGTTATTGATAAGAGCTCTTTCGTAACTACTATCATTGTCCGAATAATCTCGGATTGTATTGTTTCTCTCACTTGATCAGCGTGATAAGGAATTTAAAATTTTTGTTATTTACTTTGATTGAGGTATTGTGGTTTTGGAAAGTTTGGGTGATGTCAATAGATCATTGGTCTGGTTCACTTTGTTAATATATTCCTTGTTATCTACATCATTATTAAACGTGTCCTTTTGTTCTTGTTGAGTTTCATTCCCTTTCTGAAAAACTTTAATCGAAAATGAAATGTATGAAGAGAAGTGGTTAACTCTAGAATTATTTTTAGAAAGGCAATTGATGTTTATTGATTCTTACTACAACCCTATCCCTACTATTGATGTTTATTGATTCTTCAGTTACTACAACTCTATCGACTTCTGACCCATTATTTTTTTGTACGTCTTTATTCTCTTCCAATTTTGAATTTGACTGCAGAATATCGGGGTTATTTTGAAACTTGTTGGAGGCAATGTCATTTTTTTGGTCACCGAAACATTATTGCTAGATTTTTCGACTCTGGTTGATATTGCTTTTGTATTTAGTGGTTTCACTCCATTGATCACATCAGAAATTTTGGATCTAACTTCAGTTGTCTTATTGGCGAGGTTAGTACCATTTTTTACTGTTCTGAAGAGTTTGTCAATAAAATTTTTCACTCAAATCGGCTACTGATGCGTGATTTCCGTTATCATCTTCATCAGACAAATTGTCTGTATTAATATTGTTAGAGTATGCCACACTGTTAGTATAAATACCTTCCATTTGGTCGTTTACCTTTTTATTTGATGTCTCCAACTCTATTGGAGGCAAATCAGTTTTATATTTTGTTTTGGTCAAAGATAATTTATTGCGCATAGGAATCGCATCATTCTCTAAGCAAAGTCATCTTCTTCAGTATTCCTATGAATGGGACATCATCTGGCTGGTGGTTATCTATATTTTTTAGTACACTGAGGCCCAAAAGCTTGTTGGAAGCATAGTTTATAAAATTGTCAACGCATGTATTATCAGAAGGCACATATTCTGAAGAAGAGAATGAAGATATTAAAGTAGAATTTCGGAAAAAGGTAAGATCACATGTTTTAGGGTTGGTAATGTGAGAATGTTTGAAAGTGGTAGAAGAATTAGGATTCTTATGATTAGGTTTCATAAAATGTTCTTCTAGAGGCTTAGAACGGGGAAGCGTACCGAGAAAAGATGAAGCGTTTCCTCTTTGAATTGGAATACTTATTTGTTATATAAAGAACAAAGTTGCTCTTGAATCATTGGTTTCTACTGATATTTTTTTACCTATTTCTTTAATGAATTTTAAAGCTTCATGACCGAAAACACCAGAGGTTTGAATTGCTACAGAAATGAAAATATAAACGTTCTCCAAATTTTTGTATTTATGGATTTTAAAAGTTTCGTCCTGTAAAGCTGCAGCGCCTGTGGAAGTAGATGTGGATCGGACATGGGACGAAGCCCAAGTGTCAGTGCAAGTGAAATCCCATAGAACTGGTTTGCCGCGTTGCCATGGAATGAGGGTCATACCATCTGGACGTTTACCGTCGTCGCAGCAAGTACCTTACGGTTCCAACGAACAGGGAATCTTTGCAGATGACAGGCCTCGTTTGATTAGGTCATTTACTGCAGAATGACGTGGAAAACGGCCGGCACTTAATTTGCAGCTTAGGCCGTGTCTACCATATTCATCAACATCAGCTCCGCAACGACAGCGATGTTTTACACAAATTTGACAATCTAAACGGAGACCAATAGAAATACGGAAACTAATAGCGTACCTAATGGGGCCGACGGTATAGCGTTCAACCATGCTCCTGATTCCTTTGAAAAAACTGCATTCAAACGAGCTTTGTCTGGTAAATTGATAGCTTTCTGAAGCAGATTTTCTTTTTCAATGTTTAATAAAGGTATATCCCAGGATTTTTGAAAGGATTTTTATTCATCGAGTACAACTTTCTTAGACTTTAATGACCAAATATTTTCTACCTCCAATAATAAAAGGTCTTGTGTGTGGAAAGATATAGGCAGAATGTAATTAATGAAATTTTTTGAACTATTTAATGATGACAAAAAAGAAAGAAGAGCTACTGAAACACTTGAGCGAATTCCTAAACCATCATATGAAACAGGTAGTGAAGCTTGTTTCCAAGAAAGCTCCTCTAATTTAATGTTGATTAATGACTCTAATGAATGACGAATGGTATTGTCAAAATTGATTAAGATATCATTATGTAACCAGACTACATCTTAAGATATATGTTAATTTTGGAATTAATAGGCAATTCTTGAGAAGGTAATAAGCAATATGTGTCGGTAAGCAGTATAAACGAGATGCAATTTTTTTGAAAAAAGGTTAGGTTTTCATTGAAAGCTGATAGAAAGGATTTGTTTAATAGAGGAGCACCTAATAGAAATACATTTTTTCTGTTGGTAATTGTTATGCCTGGTGCTACAGATCAATGGTTAGGTTATTTGGTGATTCTAAGAAAAATAACTCGCATTTGCTGAAATTGAGTTCAATACCAATATTGTTGGAGTTGTTTATAATATAGACAAGAGACTTGAACACGGAGTTCGTATTACCAGCTAAAGAACCATCATCAATGTACCAAGCATTGAATTCTGAGTCTATGTTGCTTATACGTTTGTGTATCGATATGCAAAAAAGGAGAGGTGCCAAAGGGTCCCCTTGTTGGACGCCCCTTTCCGAATAAATGATGTTTTCGCCAAATAAAAGATATGAAGGGAATCGATAACATTGATTGATGAAGGGAAAAATTTCAGGTAGAATATCTGCTACAAGTTTTAATAAATGATCGCGATGAATTGCATTGAAAGCATTTTTAAATTCAATTTTCAGAAAAACATTATTATTAACGTCTGGATGATTAGAGACGAAACGTCTTGCTGCATAAGCAACTGCTTCTCAACCACCTTTCGACCCGAAACTAAATTGTAATGGACGAAGTAAATATCCTAATTTGTCTTTCATGTTTGAACCCATTATTTTCGCTACTAAACGACGCTAAACTGTACCAATAGCAATTGGTCTGATACCTCCTGCATTTTTAGTTAAAGCTAATAGTGACGCTCCGAATAAAATAGGACGAATATTGATGTTGACTGTGTCATTTAAAATAAAATTACATAATTTACACAAAGATTATAAGAGATTTTTTCCTGAAAGGCCAGCACTATAACTTATTTAATCTTGTAGATGTGAAAGTCTAAAAGCGTCTAAACCACCAGCAGAACTTGTTTTAAAAGAGTTTATTGCGTTACTCACAAATTCTTCTGTTATAAGAACATGAATAGGTTCCGAACTCAAAGTAGGGAACGTACTATTAAGTTCCTCTAAAGGATGTTTCGATTTTAATTCTGTTAAAGTGGCTGCACTGACATCAGCAAAACTATCATCTGAAGGTAAGATTTTGATTGCGGATGTCAAGTCGTCGTCAGAAACATATACAATTTTACTATTTTTTGATAAATTTATGTTTTTCCGAACTGAGAAATTTCTATTTTGTTGATCAGAGAAAGTTAAATGATGATCTATATTTTCAAAAGTTTTTAAATTATTCTTGATTATAGTAGAGAGAGATACTTTTTTATTAGAATTTTTAGAAGGAAGACTTAAAACATTACATGGAAAAAGCAATAGATTTTCCCAGATAGGAATAGAATTTTGTCTTACGCATTCATCAATCAGATTAGAGAGCGTTGAGGCACAAAGAGCCCTTGAAGCATTTGGGACTCTTCTGATGACAGATCGTTGGCTCTTCAATTTTGCTAACTTTAGATGAAAATCCGCATCTTTTATTTCTTTATTGCTGAGACTTCTTTTGTATTAGAGCTTAAACTTTGTTTACAATGGGTCTTGTTTTGGTGTGTTTTCAGGCCTCGCTTCTTAAAAAATTTTCCACAGATTTCATATTTTATGGTGACTGTTGTTGACATCAGGCTTCAAAATATGTTAAATAAATAAATTCGTGATAATAATAAATATTTTTCACTATTTCTTGTTTCGAACTACGCACAAGATTCCCCCGTAGGATGAGGAATTGTGCACAAATGCACTATTGTACTTTTGAATTTTTTGGAACGAAGTTCCTTATCGCGCGTTGTGAAAGGAGGCTAGACGGAAAAAATTCTTACGAAAAGTTGTCACACTTTTTGAAGCTATTGTAAGCTGTGCGGCGTGTGCATGTTTCTCCAACCAAGTCATACGATTTATAATCTCCACATTTTGTGTGTTTAGCAAGTGTACGCGTCATAATTTTAATAAATTCAAAAACAAATCATATTTTAATATTACTTAGTATAGTTTTTTGTCTTTATTATGTTAATTAATTGTTGAGATTCTCTACAACAAAAATTGAAATAATATACTTCAGTTGCTTGCTGTATAATGAATAATACTTTTGAAATCTGCTAAGCATATTTCTCGGTAGTATAGTGGTCAGTATCCCCGCCTGTCACGCGGGAGACCGGGGTTCGATTCCCCGCCGGGGAGGAATTTTTATTTTCTGAAAAATTCTTTTTTTTGCTTTTTGTAACACCAAATATGTCGGTCATAATGAACAATATTCAGGACTTGCACGTAAGACGTACAAATGTTGCAGATTTATGTGCGGCAGAGTGTGTAATGGAAAACGGTGTTACCTTAATCATGGCAGTCATATATGTCTCACCAAATAACAAATTAATAGATATTCAGGAGTTCATTCATCGAGCACTGCTAGAGTATTCTAAAGATGTATCTCGAACACTTAACAGATACAACAAATAATTAGATAAAGTTCCACTCATTTTAGCCGGTGATTTTAACATCAACTTCAGTAATGAAAAATCAAAACCATTGGTACAGTTTCTAGAGGAAGAATTTGATTTAAGAATTAACAATAATCCAGCAGAATCAACAACAAAATATAATACTACCATTGATGCAGTTTTTTCAAGACATTTAAATAAAATAGAATCCCAAACATATGTTTCCTACTTCAGTTACCACAAGCCAATTATTACGAAAATTGAGCCTACTGATTAAGTTTATATAACATTATATTTGTTAATAATAAAAAAAATATTATTATAACTTAAAAAAAATAAAATTTTATTACAATTCCTTCACTAATTAATCGAAAGGAACTTCGTTCCATCCGGGTGTCCCTTGACACCTCTCAACTTTTTTTTGTGATTAAGGTAACAACTACAGTATTTCTGATGATATTACTATTTAGTACTAGTTATTTCATCGACTGATTAACTAAATTGTTTGGAATTCATTTTACTAATTTCTTGAAAATTTATTCGAGTTATTTGACAGTCTGTGCGTCTGACATTTTAGGTACTTATGCATAGCCACTACAAATATTTACTTGTTTAATTTTTATTCTTTCCATCACTTTCCATATACAAGTTGGTATGTTGTTCTCTACCTATGCGTCATTAATATTTGATATAATCTCATAATTATCAAGAGGCCTCTGTTAATAGTGAAAAACAGAACAAAATAATCTAACATAAAATTTGTCTACTAATATCGTATGGATATTATTGATGACGCATGGATACAGAACCAATGGCCCGACTGTATATTCAATTTCGATGTACTATATTACAAAGTAATAGTTGAATTAGCAATTCCGCATTTTTTACAACATATTGTATTCGTCACCCGCATGGTATTAAATTTTATCTCATTTTCTAAAACATCGCGTACATTTTGGTACTGGGAAACTGCCGTTAGGTAATACGCTAGAGGTCAACGGTTCTAACAGTTCATATAATACAAAATAAATTGATTCTTCCAAGGAGTCATAATACATACATATACATATTATATAGAACCGATTCAGAAATATGATGTTATAGATGCAATAACAATAACACACATGAAATTAGGGATGTCAGCAGAATACGATAAAATAACAGATATATTAAGAAATTTAGGATATTAAGGAGTAGAAATGCTGACTAAAATGTTCAATAAAGCGTAACAGGAAAGTAGGAATAATTACACCCATTTCAAAAATGAGATAATCGAAACTGTGCCAATTACAGGGGTATTAAAAGTTTTGAAAACATGAATATATACTACAAAAAATACTATGAAATGTTATAGAAGAACAACAATCAGATGCACAAACTGGATTTAGGAAGGGGTTACGTGAACAGGATAATATTTTTACGCTGAAATAGCTAATAGAAAGCAGAACCAAAGATTCCCATTATATACTTAGCATTCGTCGACACGGAAAAAGCATTCGACAGGGTATAACAAAAAGCCATATGGAAGCGTTTAAGACAAAGACAAAAGATAAACGAGAAACTTACAAGGGTAATTCCAAGTTTATACCAATAGAATAAGTGCTGTGTACGGAAAAACAAAATGCAGTCAGACACTTCTGACATAAACGAAATGCTAAGGCAAGTGGTGTGATGGTCCCAACGTTATACAAATCAGCTATAAACGTCGTTATTAAAAGAATAGAACTGAAAATCCGAGAAACTCCTATAGAATACAACACATTAATGCCATTCTACTTCTCTGAATGTGCATTTGTCGACGATCCCATGATTAGAACCAAAAGAAAAAGTCTTACAAGCGAATCTAACAATATGGGAAGAAGAATTTAGTAAAATGAACCTTGTAATTAATATGAATAAACCAAAAGTGATGGCAAAAGGGACTCAAAATAAACGAAAATCAGGGACAAGAAGAAATCCAACGCATTAATGATTACAAGTACCTAGGAACAATATTGGAAAGAGAAGGTAACGTGGAGAATACAATAAAAGAAAGGATTAATATTGTATCAAAAATGTACCATAGTTAGCACATGTCTCTTATAAGAAAAAAAACAAGTAGGAGAAGGGGTCTAATATCGATCACTAAAGAGATAATGTAAGACAAAAGCAATAATTCTCACAAAACACTGTTATTATTTGTATTAAATGTAAACTTTATCATCTTTAGAACACAATAACACACACAAATCCTTATATCTTAGTCAGTAAAAAAATTATCCACCTATAGTCAGCTGATATCGATCATACGGGAGGGTAATATCGATTAATCTTTATTCGCATGCATGCAGAACAGGCAGCATGGAACCAATTTCTACATGATCTACACCGCCACCATAGTTCATCTGGTGCCCCAGTTTCCACGCTATTTTGCACAAAAGTCGTTCTTTTTCATAGGCTCCGCATCATGTTGTTGTTTTGTTCTTCATTTGTTTTTTAGCTGTTGTTTTAAGTCCTGCCGATTTTTTAAATGAAATTTTCGAAGCTTGTTCAACTTTTTCCCAGTCCCTCAATTCTTCCTTCTCCTTCAAAGATACCTCCAGCGGAGTGGACGTTAGTATTTGAGATTTTTGTTTCCTTCCCTTATGTCGTGGTTTTTCTGTTAATCGGGGTGTCGGATGAAAGTCTACAAAAGATGTGCACTTCAACTGAATGGTCTTGTCTTCATCATCCGTGGCGTTATCCTGAACAGTATCCGATCATAAAATCAGTTGTAAGCTGTATAGTGCTAACAAACCGAAATTTCTCCAAAAATAACCACAAATGTAGTATATCTGGATTTATAGGACCCGTTTTACTCGCTCCAGTGAGTTGAAAATTAATAGGGATTATTTCTGAGATGTCCTGAACAATAATGAATCATAAAATTTGTGACTTATTGCACTCCGGAGACTGTATCGTGCTAACAAACTGAAATTTCTCCAAAAATTAGGAAAATGTCCTACGTCAAGTACCATAGCACCCGTTGTACTTGCTCTGCTGAGCTAAAAATCGATAGAGTTCATCTGTCACATATTTTATTTTATTTTATTCGTTTATAAAATTGGTGACTTATTGCACTCCGGAGACTGTATCGTGCTAACAAACTGAAATTTCTCCAAAAATTAGGAAAATGTCGTACGTCAAGTACCATAGCACCCGTTGTACTGGCTCTGCTGAGCTAAAAATCGATAGAGCTCATCTGTGACATATTCTTAACTTTATTCGTTTATAAAATTGGTGCCTTATTGCACTCCGGAGACTGTATCGTGCTAACAAACTGAAATTACTCTAAAATGACAAAATGTCGTACTTCAAGTACCATATCACCCATTGTACTGGCTCTGGTGAGCTAAAATTCAATAGGGTTTATCTGTGAGATATCCTGAACAATATTCATTCATAAAATTGTTGACTTATTGCACTCTGGACACTTTATCGTGCTAACAAACTGAAATCTCTCCAAAAATGTCGTACGTCAAGTACCATAGCACACGTTGCACTGGCTCTAGTGAGCTAAAAATCAATACGGTACATCTGTGAGATATCCTGTATAAAGTATTACGACATGTTACGATGAGTGGCCGATGACAACAACGACGACGACATACACACAGGATTTTTTTTCTAAAAACCGTTTTTTCATGTTGTTCTTGCTGAAAAACGTAAAAATAACAAAAAAAATATTAAAATACCAACTATTTTTGCGGAAAACCAATACTTTTCTCGCATATTAGATATGATAAGCAGAAAAGTAATAAACATGGGAGGCACGAAGTCCCTTGCGGCACAACAGTGGTTGTCTGACCCCTTTCGCCACTCGTAATCGCACCTACTTGTTTCCTGCCCTTTTCCGCCAAAATTCGATGAGGTTTATACACTCCACTAATTCCGGTCTCATCTGTGATATAAATGCGCCTCGCAAGAAATTTATATTTTTCAAAGACCAGTTCTAAATTGTCACATTCTTTCCATCAAATGTCATTACCCGGTGGAGACTCGTAGCTTCGGGTCGCCATGAAGAAATTCGTTGGTGTCGAGCTGAAAATCCATGCGGCCAATCTTTACCGTAGCTTTTTACCTAGAAAGAAGATAGTTTAGAAATGTTTGTACAGAATGAATTTTCAGGTACACTTTTTTGTTAATATTTGTAAAATTCTGTATTTATGCACTGTTTATATTAAAACATTTTTTCATTATACCTTCATTTGTTTCTGTGCTAACGAAACGCGTCGATTAGTTTGAATTGAACATTAGTTCAAATATAATGAAGTTTTAAAGAATTTAATTAGTTTTATTTTACCGTTAAATATGGATCTTCATCAAGTATAAGCTTCGCCTATTCAATTTCTTCCTCTAATGCCACACCATTATTCGAAAGCATGTTTTGATGAGCATAAAGCGAATGCCAACAGCTTTTAGCAATGCTATTTCCCATAGAGTTAAATAAGGGAATTCGTTATCGCATAGATCTCAAAACTTATGCATGAATCTGAAAAATATTCCCTCCTATGTGTTTGGAGAACATTTGAAATGCGAAAAAATAGGTTACTTTGACTGCAAGAGAAGTACCACAGAGAAAAATGATGTGCCCGAAATGAAAAGACATAGAAATTAGTTTGATAATATTAATTTATAATGCGCATAGTTTAATTTATTATATGTACAATAATTTATCTAAACATTGTAATTCAATTAGTTGGTGGAGAACGTATTAATTTGTTATTCAGCAGATCATATTCATCTCGTTGTGAAGCCGCGGCACTTTCTTTTAATACTGGTAGTCACGTATACTATAGGAACATAATCAAAGCTATCACCAATAAAAGCCCAGAAGATTTTATTAATAAATGTTCTACAAAATTAGCATACGTTAAAAAATTGTACAATAAACATAAGGACGTTCATTATTTAAAAACAAAATAAAAAAACTGCCCTGTCTGACAAAGACTGTGGTTTAAAAGAACATAGTGAATCTATCCCAGTTTTCGACGAAGAAGACTTTCTAAAGGAAAAAATAGATTTGTTAAAGGGTATCCAAAAATCTTTATCTGAAATAGCTGGTCTTGAGAAAGAATCTAGAGGTCAGGGATATAATCCCAAATGGAGGCAAGCTAGAACCATGAGGCTAAATGCGTCTAATTTTGGAACTGTTTGTAAAATAAGTCCAAAAACAAGCTGCGCTAATATTATAAAAAATTTAGAATACTTCAAAAATTTGGGAAATGATAGCACAAAATATGACATTGAAACGGAACCAGTAGCTCGTGCTTAATTTTCAGAGGATTTTGAAGTGGGGGTGAAAGATTGTGGTTTATTTATTGATAATAGGTATGGCTGCTTAGCAGCTAGTCCTGACGGGAATAAAGTGCCCAGCTTCTGCATCAAAATTTAATGCAGAAAATGCCACAAAAGAAAACTTATTAATTATGCGACTTTGGATGAGAATGGCCAAATGAAATTTTTTTGCTAATATATTATTAGGAGTATTAATATAAGAAACTATAGGTCAAATTGATTTCGATATTTTAATTTACTTGATATGTTCTTTTGGCTTTCGAATTCCAGATGTTCCCGGTTTCGAATCCAGTATTGATAATGATGCATTGATCCTCTGGCCTTTTTCATTTCCAGTTCCACTTTTTTCAGGGCTTGAGATGTTTTAGCAGATTTTTGTCATACAAGAAATCATTGATTGGAAAATTCTCCGTACTCAAGCTGAGTCAACGTTGCTGTATCTAATTCACTGGAATTTTTTATTGATCTTGTCATAACTTGAGCTAGGGTTACAATGAGATTGAGTTTGAGAAAGCACAAAATCTTGACTTTTTGTATCTTGTCACAACCTAAACACCCGGCCTTGGGACTCCGCTCAGGTAGTGAATTCGGTCTTAGTTACACTATTTTTTATTACCTCAATTGGGATAAGGTGAATCAACAAACAAAATTTCGGGACAAATAGATTTATTTGACACACAATAATAAATTTACAAAAACCGTATATTCTCGATACAAATACGAATAAATATTAGTTATACAGTAAAAATGTCCAACTCAATATTTCATATATATCAAAAATAAGTTAAGGACTTATCTTGGGAAGACTCGGGACGTACAGCTCCCAGCAGTAGTCAACAGTTGGGACGTCGTTGTCTGGACTTGGACGCTGTATGATCCGGTGGATAGTCTGTAGAGTCCGTTGCGGTCCTTAAGGCAAACGGTACAGGCTGCAGAGCAGCGAAGAAAATTAAAAATCACACACAAAATGATATGATTAAAAAGGAGAATACTTCTCAGCGAAGAAATGAACCAAAAAAGCGAGTTCCACTTCAATCGTAGTTTAAGTAGATATTTTAACGATGGCAAAAACGATTACCGATGTGTTCCTAATATTTGAAATAATAGGAATTGGAATTAGAGGTGGGAGTAGCCGACGAATAAGTAACGCTCCAAAATAATTGATGAAAATAGTAACATGTCTCAGCGACATGTTACAATCTTTAGATGAAGCAAACATTCTTTGATTCCAAATCTGTCATGAACTCAAGTTTCCTTTTCATTTCTATCAACTGATTTAGTAAAATATCATATTTTCCATGCCACTTTCAGTTTTTATTTTTCTTGTTTGATGTGTATCGGCTTTCATCGTCCGAAGATGAACTTATTATTCTCTTCCTTTGGGCATTTTCTGTACTTCTGTACGAGTCTGCACAAATCATGGCAATGAATAAATATCGGAATGTTCAGGGTATATTAGTCATGCAGTAATAACGTTTTTTGTTTTATCTTTGTACAAATAATGTATATTACAGGGTGAATAATCATGTAGGACAACAGCCAAAATAATTACTTTTTTCTGGATCTAAATAGACCAAAATCGAAAGAAATGGAGATAGTTGGATAGCTTAACTACTGTATTTTAGGATAACATGAATTTCAATAAAATCATAATGCTGTAAAAAACTTTATTGTCCTCATGATATTAAAATTTGATTTACCCCGTACAGGATCTATTTTGCTCTATTTCGTGTTTAGTTTTACTTTTCCGCCAACCTATCTAATATGCGAGAAAAGTATTGGTTTACCCACAAAAAAGTTGGAAATTTGAAATTTTTGTTTGAGTTATTTTTACGTTATCCATCAACAACAACACGAAAAAACGGTTTTTAGAAAAAAAATTCTGTGTGTATGTCGTCGTTGTCGTCGGCTACTTTTCCTTGCAAGTCTTGTTAGCACGATATAGCCTCCGGAGTGCAATAAGTCTCTCTTGGGAAGACTCGGGACGTACAGCTCGCAGCAGTAGTCAACAGTTGGGACGTCGTTGTCTGGACTTGGACGCTGTATGATCCGGTGGATAGTCTGTAGAGTCCGTAGCGGTCCGTAAAGGTAAGTCCGTGGAGGTTAAGTTTGTAAACGGTTCTTAAAGTGGTCCTCAAGGAAAACGGTACAGGCTGCAGAGCAGCGAAGGAAATTAAAAATCACACACAAAATGATATGATTAAAAAGGAGAATACTTCTCAGCGAAGAAATGAACCAAAAAAGCGAGTTCCACTTCAATCGTAGTTTAAGTAGATATTTTAACGATGGCAAAAACGATTACCGATGTGTTCCTAATATTTGAAATAATAGGAATTGGAATTAGAGGTGGGAGTAGCCGACGAATGAGTAACGCTCCAAAATAATTGATGAAAATAGTAACATGTCTCAGCGACATGTTACAATCTTTAGATGAAGCAAACATTCTTTGATTCCAAATCTGTCATGAACTCAAGTTTCCTTTTCATTTCTATCAACTGATTTAGGAAGATATCATATTTTCCATGCCACTTTCAGTTTTTATTTTTCTTGTTTGATGTGTATCGGCTTTCATCGTCCGAAGATGAACTTATTATTCTCTTCCTTTGGGCATTTTCTGTACTTCTGTACGAGTCTGCACAAATCATGGCAATGAATAAATATCGGAATGTTCAGGGTATATTAGTCATGCAGTAATAACGTTTTTTGTTTTATCTTTGTACAAATAATGTATATTACAGGGTGAATAATCATGTAGGACAACAGCCAAAATAATTACTTTTTTCTGAATCTAAATAGACCAAAATCTAAAGAAATCGAGATAGTTGGATAGCTTAACTACTGTATTTTAGGATAACATGAATTTCAATAAAATCATAATGCTGTAAAAAACTTTATTGTACTCATGATATTAAAATTTGATTTACCCCGTACAGGATCTATTTTGCTCTATTGTGTGTTTAGTTTTACTTTTCCGCCAACCTATCTAATATGCGAGAAAAGTATTGGTTTACCCACAAAAAAGTTGGAAATTTGACATTTTTGTTTGAGTTATTTTTACGTTATCCATCAACAACAACACGAAAAAACGGTTTTTAGAAAAAAAAATCTGTGTGTATGTCGTCGTCGTCGTCGTTGTCGTCGGCTACTTTTCCTTGCAAGTCTTGTTAGCACGATACAGCCTCCGGAGTGCAATAAGTCACCAATTTTATGATGGAATATTGTTAAGGACATTTCACATATGAACCTTATTGATTTTCAGCTCACCAGAGCCAGTACAACCGGTGCTATGGTACTTGAAGTACGACATTTTGTCGTTTTTCGAGAAATTTCAGTTTGTTAGCACGATACAGCGTCCGGAGTTCAACAAGTCACCAATTTTATGATTGATTATTATTCAGGGCATCTCACTGATGAACCCTATTGATTTTCAGCTCACCAGAGCCAATACAACCGGTGCTACAGTACTTTAAGTACGAAATTTTTGTCATTTTTGGAGAAGTTTCAGTTTGTTAGCACGATACAGCCTCCGGAGTATATACAAGTGATGAATTTTATGATTGGATATTATTCAGAGCGTCTTAAAGATGAACCCTATTGATATTGAGCTCACTAAAGCCAGTACAACGGCTGCTGTGGTACTTGAAGTACCAAATTTTTGTCATTTTTGGAGAATTTTCAGTTTGTTAGCACGATACAGCCTCCAGAGAGTATACGATTGATAAACTTCATGAATAAGTATTGTTCAAGGTGTCTGACAGATGTACCCTATTGATTTTCAGTTGACTAGAGCGAGTACAGCGGGTCCTATAAAACTAGATATACTAAATTTTTGGTTATTTTTGGTGGAATTTCGGTTTGTTAGCACGATACATCCCCCGAAGTGTATACAAGTGACAATTTTATGATAGAATATTGTTCAGGGCCACAGATGCGGAAAAGTTAGTTTTAATCTTTAAATCCGTTTATTTTCTATAGTAATCACGCTGATGAATAAATGATACGTACTCTTCTTCTGAAATAATTTAAACAATACTTCCACGACAAAATTATTACCCAGCACACAAAATGGTCGAAACCAATATTTTAGAAAAAAAAAATATTTTAACAACGTCGTGAGTTGCTCATTTCAAAACATGTCTTATCTTATTAAACGACCAACTTCGAAGGAGGAAAAGGAACACGACTTTGTTCTTTTTTTTGTGCTAAATTATACCAAGGAATAACTTTGATTAATAAAGATAAAATGTTGAATAAACACTTTGATAAATCAGATGATGATACACGACAACCGATCATTGGATGTTTCTAACATAAGTTTGGAACACCCTGTATGGTGATTAATTAAAAAAACTACTCCTGAAGACTTTATTAGAAATCCGTGTCTTATTCTACAGGATTCTTCAGTTTTAGATACAATAAAATGATATAAACTTGGAGTGCTTTTTATGAGTTTTATTTTTAACAACCCTCTCCAAATTCAACATAAAAAAACATATCCGTCGTTATAGGACGAGAAAGTTCTATAAGTAAATAAAAATAATTTATTGGACACATTTAATAAATTAAATATCGGAGAAAATAATAATTTTGAAAATTCATTTTCATCTGTGACTATAAGCGAAATGGCTACTGCTATTACAAAAACCCTCAATAGGGAATTATTTAAATTAAAATTAGAAAATATCAAACCATATGATGGTGACAGTAATACGGTAAATAAATTAATAACTAAGTGTGAGAAATTAATTGAAACATATGCTATATATAATGATGTAGAAAAACTGATAGGAGAAGCTGAAGCCATGGTAGGAAACCGAATGGAACTAAACACATAGCCAAAGATTAAGGAAGCCTTGAAACAGTGTTTTTCAGATCGATAAGATCAGGACTGCATCGTGCAGGAATTTACGATTTTAGTCTTACTGAAAATGATAAATAATTATGATAAGACGGCACTGAGCACCTTTATTGCAGGATGTACCGGTATCCTCAAAAATAATATGCATCTGAAAAAGCCAAACTCTTTAGAGGATGCGGTGGCTTGCGTCGAAGGATTCGAAAATTTTGAAAGATTATACGGTCACTCAAATGAGCCGAAATCCTTCAAAAATTCCAATAGCTGTAAATCACCGAATAACAATTCATAAAATTATGATAATGAAAATCAGAGTAACCATCATTTTCTACAAAGACAAAACTTTGCAAGCCAACCAATTAATATCGAACCACAACAACCTTGACATTATCCGACTAATGCGCAAGTATTTGGTCTAACACGAAATGTTTTCAGACCTCACCAAATACCTGTAGGGTAAGTCCGGTTGAGATGCCGGTATGGGAGAGATGCCGATGGCTTATATCTCGGACTGTACTCGCCTACAAGGCCGAAGCCGCATCTACGGCAGTCATGTACCAACGCTTGTCACAGTCGGTCGTCGCTATTGCGCAATCTTGAAGCATTTCGATTTAGCCTAATATTGTTTATTTTGGTGCAGTGAAGAGTTTTTCGGAGCATAAAGTAAGTAGACCTTATATACCTAATTATTGCTCTGGTGAAAACTTTAAATGCTCGTGGTGAAAGAACATGTAAAGAGGTTATACGTCTTTGTATTCGTGTACTATTTGCATCAATTTCAACTGTGATACGGCTGTCGGCATCTCTCCCGGAAAATCGGGATAGATGCCGATTTAAGTATGGGTGAGATGCCTTGCTAATTTAAAACTATTTAATTGCAGCAATGCCAAGCAAATACGAACGAAGGTGTCCCAATAGGGGTAGATGGAGCGAAGAAAGGAAGCAAGCGGCTATAAGAAGCGTGGCAGAAGAAATGGATGTAAATGAAGCTTCTAGGGTGTTTAGCATTCCACCAAGAACTTTAAAACGTAGAGTTACATCCGGCAATTCCAAAAAAGGACGAATGGGACCTGACAGTTTACTTGGTGAAGAAGCTGGAATAGAAATGGTTGTTCACATAAATAAACTGCAAGCAAGAGAATTTACACCAACGAGAACTGAAGTTAGGCGCATGGCTTTTCACCTGGCCGAGCAGTTGAAAACACGCCATAAATTTGACAGACAAGCTGAACTCGCAGGTTACGATTGGCTTACGTCTTTTTTACGAAGACATCCTGAACTGGCAATAAGAAAAGCTGAAGCCTAATCCCGCAGTAGAAGCTTCAGCATGGCTAAAAATATAGTTACAAACTACTTTGAACTGCTGGCTTCTACAATGGAGGAACACCAGTTGTTCGACAAACCCGCTTGTGTTTACAACATGGACGAGACGGGGCTCCAGCTAAAAAAACCGCCCAGGTCATTGCCAAAAAAGCTCTACAGTTGTGTCTACTTTGACGGCTGCGGAACGGGGCGAAACAATAACAGTTGTAAGCTGTTGCAACGCGGAAGGCACTTTCTTGCCGCCAAATTCTCAAAGGTAAAAATAAGAAACCAAAATTCGAGGATGGAATGCCACCCGTATCTATTGTGTACATGAATCAGAAATCAGCCTACATCAACACAGATATTTTTCTCGATTGGCTAAAGTTTCATTTCGTCCCAAAAAAAACTGCGGGAAAAGTTCTCCTAATTCTTGACGTCCACGGATCTCACTGCAGCTCAGTGGAAGCTCTGACATACGCTGATGAGAATGACATAATCATGCTTTGCCTTCCCCCACATACTACCCACTATCTCCAACCTCTCGATAGATCTTTTTTTAAGTCTTTGAAGGCAGCATTTTATCAAGCTTGTGATACTTGAGTTAAATCCAATGCTGATAGAAAAGTCGGAAGGCTACAGTTCGGACGACTGTTAGGTGTTGCTCAGGGAAAGGCTGCAAGTGTTCAAAATGCAACATCAGGAATTAAGGCGGCTAGAATTTACGCGTTTAATCCACAAAGTATCCCGGACTACGTCTATGGAGGTACCGATGTGGGAATACAAGAAACGTCTGTGAAAATGCTGTGCCAAGGGGAGGAACGAATTACCAAACCCCAACCTTCAACTTCACGTGCTGCTCATTTAGCTGATGAGCCTACAGCTCAAACCCAAACATCTACTCCTCCAAAAATTACGCCTGGAAAAGCCTTGGATATTGTATCTACTATTCCAGCTGCTGCTGTGCTAGACGCTAATAGAAAAGGAGGGAAACTCGCAGAGATTTTAAATAATTCAGAAGTCATAGAAAGACGCAAAAGCATTTAGGAGCAAAAACAAGTGAATCTCAACAAAATGAAACGTGGCATAAAGGCGACTAAAACACCTGAGGTATCTAAAAAGGAGAAATTTACTACGAAAACGGTGCGAAAAGGAAAACAGAAGACCCTAAAACTGCAGGTAGAGGAGTCCAGTGATGAAGATTCAAGCTTGTCTCTTCATGATAGCAGTTCCGATTTGGAAAATCGAATATACGAAGACAATTAAAGATGAAGATTGGATTCAATGCATTCATTGCCAGCAGTGGGTGCATGAGGGATGTACCAAATATCAAAATACGTGCGAGATCTGTGTCAAAGTGCTTATTAAGAAGCATATAGTGTAGTGGCATCTCTACCTTAACCTGGCGGCGTCTCTCCCGCTGGGTTAGGTAGAGATGCCGATTTGCGGAGTTTTGAAAAATGTTTTTTTAATATTTGTTAGATGTTTATTGCGGAATAAAACTTATGTTTCTGTTTTGATAAATGAATGTAGAATCTAACTACGTATTTTTTGATTATGACATGTTAATTTGGAAGCATTAATCAAAGTCGATATGAAAAATCGGCATCTCTCCCGGACTTACCCTACATAGCTTACCTAGACCGGAACCTATATCGACAATATCAAGAAATTTGACCGATTCTCTTAGAAGAAATAATAATTTTTTTAATAGTACTAATAATAACAATACTAGTAATAGTAATGATAACAATAGATTCAGAAATAACTAATAATAATTATTTCCAAAATAATAATCAAAGGCCAAATTTCCTATCCGAGGAACTATATAATAATAATTATGATGAAATGGAGGAAATAGAGGAAACAGTTGACTTGGCAGATTAGTTTGGAAATCTCGCTATTACAGAAAATCAAGAAAAAAATCGAAATTTTCAAAAAAAATCCTCAGACAAGAAAACCGAGGTGGCAGAAATTAAAATTACTTCATAGAAACCGTTAGAATACATAGAGATAAAAAACCCAAAATTAATGTCTTTTCCAGACAATAAAACATATAGGAAAAATTTAATCAATAAAACACATGTAAGTAAAGTTAAACCTGCCATTGATTCTTTATCAAGTATAAAATCAAATTATAATGCAAATGAAAAAGATTCAATACCTGATTTGTCAGATTTATTTAAGATTGAAAATACTATAGAAAATAACAAAATTGAGAATAATGAAACAGATTTAGTACCTGATTTATCAAGTTTATTCAATATTGAAAATGTTATGGAAAATATTATAATTGAAAATAATGAACATCTATCATTCATATGAAATCACGGAATAAAAATATTATATTGAATGACACCGATTTAAAAATAATAGGAAATACAAGGGAAAATAAAAATATACAAATTATGGAAGAAGTAAATCAAGTGAATGGAAATGATATGGAAAATGAAAACTTAAACAAGAAGAGAAGTAAGAAACTTGAAGAAGGTAACGAGAAAATAAATGAAAATATAAAGAAGGACAGAAATACGAAAATAGTTGATAGAGTTAAGAAAATAGAAGAAAGTTCCAAGAAAATATGAGGAAACATAAATAAGAATAAAAACAAGAAAATAGTTGATAGAAATACGGAGATATATGAAAGTAACAAGAACGTGAACAAGATAAATTAAGGAAGATGTATACAAGAAAACAAGAAAATTCAAAATAGTGACGATAAAATAAGAAGACAAGCAGATATTCAAGAACTGCAAGAAAAAATTGGGAACACTTTGCATTAAGGTGGTACTCAATACAAGGAGTCATCAAATGGAATAAAACATATGGAAATTCTATGTACATATGTAATTAGATAAGTAATAGGAATTAATAACAATACAATAATTAGATATATGAATATATAGATAACAATAATACTTTTCAAAGTAATAATATGAAACATTCAATTTTTCATTTAAAATACCATGTATTTTGTTAAAATGTAAATTGATGATCTTGATTCGATAATTCAAAAAGAAATTGATTATTTACCAGATTTATCATATTTAGATATTATAGGAAATGAAAGAAAAGAGAATAATAATATGAAAATTGATATAATATTAGACATTCAAATAAAACCACCAAATGATTTTGTACAAAACGATTTTTTAGATTTGTATTAATCGTTTTGATTTGGATGACCAATTAATACTATTCCATTATATACGAAATCACAAAGAATTCTCCAAGTTATTATACAAACAAAATTTAGAGATAAAAAAATTACCAAAATATAAGAAAGCAGAAAGTATTAAGGATTCAAAAATAACTTTAGAAACTAATAATGGAATGTATCAAAAAAAATATAATTAAAAAATCAAACAAATTCCAGCAAATTGTTACAGCAAAATGAAATTGATGATAATGGTAACCCTGTTCTTGGTTCTTCATATCAAATGTAGAACCGAAGACATGCAAGTTACTAAATTGATAACTTAATACTACCAATTAATCTAGGATTATGTAAGCTTATTTATACTATAGTTATTTGTATGCTTAGGCCGCGAAATACCTTTTTAACGTACCGAAAGAATAGTTATCGCCGAGGCCGCTTGCGGCCGAGGCAAGATAATCTTGAGGTCGTTAAAAAGTTTCGCGGCCATGGCATACACACTATTTTTCGTGCAATCGTTAAAAATTTTAAACTAGATAATTGTAAATAAATATATTATTGCTCTAAAATCAACAGCAGTTCAATTTATTTAACAATGTTAACGTGTGCTATGGAAATTATATGTTTCAATATATACAAAATATTTTGACAGTTCTTGACAAAACGCAAAATTTCGAATACTGACAGCGATATTTCAGTACCTTCCACTCCTCCTGAACTCAAAAGCGTTGTAAATTCGGCGCTTTGCGTTTTAATACCCGAAAAATCGAAACGGCAGTACGAAAAATGTTACGGCGAGTTTAAAGATTGGTGTGACAAACAGAATATTAAGACGATGTCTGAAAACATTTTATTGGCTTATTTGATGCAGAAATCAAATGTTGTAAAAAGTATTCATCCTAAATAATATAAGTACTTGTGTATTTGTTGGTATTCAATAAAAAATAATCCTTGTCTTTGTAGTATTTTCGAAATGTCAAATTTGGAAATGATATTCAAATTTGGAAGTGACGTTTGGTTTCGCGGCCGTTGCTATGGGTAACGGCTGCGAAATTAAATTTCGCGGACTGTGCAGAGAACGCGAAATACTGACTTCGCGTGCAATTGCACGAAAAACATATTTTCATATATTATATAAATTTAAAAGAAGTTAGTAAGCAAGTAGAAACCGTTAAACAATATTTCTACAAGTTAAGAAATAGTCTAGTAGAAGCTAATGCGACAAACTCTATTTCATACCATATTTGACTGAGCAAATGGTGGAAAGAACGAAAAGTTTATTTATTTTGATTCAGATGATGAAGAGAGATATAATAACCCAATAAATATATTACGACAAAACCAAAAACAAATAATTCAAGAAGTTAATATGCAGATATCCTTAAATAATAAATTAATCGATCATTATAATAAATCATTATGGCATAATCAACAGAAATTACAAGATTATTTGGATACATTTCATATATCAATAGAAAGTAAAATAATAACTTTAAATAATTTGATCACCTTTTATAGCACTATTTCACAGATTAATTTGGATTGTAAAAGTTTAATTACGTTAATTGATAATATTGAAAATTCCATTATATTTTCCAAATTAAATTCTATTCATAGCTCAGTGATTTTAAATCAAGAAATTGTAGAGATGATAAAGTATTTGCATACAATCTACGAAGAAGAACAAATTCCAAAATTTAATAATTAATAATATTTTGGGTTCCCAAGTAACTTTTTCCTAATCCAAAATAATTTTTGCTATCCATGTAAGCATCCTGAAATCCAAAACTGCAGAATTTTATCACTTATACCCCATAATTCAAAACCACAAAATATTTATCCCTTTACAACCTTACTTTGCAAAAAATCCGGAAGAAATCATTTCAATAAAAGAAGAATGTCCGATGTTAGCAGAAAAATATTACTGTCAGCAAGAGACGAAGTAGCAGTAATTATTCGTTCATTATAAATATAAATGTGCATAATTTACTGAGAATTGTATAGTTTAATTTTTAAAAAATTTCCACAAAAATTTAAATATTTCGAAGATATGGATCTCACTGTATCTCAATAACGGCAAAACATAGAATCCTTCACAAGAAACATGCGTGCTCATATCAATATTCAAAGTAACTTCTGAAATACACCGACTTTAATTACCATTGTATGCAGTATAATTTAGCCACAATTTTTTCTGTCAGAGTAAATAAATTTTTCAGCGGTCTGAAAGAAACGTATAATCTTAACCATCACATACCCGCCTTATTGTTATATAAAACAGTTTCCCATGGAATCACAATACCATATCTCCATTGAAGAGTTCACCACACCATTGCGTACGAAGGCATGGGGTGATGGAATTTTTATTATAAAATATTTCTCAAGACGGCTTTTTTTATTAATGACTATAACAATGACATCGTAAAATAACAAAGAGTTTCAAATTAAAACGTAAATCAAATAGATTTCATTAAAATAAAAATTAGGTAGATTATTTGTTAGTTGTAAAAATTTGTGATATCAAATCATAGGATGTATAGGGCGACACAGGGTCGATAATTTTGAAAATGGTAATAAGTGAAAAAAGAATAATAGTAGGATGAAACCCATTGGAAAAGAAAGAGAATATAACAAAAATGAAAGGAACAATAATTTACGGGCGATCTCTGGTCGGAAAGTGGAAGGGGGTGGGTTTTTAAGGGTAAAAACGGCTTATCTCAATTTCCGGCAAAATTACAAGTCCTATGAAAAAAATTAAATGGCGAAGTGGTAGGTATTAAAAAGATCTACAACTTTTCTATTCACACTTTTCCACATAACCTCAAAATTTATTGAAAAATTCAAATAACCAAGTCCTTGGTTTTTTATTTTTATCTTTTACAAAAAAATTTATTTTTTTACGAAATTTTGAGAAAACTTAGCTATTTATGTCCCAAATACATAGTAATTTATTCATTTGAAATATTTATTATTTCACCTTATTTTGACTTAATATCGAAAAAGCACCCTAATTTTAAATCGAAAATTCTCACGTCAAAATATCTGCTTTTTCAAAAAAGAAAAAATGTATATTAACATGGCAAATGTTCGCATACAATGCAAATAAACGAAAAAAAAAATGTAAAGATGATATTATAACACTGAATCAATTAAGATTTCGAAAATATCAGTTGGCAAGAATTAAATCATATTTCATATTGACAAATTTCCCACCCACAGAAGGTGCAGCAGAACAACATTGGGCATATTATCAGCTTCAAACTTTGCTGGGTAACGAACTGACAGCAACAGGTTGGAACTGGAAGCAACATCAACATGGTATTATTCCCAAATTTACAGAAAAGGAATTATTTGCGGAAATATTGCTCAAAACTATTTGCTGCAGCTGTGAAGCTGGATGTAGCAGTTCAAAATGTGGCTGACGAAAACATGGTTTAAAAACACAAAGGACCCCGCTTTCCTTATATGGGAAAATAGCTCTCCATCAAATTTCTTGAATTTTGATATGTTGTAGAACTGATCATTCTGGTGAAATGTTTCAATGGGCGCAACACGATCCTATGACTAGTTTTCGAGATACAGGGTGATGAATATGAGAGATAGTCACTTTTCATCACTCCGTATCTCTCAAATTATGATTTAGTTCTTATTTATCATTGGTGGTATTATCATCACATCCTTGTATGACAAATTCATTTCCAAATCTTTTCGTATTACAGGGCGATTTCACTTGATAATAATGCTATTTTGAGACTTTCAAAATTTTGTTATTTTATAAAGGGAAAATGCGAAAAAAGGTTGAATTATCACATAATATTATAAATTTAGTCTCTCTTGTCACAGTGGATACAATTAATACAAGGTGATTCACGAATATAGAAATATAACGAACTTTGGTTTTTCTGACACCTTGAAGTAATAAACCCACCGAAAATGACAAAATTTTCGTGAAGGATGTTGAATGATGTGTTTCATCGTATACAGAGTCGAATAATGTCAATTTTAAAAATTACGTATACTTTATTAAATAATAAAAACCTGGATTTTTTTCATCACCCTATATCTCATACGGGAGTGCGAAAACGTGACGATATTTTTTCATGGGTGAACTCGAAATACTTTCATTCATTTTGTACAAAATTTTCAATGGAATCCTATGACGCGATTTTAATATACAAGGCGTACAATTTGTGAAAAAACCTAAGATCTGTACATTTCCGCATTGCTATATTTTCACTCCAGTTTTTGGCGGGCTTGTATAGATCAGTAATAATATCGTACCATAGCGTACCGTATCCCTCGAAAAAAGCCAGGATTCGAATTAACATTTGCAGCATCGCCTAGAAGCCAATTCGATGGAGAAGTTATTTTGTCATGCTTAGTGTTTCTCATAAGTAATATTATACTTGTTTCATTCGCAGAAGCTCCTTATTTCGAATTTACACTCTATAAAACAAAAAACTTGTGAAAGTCTCAAAATAGCATTATTATCAAAGGAAATCGCCCTGTAATACGAAAAGATTTGAAAATGAATTTTTCATGCATTTGTCATACATGAAAAATACCACATATGATAAATCAGTTTAAAATCATAATTTGTACGTATTTCTATCGGTTTGTATAGAGTATAGCACCACTTACTAATATACTTATTCCTGTCATCTCGTAGTAGGTATGGAGAACAATTAAAAGAGGGTAAGATCAACAAAATTCGAATGTCAATAGTCGTTTTCTTATTGATAAAGCTCAAGAGCTATTTCTGAATTATTAGACTAATCGAAGTTTTTTTGTACTGTTCAAGTTTATAAGATATTCAGTGTTTGTTGAACTTTGCTGAACAATATGGCCTTCGCAAATAGACTGAGTTCTTAAGTTTGTGACCGAAATGTTCTTCCTAGACTCTCAATGCGTTGGAATAGAGAAGATAATATTGATGTTTTGCAAATTGGGACATATCGAAGACAACCTGCGGGAAATCCACCGACTGATATTCAGGATGATACAAAAATATGTTTCAATTGTAATAACACAGTGATGCAGGACATTATTGCTATGGAAAATAACCCGAATTCCCTTCTTCTCAATGTGTTGTCCCGCGTATCAAGTCGTGCGTGCATTATTTGTAATGCTCGTCAAAATATTCAAAGATTTTCATTAGAATGTATAGTGGATATTTTTGTTGCTTCTGATATCTATGTCCTAGATTTCTTGAGAATTTGTGGTCACCATCTTGATCATCAAGATTTCCTTCCAAATTACTTGCATGGAGGTTTGAATTTTATGAATATAAGATACAATTCTCAATCTTTCTTCAAATAATGAGGACAATTGCTAATAGAAACAGGCCACTCCGTAACTGGGACGATGTCAATTGTTTCACTGAAGATGAATTAAAGGAGCTCACATCAATTTCAAAAAATAATTTTCGACAATTACCAGAATTTTGCGATACTATTGAACAAACTGGCAAAAGAAGAAATGTCGAAAAAAAATTTGCTAACATTTTTCATCAAAATGAAGCCTGGAGCTTCAGATGAGTTTTTGAAAATATTGTTTAGTTATTCTTCCCGACAAGCAGCAAGCCTCAGTATTTCTAATGTGAGATTACCTCTTTTACAAAGGTTCGTACTGAATAATATTGGATTCAATTCGATAACAATAGAATATTATATAAACAGTCATGTATCTCCTTATATGAATCAACTGTACAATCCCACACCAGACATTCCCAAATAGAAAAGAGCAGTAACTTTCGAGTATTGAGACAATCATACTGTTTCCACAAGAATCAACATTTGGTCAAGCCAGAGATCATAGTTGCCCCCGATGAATATACCTTAGCAATCAACGGGCCGTACTTCGCAGATACTAGGAATAATGATGCGAGTGTTCTAAATCACGAATTACAAAATGATTTGAATGAAACGAGAACATGGTTTCAAGAAGGCGATACTGTAATAGAGGCTATAGAGATTCAATCAATAGTCTACAAGAACTTGGCTTGCATTACTATATGCTACCATTTCTACCGCCGAATCAAAGGCAATTAACGACAAATGAAGCCAGTCAGGCACGTTTAATAACCACTACTAGATGGATTGTGGAAGCTAGAAATAGACATTTTAAGTAATTTTTCAAATTTTTTCGTCAACCCATATCAGCAATACCCGATTGCTGGGGCTCTTATAAATAAATTCCATCCTTTGATAAATATGTCTGGAACGTTGGATACGGCCACAAAAATGTTAGTTGATTCCTATGATGTCAGCATTGTTCAGGCACGAGTTGAAGCTGGAAACATCCATACTCGGAATGGACTTCATATACAAGCTTTCCCTCGCCTTGATATTGAATATCAAAAATCACTTACTAGAACACATCATTTACACTTGGCTGCGTCATATATCCAAGATACAATCCGTAGAGATGGTGAAGTAGACAACATTTTAGAAGTCGATGAGTTACATGGGGAGCCTAATTTTCTACGATTCAGAATATTTCCTCGATTCAGGAATGCTACTAAACACATGCTTTGGGTTGTTCTCACTGAAAGAGGTGACGAAAATCCAGAAGATTCTGCTCTTCCCATTTCGGGGTATTATTGTACAAGTAAGTCCGGAACTTGTACGCATGTTGCTAGCGTAATATGGTTTTCGGGTACGCTAGATATCCAGAAAACATACATTTTACATCAAAAAAGCAGATATTTTGACGAGGAGAATGTTCGATTGAAAATTAGGGTGCTTTTTCGATGTCGATGTCGAAGTCAAAATAAGGTGAAAAAATAAATATTTTAAATAAAAAATTACTTTGTGTTTGGGACATAAATAGGTAAGTTTTTGCCAAATTTCGTGAAATAAATATTTTTTTTGTAAAAGATGAAAATAAAAAAACAAAAACTTGGGTATTTGAAATTTTCACATAAATTTTAAAGTTATGTGAAAAAAGTATGAAAGTTGTAGATTTTTTTATTACCTACAACTTTGCCATTTCATTTTCATTCATAGGACTTGTAGTTTTGCCGAAAATCGAGATAAACCGTTTGTTACCCTTAAAAACTGACCTGACTTCCACTTCCCGACCTCAGATCACCCGTAAACTATGTTTCCTTTCGTTTATGTTATATGTTCTTCCTTTTCCAATGGGTTTCATCCTACTATTATTTTTTTTTGGTCTCAAAAATGATTGACCCTGGTCTATATCTACTTATAATCTTTTTAAATAAAGGTAAGCTATGGCCGCAATATTCACACTTTATTCTTTATTAATTTGAAAGTTTCAAATAATTTATGTACTTGCGTTCAGCCCTATTTAAATAATGTTTGTGTTCTTGCCAGTTCATTTTATTGCATTTTTTTCAACTGGTCTGATTATAGTACAGATAAAAAAATGTTTTTTGTTTGCCTTGTAATTCAGACAACTCAAGCAAAACATATATGGCCTTTTCTTTGTAATGCATTTCGATAGTATAATGCGGAAGGGTCCCTTTCTTTCTAATGTGTTTTATTAGTATAAATCGAATAGGGCCCTTTCTTTGTTATGTGTTTTAATACTACCTGTAAATCGGATGGAGCCTTTCTTAGGTAGTATGATTTAAATGGATCCTAAAGTATATACAGAAGTTTAAATAATTTTTGGTAAAATTTAAAGAAAGAAAAAAAGTAAGCTTCAAACATACATTAACAATATTTAAACAGAACTGAACGCAAGTGTCTATCAAATTTCACCTTCGAAATTATCATCGAAAAAATTAATGGCTACATAGTGAATTTCTAGCTCGCATGAGCTGGACGACACGCATAACAATACTAAAAGTTACAAACCTCAAAAATAACATTTTTGCAGATACGTTCCAATTCACTAACAGGGCAGAGCTGCCGTTCGCATTTATGTAGCATACTTATTAGCTGTTAATACAAAATATAAATAAATTTGGCAACAATAGATAAAATAAATTGTACTCACATATGGCATCGACGACGCAGAATCTCCATATTCCATTTCCATTTTCCATAAAATCGCGATACACGAAACACGCCGAAACCGATAACGAAATTTACGAACCACTTTTTCACATCGCGACGGTTGCCTGCCACATTCATCAATTTCCAAATTCATACATCACAAACTCATACCTAAAGCTTAGACTTGTGTCAACTTTATTAGAGCAACTTCAAATCGTTATATCGTCGTTTCTAGAGAACTAATATTCCTCAAGAATCGATTGGATAATATTTATACTATATATCAAATGGCGTATACCAAATCGATTATTATGAAAAACATTAGCGTAACCCAACAGCTTTATTCTTGTAATTCAACAAAATCTCACCATATTAGTCATAAAGTCATTTGAGTGATAATCACATCTACAAGTTCAAACAAAATCAGATATATAACCACGTGATATAAATCGAGATAATATATTGGGGATCAATCAACAATCATTTGTATTGATTAAAATATTCCACATGCTAACTCCCCGAATCAAAGTCGACTGAGGTGACAGGGTCTCAATCTGCCTACTCCCTGATCTCAAAAGACCGTGTCATTGAATGACGGTTTGATGAGATGTTAGAGTGTCTGTCCCTCTATCTCAACAAAACTTTTTGAAAGAGAGAGAGAGAGCAGCTAAAATGAATGAATAGAACTTGTTAAATGGAGTACCCTAAATTTGCGAACTGTTCTGAGTAATCAGGGTAAAATGTGTCGTGAATAATTTTGCAAAAAAACGAGTAAATTATTTAAAAGGGTGAAGTTCGAAGGGATTTTCTAAAAACTACAAGTCCTTTTTATACCCAAGAATAATGCAAATTCTATCTTTTCAATCAAACTCAAAATGTTGAAGCTTCCATAAACTGTCCATTGTACCTAGGAAAAAATCATAATCCGTTCCTAACATTTCATATTTAAACATGTTCGTTTGTACGCTTGTATGAGCACAAGATATATGTAAGAATAGATAATTTGAACTATTTTTATATTTTTTTGACATTTTTCAAATTTGCGAGTCTTTATTGTACCTAGAGTAAACAGTAACTGTGAGCAAAACTTAATTGGAATTAAATTAAGGTCACTATTATTCTACTTTTGGAAAAAAATCAATTTTTTGTAGGGAACCTCTTCCACTGTATATTTTTAAATAATTTTAACAATTTAAAAGTAAAAAGTAAATTTTGGAACGGCCTCAAATATATATCTTCTTCTACGTGTCCCCCCTGAACATTTTGATTATATGTTTTATTTCCCTACAATTAAAAAAAATCCTCCTAATGATTGCGCAAACTTTTATCACAACCTAATGAATTTTACCGAAATTGTTTGGTTATAAATTTGACTCTATTGTTTTTTCATTCAATTATGATCCTTCTTCGAGACTATTTTCAAAAATATTGATTTTTATTTGGCTCTCCCTCAACATTTTATTAAACATTCTTTTTGGCTAAAACTTAGTTAATTTCTCCCCAATATTTATCAAGATTTCACCAAAATTTCTCACATTATAGTTGATAAAAAAAATATACGATTTTCATTTCCAAAAATATTGTTTAAAAGTTTTAGAATACAATTTTGAACTTCCTTAAAGATTATTTTTAAACATATCGTTTTAATTTGGCCCCCTCTGTACATTTTCAATATTTCCTTTGCAATTAAGAAAAGTTCCTCTCAATTTACATTATATGTAATCGAGAGATTAATTAGAAAAAAATATTTAATAATTCAATTCAAGACCATTTTTTGAAATATTACTTTCACTTTGCTTGCTCTGAATATGCACCCGAAATTTCACTAAAATTCTCCACATCAAACAAATTTATTCAGGGATGAAATAAATTAAGCCCACAGTGTAAGTAAATAAAAGTTCATTTAAAATTTGATATACATATTGTACCTTTCATTGAAAGTATTGTATGTACACTAGTTAACATATATATAATAATTTCGAAAAAAGTTACTTGACTCAATATTAATTAATCATCTTTTTTTAATTTACCTTCGTCAATTGTTCCGAAATCCTTATTTTTTTAATAATAATCTCTTATCTATTTTTTTTTCAATAATTGATATTTTGAATTTTTTTGCTGCAATTCCTGAAAGAAAAATGTATCTGCTTGTAACAATTTCCTGAAAATTCTGAAAACATTCTAACCACCACAAATTGATAATTGCAAATCAAAGCACACCCAATAAATAACAAAAATAAAAACATATCAAAATAAAAAAATAAAAAATCTGCCTATGCAATTATTAGTTATAATTTGAAATTTTCATAAAAATTCTCAAAAATTGGGCACGTATAACAATTGTTTTTATATTTGTTTCAAATCTTTGAAAATATAAATATATTACTAGTACAAGCTGCTAAATCAAATTAAAAATAAATATTTTTCCATAATTCGTACAAAAATATTTCTATTTTTGTTATATATTCAACAATCACCTACCTTTTGGCATACCGTTTTTTATCGAATCGCGCGCGTTATATAATTTTCGTTTCGTTACGGTTTAAAATTCGCGAGTTGAGTCATTCGTTAAACGCTGAAACAAAAACATAAGTTCAAGTACTTGTTTTTTATAATGTTGCAAATTATTAAAAAAAGAAAAAAAATTAGAAACATTCAAGACCTATTTAAAAGGTTATCTAATTCATTCTTGCAACTCTCCCTCCTAAAAAACATGATTGGTTTCACAAAAGTTTCCTTTCCTTCCCCTCTTTCGTCTCATCACAAATCTGAATAGTGTTGAGAACTTGAAAGGGGATTTGAGCTAACTTGTTTAAGAGACTTTGGAATATGGAACTGTCTAGGGGAGGGGTTTCAATTAAATTACGATTTTCAATAGATCTAGAGAAAATTTTTATTGATTGCCAAATCTTCTTAACAGGTGTTCCGGGGTTCTCAGTTCTTCCGTGAATTTACGGAAGCCTTCTGATCTTTTTGTTTTCAGAAAAAGTCGGGTTTTAGCTCTTATTTTCTTAAAATTAATGAAATTTTCCATGGAGAGAGTTCTTAGATATAGTTTAAAAGTCTATTTTTTCTTTTGTACCATTTGGGAGCACTCTTGTCCCACCAGGGAAGATAAGGTTTTAGAAGGAGTGGAAAATTTCTTAAGTGGGATAAATAATGAGATGGCTCTTTTTAAGACCTCCATGAACAAGGAGTATTCCATATCATTATGATATATATTAGTTTCAATATATGCTTAAAATGCTTCCCAGTTGGCTTTATTTATGTTATATTTGAAGTGAGTGGAATTCATATGGATGGACACAGTATTTTGTAGGAACAAAGGGTAGGAAAATGATCGCTGAAGCCTGATTCTTGGATCGTTCTCCAGGACCAATCTAGAGCTATGGCTGAGGAAGTAATTGTAATATCCGGGCAGCTTTTATTGCCATTAGAGTTGGGAATACGGGTTGGAGATCCATCATTGAGAATGGTGAGATCATTGTGCGAGATGAAATCCAGATTGCAATTCCTTTAGGATTATTATTGGCAGAGCCCCAAACTTGATTTTGGCCATTTAAATCAGCCATTAGGATAAAATTCCTATGTTTTATTTGTTGTAGGAGTTGTTTAAACATTCTGTGAGGGAAGGGAATGTTGGGGTCAGGAGGAATATAGCTATTAATAATAAATAGATCTTGGAGGTCTACTACCAGCAAGTGTATTTTTGAAGGAACTGAAATTTTGTGTTCCAAATTTTTGCAAGGAATCGAGTTGTTAATGAATGTGGCTACACCTCCATAGCAACCCTGTCGATTATTTCTTAAACAGCTAAAACTTTTAATATGTGCAGATCCACCTGGAGTGAAGCAAGTTTCATTTAGTAATATGATGTTAATACTCTCATCTCTAATAATAGGAATAAGTAGGTACCTCTTTGTTAATAATAAAACTGCGAATATTCCATTGGAGTATGTTATATTTGAAGGTATCCGGGATACGATTGAATTTTGAGCAATAGTGTAGAAATGAAATAATAAAAAAAGAAAAAAAAATTAAAAAGGGGAAGAAATTTAAGTTAGATTATGATTGCTCACCTCTTGAGGAGAAATAAGCTGAGAAGTTGCGAAATTTTGAGAGCTAGGGATAGAAAGGGAGTAATCAGACACAAACGGAGTATCAGACGGGGTGAAGTCCATATCAATTCTTTCAATGTGAGTGGACGAGGGAGATGAAGCATTGTTTTGAAGTGCAGATTTATTTGTTATCGGAGACTGACAGAATTAATTGCATGAGGAGGAAAATAGAGCTACATTATGTGCATCTTTATCAAATCCAGTTCTTTTTTCTAAGATGGGGGGACGTCTGCGTTTTTGAGAAGTGAATTTGTTACTAGCGGGACTTTGTGCCACTTTTTGAGCATAAGAGCTTCGAAAAGGGGAAAAAGTCGGTAATTAAGGAAAGGATGTTGTTGATCTATCAAATGAGGGGAAAGATTTAAGAGGAGGGAAAAGTTGAGTGGCTTCGAAGTAAGAATAGTCATGGAATGCCATTGCTTCATTAATGTTTCTTTGCCTATTAAATTCTTTGCAAGAACGGTTAAACGCTAGGTCATGTCCAGAGCAATAAAAACAGTCTAAGGAATTTGAACATGGGTCAGAATGGGTTATTCCACATCTACTACACCTTTTGGAACTGCGACAAGAAGTGGCAGAGTGTCCGAATCTTATGCAATTTTTGCATTGAGTAACAGCAGCAATATATTCATCAACCTGGACTGGAACTGAAAAAAGCTTCTTGGATAATATCATCTGGAGTAATAGAGAGTCCTACGTTTTCAACAATGCCTCTCGAGGTGAGAAGGCGTTGTGGTATGTAAGCACAATATCCTTCCCTTCTGAAAGCTTGGTTCATTAGAAAAGAATTAGCATCACGAGAAGTTTTGAAGGTAATTCCTATTTTGCTGGAACCTTTTTTTTGGATATTTTTAATATTTTGGATGTTAAGTTTTCGTAGAATTTTTCCAACATCCATAGGATGAATACTAGAGGGAGTACCACTACTTTTGATAGGTTCTACTATAACTAAATGGGGCCCAAAATCAGTATCAGAGTACTTCAATCTTCTCCCTTTAGAAGCCTTAACGCTTTGTTCCAATATTAAAATTTCCTTTATGACTTCGGTATCGTTTTGAAAGCAGATTTAGTAGAAGCGAGTTCATCTTCCAAGTTTTTAATATCCTTTTCTAATAGAGGAGAAAGTTGATTCAAAGAAATTATTAAGTTTTTTGAAGATGGTGATAAAGCATTGTGAAATGAATTTAAGGAAGAGTTATTGGGGGCCTCATTCCCCATCTTGATGGTGGAAACATAGACTAAAGCGTTTTTCTGAAGAACACGTGACAAAAAAAATTAAGTTAAATTAACTTACAGAGAGATTATTCACTAATAACCAAAAGTGATATGAGTCACTTAAATAGAATGTCACTTAACTAAAAACACCAATAAACCGTAAGTAAAAATAAAACTAACTAAACTTAGCAAACTTAATTAATTTGAACCCACAATTTCTCCAAAAAGTTGACTCGTTCAATAACTCGAACCTTATGTATACCTATGTATTGGTCATACATATAAAATAACAAAATAAACAATTGACAAAATGTTTAATGAAATCTACTGTCTCGACCCATACTTTGTGGAATCTACTCATATTACTGCTTTAAATGAAACTTACTGTTTCTAGATAATTCCACAATATATTGATAAAATGTTAAAAATTCTAAGAAATTTGACAATTGTTTCGATAAATCAATATCATCGTCAGAATGACAGAAGTTACATATCATTTGATGCCTACCTGATGTTTAGTAATTATTTTTGGCTACACCAAAAAGTGACTACCTTGTGTGAAATTTTCTAGGAACGTTTAATTTCATTTAAAACAGTAAAATTTTTATTATATAATTTGTTCCAATTTACCTTTAAGACCATTTACTCCATTAATTTGCTGGCTAGAATTACGCCAAAGCATTATATAATTTGTTTTAAGTTAAGGTTGAATTTAAATAAAAATACACGCAATAACCAACTGTATGACACTGAAAATTACTAAAAAAGTGTTCAAAGAGATTTCATTGTGACGATGTAAACAACGTTATAATGATGTCCCTTTTATTCGCGAATTATAAAAAAAATGATTAACGATCTATTCCACTCCTGAATAGTACATTACGTATTTATATTATAGCATAATATGGGATTGGTTATTATTGGCAAGATTATTACGATATTTCAGAAACCATAGATAGTAGAAAATGGTGGTAACATATTTTTCCTCAGCTAGACCTGTCATTTATTCCTCTGTATTCTCGAGACGAAGACAAATATTGCCGTTCTTATCATGAATGTCCATATACTGAGTGCCCGACAAATGATAGAGATCTTATAAGAATAAAAAAATCAAACTAGTGTCCCTCTACCCGTTCATCCAAGTGAGCGGCTCTATAATACAGCCAACTTCCTTCACTATAATACATCATTTTTTCTCAATTGTTTCTCGCGAATTTTAACTTCCCACACTTATTTTTTCAAATTAGTGTGAACGAAACTAATTAAAATACCCATTTTCACCACATCAATTAAATTTTTCATCAAATTAATAAATAAGCCTGCCGTTATTTCTTAATGGCCCTTAATAAACGTTAATTATTTCTTTTTTTATTTTTGAAATAAAGTGAGACACGCTCTTTAATCACCTCGTATTTATTGACAGTTCATTCGATGGAAAGTAGGTGACCAAGGTCAACTTGTAGTAATCACAGTGACTTAATCTAAATCTTCAACGGCACTGGCGAAAACAAAAAGGAAAGAAAATGCAATGCAACAAGTTGTTCCAAACTGATGAATGTGTTGCAACATTTTGAATAAACTGAATATTATTGAAGTTGCAGCGATTGTTAATGTTGATAAATTTTATTATATGCCCATACTCTTTTCAGGAACTCGATTGTATGTCATTAATTAGTTAATATTGACAGAGTCGGCAAGTACTTGTTAGTGGTATGAACATTAGTCAGCGTTTTAGATAAAAGAGACAATCTGGGTTTTCACATTACTATTTTTAAAATCAATGCGAACCGTATAGGAATGCCGCAATCAGTGGGGTCCTTCGGCGTTCTTTAGAAATATAGAAATATTTGATTGGCTAGCGATTGTCTCATCCACTTTTGCATAATTATTTATTAAACATTATTTGTAACAAATAAACAATTTACAGTATATCAGAACTATTAATTACATTGTCTATTATTTGTTAATTCAAGAACCACTGAACAAATATATATAAAATTGGTATAAATAGGCTGCCTCACTGTCGTCACTAGAGAAAGAAACGATTATCGGTTTTAAAATATCATGCACAATCCTATCTAACTTGAACATTTTATCTTCTTTTCTAACAAGTGCAGCAAAATGTTGCAAGTTATTATTGTAATGTTTTTCGTATTTATTTAAACAGTAAACGGGTGCGATAAACTTTAAACACACGGTATGGCTACTTACGAATTTATTTCAACACTAAACAACGCACTAAAACTTGATCTATATACACTTAACTATTCACTGAAATTTACAATATATGCACTTAAGCTAATTTATATAAACACTTCACTACTATTTACTTGTTGACTTGTTTATTTCACGAGATCACTTTATAAACTAAACTGAACTCTCCCTGGTCGATTCTTTATATATATATATATATATATATATATATATATATATATATATATATATATATATATATATATATTATATTAGTGCCTTTTTTTCCTAGATCATTCTAGATTGCGGCTTACACAAAAACAATTGGCTCTGGCATTTTCTAGATAAGACTGGTGACAAAAACAATGTCTAGATAAGATAGTCACAATCGTAAACAGTTCTACTAAATCCCAGCGCATCCGCCATAATTTTAACTTTCATACATGGTTTAGACAGAGTCGGATTCAGGGACTATATCAGTGTGCTGTTTCGTAATAATATTGTAACATTTCACAAGGCTTGCATTAGAAGCTCTTTTATATCTTTTAGTTTAATAGTAGTAGTTGGCTGTGTTCAAATCGAACCATATTCATATCAAATTGGATATCCTTATATTGTAACCATTTTTGCATATCTTTTTTTAATGAAGATGTTGTGCGAACCTTTTTTAACTTACGGATGTGGTAAGATGCATTACCCATTACAATTACAGCACCGTCTGGTAAATTTCTTAGGAAATCAGAAAACCAGTTTTCAAATATCAATCCATTCATATCGTCATGATAATCTCCAGTTTTCTTACTTTCAAATATTAGCAATGCATCTTTAACAAATCCATGCTCAGATCCTGCATGAAGATTATTAAACGTTTCCCTTTTACAGATAGATTTTTAAACCTGTAGACAATCTTTTTTTTATTTGATAAACTATTTTTCCGCGGTTCAATGCAGTTGAATCTGTACATATTTACCGCCTTCTGGTGCTGCACAAAAATAAAATTACAATTAGGGGTTAACTTATGTTGGTATTCTTCACATATACAATTGACAGTGGACAGAACTTTTAATTTTCAAATTTGAATGTTCATTAAGTTACTAATATATAGTTCGGAATTCATTAATTTGGAACTAAACAGCAAATTATTATGCACTCCACCAGAACCGATATTACTGATAATGATGTTAATGATTTACTACCTGAAAAGTCTAAACAAAAAATATGTTCATAGTATTTATGTTTTGATTTGCTGCCATTTACGTTCATAATTCTGTTATTTGCTCTGCACGTGACAGAATTTCAATGCTGAAAAATTAGAAATTATAATACATACCATTAACATTACAAATCATAACCAACCTTATAATTATATATTGTTTATATTTAATATTATTGTTTTTATTTAAATTATCTAAATTCTTCAAAATTTATATATATTTATATATATTTATATAGCAAAATGTATCATGTGTCCACCATCCAATGCTAGTTATAAATGTCAGTTTGTCAGCCATAAGTTAAACAGTGTCTCCAACTGTTTAAAAAGTTACCAAAAACACTGTTTTCGATGTCACAAAGTAAATTTTGTATACGTGAATTATAAAAAGTAAATGTTGTAGATGTGGATTATAAAAAGTGAATTTTGTATACCTGATTTATAAAAAAATATATCGAGCTAGAAATCCCGATTATAAATCTTTTAAATCCAAAATATTAATTCTTATTGTTATAAAACCGTGGGTTTTTAGTTGTTTCAAACTATAATTTTATTTTATATATGTTCAAATAATAAAATTGAATTGAATTCACTTCCGTGTAGAAGATTATTATTTTTAACTCTCATTTAATTGTAGAATAGTAGCGAATCGTAATAAAAAATAATTTAGAATTGAATTACGCAATTGTTTATCTGAAAGATGATTAAGTTTTTTATATTAAATTAAAAGAAAAAATAGACAAAAACCGTTCCATTGTAGCGTTTATTTTTAGTAAATTGTCGGAGATTATGAATTTAAATTGAAAACCGGCAAATGGTTCCTTAATTAAATTTAATGACAGCTTTATCTTCTTTGTAATGATTAAGATACCAGTATAAAATAAATTAAATATTTGAATTGAAAAAACTTTTTACAATTTTACATCTTGATATTTTTATCAGTTTTATAATATAGAAATATTATAACTCTTTGAAAGAATCCATTAACCGGACTGTTTGTTGTTGTTGGGCATTCGGATAATCGAAAATTCGGATAATGATAATCGAATGAATAAATAAAAGCTAATTGCTATGCAATTTTTTAAAAACAAGAAAAACAAATTAAACTTATTAACAGATTTCATTAAGAAACTATTGAGAGATGACATATTTTCTTAAATTACCAAAATACTGCAACCATAATCATGAAATAATTTATAGTAATACGTAGTTTGATTTATTCCAAACATTTGGTAATAAAAAAATAAAATAAGTATATAGTCTAAAGTTGCAGTTCCCGAATTGGGGCGTGTGAGACCAGTTGAAAACAAAAAGTTCGCTGGTTCTCCAAAGAAAATATGTTAAAAATATTATTTGAGCTCCGAGATTAAGTAATCATCTTCTTGTAAAACCAGCAGAATGAGCCAAGTTTGGAATTCAAGAAATCAAGTACTCAAGTAACTTTGTCAGACTTCTTCGACTCGTTAAACAGCCTTAACTTAAAATTGCTGGGTGGAGACTCAAATATAGCCAAAAAAGTAACTTTCTCTAACGAAAACAATTGGATAATACCGAAAGTGCAAAGAGCCAAGTATACTCAAAACGAATACAAGAATGGAAGAACCGCCAGACCATCGACTTACTATTTATTCTTAGCATAACTTAAAATTGGAAATTATAAATTATTAAATAAAGATATTTTTAAGCTAAACTACTGAGAAATTGCAGCTTTGGAGACGTAAAATATTAGCAAATCGTTACAGTTATTCGAATTTCACCAAAGTTCACTAAATTTCAGGTGAAGGATGATTTTGAATGATCATATTTGAAAACCTAAGTATTAAACCATTTGGAGACCCTCACTGAGGAGTTCAGGAAATTATTTCCAAACATATGTGATAAGGTTATTCATAGATTATCAACTGATCCTTTCAATGTCATTGTAAACTGCCTGCCAGAAGCACTGCAAGATGTTTTGAAATAAAAAATGTCTTTTGCATAATTTCACTTTATGGCAAAATGGACAAAATACTTCAAATTGTATTCCAGTACTTACTTTCAGTGTCCGGTCGAACTAAACATTTTCAATAATTTGCGGCTGATATGGCCTTGTCGTTCGCTAGATTAATGTCGTTTATTGTACAAGATTGCTCCAGATGAGGGCAAATTAGAAAGTGGTTTGGGTCCTGGATGGCACCACAATCACACGGGTTACTAGCCACCTCCGGCAGTAGAGTCCATTTCTGCATGTTGGTCTTGCATCGTGGTACTCCCACTCTCATAGGATTTAGGAAGCTCCATACCGCATTAGATTGGTATCTGCCTGTAGGTAGTTGTTTTTTGGCCAGGGAAACTTGGGTGTTTAATTGACTCCTCAATTTAGTGATTTGGTTTGGTTCTAGCGTTCCTTTCAAAGCTCGTGTTCTTTTCATGAAGCTTTGCCTAGACTTGAGTCGTAGATCTACGGGTTACGTTGCTCTATCTCTTGCTTATTTCTCTCTTGACTTGCCGCAACTTCCCTACGGATATGTGGTGGAGCTATGCCGATTAGTGGGTATATTTTCTCTGCTTTAGTCGGTTTCAGGCATCCAGAAACGATCCTCGCTGTTTCGTTTATTGCTACGTCCACCTGCTTTGCATGCGAGGATGTGTTCCATACTGGTGCAGCATGCTCCGCTGCAGAGAAACATAGCGCCAAGATAGAAGTTCTTGGAGTTTGAGGATTTGCACCCCAGGATTTGTTCGTCAATTTCCTGATTATATTATTTCGAGCACTGACTTTCCTCTTAGTGTTACGACAGTGTTATTTAAAAGTTAGGTTGCGATCCAACGTTACAATTAAGTATTTTGGTGCATGACAGTGTTTAAGACGGTCGTTTCTCCATGTTATGTTCAGCTCCCTTCTCGCTTCTTTATTGTTGAGGTGAAAGGTACATACTTGTGTTTTGCTAGGATTTGGTTTTAAGTGATTTGCATCATAGTAGGTAGAGAGTTCGTTCAGAGTTCGTGTCAGCTTCTACTCCACCTCTTCGGACCCTCGGCGGCCATCGCCATGTCATCAGCGTAGATGAAATTTTGGGTGTAGTCTGCCAATGGCTGGTCATTCCTGTAAATGTTGTAGAGGATTGGCAACAGGACACTTCCCTTTTTCCATTTTTCTTATTCCTCCACCTGCTATTCTTTCCCTGAAGGCATACGTAGAACCCTCTGTTGTGTAGGAAATTGCATCAGTAATGTGAGTTGGTAATCCCCCGTGAGCTCGTATACTTTCTTCAGCAGCTTCCTGTGTTTTACCGTGCCGTTTGCGGCTGTGAGGTCAAAGAAAGCGACGCTTGTGATTTTCTTGTGCTCGAAACCATCCTCAATATGCTGGGTGAGGTTCAGGATTTGGCCGCAACATTATTTCCCGGGTCTAAACCCTGTTTGCTGATGGATGAATCTCTTCTCCAGTATAGGTGCAATACGGTTTAGTATTACTCGTTCCAAGATCTTCAATGTATGGCATAGTAGGGAGTCTGGCCGAACAATTTTGGGACAGTTATGTTCCTTCCCTGGTTTCAGAAGTGCGACCACTCGAGCTTTCCTCCAACTTTTCGGGATCTGCATATTCATCACACATGCGTTCATCAGAGATCTAAAAGCCACTTGGTTGTTCTCGGGCCGAAGTTCTTTATTTGCTCATCCCTTAATTCATCGATGCCAGCTGCTTTATTTGAGTGCATGGGAGATATTGCTATTTTCAGCTCAGCTATTGAGAAAGGTTCCCCAAGGAACAAGCTTTTGTTTTCCAGTTGGCGTGCTACTGAGTCTTGCGTTTTCCGACCGAGTGTTTTACCGTTATGAAGCAGTTGGCTTGCTACCTGGTCAGCTGTTCTTCTTCTTCTTCTGCTATCCATAAATGGATGTTTGCCACTACTTCTGACCATTTCGTTCTGTCTCTGATGGTGTGGATTAATTCTCTTGTAGTTCTCATCCCTGTCCACTGGTTGATATTTCGGAGCCACGACATCCTCTTTCTGCCCACTCCCCTTTTTCTTTCCTTCTATTAATAGTTGGAGCAACTGGTATCTCTCGTTGCGTATCACAAGTCCTAGGTGCGCTGTTTTTCTGCGTTTTATCGTGTTCAGCAATTCACGTTCTCTTCCTGCCCTCCTCGGAATTTTCTCGTTGTTTTTTCTTGCCGTCTATGTAACTTTCAAGATTCTTCGATAGATCCACATTTCAAATGTTTCCAGTCTGTTCACGGTATTCACCTTCAGAGTCCATCTTTTCATGCCATATAATAGGACGGACCATACGTAGCATTTTGTGAATCTTATTCGGAGATTGAGGTCGAAGTCAGAGTTCGTGAAGACGTTTTTGAATCTCATGAATGAGATCCTCGCTTTTTCTATCCGGCACTTGATTTCCACGTCTGAAGACCAGTCTTCACATAGCCAGGTTGCCAGGTATTTAACGTTTTTTACCTGTTCTATGTCTTCACTATTGTATGATAGCTTTGCATTCTGAAAAACATCTAATTTACAGGTGATTATTAGGAATTTTGTCTTTTTTATATTGATCTTAATTCCCATAAACCGGATATGTATTCCTACTATGTCCAGAAGTCTTTGGAGGTCATTCATGTTATCTGCTATCAGGACTGTGTCATCCACATATCGTATATTGTTGATCCATATGCCATTTACTTTGATGCCCAATTGTTGTCCTTCGAGAGCTTCTAGAAAGACATTTCCAGAGTATACGTTAAACAGGAGTGAGGAGAGGACACGATCCTGCCTTACACCTCAAAGGATTTTCTGTGCTTTTGTGGCTTCGTTGTCAACTCTAACTGCAGCTGTTTGGTTCGAGTACAAGTTTTCAATACAATGTATATTTTTCTAACCTATGTCAAGTTGCCCTAGTATTTGAACGAGTTTGTGATGTTGCACTCTGTCAAACGCCTTTTCATAGTCTATAAAACACATCACTACACCTTTTCTCTGGTCGTAGCAGTTCTGAATTAATACATTGGTTGCGACTAGAGCCTCTCTTGTACCGAGACCCCTTCTAAAACCGAATTCAGAGGATCCAATAACGCTGTCGCATTTTGTGGTAATTCTGTAGAGAATGACCTTCAGAAATATTTTAAGAATGTGACTCATCAAGCTGATCAATATGTGCTCTTCACATCTTGTTGCGTTGTTCTTTTTCAGAAGTGGGATAAAAAGAGACGTAAGCCATTTGGTTGGGAATTTTCCTTTGTTGTAAATTTCGTTGAAAAGCCTATGAAGTATCTTAATACCTTCGCTGTCTAATAATTTAAGCAGTTCAACAGGAACTGGATCTGGCCCAACCGTTTTCTTATCCTTCGAGCTCTAGTAATCTCTTCTATTGTGATTGACGGTCCAGTCAAATCCTCTTCCAAGATGTCTTCTAACCGTGGTCTTTCATCTGCAAAGAGGTTGCCAATATATTGTTCCCAGATAGCTTTCCTCTGTGCGTTGTCTTGTGCCATTTGCCCTTGATCATTTCGTATGTTGGAGAAAATCTGTTTCCTGTATATCAGCTGTTACTTCGATGAAATTATGTGGCGGTTTGGTAACATCTCCGCTGAGATTCTTCAGTAGTTTCCACACCCTTCTACTGTCTTCCTTCATGTCCAAACTCTCCATTAGGTCTTCCCATTTGGCTTTACGATTTTCAGCCATGGCTATCATTAATTCCTCCCCTGCCTGGATAGTGTTCTCCGCAAAGGGGTCCGAATAGGGTCTGGTAACGGTCCAACAAAGTTTAAGCTTCCTTAGATATTCCTGCGATGAACTGCGTTCTGCACCCTTTGGGGATTTATTTTCTTCGAGATTCGTTGGACGAGACCGATGAAAATATCGTACATACCAGGCTACGGGGGGATTTTTTCTATCTCTGTATCGAGTTCTTTACTGAACCTCTCCAAATCTGCCCATCAACAACACAGATGATGGGCCTATGCTGGCTTCGGGGTATTGGTTCGCCTACCAGCTTCTCGTACAGTTTTGCAATTTTGGACGATACGAAGATATTATCTGGGTTATATCGTTTTTTCCATCTACCGCTGTTGAAAGATGGTGGTAGTTTCGGGTCATGGATAAGCTGCAGATCTTTTGATGAAATTAACTGTCTCAACCCTTACTTTGTGGAATCTACCCATATTAGTGTTTTAAGTGAAACTTACTGTTTCTAGTTAACAGTAGCAGTACTAGAAACAGTAAGTTTCATTTAAAACACTGCAGATCTTTTTTTTCCGCCAATATTTCGAGATTTTCACCATGATCATCTGTTTCATTATATCCCCATGTTAAGCTGTGGCAGTTAAAATTCCCCATCACAAAATTGATGCTGTGGTACCTAAAATTCGATGGTTCTGCAATAATGAATTCTGCATCCGCTGGTTTGTACACTGATGTGACGCTATATTGCGCGGTTTTCACAGTTAGCACTTCATTGTTATCCCTCTGTCAGTGCAGCAGAAATAAGGTTTACGCTAGGTCTGGTAAAAATCGCGCTGCCATACTTATCATGGAGTCTTTCTAGTATCAGCTCCATACCTCCTATTCGGGGTCGATGTTTTGTGTTGCTCCTATGTGTCTCTTGGATCAGCAAAAAATCGCATTAGTGTTTCTTGCACAATTAAGACAATAATTCTTCCTAATCTTTAGATATTTCCTCGATATTAATCGAGATCGTCACCTATGGCCTTGAAAAGTGCCGTTTTGGTGGCTCCATCCTGGTTTGTATTTGTACCGGTTGTAAAAGGATGATTATTCTGGGATATCTCGAGGAGTCCATACCTGACACTTATTCCAAAAAGTTAACACTCCAATCGGAGTAAAATCTTTTTAAAAATCAAGACAATCTCAAAATATCTCAATCACCAGATTGTAACTGATACTAAAAGTTTACTTACTCTCTATAAAGCTTTTAGAATTGAAACTACTCCACTAATTTTAAAATACAATTTAATTAATCTTTATTGAAATTAAAGCATCAAATTGTCTGTGAAATTGATATAATTCAGAAGTATTTGATCGGCGTTAATGGTTCCATTTACTTCCATTCATTGAAATTAATTCAAAAAGCGGTCGCGGGTGGGCATTCAATCGTAACAAATATGAAATCTTGCGGTCGTTACAAACGATTGTAAGGATTCCGTTAATTTCATGTTCAATTATCGCCCACACTCTCGTTCGGACCTTAGACACTTTTTTGGTTCAATTTTTAAATTTTATTTCAATTGCAGTTAACCACATAATCACATTCATTAATGATTCCCCCGGTAAAGGTATTTCATACGTAAACTAAATTCTGTTACAAAAAAATCGTAACAGTAGCTGTGTTTTAGTCCTGTATAAAAGATTTGACATTTGAATTTTTACATTGACTGATATTATACACTTAAATCCAATGTATCTATGACTGCTATAATTGGCCCATTTTTTGCCCCAACATTTCTTCTAATTTCATAAATTTCTTCTTGTAGTAGTCCTCCTGCGTTTAACATTTGTACAGTTGTTTTATTCTCTCCTGGCCTCTTCCAATTTTCCATTTCATCCAATATGCTTGTATTTCATTTCTTGCAGAATGGGGCTTTCTATAAATTCATTTTCTTTCTGCCTATTCTGTTGTACCGGGTGTCCCAATAAGAATGGCTCTTGGCCATATCTCGAGAACAGTTTATAGTACAGCTTCGGAAAAAAGAATTATAACAAAAGTGACCTCGAGAAAAACCTGGAAAAGATTTACAGAGTTGTAGGTCCACCGCCAGAAGGCGTAATTAAATACCAAAAATTATAAAATGAATAATTTACAAATTTTGCCTAATTAAGATGCATTTAAACTATGATTATCGTATTCTTCAGGAAATTCAGCGTATATTTGATTTTACAAGTTTCTGTCTATCCCTTCAAATAAGAGGGGGGGGGGCGGTAACTTTATTATGAAAAAACGCCTGTAATTCCAATCTACGCTAACTTAGTCTTTTTGAAGAGAGCTCCTTTCTACCCATGTAAGAGTTATAATTTCGAAACAACCTAATGAGTAACGTATACGCTAGAGGGCGCTAATTATTTATTTTTTTAAATCTAGCTATCCTTGAAAAATGTTGAATGGAAACATGCAGTTTTAATTGAGGAATACAAAAGTAGACCAAAGTAGCAACAGAATAGCGAAAACCGCATTTCGATATCTTTTTCGTATTACGAGATATCCTAAGAAATGTGTAAATTTTAAGCATTTTCCTTTAAACATAAACTACTCCGGTTTGACTGAACGGATTTTAACAGTTTTTGACTCCTCAAAATTGTCTTTCTTTGTTCTATTAATAATAATTCCAATTACTATGTCAATATTACTCATGCTGTCACCGGGAAACTGCGTTATGGAAGTTGAAATGGAAATATATAAAAACAAGTAGTGGACCATGGAAAAAACAAAAAGATATGTCTTGTGTCAAATTAATAAACCTAGTAATTTGTTCATTTACGTGTCATTGCGATTTGTGTGCATTGAATTCGATATAAAATTTACTTAAACGTTATATCTAATATGATTCTTACAAAGAAAGAAGCATTTGATATGATAGGCATTTACTATGAATGTATGAGAAATGCAACTGTTACGGCTAGGGTATATGCCATACAATATCCCCAAAGACGTCATCCCGGTAGCGGAGTTTTTCGTCAACTTATACACCGTTTAAGAACGACTGGAAATGTGAATCTTCCTGTATTTAGAAGACGCGGCATAGGTCGTTCAGAGGAAAACATAATAAATGTTTTGACATATGTGCAATTTAATCTGCATTTAAGTATTAGAGCAATAAGTAGAGACTTGGGAATAAGCAGAACCACCGTTCAACGTATTTTGACAGACCACAGGTAAATTATGATGTAAAAAGATATGTTTCTTAAACAAAATATACCGATGGGTTGTGCTGAAACAACATACATAGACCTACGAGTTGCTAGTGATATATCTTCTAGAAGGTAGCGATCCCCGTTAATTGCGTTGTCAATAAACGGTTTTAAAGATTAAAACTAACTTTCACGCATCTGTGGCCCTGAACAATATTGTATCATAAGATTGTTACTTATATACACTTCGGGGGATGTATCGTGCTAACAAACCGAAATTTCTCCAAAAATAACCAAAAATTCAGTATATGTGAATTTATAGGACCCGCTGTACTCGCTGTAGTCAGCTGAAAATCAATAGGGCACATCTGTGAAACACTTTGAACAATATTCAATCATAAAATTGATCAATCGTATACTCTCTGGAGGCTTTATCGTGCTAACAAACTGAAAATTCTCCAAAAATGACGAAAATTTGGTACTTCATGTACCATAGCAGCCGTTGTACTGGCTTCACTAAGTTGAATATCAATAGGGTTCATCTTTGAGACGCTCTGACTAATATCCAATCATAAACTTGGTCACTTGTATATACTCCGGAGGCTGTATCGTGCTAACAAACTGAAACTTCTCCAAAAATGACAAAAATATCGTACTTCAAGTACCATAGCACCCGATGTACTGGCTCTGGTGAGCTAAAAATCAATAGAGTTTATCTGTGACATGTCCTTAACAATATTCAATCATAAAATTGGTGACTTATTGCACTCCGTAGGCTGTATAGTGCTAACAAGACATGTAAGAAAAAGTGGTCGACGACGACGACGACGACGACGACAACATACACACAGGATTTTTTTTCAAAAACCGTTTTTTCGTGTTGTTGTTGATGGAAAACGTAAAAATAACTCAAAAACTTTTTTCAAAATTTCACTTTTTTTTGGGTAAACCAATACTTTTCTCGCATATAGATAGGTTGGGCGGAAAAGTAAAAATAAAAGGTCCATTTATCTGACCATCCACAATACCACACCATATATTCACCGACCATCGCCCTTGATACTGAACTTATTCCATCCAGCGTGGATTATTGTTTGACCAAAAGTGCATATTATGCCGGTTAACTGTACCATCACTACTAAATGTAGCTTCGTCTGACCATAAAATACGTGACAGTAATTGAGGGTCGTCATATACCATATGTAGTAACCAGTTGCAGTAATCCAATCTTCTGTCGTAATCACGATCAACCAATTGTTGATGCAGTACTATATGATATGGATGAAATCTAAAAGAAATAAATGGTTTTAAAGACTAAAACTAACTTTTCCGCATCTGCGGCCCTGAACAATATTCTATCATAAAATTGTTACTTGTATACACTTCGGGCGATGTATATCGTGCTAACAAACAGAAATATGAAATTGACTGTCTCGACCCTTACTTCGTGGAATATGCTCATATTAGTGTTTTTAAATGAAACTCAAGGTCTCTAGTTAATTCCACAATATAATATAAGTTATTAAAAATTCTAAAAAATTGACAATTGTTTCGATAAATCAATATCATCGTCAATTTTTTAGAATATTCAATAACTTGTATTATATTGTGGAATTAACTAGAGACCTTGAGTTTCATTTAAAAACACTAAACAGAAATATCTCTAAAAATAATCGAAAATGTAGTATATCTGGATTTATAGGCCCCGCTGTACTCGCTCTAGTCAACTTAAAATCAATAAGGTACATCTGTAAGACATCTTGAACAATATTCAATCATAAAATTGATCAATCGTATACTCTCTGGATGCTGTATCGTGCTAACAAACTGAAAGATCTCCTAAAATGACAGAAATTTGTTACTTCAAGTACCATAGCACCCGTTGTACTGGCTTTAGTGAGCTGAATATCAATCGAGTTCATCTTTGAGACGCTCTGAATAATATCCAATCATAAAATTGGTCACTTGTATTTACTCCCGAGGTTTTAAAGATTAAAACTAACTTTTCCGCATTTGTGGCCCTGGACAATATTCTTTCATAAAATTGTTACTTGTATACACTTCGGGGGATGTATCGTGCTAACAAACCGAAATTTCTCCAAAAATAAACAAAAATGTAGTATAACTGGATTTATAGGACCCGCTGTACTCACTCTAGGCTACTGAAAATCAATAGGGTACATCTGTGAGACACCTAGAACAATATTAGTGTTTTAACTGAAACTCACGGTTTCTAGTTAATACCACAATATAATAAAAATTGTTGAAAATTCTAAAAATTGACAATTGTTTCGATAAATCAATATCATCGAAACAATTTTGAATTTTTAGAATTTTCAACAATTTTTATTATATTGTGGTATTAACTAGAAACCGTGAGTTTCATTCAAAACATTAATATGACTAGATTCCACGAAGTAAGGGTCGAGACAGTTAATTTCACATAGAACAATATTCAATCATAAAATTGATCAATCGTATACTCTCTGGAGGCTGTATCGTGCTAACAAACTGAAAATTCTCCTAAAACGACAAAAATTTGGTACTTCAAGTACCATAGCACCCGTTGTACTGGCTTTAGTGAGCTGAATATCAATGAGGTTCATCTTTGAGACGCTCTGAATAATATCCAATCATAAAATTGCTCACTTGTATATACTCCGGAGGCTATATCGTGCTAACAAACTGAAACTTCTCCAAAAATGACAAAAATATCGTACTTAAAGTACCATAGCACCCGTTGTACTGGCTCTGGTGAACTGAAAATCAATAGGGTTCATCTGTGACATGTCCTTAACAATATTCAATCATAAAATTGGTGAATTATAGCACTTCGGAGGCTGTATCGTGTTAACAAGACATGTAAGAAAAAGTGGCCGACGACGACGACGACATACACACAGGATTTTTTTCTAAAAACCATTTTTTCGTGTTGTTGTTGATGGAAAACGTAAAAATAACTCAAAATTTTGTTTTCAAAATTCCTACTTTTTTTGGGGTAAACCAATACTTTTCTCGCATATTAGATAGGTTGGGCGGAAAAGTAATATAATGTCCTATTAAATATCTTTCCGGAATGATAAATAAATTATTATGTTAACATATAACCATGCTCACAAATAATATTATGCGGGCATATTTTGTTTAAGAAACATATCTTTTTACATCATACTTTACCTGTGTCCTGTCAAAATACGTTGAACGGTGGTTTTGCTTATTCCCAAGTCTTTACTTATTGCTCTAATACCTAAATGCGGAATAAATTGCACATATGCCAAAATATTTATTGTGTTTTCCTCTGAACGACCTCTGCTGCGTCTTCTAAATACAGAAAGATTTACATTTCCAGTCGTTCCTAAACGGCGTATGAGTCGACGAAAAACTCTGCTACCGGGATGACGTCTTTGGGGATATTGTATGGCATATACCCTAGCCGTAACAGTTGCATTTCCCATACATTGAAAGTAAATGCCTATCATATAATATTCGGCGCATTTCTCCAGACAAGTTAGAGAATTTTTAGATAATGCTCACCCTGATAGGTGGATAGGACGTGGAGGCCTATTTTTTGGCCAGCCAGGTCACCAGACTCTATCTCTGGGGCCGGATTAAAGACCTTGTTTGTGGAATTAGACCCATTACTAGAGTTAACATGATCGAAAGAATACGAAACGCCATTCAGAGTATTTCGAGAGCAAAAATTGAGACTGCTTCAATCTACTCTTCAAAGAATAAACGCTTGTAACGAAAATGATGGGCGACAATTTGAACATTTAGGTCGTCACTAGCGAGGTACCTTAAGTTATATTCCAATTTTAATTTCCATAACGCAGTTTCCCGTTGACAGCATAAGTAATATTGACATAATAATTGGAACTATTAATAATAGAACAAAGAAAGACACTTTTGAGGAGTCAAAAAATGTTAAAATCCGTTCAGTCAAACCGGAGTAATTTATGTTTAAAGGAAAATGCTTAAAATTTACACATTTCTTAGGATATCTCGTAATACGACAAAGATATCGACATGCGGGTTTCGCTATTCTGTTGCTAATTTGGTCTACTTCTATATTCCTTAATTCAAACTGCATGTTTCCATTCAACATTTTTTAAGGATAGCTGGATTTAAAAAAATACATAAATAGCGCCCTCTAGTATATACGTTACTCATTATGTTGTTTCGAAATTACAACTTTTACATTGGTAGAAAGGACCTTCCTTCAAAAAGAATAAGTTTGCATAGATAGGTTAAGTAGAACTGGAATTACAGGCGTTTTTTCATAATAAAGTTGCCGCTTCCCCCCACCTCTTATTTGAAGAGATAGACTAAAACTTGTATAATCAAATATACGCTGAATTTCTTAAAGAATACGATAATAGTAGTTTAGATGCATCTTAATTTGGCAAAATTTGTAAATTATTCATTTTATAATTTTTGGTATTTAATTACGCCCTCTGGCGGTGGACCTGCAACTCTGTAAATAATTTCCACGTTTTTCTCGAGGTCACTTTTGTTATATATTTTTTCCCGAAGCTGTACTATAAACGGTTCTCGAGATATGGCCGAGAGCCATTCTTATTGGGACACCCGATACATTGGTGTTTATTTTGTTCTGACCTTCCCTCCCATTCAATAGCTTTTGAAAATATTCTCACCACCTCTACGAATACCAGTGTTTTAAAGACAAATTATTAAATAAGTAAATGGAATCATTCTGATTGTGACTGCACTGGGTATGAGTAAATTTAATATGTGTAATGAACGGTTTCACTTTGATAAATATCGAAAGTACGTAACCACCTATTATTCCATTTTTGACGACAGGAATTCACATTAGAGACTATAGAAAAAACCACTTACTTTCCATCAGATAAACATAATCATTATTTAGACGAAAAAAAAGTTACTATCTTTTCATAAGAATGTTATTTAATTTTGTAATATATGTTGCCAAGCATCCAAACAATGAAATTTACTTTATTAACATGACATAGTTTTTTATTACCATCTAATTGTATGTATATAAGGGGAATGATGAAATATAATTGTTTTAAATTTCATTTAATTAGATAAAAAAGAGTATCTGATTTGTTACATAAAAAAGATTAGTTGAATTAATTGGATGCATTGAAAAGGTTTAACAGAATAAATTGATAATACAGGTAAATAGTAGGTATAGTTCGCGCAAAATATATAGTGAAGCAGCAATGTAATCGTAATTCCCCTTTAAGTTATACTAGACTCTGAAAGGTATTAATATTTTGTCAACTTTTACCAATACCTATATTGTATTTGATGTTACGTAATTGTTGAAAGGGCGTTCGGTTTAAACGGGATACCAGACGTGAACTGAGCCCTTTTCGTATCCCATTCGATTTTTTATGGACAAAATTCTATGAAAAAATAACAAAAAAAAAAGAAATTTTATAACAATGAATAAAACAATTCTATAAAAATAAATATTATGCCTGACTCCTGTTTGTCACTACTATATAAATAACATGAAAAATATATTAAATTTAATTAAATTTCGTCTTCCAAACATTCTATTAATCTTTCTCCCATATCATCTGCTTTACTATCACTATCGTCTTGTAAATCAATAATGAATTTATCTCTGCCAATATTATGGACTCGCCCAATATTCTTATACTCACCTTCAACTATGATTACATTTTTAATCTCTGTTTTAATTGTGCCCAAATTAACTTGATGGGATTGAGAATAGAATAATAAGGAGAAAGTTTCACTATAGAATGTCCATGTTTTTCAGCAATACTCTCTAAAGCGTATTCTTTATCCGTAAAACTTCAATCAGTTGTTATTTTGTCTGAGAATCTTCAAATTACAAATCATTATTCATTAAAAAAATTTGTAGTTAGGTCTCCTTGTAGCTTTTATTTGGTATTTTATTGAGCTGTCGTGAATGACAAGAAGTGTTGTTAAGAACTACAACACTATTTGGCTCTAAGTTTGGGATCAATGTGAATGCAAACCATGTACTTATGATAGTGAACGTTGCAATCTTCCATTTTTTTTCCACATATTTTTAAGGCATTTGGAACCCATCCTTCTAGGCCAAGCAATAGAGCATTTTTTCATGACATAAATACTACCTGAAAACCAACTGTGCGATTTTGTGTGGGACAATTAGTAAATGAATTTTGCACACTTTCCAACTCCTGAATCATAATTTTTAATCAGTTATTAACAATTGACATGGAAAATTCGCACTTTTTTAGTTTTTTCCTTATAAAATGGAAACTATGCGAGCAATTTTATTGCGGTCAAAAGAGAAATTGTAGAAAATAAAATTGCAAAGAGAATGAGAAGTCAAACGATCCGATCCGATGGTTAGAACCGGAGAAAATTCGGAAAACCGGAAAATTTGACGTTTTTTTGAAAGATTCGCAACTCCGCTATTTTTCAATATTAAAAATGAAACTTTGCATACAAGTAGCTATTTATATGTTTTTTATGTGTGCAGAGCCCTAATTCTGTCGGACGAATAGTTTTCGCACAATCGCCATCGTAATTTTGTTTGCCATTTTTTTCGCGGAGGGCTGGATACTCGTGTGAGTGTCTGATGAAAGTTTCAACAACGGAATTTGAAACTACTCAGGCATAGCAACAAAATGTCTATTCTGGTTTTTCAATAAAATGAAGAGAAGTCAGTGAAACACAGCCTTGAATATATGCTGAAATGGTCGAGCGTGCGGAAAAGCTGGAGTAGTGGGGGTAGCGGCAGCTCGAGCGGCGGCTGAGGGAAAGTGCGCATATATAGTAATACAGTACGACAGCCTCGCTGCGCGCAACGTTCGAATCTTTATGTTTCATTATCTTACCAACTACTGTATGTATTTTATTGATTTTTTTGTATTTCTGGATAACATGATTCAAGGAATCGGATTATTGACTAGGAATTTACGGTTCGTGAAAAAATAAAATGTGGCATGGGTTTTATAAGAATTTTTATTACAATCTTTCAAGATATCTTAAACTTTCACATCACTTAAAATTTAATATAATTATGGTATGTATGCATACAATTAACTTTTGTTTTTGAACTAATTTACGTTTTTTAGTTGGACTTGAATACTCGACTTCCCCGTTATTAAAATCTATATTTGGCATACTTAATATAAAATCATCTAATTCATCGTCGGAATCATGATCAGATATCAATTCATTGTACTCTGTAGATATATCATTAATCATTAGAACCCAGGTTGAGGCACGTGTCCTCTTGACAGTGCGTGAATTTTACACCATTTTTTTTACAAGTACACGCCGCATTAACGCACCCTTTCTTACTACAGGAGCATGAAATGTGCTCTAGCAATTTTGGGGGTAGGTGGATCTGTAGTTCGAACTGGAGTTAATAAATTATTTTTAATTTGCCATCACCAATCTGTTGCTGTCAGATTTGTGTTTCGTAACCAAAGCTGAACTTAGTCTATACAGCGTCTGTTGAAGGACGCTTAGCTTGGCATCGCTTTCTCTGCACGTTTGACCGTTGAACGCTATAAGAATACAGCATACCCTGCCGACGAATACTCGGAACAGAGAGAGGGTACGCCCAAGATCAGCCGACAGCTGCTCCGTAATCATATTCAAGGCCGTGTTTCACCGACTTCGCTTCATTTTATTGAAAAACCAGAATAGACATTTTGTTGCTATGCCTGAGTAGTTTCAAATTCCGTTGTTGAAACTTTCATCAGACACTCACACGAGTATCGAGGCCTCCGTGAAAAAAATGGCAAAAAAAATTACGATCGCGATTGTGCGAAAACTATTCGTCCGACAGAATTAGGGTTTAGTACTCATAGAAAACATATAAATAGCTACCTGTATGCCAAGTTTCATTTCTTAATATTGAAAAATGGCGGAGTTGCGAATTTTTCAAAAAAACCCAAATTTTCCGGATTTTCCGAATTTTCTCCGGTTCTAATTATCGGATAGGATCGTTCGATCTCTCATTCTCTTCGTAACTTCATTCTACACAATTCCTCTTGTGACCGTATTAAGATTGCTCGCATAGTTTCCATTTTATAAGGAAAAAATTAAAAAAAGTGGGAATTTTTCATCTAAATTGTTAATAACTAATTAAAAACTATGATTCAGGAGTTGGAAAGTGTGCAGAATTCATGTACAAACTATCCTATACTAAATCGCACATTTGGTTTTCAGGTAGTATTTATGTCAAAAAATGGCTGTTATTTTGCCCCGTTGCTTGGCCTATTCATTTCCACCGCAATGCACAATAATAAGTCTGGAACCTTTGTTTGCAGGCATTGTTGGCATACAAATGTTTGACCCATCAGTCCATTCTTTCTTAACCGTATCGTGTGTATCATACCAAGTTTCGTCCAAATAGACAATTGACCGGTTTTCTCCTCTATACTTAGTTACTTTGTACACCGCATATCCACTATTCTTCTGCTTTCCATGACTGTTTGACTGTTTGAAGTTTACCGGTACCGGTAGCCAAAATTTTTTTTTAAATCGGCGATTTTAAACAAACCCCCCCCCCCTCATCCCGGCTAATCGAATACTTGACGATGTTGATTTGCCTTTCCTTAAAAAACTATAATAGATCTATGTCGTCAGAAATAGGGGGTACATAGGGTCATGAATCCCGAATCAAACCCCGATTTTTAGTCCTTGTGGGGGTGGTCATTCCGAATTTGACGGCATCGGTTTCTAACTTTGAGTTGACATTTATTAAGTGTTCTAAACATTGTGCCGTCAAAAATTTATGGTCCATGCAAAAATTAATAAAAAACTACTAAAACTTTTGAGCAAAAAATCAATCTTTTCTTATGTCATTTGTTTCAGCACGGCATATGGTTTTTTTAAAGTAGAAACTAATTATCATGGTTGTATAATTATGCCGGCAATAAATTATGGTATCCAATTAAACTACTGAATAAAAATAAAAATGAAAAAGTTGAAAATAACCTGCACGTTTATAAGAGAGCTGCAGTTCTGCAGCGCTGTCAAAAACTTTTCTAATTAACTAAAATATTTCTTTTTATCAAATATAAAAATTATAATATATTTTTTACAGCATTCGCATTGTCAGATGTAAGCTAAGCGTAAGTAAAGCCCACCAGTGGAATGACAAACCTATTTCTCCGCGATTATTGATATTTTATATAGCTGGGCCATACAATTATGCTCTGCGAGCTCATTGAAACAACCGCGCTGACCCTTCCCCTCCTTGAAGGTCTAAAACTAAACCGCTACTTTAACAGGATAGGTAGCTGCAGTTAGTTCAGCGCTGGCATATGGTAACATTGGATTTGACGTCGTATGGTCGTAGTCGTAGAGAGTTCAACGTTATTATAGTGCGACCGCTTCTGAGTATCGTCAACAATTATTAAATAAACTGTGGAGGATGGAGGTGGTCTTCAATTTAATTGACGTAAAGAGTTAGTGTTTTAAATGAAACTCACGGTTTCTAGTTAATTCCACAGTATAATAAAAGTTATTGAAAATTCTAAGAAATTGACAATTGTTTCGATAACTGAATGTCATCTAACTCACTAACACTTAATTTATATATACTTGAATAATCACTTAAATTTAATTTATATGCACACAAACTTGATTATTAATTTATATTAGCACGTTACTGTTCGGTGTATTTTTTGTTTATTTCTCAAGATCACTTTATCAACTAACTCATCCGCGGATCGGTCCTTTATTTATATCAAAGCCTTTCTTACTAGAAAATTCTGGACTGCGGCTTACACAAATACAATTGGGTCTGGCATTTTCTAGATAAGACTGGTCACAAAAATATATCTAGATAAGATACTCTCAATTCGTAAACAATTCTAAGATACCCTGCGCGTCCGCCATAATTTTAACTTTCATACCTGGCTTAGACAGAGTCGGATTTAGGGACTATACCAGTGTGCTATTTCGTAACAATATATTCAGGTATATTGGTGATGGTGAGCCAATTGCACGTTTTTGGAACTACGTAATTCTTGAAAAATGTGATGCAGAAGCAAGTTACAAAACAATTTCAAGTATTATAGATCCTTTAATTGAAAATTTCCCTAACAAACTGATTGCACAGAGTTACAATTTAGTAGCGGTGATGAGCGAACAACACGCAGGCGTTCAATCATTAATTAAAAAAAAGTACCCTTTTGCCCACTACGTACATTGCTATACCCATCAACTAAATTTGATTAGGTCTAAAGCTGCTTCTGTAAATTCGCAAGTACGTGTAGTTTTTGGAAATTTAGAAGATATTCCTAACTTTTTTATTCATTCACCCCAACGAGTGGATTCGCTGAACAAGATTATAAACAGAAGGATCCCCTACGGCGTTCAGTTGGAATTTTGATGTCAGGACCATTAATGTAGGGTACGAAAATAGGGACTCTCTTATTGAGTGTATGCATGAAATAGAAGAACAATTCTCCAACAACATAGTGTGTAGTGAAGCCGCATCTATTCGCCGTACATTAAGTAATCCAATCTTCAAGTTTTCGCTGACTTTTTTCCATCATGTAATGCCCATCGTAGATATATCATTCAATCAATTGCAGCAAATAAAAATTGAACTCACTCTAAAAGATGTCATCGATAATTTTGAATGCAGTATAAACAAAAATCGAAATAATATTCATACCATCATAATTGAAGCATCAGATATAATAAGTAATAAATCGCCACCACCAGAAAAACGCAAACGTTCAAATAACAACAGATTTGATTATCGGATTTCTGCTTTAGAGGTATGTGATGTTATTCAAAATTGTGCAAAAGATCGATTTTATTTTAAAGAGTTTCTAGTAGTGGCATTACTTTTCTTTTCGGAATACTTTGAAAATTATTACAGCAAATTTCCCGAGAACAAATTCACGTCCTTGGTTCTTTTTATCTGATAGGTTTAGAAGGGGAAATATTTATTGTGCCACGCCCAAAAGGATTCTTTCAAGTTCAAGAAATAATGTATTGTTTTTTGTAATTCTTTGTTTGACTTAGTTACATCTAAAAGTATTTTTAAACATCGTTTTTCGTTTTGCCCCCTTCTGCTGAAATGGCTATAACCATGTATGTTGATTTTGGAGCACCTATTTTAAAAAATGACAGATTATTGAAGCTTGAAGCATTTATTAAAACAGAAAAGTATTCTTACAAAAGTAAATTTATCCTCTTTCTTCTTTCAGCCGTTTATGTGTGCGAAAATTACGTTCAGACGTGACAGTTCAAACTGGAAGTGTTGCCAAGATTTGAAACAGCTTCTTAATCGTTGGGAAAAAATTCATCACATCTATCCATGGCTTCTAAGGCAGTAGAGGGGTTTTTCTTAATTGCGCCAGTGGTTGTACCAAAGTTCATACTCGCTCACCACAACTTTCTTTTCAGTTTCACTAAGAAATATTTCCCCTATTCTTACAATACATCTCTTTGCTTTGTCAGTGTTTTGGGTCCGGTCAGGTAAAATCAACTGAATTCTTGAAATTGTTTCCTCGTGTTCGATAAATGGTTAAAATATATTCCGCCGATAGTAAACTTCATCTGTGTCCCCTGGTACATTACTGCGGTTGTTTTGTCTTCCAATTAGTCTTGGAACACTTATATCAACTGAACTTTTTTGCTTCCTCAAAAAGATTTGAGAAATCCCGTTCATTACGTAGGTTTTGCAAGGTGGTTTTTATCGTTTTTATATGACTGTAGGTGTAGTTTAGATCTACATTGACTTTTTGCAGGCTTCGGCTTAAGTTTGAAGTATACGATTTTTTTTTCCTTAAAACTATCATTCAAACGATGAATTGACTACTTTCCATCGAGACTTGCAACTGGTAAGCTTGGGTTGTAACTTTCCTTCCAGGCTGTTGAAGAGCTTGAAGTGCTGCAAGTCCCACAGGATACATCTCAGCAAACCTTTCGACGGCTTTGTTTTTTTCCGTCCAGCGTGTGTCACAAAGCGTGATAAGCGTTGAATGAGGCGCACCAATCTCATCCGCAGTCTTTTTTAGAAAGTCATCTCGTAGTGAAGTTTGGCGACAAAAATTAATAACACTTTTAGTAGTTTCGATGCAGTTTCGAATTGCAGCAATCTTGCATTAATGAGCCAAAACTAAATTAAGGGTATGAGCTACACAATGTACGAACTGTGTTCGGAGATATTTGTCCATAATCAATGTTCTTACATCTTTAAATCGTTCTGTTATTACAGCTGCCCCATCATAGCCCTGACCAGCTAAATTCTCCAAATCTAATCCAAACAACTTAAGTGTTTCAATGATGGTCGAAGCTAAAGACTGTAACATCAGGTACGTGGACAAATGCAACGAAGTCCTCTCGAATGAGAGCCTTTCCAGAAGAGCAGTCGACGGGGGGTTGAACCACCAAACCGCCCCCCCCTTATATATGTCTCTGCTATTATCACACACTTGATAAAGAAAGATTGCGAACAGAACTGTCTGTTATATATTCAAATAAACGGTTTTAAAGATTAAAACTAACTTTTCCGCATTTGTGGCCCTGGACAATATTCTTTCATAAAATTGTTACTTGTATACACTTCGGGGGATGTATCGTGCTAACAAACCGAAATTTCTCCAAAAATAAACAAAAATGTAGTATAACTGGATTTATAGGACCCGCTGTACTCACTCTAGGCTACTGAAAATCAATAGGGTACATCTGTGAGACACCTAGAACAATATTAGTGTTTTAACTGAAACTCACGGTTTCTAGTTAATACCACAATATAATAAAAATTGTTGAAAATTCTGAAAATTGACAATTGTTTCGATAAATCAATATCATCGAAACAATTTTCAATTTTTAGAATTTTCAACAATTTTTATTATATTGTGGTATTAACTAGAAACCGTGAGTTTCATTCAAAACATTAATATGAGTAGATTCCACGAAGTAAGGGTCGAGACAGTTAATTTCACATAGAACAATATTCAATCATAAAATTGATCAATCGTATACTCTCTGGAGGCTGTATCGTGCTAACAACCTGAAAATTCTCCTAAAACGACAAAAATTTGGTACTTCAAGTACCATAGCACCCGTTGTACTGGCTTTAGTGAGCTGAATATCAATGACGTTCATCTTTGAGACGCTCTGAATAATATCCAATCATAAAATTGCTCACTTGTATATACTCCGGAGGCTGTATCGTGCTAACAAACTGAAACTTCTCCAAAAATGATAAAAATATCGTACTTAAAGTACTGTAGCACCTGTTGTATTGGCTCTGGTGAGCTGGAAATCAATAGGGTTCATCTGTGACATATCCTTAACAATATTCAATCATAAAATTGGTGACTTATTGCACTCCTGAGGCTGTATCGTGCTATCAAAACATGTAAGAAAAAGTGGCCGACGACAACGACGACATACACACAGGATTTTTTTTCTATAAACCGTTTTTTCGTGTTGTTGATGGAAAACGTAAAAATAACTCACTAACTTTTTTTGGGGTAAACCAATATACTTTTCTCGCATATTAGATAGGTTGGGCGGAAAAGTAAAAATGATTGCAGAACAATAAATGGCGCACTACCTCTAGTATAATTTTTAATAAAAAACAATCTAGGAGATACGTTGAAGGAGAATAGAAATTTATTAGATATTGTGATAACAACGCCCATGACAACATCAGAGGCTGAACGATGTTTTTGAACACTTAATCGAATAAAAACATTTAATTCAAATTCAATGACCAAAGATCGTTTAACAGCTCTTTCCATGCTATCTATTGAAAAAATCTCCGAAATAGAAAATTTTACAACATTTGCGAACCGAAAAGAACGAAAAGTTGACTTGATTTATAAGAAATAATTTGTTAGAAAAGTAGTGCCTAGACAATCTTATTTCTTGCTAACCGAAAATAACGTCGAATAGACTTAACTTATAAGAAAGACTCTTATTTTTCTTGTGTAGCAATTGTTCCAGAAATCCAATATTTCAACACGTAACATGTAGAAAGGACGATAAAATCGATGGGAGACTACACCCTTACAAAGTTTACTTTTTTTCAAAAATTGCAAAACACCTTAAAATGTTTACCACGATGCGCCACTGACCCATTATATTATCTCTTTCTGTTAACATCGTGTTTTTCCTAATTTCTTCACATTAATGGTCAAAATTGACCTTTCAAAAAAGTATGTCGGACCTTTTCGGCTAAAAAAACTGGTTAACCGTATAATTTATAAAATTGCACATTAAAATGACAAAGATTTATCGAAATCCGCGATGATAGTGGAACATTATAGGTATTTAACAATACCTAATTTGATTAAACCTATTTTCGTACAATTAAATCCACACCGACAAAGGTTATTTCATTCGTCTAAGTGTAAACTGTCTCCTAAAAACATTACGATATATTTTTCAATTTAAAATCTGACATCACAGTCGTTAATTTGATTATATCGATGTAGTTACTTTCGATAGAACAAACCGTTCTCGTATATGGTATTTTAATATTAGAAAATAGGAGTATTTTGAGATAATAGACTAATTTATAGCATTAGAAATGTTTTATTTACTACTTTAAATTGGTTTTTACTCTTGATTTACGTTCCAAAATCACAATCTCTTGATGTGAAAACCGAACAAAACGAAGCATTCACATTCTACAATTAAATGAGTCGTAATTCGTTTTCGCAATTTAAATGACTCACTGAGTACATTAAATTGACTTATTAGGTGTAATTTTTTTCTTTATTCCATTTTTCAGTTTGATCACCCCATAGGGTCAAATGATAATTTCAAACATCTGCGGTCTGTGATTGATTTTCTCTTTTAATGAGGAACTAGTTAGAAGGGAAAGTGAGCTTTGAAAAAATTGTAGTAATAAACACGGCGACTCAGTATGATATCGACAGGTTGATTACATTTTTCTGCGTTGTTAACTTTATGTGTGAGATGTAAAACCAAATAAGATATTGGTTCATAATGAAAATATACAATTTAAAAACTAATGAAAAAAAATTATTAAACTTAAAGGTGGGATTTTGTGTCATCTTGTTCATAGAAGAGAACATATGCTTCTCCACTAACTAAAGATTTCCACGATATTAATAGTACTCGTGAATCGTTATATTCGTGCCACTGTCCGGTATAGGGATGTCGGCAAAATGATGTGTAGTGACCATTATAAGTGGTTCCACAGTGATTTGATATAGCGTAGAGGTTGTACATACAAGGTGCCACAATATATGCCGCGTAATGGCTCATATCAAGCCCTTCAATTGGAAAATCTATTGCAACATTAAGTTTTCCACTAAATATTTCTGTTTGCGAAAAGCGCTTCAGGTGAATAACCAATATTTTCGGAAATTTATGAATTGAGACTGATTTAGTGCATCGTCTCCGTTCCTTATATTTCGAACATGTTGGTTTCTCATCACCGTCGGGTGTTCCTTCTCTTGTGAACGAATCTAAACATTGTGAGAGTCGTAATTGACCCGTTCTTTGGGGTATCGAAAGGGATAAATCCCAAAAGGGATCGTAGGTAACTGAACAGTGACCACAGTGTGTGCACTTGATTGTTGATTTTAATTGACCGATAAAGTTATCCACAATCTTGGAGTTGTCCATACTCGGATATCTCAACCAAGATTCTTGTGCTTTCTCGATATCACTAAGTTTGTCATAAATTTCTGTTAATATGGGCTTTGGTTTTTCATTTACCTTGTTGACATCTACGTGAAGTCCTGCTAATAGGTAACGAAGAAACTCCTGTGCATCATGTTGAGTGTATCCCATGAACCTTGAAGTAAATCGCTGAATCTGACTTTTCAATGACACTGTATTAACCACTCTGTCTGAACCATCTTCAGACCAAAGCTCTTGAATAACTTCAGCAAATGCTTTAATTATAATACTATTCATAAAACATGTGTTACCCTTTATGGATCTGATTGTGGAGATATTGTTAAGAGATCTTTCACAACTACTATCATTGTACGAATAATCTCGGATTCTATTATTGTCACCCTCACTTGATCGGCATGATGAGGAATTTGAATTGATGTTGTTTGCTATTGAATTGGATGTAGATATTACGAATTTGGAAAGTTTGGTTGATGTCGATAGATCATTGGTCTGGTTCATTTTGTTAATATATTCCTTGTTATCTACATCATTTTTAGACCTGTCCTTTTGTTCTTGTTGAGAATCATTCCCTTTCTGAAAATGTTTAATCGAAAATGAAATGTTTGAAGAGAAGTTGTTAACTCTAGGATTATTTTAAGAAAGGGAATTGATGTTTATTGATTCCTCAGTTACTACGACCCTATCCACTTCTGAACCATTACTTTTTCCTACGTCTTCATTCTCTTCCAATTTGAATTTGACTGCAAAACATCTCGGTTATTTTGACACTTGTTGGAGGCAATGACATTTTTTTTGGTCACCGAAAAATTATTACTAGATTTTTTAACTCTGGTTGATATAGATCTTGTACTTATTGGTTTCACTCTATTGGTCACATCAGATATTTTGTATCTAACCTCAGTTGTCTTATTGGCGAGGTTAGTACCATTTTTTACTGTTCTGGAGAGTTTGTCATTAAAATTTTTACTTAAATCGGCTACTGATGTGTGATTTCCGTTATCATCTTCATCATACCAATTGTCTATATTAGTATTGTTAGAGTATGCCACACTGTATTTACTTCCATTTGGCCGTTTACCTTTTTAGTCGATGTCTCCAACTCTATTTGGGGTAAACCAATTTCATATTTTGTTTTGGTCAAAGATAATTCATTGCGTATAGGAATCGCATCGTTCTCTAGCATAGTCATCTTCTTCAGTATTCCTATGAATGGGACATCATCTGGCTGGTGGTTATCTACATTTTTTAGTACACTGAAGCCCAAAAGCTTGTTGGGGGCATAATTTATTAAATTGTCAATTAGGGTCTGTACTGTGAGAAAGTTTGAAAGTGTAGAAGAATTACGTTTCGTATGATTAGGTTCCATAAAAAGTTCTTCTAGAGGCTGAGAATGAGGAAACGTACCGAGAAAAGATGTAGCGTTTCCTCTTTGAATTGCAATACTTATTTGTTGTATAAAGAACAAAGTTGCTCTTGAATCATTGGTTTCTACTGATATTTTTTTACCGATTTCTTTAATGAATTTCAAAGCTTCATGACCGAAAACACCAGAAGTTTCAATTGCTACAGGTATAAAAATGTAAATGTTCTCCAAATTTTTGTATTTATCGATTTTAAAAGTTTCGCCTTGAAAAGCTGCAGTACCTGCGGAAGTAGATGTGGATGGAACATGGGACGGAGCCCAAGTGTCAGTGCAAGTGAAATCCCATATAACTGGTCTGCCGCGTTGCCATGGAATGAGGGTCATACCATCTGGACGTTTACCGTCGTCGCAGCAAGTACCTAACGGTTCCAACGAACAGGGAATCTTTGCAGATGACAGGCCTCGTTTGATTAGGTCATTTACTGCAGAATGACGTGAAAAACGGCCGGCACTTAATTTGCAGCTTAGGCCGTGTCTACCATATTCATCAACATCAGCTCCGCAACGACAGAGATGTTTTACACAAATTTCACAATCTAAACGGAGACCAATAGAAATACGGAAACTTTCGTCATCTAAAAGCGTACCCAATGGGGCCGACGGTATAGCGTTCAACCATGCTCCTGATTCCTTTGAAAATGCTGCATTCAAACGAGCTTTTTCTGGTAAATTGATAGCTTTCTGAATCAGAGTTTCTTTTTCAATGTTTAATAAAGGTATATCCCAGGATTTTTGAAAGGATTTTTATTCATCGAGTACAACTTTGTTAGACTTTAATGACCAAATATTTTCTGCCTCCATTAATAAAAGGTCTTGTGGGTGGAAAAAGATAGGCAGAATGTAATTAATAAAATTTTTTGAACTATTTAATGATGACAAAAAAGAAGCAAGAGCTACTGAAACGATTGAGCGAATTCCTAAACCACCATATGAAACAGGTAGTGAAGCTTGTTTCCAGGAAAGGTCCTCTAATTTAATGTTAATTAATGACTCTAATGAACGACAAATGGACAAATTGATTAAGATATCATTATGTAACCAGGTCGGACTACATCTTAAGATATATGTTAATTTTGGAATTAATAGGCAATTCTTTAGAAGGTAACAACCAATATGTGTCGGTAACCAGGATAAACGAGATGACATTTTTTGAAAAAGGTTAGTTTTTCATTGAAAGCTGATAGAAAGGATTCGTTTAATACAGGAGCACCTAATAGAAATAAATTTTGTCTGTTGCTAATTGTTATGCCTGGTGCTACAGAATTAAATTTATCAATTGTTAGATTATTTGGTGATTCTAAGAAAAATAACTCGCATTTGCTAAAATTGAGTTCAAGACCAATATCCTTGGAATTGTTTATAATATAGACAAGAGACGTTAACACGGAATTAGTATTACCACCTAAAGAACCATCATCAGATCTTATTGAATTTTTAAGTTATTTGTTAATAAGAATAAAATATATTTGATTTGTAACAACATGTCCAGGTGTGTCCATTGTATACTTCCAGATATACGCTGACCTGGGAAGTAGCTCAAAAAAAGTATTGGTGACTACCATTTATTCTTCCGCTGCGAAAGTATTTAATCGATCTCCTCCTTCATTTTGTATACCCAATCCGAACGGGCCAACCAAGTCACCATACCTACTTCTACCAATCTTCGCATTAAAATCCTTGTAGAATTCCATTTTCGTGTGTTAAGGAGGGAAATTCTTGATTGCTGATTCTTTCTTGAAAGGATCTTCATTTTAAGAAGTTTGATACGAATATAGGGAGGTTTCCATTATATCCAAAGTGTTTGGGTTGAGAAATAATATTATATCTCCAAGATGTGTGTCCAACATAGAGAGAAGCGGCAATGATGTCATGTTGCTTTTGAAAAGGAGATTGAATGACCATTTCGAGATCAGATAGATGGTCTATTGTCGAACGTTTGTACCTGAATTCATTTTGATTAGTGTCTAAAATACCTTTAGATTCTATAAACCAGGAAAGACGGAAGTTTACCGTTCTTTCCAGTAGGTTGCAAAAATGGTTTATAAGTTATATTGGGCGAAAACTTTCTAGGAGGTTTCTGGGTTAGTGAGATTTAATTATTAGGATTATAATCGGGTTATTCCAGGATATGAAGAAGATATGGTTTGACTATAAGCGATAATAGAAGTTTATTGCTTTGTGGCTAATAGATGGTGGTCTATTTCGGATCATTGAGATTAGGATACCGTCAGGGCCGGGAGCGGAATTTCTTGATTTAAGTAGGTCATGCTGAAATTCGCGTAATGAGAAGGAAGTGTTGTAAGGATCAGGACAGGGTGTGAAGTTGATATCGACTTTTTAACATTCTGTTATGCGCTTAATAAAATCTGTGTTGTATGATTTGTACTGGTAATATTTTGCAAAGAGATTACTTATTTCTAAGAGGAATGTTATCCATTTACCATTATGATGTATGACTGGAATGTGTCGAGAGAGGATAGCTTTCATTTTTTTGATGTCGTCCCAAATAACTTTAGGAATGGGGGGGGTTTAAGTTGGAGGTATATTTTTTCCACGATTTGGATTTTGATGTCTTTATTATTCTTTTGGACATGGCTCTTAGCTTTTTAAAGTTTATAAAATTAGTATTTTTTCCTTCTCCTAATTGCTAAGCAGTATTCGGAATTTTGTGTTTTGCATGTGAAATTTCTGGTATTGATAAAGATGAAGCTTGCAATATGTTGTAACACCCTGTATACCAAAAAATTCGTTAGTCATTGAACGATGAGTAAAAAATAGATAGAAGTGTTAGATAGGTCAAGTAAGTGGGCTACTAATCATTATTACAAATATATTGTAATGATTAAGAGATATCTTTTGGCAACAAGAATAAATCATTGAAACCAGAGTGAGTTCTTTTCCCAATACCTTGAAATGTATTAGTAGAGTGAATGAAGAAAATTTTCAGGGTAAGAGAAAACAGGGAGAAGAAGTGTAGAGAGGGTGGATTAATATATGGTCTAATTCGACTTTTTGAAATTCCATCTTTTTTGAACTTTTGATGTTGTCGTTATGGGTTATTGGCTCCTGATTAGAATTTAAAAGTGGTCGCTTCCATGGGTATCTTCAAAAATTTCCCAATATAAAAGTGGGGTGATAGAGGAGGAGAAAAGCGTGAGGTCGAGGATAGAAAACGAACCAGTCCAGCTGCATAAAAAGGTAGAAGAATTGAAGTTTAAGGATGATAGAGAGAAAAATGATATTAAGTTCCCGATGATATGACCTTTTTGGAAGATGTGATTGGAGTTCCTGATGGAATGCATTGATATTTACTAGTCAAATAAATAGACAGGGAAGTTGGGATAATAGGGAGGGGGAAATCTAGGGAAATGTTTGCTGAAGGAGATAAGAATAGATTACGTATGATTATAGGCCCATGAAGAAAGTTTTGATGGCACAAACTTCTAGGTTGGATATAACGTTTATTATTTCGAAACTTCGGGATTCGTGGACGTATGTGACCACTCAACTAGCTGCACGATTTACATCAGATCTGTTAGTAGAGTGAACATGAAAATGTTTTATTTTAGTTTAGAAATTATTTTTGAAATTAGTCTCTTGAATGCATATTATGGAGGGGGAGTAGATCCTATCAAGAGAATTAACTTCGATTGTCTAGGCTGAAAACCATTGACTTTCTATTGTAATATTAGAAAGAAGGAAATAAATGTTGTATGTGTTGAGGGATTAAGGTTATTATTAGAGGAGTTTATTGAGATAAGTTGGGCTTTCAAGAATGTGGGGCAGTGAGGTGATCCATATCTATGTCGGACAGAGAGGAAGTAGAGTTGAGGGTTGAAAGGGAGGGGGAAGTTATAGGATTTCATAGTTTTGGAGGTGGGGGAGAGTTTTTATGTTCTGGAGCTCAAACTTTTACACGTTATGGTGGGTACTGAGAATGTACCTTACACTATGCACAACAGATGGCGAAATAATATAACCTATTATTGGCATACTGATGGGCACTTTCCTCATATTAGGTGACTTTCATCTACATTTTTAGAATTGCCTTTCATAGGAGAATCCAAAAATGCAAAATATACAGGGTTGTCTATTTAAAAAAGGGAAGGGAGAACTTATAAGCAAAGAAACGTTCCCCTTTGTATTATTTTTGACGTATTTTTCCAGTTTGGTTCACAAAAGCGGCACTTTCAGATTTATATTGCGTCTTTCACTTTATGAGCATATTTCGTTTGATTTGAGTTTCGTGTTAATCTTTCATTTAGGATTTTTCTCAAGTTATCTATGATCCATTAACAGTTTAGGCACTCTAAAAAAGTGTCATTTAATACATTAACACATTGTATACTGTATAAAAGTTGTCTCAAACTTGGTCGGTCCCATTACGTTGGACATAATAGATTATTTAATTCGTATTCTTAGAATAACGATATTTATAAATATGGTTCACTTCAGTTGAGCGAGTTTCTTTTCAGTATTTTATAACCATGACCTTCATGGTCCACTTAATTTTCACCTGTTAAACACAGAAGTGATATGGTTGATAAACAGGGGTCACAGAAACTACCTTCACGCAACGGTTCCTCTTCTGTCACTTATTTGTTTTAATAACTGATTATCTTTATGGTTTATCTGAGGTTTTGTTATTGTTTCGAGCTTCGTACTTTTAGACTATTAGGTTATTCCACTGGAGTGTGTTATGTCAGTTTCCATGCGACAATTGTGTCATCTGAAAAAATTCAACAATATTAGTATAACACTATCTCTTATAAATCAAAGGTGTTTTGAACAAAGTCATGATGAAAAATATTTAACTACATCTTATACCGGTCACTGTAGCTAATAACAACTTCTTATTCCTGTGCGAGAATAATCTGCCAAGATCGCGGTCAGCTGAAAATGTTTATATTAAAGTACGTAGCGTATCAAAAAAATATTCAAGTCCAAAAAACAGTAGACAAAATAAAATTATTATTTGTTCTAATATACAGTGCGCAAAATTAAAATGGAATAAATTCACAATTTCGGTTACTTTACATAATTATAAAAAATTCTGAATCGGAGATTTCTACGTCATGTCTGCCCCTGACGGTTACCACCAGGTCATTGGCATAACCTTGAGTCGTAAAACCCGATCGATCAGTTTCACTATTAGGCTGTCGACAACCAGTGACCACAGCAGAGGCGATATAACTCCATTTCCCCTTGTGGACAACTTTTTCCTGGGGTCATTCTGATCGTCTCCCCTCTAAGTGTCGTTACAATAATTCTGGTTTTCAGCATATATTGTATACATCTGATTAGTGAGTCGTTAATATTTTTTTCCTCCCGCTATCTAGTGAAGGAGGCATGTGAGATGTTATCGAAAGCACCTTCTATATAAATGAAAGCACAAAGAGCTATTTCCTTTGCTGAGTACGTCTTTTCCATGCTATCAGCTAGGCACTGTAGATCATTAATCGTGGAATTATCTGCCTGATAAGCAAATTGTTTCTTCTTAAACGGTCTCTCAAGGATTTCGGTTCTGACATAACAATCTACTATTTTCTCCATTACTTTCAGGAGAAAGGAGGTCAGACTAATTGGGTTCATTCACCAGACGTCTACCAGTCTTAGATATGAACACCACTGCAGCCGCACTCCAAGCCTCGGGTATGTAACCGAAGATAAAACTGGCCTTGAATAGCCTTCTCAAGATGGGCTCTATCACTTCACCATGTTGCAGCAAGACGGTAAACATTTTATCCTTTCCATGCGACTTAAATGGTTTAAAGCTTTTGATAGTCCATTCGTTTCTTTGAGCTGTGACGATTTTGCCAGCTAGGCTTTTGCTGAAACTGTTGGAGTTGTCGACAACCCCTTCCTGGAGGATACTTTGCTGTTCATTCTTCACAGCCGTTTTAGAACTGGGAAAGTGCGTTTGCAACAGAGCACTTGACCTTTCCTTGGGGTTATCAGTGTATCCTCCTTCCATTTTCATCAGGCCGATACCGTTGGAATGTTCCTTTGAGATACATTCTTCAAGGCGTTGTTTTTGGGCCAAATTATTAATCTCCTCGCCCACTTGTCTCCACGTTCTCCTTTGCATTTTCCGGAGTCGTTTATTGCACTCCGAAAAAGCTATTTTTTAGAATCTTAGATCTTTGAAAAAGTTATTTGATTCCTTTTCTAAGTTTTGCCAAATCCTTTACCAGCATGGCACATCTTTAGTGGTCGCCTTTTTTTACGGCCGCTACCTTCATATGCTTTTATTATGGCGAGCTGTTTTCAAGTTCCTCGATTCAGTCAATAGATATTAGTTGATCCGCCGCTAGGTTCCAAGATGTTCTTTATAAACATCTCAGTAAGTCAACCTTGGTATCCTATATTGCTCTAAGCGTGTTTCAGATATCTCCAAGTCGTCCTGATGTGCTGATGGGGTACGTTTATTTCCTCTGATAATAATATCGATCTTAGTAGCCGAGAAATATTCTAAAAGGTACTCACCCAGTGTATTTATGTCTGTGCTTCCCCATGTTAAGTGGTGGGAGTTCGCGTCACAGCACAGAATGAAGTGTCTGTTCTCTTTCTACACCATTTGATGATGCATTAAACTTCCTCTGGCGGAGAGTGTGTTGTTGAATCCTCTGGGAAGTATGCCGAGGCAATTACTGCCTGCCCCAGTTGCCACTTTCACAATAGCGGTTGCCAAATCTCCAGGGGGAACTTTGGAACAGAAAATAATTTAATATTAGGTGCGAACAATATGACTGCTCGTTGGTTTTAGTGAGAAGTTCTATATAGTAACCTACCCGATTTGACATTGAGTCCTTGTATCCGTCCTCCATTAATCCAGGGCTATTGGAGTACTTCTATATGAATATTGTCTTCAATAAACCTCCTTCTAAGCACACTGGCAGCTCCTTTTGAATTACCGGTGGCCTTGAAGGACCTTTTGGTTTATTCTCCTTCCTAGTTCCACCGGCATGAGAGCTATCCTAGGCACTTTATTGCCTTTGGTCAGGTTCCGCCTTTTTTCCACTTTTCTCTGCGCCTTTTCCATTACTTGTAATTTGCTCTTTGTACTTACTGCATCTGTTTTGGTACCTTGGGTAGAAGGTTTTGCGGGGTCAAGTGTGTCAGATTTGGATTTGCCGCTCCTTGCCTTGAGGATTGCGTGATCAAACTTGTAGTTTATGACAAATCCTGTTTTTCTTAGTCTTTCGGCAGATTTATTGAAAAAATAAGTAGTTCTAGAGAGCCTTCGGATGTTCTCCTTAGTATCCTCCAGTTGGTTGTACTGAGGCCGTTGTTCTGAGCCTCAATCAGATCCAGGTTTTTTTCCGTGGTATACTCACGGTTGGCTGGCATTTACGCCACCAAAATCTCGTTGTGAGGAAATTCTACTCCTTCAACGACCTTCAGCTCGGCGCCCTCCCAGGGTTTAATGTTCCCTATGACATTTTTCAACCACTGCACAATGGCGTTATAGGCGCACATTAGGGCTAGCCACCCAGGTCTGTTATGTGAGCTGTGGGTAAGACTTTGTTATAGTCTTTTTCCACAACTCAATAATATTGTCCAGTATGGCTTCGTTAATGGCTTCTATTTGTTCCACACTCAGGAGCACCAGGTTATAATATTGCACGAATATAAAACAAAATAGGCGAATTGAGTGCCAGCAAGCACGTTTTCCTGCTTGCTCTTTGGAATGTGTGTGAAAGAGCAAGGGGAGGGGTTGTCTCATTCAATCGCTGATGTTACCACATCGATATTCCCTCTTTACCGCGATGTAAAACACAAAAATTTTACCTTTTGGAAAAGCATCGGTGATCGACCACGAGGTATCGACCTAAGCATCGCAGTGAGAATGCTTGGCTATGAACGATCCCATCTTGTTACAAGTATTTTTGTTTTTCGCGTGGAGAACGCGAGTTATCGAGGCGTGATGCACCATGAACGTACCATTATGCTGTTCCAGATTTATTTTGTAGTTCTCTTCTACTTGGCCGGCTGTTTAAGGTAAACCTCTTACATCTTGTGACTCGCGCTACGTACCTGGCAGGTTTCCTTAGAGAGATTCCCCTTTCCAAAAGGCCGAGGGTACTCTGGACGTCAGATCATCCAGCCGCCCCCACTCTCTCCGGAGATTAGGCTCCCTTTTCCACGCTGTGGTTCCTGGTACTTATATTAAGGGGACTTTTTCAACTATGAACGGTCACCTTGGGTATGATGATATTCTTCATAGCGCCATAGATCTTGGGATAAGCATCCTCGAGAGGTTTGTCTGACCTCCTCGGCTATTCCCCTGGAGTCAGTGGCCATGTTACTAAGCTCATTAACTCTATCGGTTACCCCTAAATATGTACCTACCTATTTAATATTTCCCTTTCTTCCTTTTCTTTACCACACTCTGGCAACACTGTGCTGTGGATCGACCAGAACCTGGACCTTATATCGGTCAGTACTTGTTTTACTCGCAAATTAATTAGCTTAGTTTATAGAATTTATCTGTTCAATTTTATTGTCTACTATAATGCTTTTACGGTTGTTTTTGCTTAGAATGTCTGTTTTCTTACCTTCATTACTCACTGCACCAAACTTTTCTCCTCTTAGTGTTACTGTTTACTATGTGTGGTTATTTATCTGCATTTAACTGCAACTACCTGTAAATGAGCTAAGTATTACATTCTAGTTTTTGAGTGTATTCTAGCGAAATTCCGTAATTACATGCTTTTTATATATTAATTTGGGTGAACTTTTTTTTAGCTGAAACCAGTTTAAGGAAAAATTTATATAGATGCCTCCCCAAACACAAAATAACTAAAAATTTTCTGCGGAAATGCATCATTTTCCGACTTTAGAATAACTGAAGCTAGTTATATGAAATCTTTGGATGGAATTTTTTTTGCTGAAACCAGTTTCAAAAAAACATTGTTTCTTCAGTATATAGAGGCCTCTCCAAACACAAAAAAAATCACAAACTTTTTTCTGCGGAAATGCATTAGTTTCCCGATTTTAGAATAACTTAAACCAGTTACATGAAAACTTTTTTCTGCTTTATATTTCAAACACTTTCTTAACATAACTACACAAAAGAACTCCTACAAAAATATGTGATTTTCCTACCAGGTGTTATTTGTACAGTGGTTGTGCCTTGCAGATAAATGAAAACTTATTTTTGTTAAGTATATATAAAATATGCGAAATGAGACAACATTCTCAGAAAAAATATTTATTAAATAAAATCTTCAATGTCAAATGCCATTTTTAAAACTAAATTTTGTAGAAATTAGCGGAAAAAAAACTGAACTCCAACTGTAAACTTTTAAGAAAAAACTTATAAACATATATGTACCAGTATCAAATAAGGGAACAAAATTTGACTTGCGGAATAACTCTTTAAAGTCGAACTCTAAAGTCACCCTACTCGATTCTAATTGAATTTAATAGTTCAACCATTGGATCTCACTTATGTTTCTTACAATACCGCCTCCAAAGGTATTCACAAAGTTTATCAGGAAACTCATCTTCAGGAATATGCTGACCTCTCAAACACCTTTTCGCTGTATTCCATTGAGATTCTATCCTCTGAGTATGTGTCCCATCATCCGCCACAAATTCCACGCTATGATTTACTGTGTGTTAAATATAACCATAATTGGAAAGTCTACTGTAAGCTTTCCAATCATTCGTATGAATCATAGATCCCACTGTCACATGATTTTTAATATTTTTTATAAGGGTAGCAGCATCTCTTTTATTTTGCGGACAAACAACTAGCCTCAGATCTTCTGAGGTTTGAGCGATCATTCCCAAAACCCAATGACCTTCCATAACTCGTCCACGATTGTACTTTCTTTTCCCAAATTTCGATTCGTCAATCTAAAAATAAAAATTTCTTTTATTCAATTTGTTGATATGTTATTAAAATATAAACCTTAACACAGATCAATGGATAATATCTATTCCTATGAGCTCAATATCACTAAAAATCTCAAGACACTATGATTCCTGGCCCTCCAATTTTCGGCAGAGATGCCTGCATTGAAGTAAAAGCACTGGTAACCATCTCCCGACAATACTTCATCCGAGCAGCTATTGTTGCCATTGATAAACTCCCTTCTGAACCACTCACACCAACACATATCCGTTCATACGATTCTGCGTAAGCGAATCCAAAAAGAATCCTGTATATAAATATTTAAGAAAAAAAAAGTTAAAAAAGTCTTACCTACCTAAACTCTTTTTCTGCTGAAAGATGACTATTTTCAAACCAGGTTTCCTTTGCAACAGAAAACGAAGGTTTGCATTGTTGTCGTTTAGAACACATATATTCCAAAATCTATTTCTGGAAAATAATAATGCGAAAATATATCCACATTACTAGTATGTCCTTTACATTTTGTCCTGCAGTAAAGTGGTCGAGGTATGAAACCTTCATTTTTCGCGAATTCATAAGCTTTCTTCGTAGTTGTAGGTATACTTTGCTCAGTTATAACAAAATGAGATATTATTTAACCACTAGGTATCCGTATTTCTACTCCTATACCACAGATTATACTAACAATAATAAAGGTCATATCTTAAAGACATTTAAAAACCTATTGAACGTTTTTGTACATGCCTTTTTACAGAGTCGCCGATTAAAGTTCGAATCAATCTAAATCTACAATATTTTATCAATAAGTGAAAATGGTATATTTCCGCAAGAAGTTTTTTGCGTGTTAATGTTTAGAAAATTGTCTAAAATGTAAAACAGAAACGTATTTTCTTGTAACTGGTTTCAGCTATTCTGAAGTCGGAAAAATGAAAATTATGCATTTCCGCAATAAAAAATCGAGTCTTTCTGTTTGAAAAATATTCCTAATGGTAAATAAACGAATATTTCTCACATAACTGGTTTCAGCTAAACGAAAGTTGATCCAATAATTTTTGCAATAAACTTGAAATCGATAATATTTTTGAATAGAGAATGAAGAATCCTTTCAAACGATATATCCCAAGCTCATATTTCTATTCCATATAGCTTTTCCATACTGTATAAACCTTCTTTAAAAAATTATCTAAATCACTATGAAAACGGCATCAAAATCCGTTACGTGGTTGGAATTATGAGAAAACTAACAGACTGGGAAAGCGACTTAGTGTTACAGACGGTAAAAGTACGGAAGGAAAATTACGTCGACATTGAAACCACGAATGAATGATATATAACGTTGCATTACCCGCTGATGAGGAAGAAAGTTGGTAAATTATCATTATTAAATTCATACCACCACGAGTAGCAAATTACCGTTACATACGATTTGTTTGCATGAATTATTAGATTTACTTAATAGTATGTTAGTTGATCGATATTTCAACCAAGGCTCATTAAGTGTTAAGCATTTATCTATTTAATTATTCTGTTCCTTCATTTTGGTCTACAAGATCCGGTTATAATCACAGGTTTGCTTAAAAGTCTTTTATTTTTGTATTTAAAATTCGTCATTATTGTATAAAAAGATATTCGAAACTCTTCCAACAACATTTCATACAACTACATTTGAAAAAATCATTGTAACGATGTTTTTGTTTGTCTCTTTTACCACGAATAGCAAGATGGTAGCTTGAACTTCAAGAATTTACATTTGAAGTCCAATATCGCCCTGGACAACGAATGGGTCACGTCGACGCACTAAGTCGTAATCCAACTGCCAACGATGGGACTGAAGAAGAGTGTGAAGTAATCTTACACATTGAAGAAGTCGACTGAGTTCTGGCAGGACAGTTAACAGACGACAAAATAAAAGAGATACGTAAGATACTCTCAAAAGCTCCGGAGACGGACAATGAGAAGAATATTTACAAAAATTACTGTTTTCGAAATGGGATAGTATATACCTAGGATCACAGCTAGAGGAATACTTTGGGTTGTTTTAAGAGGTATGAGGCAGCGGATGTTAAAAGCAGCTCATGACGATTTTGGGTATTTCGGAGTGGAAAAAACGCTACACAGGCTGTGTGAGAATTATTGGTTTCCACATATGAAGAAATATGTAGAACAGTACATATCTAGCTGTATACAATAAAAGAAATTATGGGAAGAAGGAGGGATTTTTACATCCAATACCCAAAGGAGATATACCAATAAATATTTTCCATGTGGATCATCTAAATCCATTTCCAAAATCCAAAAGAAACAATCAATATTTTATTGTTGGAATAGATGCATTCATCAAATTTGTCTTCTTACGAGCAGCAAAAAGCACCCAAACCAAATACGTAATCGACTATTTCAAGGACATCTTCGCTACCTATGGTGTTCCAAAGACATTAGTGCCTGATCAAGGAAGCTCAATCACTTCCAGAAAATTCGAATCTTTCTGTCGTCAAAATAACATTAGATACGTGCTGAACGCTGTTACTATTCCCAGGGCAAACGGTCAAGTGGAACGTCCAAACAGTACGATCCTTGGTTCGTTACTACCGTCTATAGCCGAAGAAGAATTATGGGATGAGCAAGTACGTTCCGTACAATTTTCTATCAATAATGTGATAAATAAGAGTACTGGAAAAACACCTAGTCAACTACTTTTCGGTTTCACTCCAAGAGGTAGCTCATTGGATACAACTCTTAAAGATGAAATCAGCACCATTGCTACGTTATTTAAAGACCCTATTGAGGAGCGCGAAAAAGCCGCAAATAAAATTAGAGCGGCGCAAGTTGGACAGAAGAAACATTTTGATAAAAAAAGAAAGAAACCAAAATGTTATAAGGAAGGCGATCTAGTTGTCATTTTAAAACAAGTAATTTCAACTGGGACCAGTCGAAAACTGAATGCCCCATATAGCGGGCCAATGATTGTTAAGACCGTTTTCCCAAATGATCGATACATTGTCAAAGATATGGACAAATCCTATCGCACAAGAAAAACATCGACCTATGAAAGAACTGTAGCCGTTGACCGTATGCGTCCATGGTGTCCATCAGGAGGCGTTTCGGAGACTACCGACAGCGAAAGTGGAAAAGACGGAGTCGTTCTGACTTCGGACAATGAGAGTGACTCTTCAGTGGCCTAAGGTATTAAAAATTTTTACGTATCTCCAAATTATCTGTTTCACTATTGGTCAGAACCTATAGTAACTGTATGTTCAATATTATAAAAGGCACTTTAAATCTCTGATGAGGTTTCCAATATTTCTGTCACTGAAAATTACCAACTGTCACTGATTTGGTCGACAGTTTTCTTTAATAAAAAATGTTTAATTATACTACTAGATTCAAATACAAATTAACAAATTAATATTCCCAAAATTATCACAACGAAACAACAGTCGTAATTTCTACGAAACTTAAAATTACTACAACCTATATGCTATAAATTAACCTAATGAAAAACTTTTAATAAAAGTTGCAATTGTCGATCTAAATCTTGATATAGATAAATGTCAAAAACAAGCTTCACTCAAATTTTTCTAGTTCAAAACTTTTCTTCTCTTATGTGAATTTCCTTATATGATTTATTAATTTTGTTTGCAATCAAAAATCTAATAGATGCATCTATGTCAAATTTAATTTAAAAATAGGCCTTATTATTTCTCGAGAAATTATTGTAAAGAAACTGGATCGGACTCACCAACTAATAACTGGACAACTCGTACAATTCTAATTGATCTTAGAATTCAGGAAACTTTCTAAATTTTATTTACAAATCTGGAACACATTCACTACATACGATGCAATTCTTATTCGAATTATGCACGCACTGGCTTTATAATGAAATGGCTTTTGAATCTGGTTGTATAAATATACAACTTCTACTATCTACCAAAAATTGCGATGTTGCCTCTTCGCGATTTCAAACACAACTAACTAAACTTTCTTCAAATAAATAAATCTCCTCTCCTTTGGTTACGAAAAATTCCTTTTTAAAAAAAAATACTAATTTATGTTTCCCTGCAACAAAGAGAGATTTGAATTCTTTTATTATCATTGTAATTCTGATAGCAGAGACATCTGTATTTTAAAATAATTTCAAATATATTCTCCAAAATGTAATATAATTCTGTCTATCATTAAATATATTCTACATAAACGTCATCCGAAAATTAAAATGTCACATTTGATTTGTATACCGATTCTTTCAAAATTATTGATTATACATATAATACAGTGTGTATCGAAAGTAGTGCATACAAATATAAAAAGTTTCCCTTATTTCAATGTTTCTTTTACATTTTAAATATAGGAACTGTGTTAATATATATATATATATATATATATATATATATATATATATATATATACATATATATAATAACAAGATGTACGAATAGTGCGTGACATATGAACAATAAGCAACGAATAGATAAGTGGGTATTGCACGCAAATAGAAGAAGGGGCTACTGAAAAGAGTGGTAACCCCAGACATGCATGTTTCTGGCTCATTAGCCGTCATCGGTAAATTCGATGAAAATAGATACTGAATGAATACCATAGTGAGTTGGAATCAAAATTATATATTATACTATCAGATAACAAATTTCAAATAAATTATTGTTTCCCAAAAATATCACAAAAGAACAAAGATAGTATTTTCTACCAACCTTAAAATTAGAACAACCTATTCTAGAAATCAACCTAATTAAATATTTTTATCAAAAGTTCAAATCGTCGACTTCTTCACTTGATGTAAAATTCCATATATGTAACGTTAATTTTGTTTTAATCCAAATTATCCTATCGATGCATCTATTTTTAAATGTATTTAAAAGGCCTGTTAATTCTCGAGAAATAATTTAAAAACTGGAGTGGACTCACCAACTAGGAAGAGGAAAACTCGTACGTATTCTATACGTATTTAGAATTCTGCATACTTTCTAAATATATAATTTAGAAAACTGGAACCACTTACACTATTTACGATGCAATTCTTCTTCGAATTATGCACGCACTGGCTTTATAATGTATGGCTTTATGATCTGATTGTATAATAGACCAATTTCTATTATATTTTCAAAAAAATTAGACTACTCTAAATGTGATGTTGTCTCGTGGGGGTTTCAAATTCAACTAACTAAACTTTGTCAAATAAATAAATCTCTTCTCCTGTGGTTACGAAAAATTCTTTTAAAAAAAATACTAATTTATGTTTCCCAATAACAAAGAGAGATTTGAATTCTTTTATTACAATTGTAATTCTGCTAGCAGAGACATCTGTATTTTGAAATTTCAAATATATTTTCCAAATCGTAATATGATATATCTATCATTAGATATATTCTACATAAATGTCATCAGGCATTAAAATGTCAAATTTGATATATATACCGAATCTTTCAAAATTATTGATTCTACATATAATACAGTGTGTATCGATAGTATAGCATACAAATATAAATAATTTTCCTTATTTTAATGTTTCTTTCAAATTTTAAATAGAGGAACTGTATTAATATATATCATTGTTAAATCTAACAGAGTAGAGCTGAGTTTAAGCAAAGTGTTGTGTTGTTATTGTAAAAGTTGAATAAGTATCATCTTCAATACAATAGGTGAGTTTTTTCACAGAGTAACCTTTCGTATATTGTAATAATTACTATTTGTGAGTTTCTCTCACTGAGTAATCAATTTCATCTGTTTTAATAATTATTATTTTGATTTATTGTTTTCATAAGCTATTATAACAAACTAATTCGTATTTGACTTTTTATGTTGACAAATCTATATATTTATACATATATTTATATAAAATAACTGTTTGATAATTTATTAATTTGATATCTGGGATTACAAACAATACATTAATTAGAGGTACGTCGCGAGTTCGCCCTTCGTACTTCGCTAGTTGAAAGGAGCGGATACTTTGCGAGTTTGCCCCTAGTATCTTAGTGAAGGCCTATTACACTGTTTATCATGATAAATACTCCCAACTAGCAAATTATGTGCTCTTGGAGGGGTATTTCGCGAGTTTTCCATTAATACCTATGACCCGAGTGATGTTTGAACTGTTTTATGTATTATTTGTACATTTCTTGCAAATATATTATTCTGATTAGGTTCTGATTTTAAATATGGACCATACATATTCGGGATTCATATATTAAACTATTGTAACAGTTGAAATTGTTGTTGTAGCCTAATTAACCAAATCTTTTATGAACTGGTTACTCAGGATTTTGTTTCCTTTTCAGATGTGACATCTCGAGAGAGCGCTTTTCCTGACAAACGTCCCACCTTTATTTTGAATTTTGTTCATTTATTAAGTGGTTAGTTAATTTACTGTTTTGATGTTTTTATTTTTTGTTGTTATTATATCTTGTTCACTTTGATATATATTATTTTAGTTTTACTCGGTCAAATTATTTTTACATACATATACCTCACATGTTATATAAATCTCTTTTTCGGAAAACCTCGTACAAGTTACAATATTCGAATTTGCACTTCAGTCCACTTCCAGTTTATTTAGCGAATAATGAATTACTGTACCAATGTGCATTTTTACATTAAATAGATATTTTAATCCTTTCATTAGTCAAACAATTGTTGGAATATTTTTAAATAAAGTATCAAAAGTCTTCATTTTCCTTTCTCTCCATTGTATTCCTGTACCGATTCCCACTCACTGCGGACATAATTTCTAATTATGTTTTGAATTTTCGAAGACATAGGTGTGTGAATCATTACTAACATTTACAGCTTTTTTAAGATGCAAAATTTCAACTTCTTTTGAAATCTATTTATAATAATAAATAGTTCGTTTACAGGAAGTAATTAATAAAATCAGTAATATTGGTTATGTCTTTATTAAACATTATGTCCTCAGGATCTTTATGAATTTCAATAAATACATCAATAACATATTCATTCGTATAATAAAATATAAACATTTTTGATCTATTTTTGAGCTTCTTTTCAAAATACTACGGAGATATTTTAACAGCTGTCGTCACCATCCATTAGATCTTCAATGGAAAGCTATTTCTTTCAAAGTAGAGGATGGACCTTGAAATTTAATGATTTCTTTAAGAGAATGTCAGAATATCAGGAGTAAATTGAAAATAAAAGACCAACAGACTGTGAATCGGATCAATACTTCAACTGAATACTTGTGAGGCTTACAGACGATATACAGGGCGTTTTTAAAAAATTCAGGATGTGATTGCCCGTCTGAAATTATGATGTATCTTTCTTATAATAAAATTACATCTTTTGAACACTGCCAACCAATTGACGCATGTGGTGCTAGAGGTATTTTTTCTTGAAGACCCAAATCGTAAAGATGCGTTGTCCAATTACAATTACTGAAGTGTGTAAATTATTGACTACCAAACTGCTGCACAGTTTTTAGTTTGATTTATTGACATCATCAATACTTCTGCTGTAAAAACATGTTGGTTTCGAAAACGCAATATAATTACTCAACTCAAATAACTTGTTTTTTTTTTAAATTATTTTATTACATAAACTGCGTATTTAATAATAAATAAGTTACTTTGGTTTTAACAATCGAATTCGTACACTGCGAAGAACAAAAAATTAAGAACGACATATCAGTAGGGGAAAGTGGTTACCCTTCGTTTTGGGCAGATTCATACACATTCATAAGTACACGTACGAATCTACCCCTTTTATGTCAATACATTCCTATTTTTTTTGCAAAACTATGATTCCAAAGTATGAAAAGAAGGTTATAAAAAATAGCGAAATGAATTAAGAGTCAGTGTCTTTAGCCGTACATGAAGTAATGGAAGGCCAATTGTCTTACAGGAAAGCAGCAGATAAATATAATATTAAGGCAACAGCCCTATAAAGTCGCATAAAAAATAGAAGTGAATTTGATGTAGATTAAATTACACAACGCATCTTCAATTCAAAATATACATCAACACAAGTATTTTCAAAAGAAAAGGAATTTTTTTAAATTAATATATTGTGAAATTGTTACGAAGTCGTTCACCGAAGTAGATACTAAGTACGGTCCTGTAACCTTATCAACGATACATTAGATATTTTGGCAGGCAGCAAACTGTTTTCCACCTTGGACCTGAAGTCTGGTTATTGGCAAGTAGAAATGGACTTAGAAGACAAAGAGAAGACTGCTTTTACCACCGGATCTGGATTATGGCAATTCAACATCATGCCATTCGGGCTCTGTAATGCTCCTGCGACATTTGAACGACTCATGGAAAATATCTTGAGAAGGTTGTCTTGGGAGACATGCCTGGTCTATTCAAACGACTCCAAGCCGCCCAGCTCATGTTAAACCCGAAGAAATGTCAACTGTTCCAAAACCGAGTCAACTATCTAGGTCATATAGTGGCAATAAAGGAGTGGCGGTGAATCCAGAGAAAATTGCTTCCAACCAGCAATGGCCGCAACCAACCGACAAACATCAAATCAGGAGTTTCCTTGTAGTTTGCACATAATATAGAAGATTTATCAGGAAGTTTAGAGATATTGCCAATGTTCTAACTCGACTTACAGAAGAAGCAAGAGCTTTCTAATGGGACGAAGACTGTCAAACGGCTTTTGAAACCTCGAAGAGGCATTTAACCACGGCGCCGGTATTGGGATACCTATTACCAGAGGGAGGCTTTATTCTTGACACTGATGCAAGAAACGTAGGAATTGGAGGAGTGCTCTCCCAGATCCAATGAGGGCAAGAAAGAGTGCTGAGAAATTTCAGTAAAATCCTCTCCAAACCAGAACAAAACTACTGCGTCACAAGAAGAGAACTTTTGGCAGTAGTGAAGTCCGTGGAACACTTTTACCAGTATCTCGATGGTAGGAAGTTCTTAATCCTGACTTATCATGCAGCACTCAAGTGGTTGATGCAGTTCAAGAATCCCGAGGGCCAGATCGCTAGATTGATTGAACGACTTCAAGAGTACGATTTCAACATCGAACATCGAGCTGGTGTGAGTCACCGAAATGCCGACTCCCTGTCCAGACGGCCGTGCCCTACAGACTGCTCCCACTGCAACAAGGCGGAATCTAGGGAAGCTGCAGATTCAAGAACTACAGTAATCAACGAGGAATGTTCACCCACCAGAATCAGAGAAGATCAGGAGAATGATCCTCACCCGAGGAAGATTCGACGATGGAAGGAAGAAAATCGGCGACCTACATTGCTAGAAGTGTCAAGCTGTTCACCGACACAAGGCATATTGGGCTCAGTAGGACTCCCTTGTCCTGGAAGAAGGGCTGTTGAAAACGATGATGGTTCCGAGATGAAAAGACAGCTAGTTATCCCGAAGCGAGAATAGCTGAGGTACTGAAGAAGTTACACTACAGTCCATCGGAGGTCATCTGGGTGCGAAGAAAATCCTTCAGCGAGTCAGTGAGCAGCTCCGACGATATGAAGGAATTATGTAAGAAATGTACGACTTGTGCAACGAGTAATGGACCACATCGCAAGAGAAAGGCACCCATGAAACAATATAATGTTGGAAGCCCTTTCGAAAGGATTGCTTTAAACCTCGCTGGACAATTCCCGACGACAGAAAATGGTGGTAAATACATCCTTGTTATAATGGATTATTTCACAAAGTGGGCGGAAATTTACGCGATCCCTAATCAAGAGGCCACAACTGTCGCGGATGTATTGATGAAAGAATTTATTTGCCGATATGGAGTGTCCTTGGAAGTCCACAGCGACCAGGAAAGAAATTTCGAAAGCCATCTATTCCAGGAATTTGCGACAAGCTGGGAATGAAGAAGATCAGGACGACAGCATTACACCCACAGTCAGATGGAATGATCGAGAGAATTAACAGGACTATTGGAAAATACCTCTCCAAAGTAGTTTCAACCCATCAGAGAGACTGGGACCAGTATCTTTCCCTATTTGCATTGGCTTATCGATCTGCCGTCAATGAGTCCATGGGTGAAACACCTGCTAAAATCCTATTTGGGCGTGAAATGAGGGTCCCTTGTGAACTGGAATTTGGCTGTTGGCCTGGAGGAGATCTAGCAGGAGAAGACTATGTGATCAAATTCAGAAGAATGCTGGACGATAATCATGAATTAGTTCGAACAAATTTTCTAGTTGCCAGCGACAGAATGAAAAGTCGGTGCGATACGCAGGCCACAGTAGGCGGTTTTAAAGAAGGGTATAAAGTATGATTACACAACTCGACGAGGAGAAAAGGATTTTCTACGAAATTACAAAAATCCTGAGAAGGTCCATACTTAATCAAGAAAAGGATCAATGATGTTTATATATCACATAAGCAAAATCCCCAACGGAAAACCAAAGGTAGTTCACCAAAACTGACTAGCGCCATTCGAAAGAGACCATGACCTAGAGAAAGGAGGAAACCATATTCGAGATGTGTCTGACCCTTCCTTCGATTAATTTATGGGCGCGTATGGAGACACCGGGAAAGTTAGATGTGGATTCACTTCAGAACAAAGACAAGTCTTGTTCACTCTCTCGGAAGATTATTCATTGGCATACAACATCCCCGCCCGTATCACGAACGCACGAGGGTTGGCAACCGTCATTCGAAAGAAGTTCGGGCAATTAGAAAAACTTGAAGACCAGATTCCAGCCCCTGGCAAGACACTGAGACTGAAACACAATTCGCGGTACGTCTTCTACGTGGTAACTATAAATGAATTTCAAGATCGATCTACCTACCTCGATGTGTGGGAAGCACTTCGAAACATCCGAGACCATGTGTTGGAATCCAGTGTGAAGAAACTGGCTATGCCTAAGATAGCGAGTAACCAGTTGGATTGGCGAGTCATCAGGAATATGGTAGAGGGGATCTTCCAAGATACTGGTATCCAGATATTAATTAGCAGCTTCAATCCCCGTTATCAGTACCCGATGAAGACGGGCCCTGTTATTTCCATAGGATCGGAAAGTGTAGAAATGGGGCCAGTTGCCGATTCAAACATCCAGTTTAGGCTACACAAAAGTTCCAGCAGTAACTTCCATTTAAGGAGGGGGTAATGTTTCAAACTCGCACGCCGAAGTAGATACTAAATACGGTCCTGTAACCTTATGTTAACGGTGTTAAAAAAATTGCGAGCGCGACAAATTCTGGGAAGGTCTATTGGGATTTTTTTGTGACAGTTTTTTATAGACACGTTCTCCGAAGATCTTTTAAGGATTGCGCCGGTATTCGAGAAACATCCCGAAAAAAGAATATTCCAGAAGGTCGACTAGTATATAAAGAGATTGCCTACTTGTCGTAGAGTCAGTTTATAAAGTGATCTCGTGAAATAAACAAGTGAACAAGTAAATAGTAGTGAAGTGTTTATATAAATTGGTTTAAGTGCATATACTGTGTATATAATATAAATTATTGAATAGTTTAGTGAATAAATAAATTGAGTGAGTAGACATACCGTGTGTATAAATTTATCCCACCCGTCGAAATGAAAACTTTAAATAAATAGGAAAAACATTACAATACGCTCAAAAAAGCATTATGGATTAACATTAACACAATTGGCTTACGAATTTGCAACAGCCGACAATATTGCACATCCTTCAAGTTGGGATCAGAGCAAGATAACGGGGAAAGATTGGGTGCATGGTTTTCGGAAACGCAAAAAAAATGTAAGTTTAAGAAAACCAGAGAACACGAGTGCTGATTGGTCCTTTGGTTTTAATAAAAAAACTGTGAAAGAATTCTACAACAATCTAGAATCACTTAATAATAGATATAAATTTTCTTCAGATAGGATTTTCAATTTTGATGAGTCCAGAGTATCGACCTAAAATTTTGGCAGAAAAAACGCTAAAACTAGTGGGCCAATTAGTGTCTGCCGAGAGAGGAGAACGTCTTACATTTGTAGCTATTATATCAGCAAGTGGAAACACAATCCCTCTTCTATTTGTGCTTCCTCGCGTTCATTTTAAGGGCGCTCCAGAAGCCAGTATGGAAGGAGCTCCTGAGGGCAGTATGGGAGTGGCTAATGAAAGTGACTGGGTTAATTCTGATATCTTTGTAGTAGTTCTGAAACATCTATAAAAATTTACGAGTTCATCTACAAAAAACCCTATTTTGTTACTTTGTGACAATCACGAAACTCCCGTTTCATTTTCAGCTATCAACTATGCCCGTGAAAACGGAATAAACTACCTTCCATTTCCGCCACACATGTCCCACCGTTTGCAACCATTGGACTTGGGTGTATTTGGCCCATTTAAATCAAAATGTAAAACCGCGTCTAACGATTGGCATGTAAATAATCCTGGTGAAACGCTTAATATATACAATATTCCAAAACTAGCGAAAATAGCTTATTTTGAATCAATCACAGCTAAAAATATCTTGAGTTGAATTAGGAAGCCTGGGATCTGGCCATTCAATCCACTGGCGGTTAGTGGTGAGGAATTTGCCCCAGTTCAAGTCTATCATATTCCAAAGATATTTCTCTCACTGTGGATCAAACCGCTGATATTTCCATTCAAGATGTCCCTCAAACACTAATAAATTGCCTAGAAACCTTAAAAGAGCCAACATTTCAATTAATGGAAACTCCACAAGCACCACAACTAGCCAAAGCCTCTATCTTTAAGTTAATAACTCCAGAAATGGTTCGTTCATATCCTAAAATTGAAAAGTATATTCAACCAAAGAAGAAAGGGCAGCCGGGAAAGTCTCACATATACACAGATACACCTGAAAAAGACTGAATAGAGGAAATGGAAAAAAATTAGAATGATGGCGAAAATGGAAAAAGAAAGGAGGTTGAAAGCTAAAGAAGGAAATGCGCTTTATCTTTTTAAAATGACACTGACATTGAAACATCAAAACTGAGTTATACAAAAACAAAAACGGTCTCTGAGAGTGGCGATTCTGATGTTAGTATTAGTTTGCGAGAGAGTTTCAGATCAAGTGTGGATGTTCTTGATTAGATGGAAATCGAAGTAAGGAATGAAGTAATTCCAGAAATTATGTTATTCAAAATTCATTTTAGTGAAGTTTGAAAAAAAGAAAAATGTTTTATATTATGTAGGACAGGTTCAAAGTCACTTCAGTGGGACAGAATACAAAGTTTCATTCTTAACAAAAAAATCATCCTCATGGACATTTGTTTTTCCTACTGTAACGGACGAAGGAATTGTTGACATGGCAGATATTGTATTAATACTACCAGATCCAAATTCATCTACTACTGCGAGAATCTCTAATTTTTTGGTAAATTTAAGCTCATTTGATGTTTAATAAATACTAATTATTATTATAATCATTTCTGATTTCATTGCAATGTAAATATAAGTTTTATAGAAGTGCATTCTTTGTTATATTCATTATAGATATTTTTTTATTATTATTATTTTTGGTTTTTTTTTGTAAAGATTTTGTTCTTGAAACATTTGTACGATCCTACCCCATAGTGTACTAAGGTACCCCATATAATGTACGAAAGCGCTCCATCCAAAGGGTACATTCATACACACCCCCACTTTTTTTAAATTACCTCGAAGAAGTTGTATTGCGTTTTAGCAACTTTTTTTGTCAATTTTACATTTATGTACCATAAATTTAATTAAAAAAATATATGATTTATCGGCATGGATGAAAACAAAAACTGTACGAAGGGTGCCAACCTTCCCCTACCTTGAATACTAAATCTAATCGTAAACAATAATACTTTAATCAATAATTATGAAATAATGAGATTGTTAATAAATTAGACATTAATATTTAACATAAGCAAATCATTGATAAAGATAAGCTAACGAGGTTAGAGCAGACAATCTATTTATTAAAGTCACTTAACTATGAAATATAATATAGACCGTTTTGGTGAGTTGAATAATTTATCCATATCACAATTTTTTGCTGGCAGAATTTGGTGGCCGATGAGGGTAGACCACTAAATTATAATAAAAATTAGTATTTTTATTTTTCAAGTTTATTTAAAAAGAAATTAAAATAATGACATGGCTAAAATTCTTCTGTTCTTTGTGATTTTTATTGTATATAACTTCTCCATTCTATGCTCACTTGGATCTTCATCTCATATACAGAAAATCCTGCAAAGATTCACAAAGAGAAACATGGTTTAATCAATAACTACTATAATTGTTATAGATAAAGAAAAGATCAGATGATTATCACCCCAAAATCATTGCACATAATATAAAAACACGGACATAAATTGTCAGACATGAAATATTAAAACTTTTGTGGAATCGCTAACTAAAGTGCGAGCTCCACATAGATTAAAATTTTTGTTACCAGCAAGCATAATGTCATGAGTGTCGATCCAAGTTGTATGCCTTGTATTTCCTATCATCTTCTTCAAAGTCACGTAGGGCTTGAGTGTTATCTGCCATTTTGTCCAGTCATTTTTATGACTTTTCCGCCCAACCTATCTGTATGCGAGAAAAGTATTGGTTTACCCCAAAAAAAGTTGGAATTTTGAAATTTTTTTTTGAGTTATTTTCAAGTTTTTCATCAAACAACAACACGAAAAAACGGTTTTTGAGAAAAAAAATCCTGTGTGTATGTCGTCATCGTCGTCGTTGTCGTCAGCCACTTTTTCTTACACGTCTTGTTAGCACGATATAGCCTCTAGAGTGCAATAAGTCCAATTTTATGATTGAATATTGTTAAGGGCATATCACAAATGAACCCTATTGATTATCAGCTGACCAGAGCTAGTACAACGGGTGCTATGGTACTTGAAGTACGGCATTTTGTCATTTTTTGAGAAATTTCAGTTTGTTAGCACGATACAGCCTCCGGAGTTCAACAAGTCGCCAATTTTATAATTGAATATTATTCAGGACATCTCACAGATAAACCCTATTGATTTTCAGCTCACCAGAGCCAATACAACAGGTGCTACAGTACTTTAAGTACGATATTTTTGTCATTTTTTGACAAGTTTCAGTTTGTTAGCACGATACAGCCTCCGAAGTATATACAAGTGACCAATTTCATGAAAGGATATTCAGAGCGTCTCAAAGATGAACCCTGTTGATATTCAGCTCACTAAAGCCAGTACAATGGGTGCTATGGTACTTGAAGTACGACATTTTGTCATTTTTGAGAAATTTCAGTTTGTTAGCACAATACAGCCTCCGGAGTTCAACAAGTAACCAATTTTATGATTGAATATTATTAGGACATCTCACAGATGAACCCTATTGATTTTCAGCTCACCAGAGCCAATACTACGGGTGCTACAGTACTTTAAGTACGATATTTATGTCATTTTTGGAGAAGTTTCAGTTTGTTAGCACGATACAGCCTCCGAAGTATATACAAGTGACCAATTTCATGAAAGGATATTCAGAGCGTCTCAAAGATGAACCCTGTTGATATTCAGCTCACTAGTGCCAGTACAACGGGTGCTATGGTACTTGAAGTACCAAATTTTGGTGATTTTAGGAGAGTTTTTAGTTTGTTAGCACCATACAGCCTCCAGAGAGTATCCGATTGATCAATTTTATGATTGAATATTGGTCAAGGTGTTTCACAGATGTACCCTATTGATTTTCAGTTGACTAGAGCGAGTACAGCAGGTCCTATAAATCCAGATATACTACATTCGTGGTTATTTTTGGAGAAATTTCGGTTTGTTAGCACGATACATCCCCCGAAGTGTATACAAGTAACAATTTTATGATAGAATATTGTTAAGGGCCACAGATGCAGAAAAGTTAGTTTTAATCTTTAAAACCGTTTATTTTTTATTTAGATTACACTTTCAGAACCACAATTTGTTTTCAATTCATCCGTTCATTTGATAGTTGAGTTTTTTATAGTTATTACGGATTATAGTTACATTTGCGTAATAAATTCAATCCACTGGCGCAAAACATCGACATGGTTATTACATATCAAAATTTGAAAAACTGTGCATCAACTTGAAATATATCGAGAAATATTAACATAGAAGTACCTATATAATTTTGCCAATTACTGTTGATATTATAATCGGCTGCTCAAAATAGTTAGAGGTTTTGTTTGAATGTAATACGGTATAGGCCCGAATTTTGTTATACTGCGGCACTAATAATTAACTCTACGGGATTAAAACCATGTATTTGCTACCACTGAGTCCTGATCTCAACAACATACATCGTATTTGGGATAGGTTAGAGACGAGTTCGGAAACGACCGGATCTAACTCAAACTCTTTAGCAAGTAAAAGAAGCTCTAATCGGGAAATGGGATAATATACCTCAACAAACATGTCGCGGAGATATGAAGCACGTTATTAGGAACCAAATTTTCTTAATAACTCTACATCTTCTTCTAACCTAACCTAACCTAACCAAATTTTCTTAATAACTCTACATCTTCTTTCACATTAAAATTCCTGTAGTTTTTTTATTTGCTTTGGTTATTTAAAATGTGATATATAATATTTGTTTTGTTTTTGCTAATTTATTTGAGTAAAATATATGTCTTTAAAACAAGTGTTATCAGATTTTTGAATACTGGTAGAATTAATACAATTGTTAAGACGTATACCTAATATATTGACCAGTGTATATACAACAAGTCAATTTTCTCCTTTCATTTCAAATTAACGACTTCAAATTATACGGCTTCCTCCTACTTTTAAATCTTAATTTATACTGTTGTTAATGGTATTATTCAAGACGTGAGATGATGATAATATGATATGATAACATATCAGTTTACATCTTACGGCTATATTACAACAAATAATATATTGTAACAAATAAGCGGAATATTTTATTAAACATGGCGAAAGTGTGAGAGAATAATTCCTATACAGTTATGTGGGGATCGCATTTCTTTATGTTAAGAACAAAAAGAGTCGTGTACCTACATGTGCGAGTATGAACACACGCACATGCATATAAAGTGAAAATTAGACCGTATATACATGGTTTGGTACAGGATTTTTTGAAACTTTCAATGAGAAGAAATTTGAGATAATTAAAATTTGAAAATTCGTAGTATGGGGCTTTCAGATATGCGAGTAACATCCCGTTCTACATGAACAAAAAATATAATTTTTAATAAATTTTCCGAAGCTGATGGATGATTCATCGTAACTGGTACTTATGAATTATATTTTTCTTGTCATTCCTATTCCTAAACTTTTGATGTCCCATCTACAACAGCACCCAATGTAGGTATCAATGAAGCTAAGTTGACAAGAGGTTTTTTTACTTGTAGCAATAAGAAACGATTGGCTTTGGAATGTTATATACACCCTATATATATGCTGACAGAAAGAGGAGACTGACAAGAAAAAGGGGGAAGACGTCGAAAAAAAGGGGACAGAGAGGGTGTCAATGTGACGTTCAGAAGATTAAATATTTCTCAAGATAAAATATCCTTTTTAGTTGTTTTCGTTTAGAGTTCATTCATTGTTTGTAGTATTACATTTGGTGTCAGGTGTGGGGTGGAGATTTCAAGATGTCCGAGAAGAAAATAAGCCAGTTGTTAGTTGCAGAATTGAGAAGAGGGCTGGATGCACTTGATTTGGATACGACGGGTCCCAAGGCGGTATTACTGGCACTATTGAAAGGGCATTATGAAAGCCAGACGAAATCTCGCAGAAGATGTCCATCCTGTCCGATGAACTCTCCCATAAGGTGTCCACCGAAATGTACAGCCAATGAGAAGAAATCTCGCAGAAGATATCGAATCTCTCCGATGAAGTCTCCGAGAAGGTGTCCAGTCTGTCCATGGAGATATCCTGCCTGTCCGCCGAGATGTTCAGCCAGCGTGACGAGATTTCTCGGAAAGTGTCTCAACAAGAAGGGAGAATAGGCGGAATCGAAGAAGAGATGCAAAAGCTGCAATATATCGTCTCCCATCTACCAGAATCCGTATGCAGGGAGGGAGAGCCCAATCCAGAGGTAGAGAGGTTAGAGAGTAGCTTGTCGACCCTCTAACTTAAGTTCCATACTATGGAAGAACGATTCTCCCACTAGCCGTCAAGAGGGGAACTGCGTCAGGAATCTAACATAGCAGCAGAGACTAAGGCAAGATTGAAGCCACCAACCTTCGACGGCACGACTTCCTGGCCCAGCTACCTCAAGCAATTCAACGCAGCGGCCAGCTCCAATGGATGGTTCGCCAGGGAAAAGGCGGTAGCTCTAACCGTTGCCCTACGAGGTGATGCTCTTGATGTCCTGCAAACCCTCCATACCGACGACTCTGAAGACTTCGACCAACTGGTGAAGCGTCTGGAGATGAGGTATGGCCAAGCGCAACTAAAGCAAATCTACCAGTACCGATTAAAAAACAGAAGGCAGAAAGCTGGTGAATCTATCCAGGAGTTTAAAGCGGAGGCTGCAAGAATGGTCCGCTTCGCATATTCTTCGGCCAATGAAAGCATTTTGAAATACCTAGCTGTCCAGGCATTCATAACGGCTTAAGAGACCAGGTGTTGCAAAGAGCGCTGCGCTTGGCCCGTCCCAAAGCTCTGGTGGAAGCCCTGTCAACGGCATTGTAGTTTGAAACAGCCACTGAAGCGTCTCGTTCCCATGTCAGAGATCCGTTACTAACCAGTCCAGAGAAGAAGTGCACCAAGAGGAGCCGAGCCAAGAGGTCCTACAAGAACTGCAGAGCCTGATGAAGACGATGGCGTCGAGTAAGAGGAGATCCGTACGATGTTGGAACTGCGGTGAATTTAGTCATGTCAGAAGCCCATGCCAACGTCGCGGGAAGACAACCCAAGATGACCCCGAGAAGCAGGAAAACTAGAACGGGTTGACTCCAGGAGGGCGACGTCAACCCCAAGAAGCCTGCAAGACCCTCTACTTGTCCTGACTTGAGTAAGACATCGACCCAACAACATCTACGTAGACGGCAAGAGATATTCAATGTTGGTAGATACAGGAGCATCGAAGACCATCATTCGCCGAAGGGTCGTTAAGAAAAAGAAGTTGTCGTACTCCAGATGGCGACTACGAACCGGTACAGGGGAAGTAGCTAAGGTCCACGGCGAGGTAGACGTAAGAATTATGTTTGGCTCTACCCAGATTTCGCACTCAGCTTTAATAACTGAAATTGAAGAGGACGTCATCTTGGAAATGGACATTATGGATTCCTATTGCCTCCATCTAGATCTCAAACATCGAGTCATCCACGTCGGTGCCGAGGAATTAATTCTACATCAGCGAGGAACAGCCATCCCAGAGGTGATGCTATCTAAGGATGTCGAACTACCAGCAAGGTGTGACGCAAGTGCAGCCATAGTAGAGCCCTGGAATCACGACCAGGAACTGGGATGGGGCATTCTTGTTGGTAAGGCAGTGATCCAATCCACTTTAAGGGTGCCAGTTCGTCTGATCCACCTAAACGACCATCCAGTTACCCTCAAGAAAGGCACTCAAGTAGAAAACTTCGAGCTAATAACCGAAGTTAACCGTTACGATTCCATTCTCGGTTCATCCGATAGCAAACCAGGAAGAACCAGTGTGGTAAAACATAAGATCGACACTGGTGATGCTCGTCCTATCCGTCAAGCTGCTCGGCGACTTCCGCAGGTGAAGAAGACAGGAGCAGAAAGTACTCTTCAAGGGATGATAATAGCCGGAGTAGTAAAACTTTCAAACAGCCCTTGGATCTCTCCAATAGTTCTTGTGAAAAAGAAAGATGTTTCGACAAGGTTCTGCGTTGACTACCGCAAGCTCAGCGAAGTCACCAACAAGGACAGTTACCAGCTGCCTAGGCATCATGTCATAGTACCAAGAATGTTCGAAAATATCTACTCCAAACTTTTAATGGACGAGTATTAGGAAGATTTGTAGAATTTACTTGACCAGCAAGATCTCCAGACCTGAACCAACTAGACTTCATTTTGTAGGGATACCTTTAGCAAAAAGTGTAACTTGATAGACCATTCGAAAATATTGATAATTTGGAAAGAACAATTCATGAAGCATTTGACGATATTAGTTCGGCTGATATTAGAAATGTAATATAAGCATTTTGTGAAAAAACAATTAAATACTTAGAAAGAAACGGTGGACAAGTTGAGATGTATATTTAGTGATGATAAAGTTAAACCGTATTTGTATTGTTCATGCACTTAAAGTTTGATGTTACATTTTCGAAATAAATAATTCGAATTTTGAGATAATTCTTAATAGATGAATTTAAAGTTTATCAATTTTGCAATGAGATAATGAGTGAAGTAGTCAGTAATTGCACTTGAACGTAATTTTTAATTTCTATCGACACCTTAAAATTATATTTAATATTTTGAGAATAATTTGTGAAAATAACAATTTTTTTTAAAGTAGTATGGTCTAATTACACATTAAAACATGATTTTCTATTTCGAACAACTTTTCATAATTAAAGTTTTCGATATTGTAACAAAATGAAGATACTTTACTATTGTATCAAATTAATATTTTTTGACAAACCTCGTATACGATTTAAAAAATTTACGTCTGACATTGACATTTTACTATATGGGCCATGCAGAATTTTTTATAAGGAATAAGTTTTCTCCGTAACATTACAAATAAAAAAGTTTCCCATATATTCCCAACTTTTTCAGACATACTATATGTATAATAAATGTACTACACTAGAAGTAGTATCATTTTCATGGGACAATCCTTAAAAAACATTAGCGGAAGGTTTCAAAGGGTATATTTTTTCCCGAAATCATCCAAATCCATACATTGTAAGTTAATTGCACTTGACTATCAAAAATATGAATGCCGATATTGTACTCACTGACAACATTAAAATTCAATGTGTTACTCAACAATCTAAACAATGTTCAGTTGTAAAGAATAGCCGTTTAAAATAAAGAATACCCATTGTTTACAGATAAATATTCTTTAAAATGACGATCTGATCACAAATACTTATTAAGATGAATAGAAAAGGAAATGCCGTTTCGATAAGGTCGTACTTTCTCAAATATCATTTGTACCACTAGGGGAAATCTGGAGCAAATGTAAAATGTGACATTTCCACTTTTTTTCCTACAGATATTCATTCCGAAAAACGAATAATGTTTATAGTTGCATACTTTATAATTATCATTGTGAAATCATTCATTATGAAATTTTTGGAAGATTGGGGTGCACAACGTATTGAAATGTGCTATGGAAAAATTGAGGATGACATTATTTTAAGAATTAATGAACTCATAAGATATAATTTTGATTTTGGGGTTAATTTAAAACATATCCAGGCTATCAATCCGAAAGCTATAAATACCTAGGTATGAACAGTACAGTGACTTGGCTATTACATTTAGAAACTACTACTACTACTACTACTACGTCGTGGAATCTACTCATATTAGTGTTTTAAATGAAATTATATTGTGGAATCATCTAGAAACAGTAAGTTTCATTTAAAGCACTAATATAATAAAATAATATTTTACTTACTGAATGCATGAACATTCTACAACGTTAGTTTTTAGTGTGACAATAATGACAAATAATTCTTAAGAAAATCAAGGTATACAAGCACCATTCACGCGACCGTCAAAGAAATGTGGCCCAATTACGTGGTCTCCAAGGATACCAATTTTGTAATCAATAGATAAATTTTAATGTAAAATACGGATTGACTTTTTATGACAACTTTAATTCTGAACGGTACAGAAAATATCCAATATACTACATCAACATGTTTTCTCCTTTGATGAAATACTTGGTTTTGTTCTGTTCTTAAAATATACAGCACCCAAATGGTTTGCCTACACGCTTTAGACAATGCCATATACTCTGCTTCTATTGTAGAAACACCGATAGAATTTTGTTCTTTCATTGTCCAACAAATCGCAGTTTCTCCATAAATAAATAGATAAATCCACTATAAGATTTTCTATCTTCTACGCAACTTGCATAAGATGCAACACTAAATTTTGAAATAAGCGGTAATTGTGTAATTTTATATATAAGTTTCAAAGTAATAGTACCTTTAAGATATCTGAACAAATGTCGAACCGAGAAACATGCGTTTCATTTGGACCAACACAAAATTGTGACATTAACAGTAGGTATATGCTATATCCGGACTTGTTCCTGAGGCTAAATGAAATAAGCTGCCTATTTTTAACTTGTATCACTTTTTGTCCGTTCTTTTGTCTTCAGGTTTAGATGCTTCTAATTTCGCTTCGAGTTGTATTGGCGTACTTTCACTATTACAATTTGACAAATAAAATGTTTCTTGAAGCTTGATAATATATTGCTGCTGAGGTAGAAATAAGAAATTATCATACCATTTTATTTGATGAAACAACAACAGTTTTGGTTTGACAAATTTTTTATTAAAGACTGTTCCTAACTCCTTTAACTTTTCTTCTTTACTTCCTAGAAGCAACATGTCATCCACAATTTGTTGCTTGTCCTTTGAAACGAGACAATGATCTGCAGTAGATTGCTCAAGTTTGACTTATTCAGTTAATAGATTGATCAAAACTATCATTGTCAAGGCGATTGTTTCAGTCCATATATACTTTTCTTTTAACAAACATGCTCTCCTGGTTCAGATTTTTCCCCTCTGGAATTTTCATATAAACTTCACAGTCTAGGTTACCATTCAGGAAAGCAGTTTTTATGTCATATTGCCTTGCAATCATTTGGGTATCGATACAATGAGCTAATAAGTTTCATACCTGACAACAGGTGAAAAAGTTTCCTTGAAATCTATTCCATATACCTGAGTATACATTTGGGCCACAAGTCGAGCTTAAACTTAGATATTTTTCTATCTTTATCAAGTTTCCTCTTGAATCCCAACGACATTCTACTACTTTCCCTCTGGCAATTCTACTATATCTCATTCATGATGTTTATTCACCGATTCGAGTTCTTCATTAATTGCATTGAACCTGATTTCTGAGTATGTTCCAGATATAGCTTCTTGATAAGTTCTGGGTTCTTCATATAAAGCTATATTACGAAACTCTTCTTCATACCAGACTGGTGGGTTACGAACTCTATTACTACGCCGAAGAGAATTGTCAGAAGTACTAGGTTGGATGTTGGAATCTATATCATTTATTTGAACACCAATTTGAGACGTGGATGGTTGGGAACTAGATTTTTCTGTTCTACTTGTATAAACACTAGACTCATCCTCATTTTCAGTATCATTAATAGGTACATTTTTGATTCTATTGTCATTCAATTTTGATGAAAATATGAGCTCTTCTATTAGTTTGAAATCCCTGGATATGACAATTTTTCTTCCATTCCAATACCTTCTTTCTCGCTGTAACCCACTAAATTTCCTTCAATAGTCCTTGGTGTAAATTTACTTCCTGGTGCTCTAGCTTCAGCGGGTATATGACCATAACTACGCAAATGACGAATTTTCGGTTTTTTTCTTAACCTTTCACTGGTAACTCGCGGTCCCTGAGACCGAGGAAAACTTGTTTCTCGTTTTAAAACGCAACGCATCTCTTTCTCGCTGTGCGCCGCCAGGTACCTTTTACCCTTATCCTTGGCCACTTAGTATAGAATCGTTTTCTGTGTAGTGCGTATCGTTTTTCTGCTTTGCAAAGTGGCGGTGTGAGACACCGACGTTACCAAATTCGTGTTTTTTTGGGGTTAGCATTAAATGCTTTTTTATTTTATTTTTGCTTATAAAATTACATTTTAGTTTATACTAATCAACTATGTCTTACGTCTTACGAAAGAGAGCAAGAGGCATTGCAAAAATTATTTGATGAGGTTCCAACTGATTCCGAGGCCGGCAAACCAGAAGATGATAATGTAAGTTTGGAAGACGATCATGTAGAAGTGTTGGATTATGATACGAATTCAGAGCAAGAGTTCTCAGATCTTGATGATGACTCTCTTCCTACCGAAGCCACTGCGTGTCGAATTACAAATCTCATTGGAAAAGATGGTACAAGATGGAGAAAGCATTATGTAGAAAAATTAAATATCAGAACTCGGGCAGAAAATATAGTTCCTTTTTTGCCAGGGCCAAAAGGTGATATCAGAAGGAAGTTGGAGAAAAGAGAAATTTAGGAATGTTTCTTTACTGATACTATGCTTGAAAACATTGTTCAATATACCAACAAATTTATTTCAATGAAATCATATGATGTAGCTAAATACCACACAGCCAGACTCACCGATGTCATTGAAGTAAAATCATTGTTTGGTTTGCTATATATTAGTGGTGCCAATAAAAGCCATCACAAAAACACTGAAGATATTTTCAGAACAGATGGTAGATCTATGGAAATTTATAGGTTGACTATGTCACAAAATTGGTTTCTATTTCTGTTGAGACATATTCGATTTGACGACAAGGAAACTCGAATACAAAGACAACAATTTGACAAGATAGCTACAATTCGCGATGTGTTCGAGGAATTTAATGCCAATTTATCAGCACATTACAATCTCTCAGCTTACACAACGATAGATGAAAAATTGGAGGCGGTTCGTGGGAAATGCTCGTTTAGAGTATAGATGCCTCAGAAACCAAATCGTTATGGTATAAAGATTTATGCATTATGTGACGCAAAAATGTTTTACACAACCAAAATGGAAGTTTATGTTGGCAAGGAGCCTGAAGGGCCTTTTAGAGTGGATAATTCAAATATCGCGTTGGTTTCTCGACTTTCACAACCTATATGGGGACCCGGAAGGAATATAACAATGGACAATTTTTTATCAGCACACCTTTGGCAAATTTGCTAAAAGATTATCGTCTAATTGTTATTGGCACGATACGTAAAAAAACCACAAATACCATTGGCTTTCACAAATATAAAACGACGAGAAGGTACATCAATGATTGCATTTCAGGAGAAATGTACGGTAGTATCCTATATTCCTCAAAGCAATAAGAACAAGAACGTCTTAGCACTATCAACAAAGCATCCTGAAGACGACAGTCTTAATTCGGCAACTGGTAAGCCAGACATCATAATAGATTACAACAAAACCAAAGGTGAAGTCGATGTTGTTGACAAGTTTTGTGCCTCATACAACTGTGCACGTGCAACTTGTCGCTGGCTTAATTTTTTTGTAATGAAATAAGTTCATAAACTTCCTATTTCTGTTCTTGTGTTGATATGTGTATAAGTTTGTGTTAGTTTGGTTTAAATGTTCATTTATCTATGGACACCTGAGGGAAAATATTGAAGTAATTATGTTATTTTGTTCATCAGTTAAGAGTTTTAGCATTCGTTTTTGTATTAAGAAGTATATTTTATTTTTTTTCAATTTTTAAATATAAGGTTACCAAAAATTCAATTGATTATTTATTATTAAGATTTTTATTATAAAAATAACGGGAAATACATCATAACATATTTTAAAGCATCGGAACTGTTACAGGGCCAACAACTAAGATATATTTTTTTTAATGAAAAAAAAAGAGACGTAAAAAAATCGGATCTAAAATTGGTCTCATAGACCGACGTAACCAATTATGTACCAATTTAACCACGTTACCCACGAAAGGTTAAAAAATACTTTATATGGATTTTTATTATTAAATGAATGTGGCAATATATTTTTCCTACGATCACTACCCAAAGTAGGCTTTTACACACTCAAATCTAACCGCAAAGTTGATGTTTTCCGTGATCTGTCATAATTTGACATTATTTCCGCTCTAGAGCGTACTTTTCCGCTCACATGTTTTCATTTACAATAAACTAAAGAAAGTTAGTAAATAATAGGTATATTAATAGTACATTATACACCAAGCGATTAAAGTGACCCATTTAATCCCGCGGGTGGTGTTTGATTCCTGAGGACGGAGCGCAGCGGAGCCCGAAGGAATCGATCCACATACATTTTTAATAAAAATAAATACGAAACTTGGCTGGGCATCGAGGACGGACTTCTATTTTTTTTAGGAAGTCAAAGTGCACCAATAAAAAAAATAGCGTCATTTTAATTATTAGTTTCTATCTTATAAACCCATACAATACACCTATGTTATAGTTGTAGATAATATTTAAAAATATTTAAAGTGTATAACTAACTAATGACTGCCTATATTTTTCGAACCTCAATTTGTTTAACCTTGTAAATGTCATCTTAATGTCGTTTACGGCGTTTGTAAGTTTTAAATTGTCATTAGTTGCTTTTACGCCGTTTTTGATAGATTAAGTTATTTTCCTTCTCGAAACTCGAAACCTTGACCCAAAACATCACATTTCAAGAGGTTATGGACCCAGGACACGCTTGAGACACCATTGAAGCCTTTGGAGTTTGTAATTTGTTGAATTTTTGTGTCAATAAGTGATATCATGAGCCAGCTTCCGCTGATCGAGCGTCTGTAAGGGCACGAGAACTATGATACGTGGAAATTCGCGGTACAGATTTATTTAGAACACGAAGAGCTTTGGGACGCAGTGAAAGGCTCTTTCATATTTTTCTAATTATTTGTCTAAAAATAATGTGATCGTAGAAAAAATCTTGTGTGCAATTCGAGCAGAAAGTGCGTTGCCGCTTTCGGCAGATCGCCCGCGCTCCGCTGGGCAACTCTCTGCCTCCAGCGGCAAAGTATCACTTTTCGCTCTTAATACACAAATAGCTATTTCGTATAGATTGCATGAGCATCGGCCTAAAAACCTTCAGATAACTCTGAATCTATAAGGCTTGTTCGTAATTGTCCGGTTAAATCGGTCGGCCATACCATTCGTTCCGTTAATTTTCGGAATATATTTTTCAGATTTAATACCAGGGGAACCAAAGTTTTTTATTAATTCCCAAAATGAATAGTCTCCTCCATTATCGGATTTAAATATTTTCATTCTTTAGTCCGTTTGCCGCTCAATTCTTTTAATAAAACAGGAAATTGAGCTTCACTATTGTGTTTTAAAAATATAACTTCAGCATATCGAGAATATTCTTCTAAGAATGAAACAAAATAATATTTAGTTCGAAGTGAGGAAACACGGCATCTGAATTAATCCTCTCAAGTATTTGAGAACGTGTCGTTCCAGGTTCTTTCCATATTTTTCTTGTCATTTTAAACAAGTGAGAAGGCTTGCAGTCAATAGCTAATGTTTTTCTTGGTAAAATATCTGGATCGCATATCGCTTTTCGTAACGCTTCAAAATGATTTAGGGTCGTTGTGGGAACAGTGGGTCACCATTTTTTCAGGGTCATATAGCTCCGAAACTATACAAGCTATTGATGCCAATCTCTAATAACAAAAGTTAAGCTATTTAGTTATGATTTATTCTAAGAAATATTTCCAATATATATATATTATAGTTTTTGACTTATATCTGTTTAAAAAAAAGTGGGCACTGACCCATTGTGTCCTCAGAGGACTACACAGTGAGTCAACCCCGGGGCCACAGTGGATCAAGAGGGTATTATTATGTAATTGTAATATTTTAAGTTAAGTTAATCTCATATCTTTTTCTTCACCCGTCACTATTGCATAAAAAATATTCATTCAAGTCTAAATAAGCAGAAACCACCGTGCTCCAAGATTCAAAATTGGAAAGACTATGCCGTTTCACCAATTTTGGAAATTTATCCATTGTGGCTACTTTTTTTTTTAAAAAGTTCAATGATTTTCCAATATTCTACAAACTATTATTGTTCCGTATCTGGGCCCATAATTTGTAATCAAAAAATAATTTTTCTCTAACCATTTAAATATGAGGAAATTCTACAGGGTTTCACATTGAAAATATAAGTATTTTTGCTGTGTCACGCAGTTTTGTGCCACCCTTTAGATATCGGCATATTTTCCAGATGAGGAGCATGTCGTTGCCTACAATCTTTGTCAATAACTTTTTTGGATAATTTTCATAATAATGGAGTTATCTACCGTTGTCTCACTAAAAACTCATCCTTAATATTATTTTCTGGACTAGGTATAACTTGTAATTAAATTTAAAGATTCATGATCGTATCATAACATATAAAACAAAGTCTGTTTGTCTGTTCGCGATGAATTCCAAAGGAGTCTTAACTATGCTTATTCTGAGATTAATGTGACTTATTTAAAACCGTATCAATGTTAGCGACTTGCTTAACTAAATATTTATTATGCTATTGTTTGTAAACCAAGTTCAGGTATATAAATTTTGCTTGAAGCAATATGTGTTTGAATATATGGGTCATTTTGACGATACTTTCAGATTTCTTGTATTTTCTTTATCCGACGCCTCCAGTAAATCTTAATGGTCCATAGATTTAGATTTAAATTTGTATAAATTCATGCGAGAGATTGTCTTAAAGTTAATTAAGTATTTAATTACCAAGTTATGCATTTCAAATGGATGTTTTTATAGTTCCATGTCTCTAGTTTCCAATTTTGTATCAGGGAAAAAAAATAAAATTTAAATTAAAATATAACAAAGAAACTTCGAAAATCACTATAGATAATCTCTACGGATTTAAAAACCGTCAAAAAAGATGCAAAGGGTCATGCAATTTTCTGATTATAAATCGTAAAATGTAGAGAAAATGATATACATTGTACTACCACTATCAAAATTAATCACAAGAAAAAAAATGATTTGGTAAAACTACAGCACAAAATACATAAAGAACCAACAAAATGGAAATAAGCGAAGTGGAATTCCATCGCACACATAATAAAGTTGATCACATTTCGTAAGAGTTAAGTAAAAATACCCTATGTTCAAGGAATCACCAAAACAAGCCCTCATAATATAAATTAGGAAGTTCCAGTCATTTCACCAGAAATAACAAATTTTCTGATTTTAAGTATGTTACGTTCCTCTAAAAAGTCTAGCTGGAACCCCCAAAGCAATATTGTTGTTCAGTACATGTGCAGTGACATACTTTAGATAAGTACCCATCAAATCATTGTTACATACAATCAAATTAAAACAATTGATTTTCTGATAATAATTGTCATTCAACTTTTATTACTACATTTTCAATTACCAACTTAACAGAAAACAATTTAATGCCTGTCATGAAAATTTAATCACATCGCGCGTAAATTTTATGTAACGTGCTATTTGTTTTTAAATTGGGAAATATTGCATTATCTCTTGAATATTTACTGGATGAACAGAATAAAATATTTCAATTAGATTGTTCTTAAAATTGAATACGTGTTGACAATAATAAATATAAGATAATTATGTTTCTCGACGATTATTAATGAATGTTGAAAATAAAGTGTTGTAAACTTCTCTACGAATGGTAACAGGTGACGTAATAGTAATAGATGACGTCACAGTGCCACTCTGGCCAATAATTTTAAATAGGACCTTATGGCAAGTGATATCTCGTTTGAAAGGCATTGACATTGGCTACATAGCCATATTAATTTTGTTTGGGTTTAAATTAATTTTGACGGATAAATTAAATAAATACCAAAATTATGGAAATTATTTTTTTAAATTTAATTAATCAAATATCAACAATGGATTCTTATAGCAAGTGTTCGAAATGTGCTCCGTCTACTTCCTGACAGTAATACATCCTATTAGTAAACTCTTATCGTACTCGTTCGAATGTGTCAGCAGAAATAGCATTACATTCTTCAGTAATTCTTTCTTTCAAAACGCCAATGCTATATGGTGCCGTGGTATAAACCTTGGATTTCAAGTACCCCCATAGAAAAAAATCTAATGGTGTCAGATCTAGTGACCGAGGTGGCCATTCGATAGGACCTCGCCGGCCGATCCATCTACCTCGATATTCTTCATCCAGGTAACGTCTTACTGCACCATAATAATGTGCAGGAGCACCATCTTGTTGAAATGTTATTTCCAGATGGCCGAATTCATCATGATTATCTTCCAGAATTTGAAGAATTAACGGTTCAATTGCATTTTGTAACATCTCCAGATACACTTCACCGCTTAAATTTGAATTTAGGAAAACAGGACCAACTATGTGGTTTCCCAAAATACCTGTCCAAACATTGACTTTTTCTGGAAATTGGGTATGTTGTTCACGAAAGGTGTGAGGATTTGTGTCACTCCAATACCTTACATTTTGTGTATTCACATTTCCATTGAGACAAAAAGTACTTTCGTCACTAAAACAAATTGTTTTTGTATAATGTCGGTTTTGACTAATTTTATTTGTCATACATTCACAGAATTCGAGTCTTCTGTCGGGGTCGTCATCCGAAAGGTGGTGCACCATTTTTAACTTGTATGGATGAAATTTATTTTTAGCCAACACTCTCTGTACTGTACTTTTACTTACTTCACAGATAGACGCAACTTTAGTTGAAGAGAAAGTAGGGTTCACTACCATTTCAGCAACTATATCAATTTTTTTATCATCACTAAATGTTGGTTGGCCAGATCGTTTGGCATCTTGAACACTACCTGTTGCTTCAAACTTATGAAAAAGCTCCCTCAAATAAGTTCTCGAGATATGGCGATCTGGGTATCTCTCATTAAATAAACGTTCCGCTTCATGGAGATTATTTCTAGATTCACCAATTATTAAGATAGCTGCTACTTTGTCGGCTTGAGTACGTACCATTTTGCCCATGTAAACTCTTAAACGTCTCGTTAAACAATAATAAAATTAAATATTTAAGCTACTTAGAAAAACTTTGCGAAGCAACAAATACTAAACGTCAATTTTTTTGACAACTAACCAGAGGCGGACTGAAAAATCTTCTATATTTAAATACGAAATAATAATTTTGGTATTTATTTAATTTATCCGTTAAAATTAATTTAAACCCAAACAAAATTAATATGGCTATGTAGCCAATGTCAATGCCTTTCAAACGAGATATCACTTGCCATAAGGTCCTATTTAAAATTATTGGCCAGAGTGGCACTGTGACGTCATCTATTACTATTACGTCACCTGTTACCATTCGTAGAGAAGTTTACAACACTTTATTTTCACCCTCCAAATTTTATTAATGTAAGTGTAACCGTTCAAAAGATACGAAGGGGGGAGGGGACTTTTGAATAGCACTGTATATTATTCTCTTTGATATTATTTTCTAAGAGAAGAATCTTAGTTATTAATAAAAGAAAATATAAGACAAAAGGGTGTAAAATACTAAACCACACTATTAACACCACATGAACAAACAATTTTACGACTCATCCAATCTTATACTCATGATTTTGTTATATTTTGTTGCAGGATGATTACCTGAAGATGAACCCGAACAGAAACGGGGTGGATGGCGATTGTAATTGCCGTATAAAACTCAAACGAGTACTTGCGATTGTTATGAGGAAGGAGGGATGCAGAGTGGATCCGGGAGATTTTTGGATGTATGAAAATGGTTATTTGTTATTTCAGGTAAGTTGCATTTTCATCTTTAGAACAACTGGAAGAATGTTGAGGATAATTTGAGTTAAAAGAGCAAGATAATTTTGGATACGACAAAGGTATCAAATTCGTGTCTAATCAAACCGCATCGTAGTTATGGTTATAAATTTCCATAGCGTTTTATACAATAATAATCATAATACAAGTTGAATACCTCAATGACGGTTCGATTTAGGTATAGGGAACGAGTCTGAATAGGCACTTAAAGCTCTTTTCAATAGCATTATAATAAACTTGTTGATCTATTCAAGGACAAAATGTTGAAGCTTTATCATAAACGCAATATACTACGAATCAAAATATTTATAGGTAATTTACAAAAATATAAATTGTATATTTACCGTGGGATTTTTGATGACGCAAGCATGCCATAAAGTCTGGTATACAAGGCAAGGTGTACGCGATTGGTTCAAACTTTTCGTCAAGGTTCGTCCATCCATAACTGAGTGGTGACGGTATGACTAGGTTTGATTCAATAACTTAATTCCACTTGAATGCCTGAATATGAGCTCTCAATAGTGTAGGAGTTAAAACAGCTTTTATTGGTGGAAGATTTTCATCTTGGCATAATTTTTTTGTAAAAGCCACTATCGTACATTTCCAATTTCAGTTATTGCAGTTTTTGGAATATAAAGTTGACAAACAAATGACTCCGAAGCGTTTCTGAAAGAGTGGGTGAAGTACTAAGCTTTGCTAAAGCCTCTAGTAGGTCATCATTGACGGACTTTAATGTTTTCTACCACTTAAGCGTTCCTTAATTCGCAAATGACCCAGTGACAACTGAACCAGAGAAAGCATGGAGTCCAGGAATAGCAGTAGAGCCATTCCGTCAAATATAGTTGCGATTTTGCTCGATGCTTGTGAGGTTTCTGTAACGAACTGCTATCAATCTGTTCTTTATTTGATGGCAATTACTCCATTATCACCACAAGCTTGGATTTGTTGGACCAGTGAGGCATTTTCCCATCAATAACAAACAACGATTTTGGGAGGGCAGAAAACTCATAGTCGCTTAGATTGAATTTTATGTCAATATCATCTCTGCTTCGATATTCTATCAATAGCCTAGACATTAGTGAAAAGACTGTTTTCATAGATAAAATTTTGCCTTTAAGGATAACTTAAATTTTTTTGCCAAAATTGTGATTTGTTGCTATTTACACGCTCGTTCGTAAAAGATTCCTCTATATTACTTACAACATCTTGCATACCCTCTGGGAATACTTCCCCCTGTAAAGTTTTTCCAGATATCTGGATCTGTTAAATGTAATACATCGATCTCAGCAAGATACAGTGAAATCATTCGTGCATAATTTAGTCAATTAAGAGCAAATAAATATAATATAAGATAATTTTTATTGTGCATAAGATACATATTTTCGCAAGGGTTCGGTACATGAATTACATTTATTACAATGACCCATATGGCATTTTCAGTAATTATTTACAGTTATTTAAGTCGGTTGAACCATATACTTTTTAATGTTATTATTATATTGTATATACATATTATAGTGTTATTATTTATTCGCAAAAGCTTTTGATATAGGACAAATTTTATCTTCACGTCTAAACAATCTAAAGGTTTTCCAGAACTCCGATAGATTTTTTTTGTGTTGGAAGGAGTAGTTACAGTATCTTTTTCATAATCATTTTTCTTTTTTAAAATTAACCGTTTATATTCTTTTTTTGTTGGATATATAAGTTGTCTCGTATGGTTCGGAGAATCTATATTTTTACATATTTTCAATGAATTTGTCACTTGCCTTTTAGATTTCTTACAGTCAGCATTAAACCAATTATTAGACCGCAGTGAGTTTGTACCATTGAAATATTCTACTGAAACTAAACCTTTATGTTTTGCTACATCCCACGTCCACATATCGAATTACTCCTACAATTTTAAATCAATTAGTTTGGAACCACCCCATTTTAAGCTAGTGAAGGGTGATTTAGTAGGAGTAATATTATTGTTTCTTATTACAGAGTCGAAGAATATAACGATCGGAAAGTGATCAGATAAATATTGATCATCTGACATACTAAATTTTTCAATTAATTTAAGCTGATCAGTATTACAGAAGCAGAGATCTATTACACTTTGCCTTAATGTATTATAAAAAGTGAAGTTAGCAGGTCTGTTTGTTTTCATATGACCATTTATTAACGAGAAGTTTATATCTGACATAAATTCTAAAAGACGATCACCGTTATAGTTATTGACTTTGTCATAACTTAGCATATTGGGGAAAAATTGAGTATTTGCTACAACTTCTTCTGGAACTTAACTTATCTCGCGAATTCTACTATTAAAATCTCCAATTATAAGAAATAAACAATCAGTATATTGTTCTAGTATAGCCTTAAGTGACATTCCAAAAGCTTCCAATAATTTATCATAATAACATTCAGGTGAAAAATATACAACACAAACAATAAATTGAAAAGGAGATTTTTCAAACTGGTACATTAGCCACCAGGGAGAAGTTTCCAGGACTTTTGATTTGTAACAATTTTTGTAAAATATTGCTATACCACCTTTTGCATGTCCTACTGGCTTCTCCCTGATTGCTCCTGAGTAAACAATACTATAGTTACTACTTAAGGCGTCAGGCACTTTTATGCCCGAAGATAACCATGTTTCGCATAAACATAGAAAGTCATATTGTTTATATGGGTCGAGAAGAACATTATTAAGGTTTTTATATCTCAGCATATTCCATAATATCATATTGACAAAACGCAAATTATTCAGATCATTGTATTTTGTTTGGTTTGATATGGTTGTTCTTATGCAAGTTTCGGGATTTTAAACGAATTTTCAGTAATTGCATCTTCGGATGTTGGGGGATCTCCCGCTTAATGTTCTGCCTTTTGTTTCCTTCGACGTTGTTGACGTTTCTATTTGCAGCTTTTTCCACCCTTCTGCATTCTTTACGTCATATTCCTTTCCACCCACTACAAATGCCTTATGACCTTCGGATCTAGCCATTTTCATCTGTTCCAAAAGTTGTTTTCTTTGCATTTGAATTTCTTTTGGGAAGTATTCGTTAACACTCCACTGGGTGTTTTAAAGTTTTGAGCCGATTTTAAAATTTCAAGTTTATTGGTTTTGTTAACCATTACTATTAGTACTGGTCTGCTTGCATTGTCCCTTTTCTCCCCCAATCTTCTGATATGCGTTATATCGTGTTCTATTTTAAGTTGTACCCCTCATTTATTTATTACTTATTTTATTTTATTTTGTTGAATGTTACTAGCTTCATTAGGCGCTCCATTTATTCCGTAGATGATTAGGTTTTTACTTCGCATTTCACTTTCTAAAAATTGGATTCTCTTTTCTTGTTTATGAAGCTCCCTTTTAAGTTCTTCATTCTCCTGCTTCCTTTCAAAGTTTTATAATGTTAGGGCAGTTAGTTCTTGCTGAACTTCGTTCAGTTTTGGCTCTATTATAATATTTCTCTCATCTATAGTGTTCAATTTCTCCATGACTTTTTCCAATTTCTTAATTATTTAATTTGCTCTATTATTTCCTAGATACAACCCTGTGTTTCTAATTTTAACTTCTTGATGTCTGGTAAGTAGCTATATAGTAGTATCACTTTATCGGTTTCGAACAGTTTTCGTTACAATTTATAAATTACAGAATCAGGTTTTTAATTTGCTGTATATGGTATTGATGACGTATTCTACGGATATTTGGATAATATCTGAACTTTGAAAGATATCTTTTCTACATACCTCTCACTAACACTGAGATATCATAGCACTAACTTTTTCACTATTTTATTCAATTGTTTGATAAGGAAAAAATGCGAATTTAATGAGAGTTGATATAACCAGGTCTGGTTTACTATCTCGCCAGGACCGAACTCGCAGCTAATAAATATTTCAGAAAATCTTGAAGAGAAACCAGGCTGAGATTCCGATAAAATGTTCTAGCAAAACATAGACTGTACCATATTGTAATATTTTTCTTATTTAGTTAAAGAGTATTTATTTAAACAGTAAACGGGTGGGATAAATTTTAAAACACACGGTATGGCTACTTACTAATTTATTTAAACACTAAACTAGTCACTAACACTTAATTTATATATACTTAACTAATCACTTGATTATTAATTATCAACAGTATATTCACTCAAACTAATTTATATAAACACTTGACTAATTTAAATTCACTTATTCACTTGTTTATCTCACGATGTCAAATTATCAACTGCCTCCTCCGCTGATCGGTCCTTTATTTAAACTAATGCATTTTTTTTACTAGAAAATTCCTGACTGCGGCTTACACACACAAAAGCAATTGGTTCTGGCCTTTTCTAGGTAAGTCTGGTCACAAAAACAATGTTTAGATAAGAAAGTCGTGAACAGTTATAATAAGCAGTGCGTATCCGCCATAATTTTAACTTTTATACCTGGCTTAGACAGAGTCGGATTTAGGGACTATACCAGTGTGCTGTTTCGTAACATTACCCCCTCCTTAAATGGAAGTTCCTCCTGGAACTTTTGTGTAGCCGAGACTGGATGTTTGAATCGGCAATTAGCCCCATTTCTACACTTTCCGATCTTATGGAAATAGCAGGGCACCGTCTTCATCGGATACTGATAACGGGGGTTGTAGCTGCAAATTAATATCTGGACACCGGTATCTTGAAAGATAATTTCTACCACGTTCCTGATGATTCGCCAATCCAACTGGTTACTCGCTATCTTAGGCATAGCCAGTTTTTTCACGTTGGATTCCAACACATGGTCTCGGAGGTTTCGAAGTGCTTCCCACACATCGTGGTAGGTAGATCGATCTTGGAATTCATTTTTAGTTACCACGTAGAAGACGTACCGCGAACTATGTTTCAGTTTCAGTGTCTTGCCAGGGGCTGAAATCTGGTCTTCAGGGTTTTCTAATTGCCCGAACTTCTTTCGAAAGACGGTTGCCAACCCTCGTGCGTTCTTGATACGGGCGGAGATGTTGTATGCCAGTGAATAATCTTCTGGGAGAGTGAACAAATTTTGTTGTTGTTTCGAAGTGACTCCATATCTAGCTTTCCCGGTACCTCCATACGTGCCCATAAATTCCTTGAAGGTAGGGTCAGACACATTTCGAATAAGGTTTACTCCTTCCTCCAGGTCATGGTCTCCTTAGAATGGTGCTAGTCGGTTTTGGTGAACTACTTTTGATTTTCCGTTGGGATATTGCTTATGCGATATATAACATCATTGATCCTTTTCTTGATTAAGTATGGACCTTCCCAGGATTTTTGTAATTTTGGAGAAAATCCTTTTCTCCTCGTCGGGTTGTGTAACCATACTTTGTCCCCTTCTTTAAAATCGCCTTCAGTGGCCTGCGTGTCGTACCGACTTTTCATTCTGTCACTGGCAACTTGAATATTTGTTCGAACTAATTCATGAATATCGTCCAGCCTTCTTCTCAATTGGATCACGTAGTCTTCACCTGCTAGATCTTCTCCAAGCCGAGAGCCAAATTCCAGGTCACAAGGAAGCCTCATTTCACGTCCAAACAGGATCTTCGCCGGTGTTTCACCCGTGGACTCATTGACGGCAGATCGATAAGCCAATGCGAATAGGGAAATATACTGGTCCCAATCTCTCTGATGGCTGGATACTACTTTGGACAGGTATTTTCCAATAGTCCTGTTCATCCTCTCGACCATTCCATCTGACTGTGGATGTAATGCTGTTGTCCTGGTCTTCTTCATTCACAGCTTCTCGCAAATCTCCTGGAATAGATGACTTTCGAAATTTCTTCCCTGGTCGCTGTGGACTTCCAAGGGCACTCCATATCGGCTGATAAAGTATTTCACCAATAAATCTGCTACAGTTGTGGCCTCTTGGTTCGGGATAGAGTAAATTTCCACCCACTTTGTGAAATAATCCATTACAACCAGTATATATTTGCCACCGTTTTCTGTCGTCGGAAATGGTACAGCGATATCTGTTTCATGTACTGTTTCATGGGTGCCTTTCTCTTGCGATGTGGTCCATTACTCGTAGCACAAGTCGTATATTTCTTACACCAGTCTTTCACATCGTCTGAGCTGTTCATTCAATAAAACCTTCCACGGACTCGCTGAAGGGTTTTCTTCACTCCCAGATGACCTCCCGATGGACTGTCGTGTAACTTCTCTAGTACCTCAGCTACTCTTGTTCTCGGGATAACTAGCTGTCTCCTCATCTCGGAACCATAATCGTTTTCAAGAGCTCTTTTCAACAGCCCTTCTTCCAGCACAAGACAGTCCCACTGAGCCCAATACGCCTCTGATCCTGGTGGGTGACCATTCTTCATTGACTACAGTAGTTCTTGAAACTGCAGCTTCCCTAGATTCCGCCTTGTTGCAGTAGGAGCAGTCTGTTGGGCACGGCCGTCTGGACAGGGAGTCGGCATTTCGGTGACTCAGACTAGCTCGATGTTCGATGTTGAAATCGTACTCTTGGAGTAGTTCAATCCATCTAGCGATCTGGCCCTCGGGATTCTTGAACTGCGTCAACCACTTGAGTGCTGCATGATCAGTCCGGATTAAAAACTTCCTACCATAGGGATACTGGTAAAAGTGTTCCACGGACTTCACTACTGCCAGAAGTTCTCTTCTTGTGACGCAGTAGTTTCGTTCTGGTTTGGAGAGGACTTTACTGAAATATCCCAGCACTTTTTCTTGCCCTCCTTGGATCTGTGAGAGCACTCCACCAATTCCTACGTTGCTTGCGTCAGTGTCAAGAATAAAGTCTCCCTCTGGTAATGGATATCCTAATATCGGCGCCGAGGTTAAATGCCTCTTCAAGGTTTCAAAAGCCGTTTGACAGTCTTCGTCCCATTGGAAAGCTCTTGCTTCTTCTGCGAGTCGCGTTAGAGGCTTGGCAATATCTCCAAACTTCCTGATAAATCTTCTATAATACGTGCAAAGTCCAAGGAAACTCATAATTTCATGTTTGTCGGTTGGTTGCGGCCATTGCTGAATGGAAGAAATTTTCTCTGGATCCACCGCCACTCCTTCATTGCTCACAATTTGACCTAGATAGTTGACTCGGTTTTGGAACAGCTGACATTTCTCCGGGTTTAGCATGAGCTGGGCAGCTTGGAGTCGTTTAAATACGTCTTCCAAATTCTTCAGATGTTCGTCAAATGTCTTCCCCAGTACTACGATGTCGTCCAAATAGACCAGGCATGTCTTCCAAGACAATCCTCTCAAGACAGTTTCCATGAGTCTTTCAAATGTCGCAGGCGCATTACAGAGCCCGATAGGCATGACGCTGAATTGCCATAATCCAGATCCGGTGGTAAAAGCAGTCTTCTCTTTATCTTCTGGGTCCATTTCCACTTGCCAATAACCAGACTTCAGGTCCAAGGTGGAAAACAGTGTGCTGACGGCCAAAGTGTCTAGCATATCGTCAATTCGAGGCAAAGGATAGCTGTCTTTCTTCGTCACGTTGTTAAGCTGGCGATAATCCACGCAGAATCTCGTAGTTCCATCCTTTTTCTTGACTAGCTCTACTGGAGACATCCATGGACTAGTAGATGGTTCTATTACTTTTTCTTCTGCCATCTCTCGAATGATTCTTTCAGCTTCCTCTCTCTTCACTTGTGGAAGTCTTCGAGCTGATTGTCTAATTGGCTTAGCATTACCAATATCGATTTTGTGTTTCACGGCTGATGTTCTGCCAGTCTTTCCTCCTTTTGGTACGAATAAGTCTCGATACTGCAAGAGAAATTCTCTCATTCTCTTTTTTTCAGCTCGATCCAAAGATTGACCAGCTACTGATAACATCTGTTGGAATCTGGCATTAGAATTGTCAGTGGTTGTTGTTTGGCGAACTATAGACGTCACTGGTACGCAGGATCCAATCCTAGTTTTCTTCTTGATGGTGACTGGGTAATCATTCACGTTTATCACACGTACTGGGATCTCTTTCGCCGACGTAACCAATCCTTTTCCAATTAGTACTCCTTCGCCATCTTCTTCGTCGTGGTTCCTTGGCTCCATCAACATCGGTGTAGCTTCCTCCATGAATCCCTGTAGCCGTGCTACTATCATGGTCTCGCTTCGTGCAGGTAGAACGGTATCTTCCTGTACAGCTGCCAACACTGCGCTGCCTTCATGTGGATAAAGGAATACCTCCTCGGATTCCACTTTAATGGTTCTGTTTCTGAAGTCTAATTGGAAACCATGTACATTCATTACGTCCATTCCCAGAATCACGTCTTTTTCAATGTCAGCTACGATTACCGTATGCGTGAACTTTTCTGCTACAATTTCCAATTGGATTTGTGTTTCCCCGTGAACGTTGGCACTCTCGCCTGTGGCGGTCCGCAGTTGCAGTCTCGTTGGTAGAAGCTTCTTCTTGGGGTTTATTATCTCTGGTCGTAAAATGGTTATAGTTGCTCCAGTGTCAACCAGCAGAGCATAGTTCTTGCCATTCACTTCGCCATCCACATCTACACTGTCGTTGCGACATCTGAGCGAAGCTATCAGTATGAGAGGGTCTTTAGAACGATCATGGGTCGGTGCTGCCCCCTCGTAGCTCACCCATTCTAGTTTTCCTGTAACTGGGGTTCTTGGTTTGCAGGAGTCTTGGGGCGCTTACACGAACTACGTACCTCGCACAATTCCAGCATCTGATCTTTCTCGGTTTCTTATCCATCATACCTTTTATGAAACTAACGAACTGGTCAAATCTGTCTTCGTCACCTTCTTCTTGGATGGTCCTAATTTTGTTATATCCTGAAGCCTTCGTTGCTGCTTCATATTCAAGAGCAGCTGTCAATGCGTCGACTAATGTTTTCGGGTGGGCTAAACGAAGTCCTTTGTCCTTTGCATATCGGGGTCACGTAAGCCATCAATAAAGGCCTGAATGCCCAGACATCCCATCATGTTCTATGGTGCTGACGGATAAGCAAATCGAACTAGTCGGGCGATGCCCACTTCATATTCTTGAAGGGATTCATCACGTTTCTGCCTTCGGTTCTTCTTCAGCTGAGATTCGTACAAATGTTCTAGATGTACATCTAAGGCATCTCCGCGAAGCGGGATGGTTAAATTCACTGCCTTCTCTCTGTCGGACCAATTATTCACTCTAGCGGCTGCTTCAAATTGTTTCACATAATTGGTCCACGACATTGCCTCGCGTTCTTGAATCGGCAATCTTTTCCTCTAACTCCTTGATTTTTTCGTCTATCGTAATCTTATTCTCGATTTTCTCGTCCATCGTTGACATTTTATTCTCGATTTTCTCGTCCATCGTTGACATCTTATCCTCGATTTCAGATTTTAGGGACGAAATTTAATTTTCATTGTCAGCGGCAATGTCGTTTTTCATTAATAAGATATCGGCAGATATATCGTTCTTCAAAGTAGAAATCTTCTCGTCCATGTTCTCTTCCGTGGCAGAAATCTTCTCGTTCGTGTTAGCAGAAATATTAGCAGAAATGTCGTGCTTCATAGCAGAAATATTCTCTTTCATGGCAGAAACCTTCTCGTCCATGTTAGCCGAAATATCATTCTTCATAGTAGAAATCTTCTCGTCCATGTTCTCTTCCATGGCAGAAATCTTCTCGTCCATGTTAGCAGAAATATTAGCAGAAATTGACGAGATTAAGGTGGAAGCCTCGTCATTAAATAAAACTGTTTCTAGATCAAAGCCGTCATATTCCAGTGCCACTTTAAGTCTCTCTACTAATTCACTTTTCTTACCGGACGTTTCCAACTCACGATCTTCCAATTCTGCTCTTAGTTCCGCCACTTTCAGATCCCTTAATCTCTTGGCCATTTTTACGTAGATATTTATTTATATTATCCCACTTCTGACACCAATGTAATATTTTTCTTATTTAATTAAAGAGTATTTATTTAAACAGTAAACGAGTGGGATAAATTTTAAACACACAGTATGGCTACTTACTTATTTATTTAAACATTAAACTAGTCACTAACACTTAATTTATATATACTTAACTAATCACTTAATTATTAATTTATATCAACAGTATATTCACTTATTTACTTGTTTATCTCACGATGTCAAATTATCAACTGCCTCCTCCGCTGATCGGTCCTTTATTTATATTAATGCATTTTTTGACTAGAAAATTCCGGACTGCGGCTTACACACACAAAAACAATTGGTTCTGGCCCTTTTCTAGATATGTCTGGTCACAAAAACAATGTTTAGATAAGATAGTCGTAAAGTCGTAAACAGTTATAAAAAGCAGTGCGTATTCGCCATAATTTTAACTTTTATACCTGGCTCTGATAGAGTCGGATTTAGGGACTATACCAGTGTGCTGTTTCGTAACAATATCCATACACGAATACGCCATCTAGAAGAATGGTTCCACTGATGACCTATAACTTACAAATTTCTTCATTGATCATATTTTATTTAATGAAAGAGATTACTGCATTATGTTTTTTCAATGTTGGTTCCATTGTTAGATTGCAACCTCCCTGTCAGTTCCTCCAACAGAGGCTGTAACAAGGTAATTTTCCCCGGTTGCTCTTTGTCGAATTCTTCTAGACGAAGAACATTCAATGTGGGTGTAATTGTTAAATGGGCTTCAATAGCTTTCCTTATATGTCTTCCCTCCAGTATTTGTTTCATAGAAACCGAGGCGTATAAAACGCATTCCATCCAGAGGTGTATATTATAGTAAGTTGCAGAAGCTTTCAACAATTTATTGGTTATTTTAAGAGACCATCATATTATATTACATTTAAATTACGAATCGTTTCTATTAATAATACTATTTATATTCTTTTTTATGTTAATCATTTCTAGTACAGTTCTAACTTTTTCATTATTTTCTTTAGCCAATATTTTTACATTGTCAAAATCAAATTTATGCCCTGTATTCTTAGAGTGATTGGATAAAGCTGTTACATCAGCTTTGGAATACTTATGAGCTTGTATTCTTTTCTGGAGGTATTGTTTGCTTTGACCAATATATGTTTTATTACAATCTCCACAAGGAATCTGGTATACTGTGTGTGTTTGTTTATTTTTCGGAATGTTTGGTTTCATTTTTGAAAAAATGTTTGGTTGGTGTTCTTTAATTTGTGGGAAACAGTTAAATTTTCTTTCTGAAGGCTTTTGTTAATTTTTTCTGATAAACCGTGTACATATGGTAATGATATAAATGATGTTGGTTTTTTGTGGTTTTTGATTTGAATTGTAGATTGCATGTATTCTTTTTTTAATAGTTTTGTTCACAAACGATAATGGGTAGTTATTTTCTTTAAGGATATTTTGGATTTTATTTAGATTGTTCTTTCTGAATTTAGGGTGAGATAATTTAATTGCTCTGTCAGTTAAATTTTTAATTACATTTTTCTTATGAGATAGGGAAGCATTTGAATAATAACTTGTGTACCTATGAGAAGCTGTTGGTTTTGAATACCAGTTGGTATTGATTTTACCTTCGTTATCGTATGAGATTGTTACGTCCAGGAAATTTATCGATTTTTCTCTTTCGCGTTCGATGGTAAATTTTAACCTTGGAATAAAATTGTTAAATTTGTTTGAAATTTCATCGATTCTATCCACTGGTACACATGCTACTATATCATCCACATATCTCTTAAAAAATAGTAAAGTAAGTGACTTTATTATTGTTTCTTCGACATATTCCATAACAAGATTTGCAATTGTAGCTGCTATGGGTGATCCCATTGCTATGCCAAATTTTCGTGAATAAAAGTTGGATTCATATTGAAAATATTTCGAAGATAAACATAATTCGGCCACATTGAGAAATTCTGTTAAATTTAATGTTGTACTGTTTTGGATATCGTTCCATTTTTCTTTTATAATGTTTAACGCTAATGTTGTGTCTATATTTGTGTATAATGATGTCACATTAAGAGATATTAACATATGATCTTTAGGTATTCTTTGGGCTCTTATGTATTTTACAAATTCCCATGAGTCTTTTGTGTAATAATCATTTTTTCCGATTATATTGATAAGTATGTTGGATAAGTATTTAGACAAGTTATATGTAGCTGCTTGTACATTGCTTATAATAGGTCTCAAGGGAACTCCATTTTTATGTATTTTGGGTAAACCATATATTGAAGGTGGTTGGGCATTGTGTATCGTTAACTTATTTTTGGTTACCTTATCTATTAATTTTGATTGAAACCAATTATTTATTAATTTATTTACATTGTTTAAATAATTAAAATAAGTGCAAAGACAAATTTGTGTTGAAACAAAGTCAAGCCAAGTAGGAGAATTATCACCAGATAATTATAAGAAGGGAGATTGCCACCTGAAGCGGGAAAGCGTCATGGATGGACACAATTGAAGGCGTCGCTTGGTGAAATATAACAAGGTCTGTGGTGTGTTTTAAGTAATAATATTTGGTACCAAATAATGAAAAAGTGAAATTTAAATCATAAACAACTGGTAATAAAAGTTTTAAAATGATTATAATAAACCAGGAAACGTGAAAAACTTACCATTATCAAATTTGTAAATATATGTATTAATTTCTATCATGTTGAATTTTTCTCGGTTACATATATATAAAACTTTCCACAAAACAACAAACCATAACTAATTTCAGTTTTTATCACATGCACAATTGTTATAATACGTTAAAATAATTTTTTTAAAGAGATCGAAATTAAGTAGATAAAATATTTCAACTATCCTCTCCATTTCACGAACCGATTAAAACTAAAGCAGTGTCTAAATATTTTCAATAATCCTATTTAGAAGAACAAGAAGAAAAAAGTTACAATAGTTGAACAACTTTAAACGCAGGTGTTCATTTTTTCAAAGAAATATAATGTTTACAAATGATTATGCAAATTTATGCAAATGAGTCTGCAAAAGCCGTCTCAAAAAAAGAATGAATAGTTTTTAAAATATACATAAAGGTTGTGTGATGTGGAAATTTAGATGTATATAGAAAAATCCATATTAACATTTTATAGGATAAGAGTTTTTCATAGTTAAGAAAAGGATAATCATTTATTTTTATATATAATAAGTATATGACTCCAATAATAAAATTAAAGCGCCAACTATATTTTATATATAATTAATATTGAAATTTTGTTCTTTCTTTTAATCAATCACATAAAATAAATTACATTGATTAGTAATGTTGATTTTATTATGACTTCGCCCAGGACCCTACTGAGATATAGAGTAGTGTATAAATAAGAGCAGCCGAGGTAATAAAATTTAGGAATTAAATGAAACCACATGATATTAAATAGCATAATGAATAGGAGGAATTAAGGATAAAATATATATGAATTAGCTAGCCCAAGAGTATAATATTTCAATAGTAACATAACATTAATACATTTTTATATTCAATTTAAATTCACAATTAAAATATAACAATCCATTTAACTATTTTAATTAGCACACTAAGTAGAATCATATTTAATTTGTCTCCGCAACATTGGGACAAATAACATATAGTTTTCAATTATCAATTTCATATTCAATTTGTCGCAAGCCAACGTGGTGCTATTGCTGTTATAACTGCAATCAAGCTATTTAGGTATTTCAATTAACTCAGTAAGTAATTGCATATACAATATATATATATATATATATATATATATATATATATATATATATATATATATATATATATATGTGTGTTATATACCTTAAATTACTTAGTACATATTAAATAACTTGCTTAATCAGCATATTGTGTAATAACCTGTTGTTTTATAAATTGTTGAACCTTATTTTTGCTTACATTGTATTTTTTACCTTTTTGAATTGCTTAATTATATAGTCAGTCTAGAATTTACTTCGAATCTTGAAACTTGTAACTTTTGTTAAACAAATAATTTTTTAAAAAACCTTTTTCCGTGTGTAAAAAGTTATTGGGCGCAGTCAGTAGGATATGTTAAACGGGCGTTAGTGAATATAGCGATCGGTTGGTATCAACGATTTATTAACATACCTTAAGTGAATAATTGGGACTCTTGGTTAAGTGAATTAAGTAGCTTAACTCGAAGACAAATGGCCCGTACGAAGAGGAATTTCAAGGGAATATTGGTAATTCCAACTACAGGTACAACTAGATGGCGAAAGCTCTCCTAATTTTCATGTAACTACTTTATGTCGTATAGAGGAAATAAATGTTTATTCAATTCAGAAAGCTCTGACAGCTCCAATTCTGATTCTGATTTAGATTCTGGTTCACAAACATATCGTAACCGTAAAATAAATATTGAATTATCAAAACCTAGATTTAAATTAAATACATTATACAAAATGCCAGCAGATCAAGTGGTACCGCAATTGAAAAAGGAATATCTAGACATGATTCCAGAATTCCATGGCGAAAATGCTTTATTACCCAGATTCATAGAAATTTCTGAAAAATTAGTAAATAAATTTTACAATACAGTAGATTTAACAGACTTTCAAAACGAATATTTGATGTCTAGTATTTTATCTAAAATTAAAGGCCAAGTCGCTATAAATATTTCAGCTTTTAGTATTTTAAGTTGGCAGAATTTGAAAGATGCTTTATTAAACACATATGCAGATAAACGAGACATTTACACGTTAAGTATTGAAATATCGGAATTAAAGCAAGGAAATGAATCACCTTTTGACTTTTACAATAGGACACAACATCTTTTAAATCTACAAACATCATTATTAATGACACGCTCAAATTCAAGTGAACAAGCCATTTTAGGTAGCTATTTTAGGAATTTAGCACTAAGAGTACTATTTCGCGGTTTAAAGGAACCTCTCGGTACACTAATGCGTACCAAGAATCCTAGCGATCTAAACTCAGCTTTAAATGTTCTAACGAATGACTTCCAAGTTTATTTAAGTAATAATAATAACAATACACATCCAAAAAATTCAATTAATAAGCCCAAGTCTCAGTTTAATGTTACATCACATAACAAAAATATTTATCCTAATAATAATAAAACGGTAAGCAGACCGAATTTACAACATAATTATCAACCAAAATTTAATAGAAATTTCAACAATGAAAATAATTTACCTAGTACAAGTAGAGATACAAATTATCAGAATAAAAATACTAATGTTTTCAAACCTAATATAAATTATCAAATTCAAAAACCTACTCCAATGAGAATATCTACTTCTAATACGTACAATAAACCAAATGTGCAGAATAAAAATTATGGCCAAAATCAATCGTATTTCGTAGGTAATAGAAAAATTTTTATTTCGGAAGAAATGCATAATATGGACGATACTGAACGTCACACTGATGCTGAAGATTGTTTTTTAGACGAAATTGCCTCGGAAGAGACAGACACGTAGAAATGTTTAATTTTACGAATTATGAAAGTGAATTACCGTACATAATATTTCCTGAACAAAATTTAAAAGTAATGATTGACACAGGTAGTACAAAATCTTTTGTAACACCTGAAATTGCAAAGAAATATTTTTCAAAAGCAACTATGAAAAAATCTTTCAAAGTAAAAAATAGATATCAACCGGAAAAAATAAAATCCGTAAACAGAAAAAATAAAACTGCGAAAATTGTAACACGTCATTTTAATACCGCTGAAGATATTCATATTTTAAATATAAAACGACCTAAGAAGAAACCTTATACTTTCATTACAGAATAAGTTTAATATTAGAACATTTAAAATAAATGAAGTTTATCTACACATGTTACATGATAACTTTATTTTTATTAAACAATGTTGAATTAAGTTTTAATTATTTATAATGTAATATTAGATATAATAGAAACTGTAGAGATTTCCTGTTCATTCTGCAAACTAAGGACATTGCATTCGAGTATAATTATATCAAAAGAATTATTTACAGATCTGCAAAAAATATCTTCGTATTATAAATTACAATTAACGTTGGAATTGAAATACGAGAATATTTTAAACCTCGAATCAATTTTAGACATAACATGTAGGGTAAGTAAAAATAGGATAGAATATTTTTTTATAGATTCCTATAGATTTTAATATTGAGTTTGAATTATTTTATTTATTACCCATACCTAGAATCAGAATTCGTAATAATAATACCAAATTCAAAGTATTTGCTAAGATCTGATACACAGATAAAACCTCTAAACGATATTTGTACAAGAAGTGGAAATTTTCAATGTGCTTCACACCTTCAAGATAATAATAAACAGTTATGTGAAGAACAAATACTATTAATGGAAAACTCTACTAACTGCGAATACAATAAAATCAAATTATTGAAAATCATTTGGAAATTATACCAGAAATAAACCAATACCTAGTAGTATTTCCAGAAGAAGAAAAATTGATAATTAAATTTTCAGAAGACACAGAAATCAAAATTTTAAAAAGGAATTTTCCTAATCAAAAATTCGCCATGTGAAATAACTTTCAAAAATCAAGAATTAATATTTAAAGATAGAACTTTTGGTCAACCACTGGTACTGAATAAACACTTCAGACACATTTTGATAAAATTAAAATCCAGCCTTTGGAAATAAATTTGAAAAAATTGAAATTAAAAGAAATATCTTCGCAAGGATTGACACCAATTCAGGAAGAACAATTAAATCTCCATATTCCTAGCATATGGACTATATTTCTATATTCTAGCGGAGTATTGATAATTATTTGGCTACTCTTGAAGAAAATTCAGAAAAGAAGAAAATCGGAAGAAACTCCAATGGAATTACAAGAAAAGAAAATTCAACTTCCAGGGGGTGCGTCGATCTAATGGGGGAGGTGTTATATACCTTAAATTACTTAGTACATATTAAATAAATTGCTTAATCAGCATATTGTGTAAAAACCTGTTGTTTTATAAATTGTTGAACCTTATTTTTGCTTACATTGTATTTTTTACCTTTTTGAATTGTTTAATTATATAGTCAGTCTAGAATTTACTTCGAATCTTGAATCTTGTAACTTTTGTTAGATAAATAATTTTTTAAAAAACCATTTTCCGTGTGTAAAAAGTTATTATATATATATATATATATATATATATATATATATATATATATATATATATATAGAAATACCGAGGCGAATGTGGTGAGCCACCCGGTATATATATATATATATATATATATATATATATATATATCGGGTGGCCCACCACATTCGCCTCGGTATTTCTACGAGAAATGAAGAGAGTTAGGGGAAAACATTTAGCACAGTCATATGTGGATCCATGAAGAGCATATTCCAAAATTATTTTGAAATATATAGGGTCATCCCCAAAGATGTGATATTACAAATATTGAAGCTTAGATATCACCATAGGGCTAATAATATCTAAGCTTCAATATTTGTAATATCACATCTTCTTCTTTTTTCTATAAACATATATTAAGTCAATCACAAGTTAGGTCACTTCTTGGTCTAGCCAAAAATAACTACTAAACATCAGGTAGGCATCAAATGAAATGTAACTTCTGTCATTCTGACGATGATATTGATTTATCGAAGCAATTGTCAATTTTTTAGAATTTTCGATAAGTTTCATTATACCTATTGTGGAATTAATTTTCATTTAAAACACTTAACAAATATTTACATACGTTTTATTTTTCCTGAAGATAGTTTCTGCTCCAATACATTTATAAACTCTATACATGCTGCGATTGAAGCAACATTCTTATTTTGTAGATTCGTTGTCCATCGAGGTCTCATAGAAATTAGAAAATAAAAAATAATTAAAAAAAACAACAACAACGACTGGTCTGGTTTTCCACCTATTTATTAACATATACATTTCAATGGGGATGTTATTTTATTCACAATAACAACAACAAAATATAGTCCTAAAGAAATATTCTCAAGAGTAGCTTTATCGAAATCTATGAGTCTTATATTTAAAATCAGCTCAATGTGAAAGTGGATTCATCGGCAAAAATTATGGTTTGTAAGAAGAGACGGTATCTGTGGTATTTATTCATCATTGCTCCACTAAATTCTTTTCTTTTATCTGAACCATCATCCTCGTTTAACTTCTTTTCGAAAGGAATGCCATTCCCCAGTTTTAATAATGAATTCATTCACATTTGTTTTACTAACGAATAATTTTACGAATAGAAGTGTGTTCAAAAGCAAGTACCCTCATTCACAGACGGACGACCTGATTTGCGTGCATTTTAAACTGATCAATTTCTTGTCAATCTTAGGTATTTACTGTTGACTGCGGATATTATAGAATACTTTCCACACTTCCATCTGAGTTTACAATCTGTCTCCATCCCAATCATCATACGCATTTAAATTGTTTGCTTAACCTTCAAATTCTCTTCTACTATTCTGCATTAAGAACACGTAAAAACCATTACGGCAGTAATGAAAGCATCTAAACAATGAAGAACATAAGCAACACGTAAAAATCATTACAGCAAGTGCTCAAAAATATATCTGTTACCGTGAATACCCGAAATCCGTTAATACGCGTAATAACTAGTAAGAACCCGAAATAACTAGGAATGTCGGTAATTTCGCGTTATTACTAGTGAGAACGCGTAATTACTACGAGGTCTAGGAAAATACCGAATTAAAACTTTTATTCGGCTATTTACTGAAATTTTCAGTTAGAACGGATTCTTTCTAAGCACACAACAGTAAATAACCGAATTTAAAAATTTATGAATGCCTAAAATGAATATAGTAGGTAAATATCTGTTAGAGAATAAAGTGCGGTTGGTTTCAGTTAATTTATTGCACAAAAAAAATGTACAGAACAAATGAAACATAGAACAAGCGAAATTCAAACAAAAGTGAAGAATATAACTTAGCTCACTTATTATTGCAAGAGGTACTATTATGGCATTTTGAATTGCATAGAACATTATTTTTTTTGAATTTGCATAATTTACTTTTACAATTTTTAGTGCATTTGCACATAAAAAACCCTGGGTAGAACCAAAATTCGATTAAGCTGCTTGACGTAAAGAAATTTGTTTATCTTTCCTTATTAAATCAATGTCAATAAATTTTTGCTTGCAAATATGAAATTCGGATCTGGTATACAGATGATTTATGACTCCATCTTTTGTACCTAATTGGTACATGTTGTCGTCGGTCTTCAGTAACACAACAGCTATTATATTTCTTAAAGCACCTTTTTGCTTTATCCACATCAGGAATAGGTACCGTAACATTATCGCCAACGTTTGCAGGTGGATGTGTTTTATCACTGTAGCTTTTCATCTTTTTTGCCTGATGAATTAGCGTTTGGCTTGCTACTGACCTTACTGCTTTTATATTGTCTTCTGTTTTACAATTCAAACAGAAGTCACGATCAATGTTAGTCGGTAAAATAGCACCACATTTGTTGCAAAAGCGTTCTTGTTCTTGATCTTCTTCAGCAATGTCGTCTTCTGAATTTGAATCTTCTCTTTGAGTTTCTTCTCTCATCGTGGTAACATCATTAACAACTTTTTCCAAATCCTCTTTCCGCTCTAAAGATGAAATAACCTCAGGAGGCAAAGACGATGTAGTTAATCCAACTCTAGGTGCGATGCCAAACATGGCCTTATATGGAGTTTGCCTTATGCCTGAATGATAGGCACGATTTTTCATAAATTGTACAAATGGTAGACCTTCTGACCATTTTACAGTTTTATTATCGGACATCCATGAAGCAATCATATTTTCAACATCTTGATTGGCCCTTTCGACTGATCCCTGACTCTGGCTGTGTCGTGGCTTTCCGTGAACGTTCTTAAGTTCTAGCAATAAGGATTTAAATTCGTTTATAACACAGTTCGCAAATTCTCGACCGTTATCATTGTGTAATATGTACGGCGCTCCAAAAGTCAAAAATATTTCGTTCAATTTGTATGCGATTTCTTCAGCTCGTTTAGATGTTAAAGCTCTTAACAAAATGAACTTGGTTAAATGATCTTGATAAACCATTATGAATTTACATTCTCCATCTAATTGGCTCTGCATATCGATCAGATCTTCTTGGCATCGGCTGTTTAATTCATTGTGTAAAATTGCTTCAGAAACCAATCCCCTTTTCTTCTTAGATTTTTTACTGTTGCAGACTTCGCACATCGACAGAAATAAATTTATCATACTGGTAGTAATATTTGCATATTTTCTTGCTGTTTCTATTCGAAGTCGGTCCCGACCACCATGCCCAATTGCTACGTGAGCAGCTTCGATAACATCAAAGATTTCTTCAATTGGGAGGTAATATAATATTTCATCATTCTTGGATTTTGCTATAATATGCTGAACGCCACTTAATTCCATGATGTCAAAACGGTTTAAACGACGATACTGTAGGGTAGTTTTCTTTTTTGTCAGTTTAGCTTCTTTAATTTCTTGAAGTAGATATTCGTAAGTTTCTTTATTCATAATAGTATATTTCGATAATTTGGAATCTTTACTGCACGTACTTAATAAATCATTCGTAAACTTTTCTTTCCAAGCAATCAGCGAAAAATTCATTTTTCGAAGAACAACGTTTATCAAAGTAACAAACGGCAAACGGCGTGGTACACACAGTAACAACTTCAGATAAAATAACGTATTATGGAGCAGCGCAAGGTGCGGGGAACCTTCCCCTGTCTTTCGAGACATCGCGAGATGAAATGTAGCCAGTCCCTGCAAAGATCGAGTAACACTCAGGGTTACTAACTTACGCTTAGAAAGAACGCGTTCTAACTAAAAATTTTAGTAAATAGCCGAATAAAAGTTTTAATTCGGTATTTTCCTAAGCTTCGTAGTAATTACGCGTTCTTACTAGTAATACCGCGAATTTACCGATACTCCTAGTTATTTCGGGTTCTCACTAGTTATTACGCGTATTAACGGATTTCGGGTATTTACGGTAACATTTTGAACACAGTATCTTATCCTATTTTTTAACTTATTGTCAGCTCTTTCAAGATGTCTACGTGCAATGGCAGGTATCTCTCTTATCAAATTATTTCTTAAAATATCTATATATTGGGGTGTATCCGTATATAGACGATTTTCTAAATACACTCAAAGAAACTAAACCAAAGGATTCAAATATGGACAGATGTTCATATTGCGTTCTCTATACTCAGCTTCTTTCCTGTAGATGTTGACCATCACAATAGAAAACATGGAAAATTAAAAATTTTATGTTTCTTTTAAGAGGCTTTTACTTCAGAAAATATCATCATTATTTTATAATTTACGGATACGCTGTAAATATCTTGTATTATTAGGAAGTCTCCAAATTTTTTCATTCAGATCTGAAATATTAAAGTTATTGACAAATATAAAACGCAAGGAAAGTGTTTTTACAGGGTGTTTCATTGGGAAAGGGCCTAACTTTAACTGTAGATGGGGATCACTTTGGTGCTTCCAAAAACCTATATTTAATGTCTCTTCTACACTTTATAACCGAGATACAGGGTGTTTTATAAATTTATCCTATTTCTTTCGAACCTCATAACTTCCGAGTTACCCTGTATATTATTTTGAAATTTGGTACACGTAATAACCATTACCTATAAACTCCATCAAAAGCATCTCCAAAAAGACAATGCAAGTCCGGCTTAACAAAAAATGTCAAAACTCGTACTTCCTAAAAAAACACCCTGTATATAGATTTTTTGAAATTGCTCTTTATAATTGGAAAGAGTATAAAAAATCGAATCTACTTATGTTCGAAATATTCGAAACATATTGAATGAGTATGTCCTAAGTACGGCCCTGTAATCACATTTTTTGGTGGTCTGTACTCGTAAGCATACAAACTCAATTGAATTTCTAGGATGCTTCTCTAGATGCATTAAATAGATTTAATTTCAAGCTAAAAAATAAAAAAAACCTCTCCGATACCATTGTTAACCCCCAAAACGTGCATAAATTATAACTTTGACGGTAAATTTTTGGTAGTAAAATTGTCTGCGGAAAAATAAAAAGGAAATAAGTAGATTCGATTTTTTATACTGTTTCCAATTATAGAGAGCAATTTTGAGAAAATCTATATACAGGGTGTTGTTTATAGGAAAACGAGTTTTGAAATTTTTTGTTAAGCCGGAGCTACATTATTATCTTGGAGATGCTTTTGATGGAGTTTCTAGGTAATGGTTATCACAAACTTCAAAATAATATACAGGTTAACTCGGAAGTTATGAGGTTCGAAAGAAATAGGATAAATTTATATAACACCCTGTATCTCGGTTATAAAGTGCAGAAGACACATTAAATATAGGTTTTCGGAAGCACTAAAGTGATCCCCATCTACAGTTAAAGTTAGGCACTTTCCCAATGAAACACCCCGTATGATTAGTTTTGGGAATTTTATGTAAAGATCGAGCTTCAATATTAACAACTTTTTTGGCAATACAAAAATACGTCTCAAAGAGATGTAATCTTAGACAGGTGTACCACATTCTTTACAATTTACTTGAAAATTTTCAGTATTTTTTGTCATTCTTTTTTATCTCGATCTAATCCACCAAATATCTTGCTTTTATCCATTCACCACTACAATAAATTGAATCTATCAACTAGACGTGATATTATTAATACTAGGCCGTGACTACGCATATATCCATCCAAGGCGAACGTCACAAGTAACGACCACGTACAAAATGCATATTGCACTCAAATACTTTAAAAGGTTGGATGTGATACAAGAAGCTTATAAAAATATATCACCACAGGAAGTGTAGGCAGCGGAATGTTGTACCAAAGCTATTTATCCTATGTAATACACCTTAATAGAATTAACTTTATTGTTTTTGACAAGTATATTGTAGTTATAACAAAAGCAGGTGTGCTTGATGTAAATTACGTAATTTTTAGTAAGAAAAATATATATGGATACTCGTACCGGGTAGAACGCACTATATCCGTGAATATTTGATTTGATTTGTTAATAGCTTATCTGGTTGTAACGATTTTTTACAAGGTTATTAATTATGAATTACCAACCCCTTATCATCGTCATTATTGCTTATAGAAAAATAGTATATTATTTAACAAGCGGTAATGTTGTTCATAACTCACACAGATGAAATTTGCAACACGACTGTAATTCATCAAGTGAGTTTTGACCATTACCGTAGGTTGAATACTATACTTTATCTACGACTATAACAATAAATACCAAGATACAAGTACAGAGAAAGAACTGTATTCAGAAATCTTAATTTTGTTAAATTAACTGTCTCGACACTTACTTCCGGGAATCTACTTATATTAGTGTTTCAAATGAAACTCAATGTTTCTAGCTAATTCCACAATATAATAAAAAATGTTGAAAATTCTAAAAAATTGACAATTGTTTCGATAATTGAATATAATCGTCAGAATGACAGAAGTTACATTTCATTTGATGCCTATCTGAAGTTTAGTAGTTATTTTTGGCTAGATCAAGAAGTGACCTACTTTGTGATTGACTTAATATATGTTAATAGAAAAAAGAAGAAGATGTTATATTACAAATATTGAAGCTTAGATATTATTAGCCCTATGGTGATATCCTAGATATCATTTTTCCAATTAAGATCAGTATAACTGTGCAATGATTTAGAAAACCAGGAAACTATATCTGCTGATCTTTACAATTATCACTTAAGAAGACAGTTTAATAGTGGAGAACTCACCAGATTTTTCTGTTCATCGACGACTTCATATTGTGGCTTTCTTAAGTGTCTTCTAATTTCCAACTCTTCAAGGAAATCCAGTTATTGTTTCTTATCACAAATATGTAGTACTTCTAGTTCTGTGTTAGGTATCAATGAATGGTTGGTGTCAAGTAGATGTTTTGCGTAATGGGATTTATCTGGTTGTTTTAATCTGTATGCTCGTAAGTGTTCACTGTATCGGATTTCAAAATTTCTAAGGGTCTGACCGAAATAGACAGCATTACATTCTGGACATTTGAGTTTATATATAACTGATTTCTTCAATGTTGGTATTTCTGTTTTAACATTTAACAATTTTGTACTTACATTACTTTCTGTTTTAAAATAAATTGTTGTATTCGTTGCCAAAGATATTATCTTTGAAATATTATTAGAAATATTTCCTGCATATGTGATGGTCTTATAAGTTTTTATTTCTTTAGTTTGTTTCGGAAATATTAGTTGTAATGCCACTTTTTTCTCTTTTCTATTAATTAGCTTATTTATCATGTAATGAATAACCGTTGGATGTTGCTATTTGTCTAATTATATTAATCTCTCTATCAAAATTTCATTTGTTCATATTAACTAAAAATGCTCTATGTATCATTGAATTATATGCCGCTAGTTTATGTGACATGGGGTGATTCGAACTATATGGAATTGTCACATCAGTGTGTGTTGGTTTTCGGTAAATTGAATAAACAAGTACATTATTAACTCTTTGAATTTTCAAATCAAGAAAATTTATTGAGTTATTTTCTTCAACTTCTAATGTAAATTTAATTTTTGGGTGTAAATTATTAATGTGATTGAAAAATATATCTAATTGTCGTTCACTACCTATAAAACAAGCTAATATGTCATCTACATATCTATACCGAAATAAAACATTTTTTGAAATATAACTTTCAAAGATTTGTCTTTCTGAACTGTCCATAAAAATGTTTGCCAAAATAGGTGATATAGGGCTTCCCATTGGTAAACCTTCATTTTGAATATATATGTTATTGTCAAAAGTGAAATAATTCTGATTAATCCATACATCAAATAAATAAAGTATATCTGATATTATTCCGGGATTAATATATTTATCTTCTAGTAATTTTCTTACAAGTATTAGACATTCTTTAGGAGGAATTTTAGTGAACATATTAGTAACGTCAAATGAAATAAGGTTAGAGTTATCTTGTAATTTGAATGCTTTTAATTTTTTGATTAGTTCTATTGAATTTCTAATTGAGTATTTAGATGCATATCCGTAACTATTAAGTATATTGTTAAGCTTCTTTGCCAATATATTATTAGGAGTATTAACATAAGAAACTACAGGTCTAATTGGTTTCGTTATTTCATGTAATTTAACGGTTCCATATAATTGTGGACAATGAGGATTCTTATTTATCATGGACCTCTTTTCGTAATCACTTAAAAGATAATTTGAATTATTAACAATATCCCTTACATTATCAGAAAACTTCTTTGTTGGGTCTGCTCTAAGAACTTTTACATCGCTAGATTCTATAAAGTTATATATCTTTGAGTTATAATTTTCAGTTGTCAATATGACAGTTGTGTTCCCTTATCAGATTTTGTAACTGTTAGGTTATTATCTTCTACTTTCTTTTTTATTGCATTTAAAACTGTAATGTCATTTTTTGTTTGACCTTTAACTTTTGAAGGTTCAATATTTTTGATTAAATTGGCAATTTTCAATTTCTCATGAAGAAAATTATTTGAATTAGATTTTAAAGCTATTTCTGACTCTGTAGCTATAATTTCTTTAATATTATTCGTAAATTTTGGTAGTATGCTGTACTTTAAACCTTTATTTGAAAATACTATTTCACTATCTGTAAAATTAGTTATAAGGTTTTCAAATTGTGGTGCAAAGTGTGTTGGTATGTAGGTACTTACAGTTTCATGATGTTTAGAGTATTGAATTCTATGTTGTGTGTGTTAAAGTTTATGTAGCTTTTGTTCTTGTTTCTTGAATTTCTTGTGCTTCATCGTGCTGAAACTTTCTCTGATTTTGTCATCTAAACAGTAAAATTCTACTGGATGTAGTTTGAACGTGAGTTCTGAATGTAGAACTTTTATGTAGTTATCCAAGGAGTCTCTTATCTTAAACCATTTTTTATACTCTCCTTTTAGCCATACTCATTGAGAACATTTTATTGCTTTTTGTGCTTGCGGTGTTTTAGTATGGCATTTTATATTCACATAATTTGGTATTACCTTTTTTATAAGGCATTCTTGGTTAAACCAAATGTTTTGTGATGCTTTGTAACGTTTTTGTAGTAACTTCTGGTACAGTCGGGTTAAATCTTTTCTCGAAGATTTTTTGATGAAATTAACTGTCTCGCCCCTTACTTCGTGGAATCTACTCATATTAGTGTTTTAAATGAAACTCAATGTTTCTAGCTAATTCCACGATATAACAAAAAATGTAGAAAATTCTGAAAAAATGACAATTGTTTCGATAACTGAATATAATTGTCAGAATGACAGAAGTTACATTTCATTTGATGCATACCTGATGTTTAGTAGTTATTTTTGGCTGGACCAAGAAGTGACCTACCTTGTGATTGACTTAATATATGTAAATAGAAAAAAAAGAAGATGTGATATTACAAATATTAAAGCTTATGAAGTAACGTAAGTACAAAATTGTTAAATGTTAAAACAAAAATACCAACATTAGAGAAACCAGGTATATATAAACTCAAATATCCAGAATGTAATGCTGTTTATTTGGGTCAGACCCTTAGGAATTTTGAAATCCGATACAGTGAACACTTACGAGCATACCGATTGAAACAACCAGATAAATCCCATTACGCAAAACATCTACTTGACACCAACCATTCATTGACACCTAACACAGAACTAGAAGTACTACATATTTGTGATAAGAAACAAGAACTGGATTTCCTGGAAGAGTTGGAAATTAGAAGACATTTAAGAAACCCACAATATGAATGAATGAACAGATAAATCTAGGGAGTCCTCCACTATTAAACTGTCTTCTTAAGTGATTATTGTAAAGATCAGCAGATATAGTTTTCCTGGTTTTCTATATCATTGCACAGTTATACTGATCTTATTGGCAAAATGATATCCAGGATATCACCATAGGGCTTATAATATTTAAGCTTCAATATCTGTAATATCACATCTTCTTCTTTTTTCTATTAACATATAATAAGTCAATCACAAGGTAGGTCACTTCTTGGTCTAGCCAAAAATAACTACTAAACATTAGGTAGGCATCAAGTGAAATGTAACTTCTGTCATTCTGGCGATGATATTCAGTTATCGAAACAATTGTCAATTTTTTAGAACTTCCATCATTTTTCATTATATTCTAGAATTAGCTAGAAACATTGAGTTTCATTTAAAACATTAATTTTGTTACCTATAACAATACCATAAAATTTTTAATTGTAATTATTAACTTTGTTTAATAAAAAAATTAATTTAATAATGGATTCGTCAATTGTTATATATTATTTATATTTTATGTATATTATCAAATGACTGTATTATATTATTAAATTCTATTAGTCTAATTGATTAAATTGTTTTATTGATGTTTTCAAAATTGAAATTTAGTTGGACGCCAATTATTAACTATATTATATTATTATAGTAAGCAGTCTATAAAAATGAAACTTCTAACCATAAACAATGAATCCTGGGGGTTGAGAATGTGTCTTTTGATTTATAAATTCAAACTCTAGAAATATTTTAAATTGTGATATAATTAGTAAATAAAAAAACACTCAAATTATTATTCTCCAATAATTTTACAAATAATTAATTAAATTCCTAATACAACTCTGTATTTATATTTTAACTTTAGACGGTAAGCTCTAGTTAACTTATATAAATGTAGAGGGCAATATGATGTGAAATCAAGTATGTGGATAAGGATGATGTCTTTCCATAATTATTTAGTTCTATTAATTGTCAATGTTAACCTATTCACGAAGATGCAGTTATTTAGTTATTATTTAGTTGTAAATAATGATTTCTTAATTGATCAACACAATTGTTGTTATACTTTGAGAGTTAATTGAAACTATTAATCACATTCAACTATTCTATACAATTATAATGAAAACACGAGTTATAAATCGTTTGGTATTAAAAATATATAATGCCTGTGGTACCTACTGATTACTTGTTTTTAATTTGTTGATATGAGAGTTCTTCAAATATACTTTTTGTATCAGTGATCGTTTTACTTTATATAACGTTCAATCGTTATTTACGTTATATTACTATCGTTTGAAACAGTTCATATAAAAAAAAGCTTTAACTTACAGTTCGTAATTATGCTTAACTCTTCTTCCTTTAGTTATGAATAGGATGGCCAAGTAATTCACATTTATACTTCTTGTAAAGTCACTATTTCCTTGACATGTTTCTAATTACTTTATTTCTCTGATGTTTATTTATGATCCCAGTTTATTATTAACAGTAGTACAGTTTATTTGAAATTCTTCAATGTAATATAATTCCTATTAAACAAGAAACATAACAAGTCTTTTTTGTGATTTTCTTTTTAGAGACTTTTCGTGATGTTTATTTAAAACGTTAATAAGATATCTCCTAGATGTCTTAATTTTATTACCAACTCTATTAACATCCATGTCATGTAAATAAAACATATTTTTGATGTACACAATAATACTTGAATTCGCAGTTACATACATATCCTATGAGCTTCTTTTTAGCAACTTAGGAAACATTCATACGATGTTAATTTGTATACTTCTCACTAATGTCACATACAGAACGTTACTGTAATATTACAAATTAACATGTTTCTAAGATGATCACATGTTTAGTTACTTTTACATCTTTCGAAATAATTTTTAGTAACTTCCTTCGATTACGTCTGTACGATGTCAGTTCATAAAACTCTCAGTAATATATCATATTAAACATCACAGTAACATAAAAAAGGAGAAAACAGAAGAGGAACTGGCGAACGAAACAAACAGTAGTTTTGTGTTATATTTTATTTGCAGGAAGCACATTTTTTGCAAGAATTACTTGAATAAATTGGTCTTCGTTTTCGTTAGTTCCTACTTAGCTTCAGTTTCTATACTTAGTTATAATTCTTGTTATAATGGACGAACAACAGTTGTTATCGGTAAGTACTGTTATAGTAATAATTAAAGTTTATATTTTTATTATTATTATTATTTTATTTTAAATTCGGCTAGCTCAGATTTTGATTCTCATTTTATATTATAAATTCATTTAGAAAAAGTATAGAAAAACAATATACAATCTCTTCTCTTCTTTCTTCTCCTCTTTTCTTCTCTAGAAGTTCCATGTCTTCTTGTCTTTTTCTTTCTAGAAGTTCCATCTCTTCTTTCATCTCCTCTTTTCTTCTCTAGAAGTTCCATTTATTCTCTTCTTTCTTCTTCTTTCTTATTCAAGAACACCATTAAATCTTGCACATTGATTTCCTGTGGTCTTCCTGCCTCTTCTATATTTGCATCTCCTCTATCTAGTAGATTTTCTTCAAGATGCTCTTCATTTCCATCTCATTCTTCTGTATTTGTGCCTGGTTTTCTTTGTTTGCTGCCCTTTCTGGAGCTTCTTTTTGAATCCATTTTTATTTTGTTTATTTAAATTAATTTAAATTGTTATTTTTTTTACTTTATTTTTATTCAATTTTTTATCTACTTTTCAGGTTTTCCAGAAATGGCCTATACGTTGGTCGCCATTTGTTATATTAAATTTTATTGTTATATTGTTATAATTTTTTATTATTATTATTATTTTATTTTCGGCTAGCTCAGATTTTTATTTTCATTTTATATTATAAATTTTGTTTTAGAAAAAATATAGAAAAAGAATATCCAATCTCTTCAGTCTATTTGTGGGTTCAAAATTATATTATATACTGAATTCTTACATATTATCTATAAACTACTAATCAACTATTTCTAATATTAAATACCCTCAGTCCTCAAAAGTGTCCTTTTCTAACAAATCGTTCTATGGCCCGTTTCCAAGTTCTCCAGTTTACACACAAAGTCCATTCACATTGTCCCAAAACAGTCTCTTAACTCCTCCAGTTCCTTCAAACATGTTCACTACCTAATTTTCGTCCTTCTCGGTACCCTCACTTATAAGTTTGTTTTCCTTTTTAAATGTCTATTACTTCTTCTCACCAACACTTCTTATCATAAAATATTTACATTCCTAATCCTCAATTTTACAATCTTTATCAAACTTAAAACACATTTTCCAAATTTTTTTTATCTCCTACGTGACAGTTCCCAACCTTCTGACATTTTTTTATCGATTTTTTTTTCTTCATATCACCAATGTATATTTTTGGTTATGGACCTGTCACATTATACGTCATCCTGATATTGAAAGTTTTATTTTAAATAGTGAATCATAACTGTACGTATTATATAATAGAGTTTACAAAATAAGGGTTTTTTCAACTTTTAAAATATGTTAGTTAGTAAGTATATTTTACAAACGATTCACAATATTTCAAATCCTAGATATGCATTATACTCTACAAAAAACCTAATATTGAAATAGGGTAGATGTTATTATTAATAATAAAACATGCTCATATGTTGCAGAGATTTGAATCTAGAAGAAAATATTTTTAATGTTCATGATGTTTCAGAAGCTACTTACATAAATAAAATAAAAAACAAATAGTTGGTAATTATGTAAAGAAAGGAGAGTAACTATTTCAGATAGTCTGATACAGACATTGTATTAAACAGTACAAAAAATATTGAATCGGGTATCTCTAGTTTTAGTTTTTGTAGTAGTAGTCATAGCCATCAATATAGTTTTGCAGGTTTAGAAAATTTTAACATTAATACTAACAATTCTTGTGAACAATTAGAGACTGTTTAAGACTTTAAAAACGGAAATTTCTGTTAAAAATCTCATTTCCATTTGAAAATACATTAAATACAATAAATAAGCTGTAGTTGTCCCTTGCAATGGTACCTATATTAATCTAGTATATGTAACTTATGACACTGAATTCTCCAGTCAACAAACAGAATTCAATTATTTATTATTGTAGAAACACAGCTATTGGATACTCCATTGGATACAATTAATTATAAACTCATTTAACTTGATAATGTGTTCATATATCTTCTTTATAAATAGTTTTTTTATATACAGTGTATTAATAATGCTTAGTTTTCATTAAGTTACAATTCCACGATGTTAATATACAATATGTTCCAGGATGAAAATAACAAGATGAAAATAGTATATTATTTTATACAGAAAAGAAGTGAGGCATGTAATAGAAGGTAAATCATGAAAAGTCACTTCTCGAAATAAAATATGTTATTTTTCCTTTGGAGAACCCTGTATGTATCTTATGGAAAATGGGTCCCAGTCAATTGGCTGAAAATCAAGTTTGATGTAGTTTATGATGATCGATCAAAGGTCTCCATGGGCACAATTCGATCTAAAGTAATTGTTTTATTAGCTGGTGTTCAGAACACCTTTAAATGTTTCACAGATAAGGATTTTGAAGTGTAGGTTATGGAATGGTTCAGGCACTCGAAACAGCGACTCTTGCGTGAGAAAAAGTAACCGTAAGTAAACGATAGAATTTTCTTTAATCAGATTGGATTTCTGTTGATTTAACGTAATGTTTCATAAAATCTTTATGGTGTAAAATTTGTTTTAATATTATTAGAAAACTATTCTAATAAATTTTCTATAAACTAGCTGTATGTATGTGTATCATTCAAACTTTATTAATTCAGTTTCAAAGTATGTTACATTATGGCAACTACAGATTAATACACCCTTTTTTATTTCTTGCTTTCACTGAATGCGTTCAATGGTTTCCACTTTCCACACTTTTTATGTAATATGCTTACACAATTTTTTTTAGGTTGGATTCCTGGACAATTTTGTACCTGCTTTTTCAAATTTACTGTACTGTTCAGAAATAGTGAATAAACGTTTTAAATCCTTTATTGCTTTTTTTCTATTTTATTTTAAATGTACAGGGTGAACAACTAAGAACGACTGTAGGCTACATCTCAGAAAAGAATCACGGTACAACTTTCAAAAAAATTACCTTAGATAAGTGATTCTGAAAAATTGCTGGAAAATATTTTGCAGTCTCTAAAATATCCGCTAGGGGTGGAATGAACACTCGAAAACATAATACTCCAAAAAAACATACGAAAGGTGTCCTAAAAATACAATTTTTGAAATCTTGATGGGGTTATGAAAAAATTTAATTAAGGAGATTTTTTGCCATTATTCTTCAAATAACGGGTGGGGAGGTTCAAACTTATGAACAAATGTATAACTTTTTCGTTTTTTAACTGATATTAATGATTTTAGCTGCATTTAAAAGAGTTTTTCTGTTTAATAAGATGGATAACAAAATTATATAACTTTGTATCCACTCGGAAATTTCAAATGTAAATTGAAGCATTTTTCTAATTTTTATATCTGATAACGTAAATTGGAAAATTGTCGACTTTTTCACATAGCCTTTACAAAATTGTTCAATTTTGTTATTTATGTTAAGCATATCTTATTAAAGAGGAAGAACTCTTTCAAATGACGCCAAAAACATTGATATCGATTAAAAACAAAAAACTGTTACTACATTTGTTTTTTAGGCTGAACCTTCGCCCACCCCTTACTTGAAGAATGAGGATAAAAAGTCCCTAACTACATTTTTCATAATCTCATCAATATATCAAAAATTGTATTTCTAGGATGCCTTGAGTATGTCTTTTTTTGGAGATAATCACAGTATTATGTTTTTAAGTGTTCATTCCACCCCATAGGAGATATTTTAGGAACTTTAAAAATATTTTCCAGCGATTTATCAGGGTCATTTTCTTGAAGGTATTTTTTTAAAGTTGTACCATGACTATTTTTTGAAATATGGCCGACAGCCCGCGTTCTTAGTTGTTCACCCTGTATTTGCTGATTAGGCACAGAAACATCTATAGGATGTCATCTAGAATGTTTGAGGTATATTATTTAGAGGTTCAAGTAATGTCCATACAACATCTAAGAGAATACACTGTATTGTTTTTGAAATGTTGCATTTAGATCATTGATAAGATGTTATTTTTTAGACATTGCATTAACATCGACAAGATGTTAAAAGACATTTCAGAATATAACAGAAATGTTGTTTTTAGTTCGGTATAAAGACTTCCTTTTAAGGAAGTTCTAGTAACATCACAGTAATGTAAAAAGGCAGCGCTTTAACATCGCTGGGAAGTTAAGTTGAAACATCACAAACAGCCACAAGCTGGCCATAAGCTGTTGTATAGATGTGCATGTGATGAAAACAAGAGGAAAAAAAAGAAGAACATTATCATAATGTGATATTGAATTAACATAACTGTAATATTAATTTGCATAGTGGGTTATAAATACAGTTATCTAGAAATAAATTTCAAATTGTCACAAATAATTTTCTTCTGCTATCCACACTAAACGCTAACTATATTTTTAAATTATGCTTTTCTTACCACGACCTTCAATTTTCCCTGTTAATAAACTTCTGTTGTGGAAAAGGTTGATTCATCAATCCATAATATTTTTGTAGAGTAATCTTCGTCCAAATTATGAATCATCTGGTGACAAACGTCAAGCCGTTTCCTTTTTTGAACCTCTGTTAAAACTTGTACCGGTTTATAGATGTTATTTCCAAAATAGTTGGATTTTGGAATAACTTTTACCGTATTGATTAACTATAATAATTATTCTACATTCAGAGAATTTTCTAAAAAATAATACAATGTTTCAGAAAAGTTTATTCGCGAATGTAGTGGATGGGTTTGTCTTCTTAGTTTGCTTGAACTACACGTTTTTTTCTGCAAAAACTAAATGTACTATTCACCTGTCGGTAACTATTTTAAAAAGTATTCTCTGATGCAGCATGAATTCCACAGCTTAGATTTTCCCATTGTCTTTTCTACAGTGCGTCTAAGATATAAAGGATTATATTACTCATATCTTGATTGAAAGATCAAACTTACCAACTGGGTCATAATGATTATTTCAACAACGGATTGGTTGGTACGTTCGGATTGTGTTAACGTGTTCTTTGGTAACACGAAGAATAAACAAATATTGCAAACATATCAACCAAGGTATATATTTCTTTACAAATAGTTCTGAAGTACCTAATCACAATAATTTATCGTGAATGTATCTTAAATATGAAAATTTATTCTCAAGATATTATCAAATGAAATGAATATACCTTTTTAATATATCATATATCGTATTATTGTTTATCGTTGCAAAAATATTTCTAATTAAATTTGTTCCCAGTTGCAATCATTTTTTCTTAATAAATTTGGTAGCAATTGAAAGCAAATCTTTTTACTGGCAATAATACCCGCCAATCAGATGTATACTGATTAATTGTTGGTGTTTTTAATAAATAATGCACACACTTTTTTTTAACATTTATTCCTCCGATTACATATTGGATAAAAACATTCCGAGGTTGAAAACTAGACCGCTACACACACACACACACACACACACACACACATACATATATATATATATATATATATATATATATATATATATATATCTTGACAGTTGACAATGTTACCAACCCGACAGTACATATTGTTGTGACTACTGTCCCGACTGCAGCCTTTCAACAATTGCACATAACAGAAAAGGAGATTTTAGTGTGGTATAAAATAATATATATTTTAACAGCCCTCTCACTAAAATCCCTTAAACCTATACATCCCTTAGAATGTTTAAACAATCTGGCAATCCCTTTGTCAGAATATCAGCCTCTTTGATTGATTGATTGATTGATTGCTAGTTGAAACATATTCCAATTTTAATATTTTTTTATTAATTTTAATTCCAAATGTTTCACTCGGCGATTATTAGCTGGATTATTAGCTATCGCAATACAACCTTGATTATCCTCGTACAAAATAATGTCATTTATTTTCAAAGAAAAATCCCTTACCAACTTTAGGACCCATAAACTTTCTGACACTGCACTACATAGAGACCAATTCGGCTTCGGTAGAAGAAATACTTCTGCAGTTTTGTTTGCGCGTTACCCAAATAATTGTATTCCCAAAAAAATTAATCAAAAACCGAGAAACAGATTTCCTGTCGATGAGGTCACCGCCCCAATCAGCATCATCATAACATACCAAATTATTATTGCATAAGATGGTTAAAAAACGAGTCAACATTAAAATTTGACTTGTGTACTGTACTGTGATTGCCTCCACAGGTAGACGCTACTTTGGCTGTGGAAGAAGAAGGGTTTACTATAATTTTTGCAACTATATCAATTTGTTTATCAATACTAATATTGGTCGATCCGATTGTTTGTGGCATCATGAATAATACCTGTTCGTTGAAACTTATGAAAAAGTTCCCTCAAATATGTCGATATAGGGTGATCGCAGTATCACTCATTAAAAATGCGTTCCACCGCATGAAAAGTGTTTCCACTTTCACCAATAATTAGCTAGAGCATGTATTATTTTGTTTATGTAGATACTTAAACGTCTCGTTAAACAATAATTAAACTTAAAATTCAAGATATTATCGCATGTAAAAACGTCAACTTTTTTGACAATTAACCATAAGCGGACTTTTGAATCTTTATTAATTTTAAGCGGAACTCAAATTTTAGTGTTTAGTTATTTTAACCGTCAAAAACATCGTAGATCCAAAAAAAATTAGTATAGTTGAATAGGTATTCTAAATACTGTGATGTTTTTCTAATTTATTTTAACAATAAACGGGTGGGATAAATTTTCAACACACGGTATGGCTACTTACTAATTTATTTAAACACTAAACTACTCTAACACTTAATTTATATATACTTAACTAATCACTTAAATTTAATGTATATGCACACAAACTTGATTATTAATTTATATTAGCACTTTACTGTTCGGTGTGTTTTTGTTTATTTCTCAAGATCACTTTATCAACTAAACTCCTCCGCTGATCGCTCCTTTATTTATATTAATCCTTTTTTTACTAGAAAACTCTGGACTGCGGCTTACTCAAAATTGGTTTTCTGGCATTTTCAGGATAAGACTGGTAACAAAAACAATGTTTAGATAAGATAGTCGTAAACAGTTATAAAAAACACCCTGCGTATTCTCCATAATTTTAACTTTTATACTTGGCTTAGACAGAGTCGGATTTAGGGACTATACCAGTGTGCTGTTTCGTAACATTTCCCCCTCCTTAAATGGAAGTTCCTCCTGGAACTTTTGTGTATCCGAGACTGGATGTTTGAATCAGTAACTGGCCCCATTTCTACACTTTCCGTTCTTATGGAAATAGCAGGGCACCGTCTTCATCGGATACTGATAACGGGGGTTGTAGCTGCAAATTAATATCTGGACACCGGTATCTTGAAAGATAATATCTACCATGTTTCTGATAACCCGCCAATCCAACTGGTTACTCGCTATCTTAGGCATAGCTAGTTTCTTCACGCTGGATTCTAACACATGGTCTCGTAGGTTTCGAAGTGCTTCCCTCACATCGCGGTAGGTAGATCGATCTTGAAATTCATTTTTAGTTAACACGTAGAAGACGTACCGCGAATTATGTTTCAGTTTCAGTGCCTTACCAGGGGCTGGAATCTGGTCTTCAAGTTTTTCTAATTGCCCGAACTTCTTCCGAAAGACGGTTGCCAACCCTCGTGCGTTCTCGATACGGGCGGGGATGTTGTATGCTCATTGACGGCAGATCGATAAGCCAATGCGAATAGGGAAAGATATTGGTCCCAATCTCTCTGATGGCTGGATACTACTTTGGACAGGTATTTTCCAATAGTCCTATTCATTCTCTCGACCATTCCATCTGACTGTGGATGTAATGCTGTTGTCCGGGTCTTCTTCATTCCCAGCTTGTCGCTAATCTCCTGGAATAGATGGCTTTCAAAATTTCTACCCTGGTCACTGTGGACTTCCAAGGGCACTCCATACCGGCTGATGAATTCTTTCACCAATACATACGCGACAGTTGTGGCCTCTTGATTCAGGATCGCGTAAATTTCCACCCACTTTGTGAAATAATCCATTACAACCAGGATGTATTTACCACCATTTTCTGTCGTCGGAAATGGTCCAGCGATATCTAAAGCAATCCTTTCGAAGGGACTTCCAACATTATATTGTTTCATAGGTGCCTTTTTCTTGCGATGTGGTCCATTACTCGTAGCAAAAGTCGTACATTCCTGACACCAGTCCTTCACATCATCGGAGCTGTTCATCCAATAAAACCTTGCACGGACTCGCTGAAGGGTTTTCTTCACTCCCAGATGACCTCCCGATGGAATGTCGTGTAACTTCTTCAGTACCTCAGCTACTCTTGTTTTCGGGATAACTAGCCGTCTCCTCATCTCAAAACTAACATCGTTTTCAAGGACTCTTTTCAACAGCCCTTCTTCCAGGACAAGGGAGTCCCACTGAGCCCAATACGCCTTGAGTTTCGGTTAAAACTCTGGACTGCGGCTTACTCAAAAACAATTGGTTTTCTGGCATTTTCAGTATAAGACTGGTCACAAAAACAATGTTTAGATAAGAAAGTCGTAAACAGTTATAAAAAACATCCTGCGTATCCGCCATAATTTTAACTTTTATACTTGGCTTAGGCAGAGTCGAATTTAGGGACTATACCAGTGTGCTGTTTCGTAACAATACCTTTCCAATGAGGTGTCACTTGCCATAAAGTCCCATTTAATATTATTGGTTTCAGTTGCCTGGTCACCTGTTACCACTAGTTGAAAAGCTGACAATAGTTCATTTTCACGCTCCAAATTTCAACATTCTAAGTACCACCGTTCAAAAGAAAAGAAAGGGGGAGGGGACTTTTGTCATAATGGTTTGATCATGAATTATCACACATTAAGCACTACTGACGAGTTCAACTTGGCAGTGTATTTGGGGTAAACCAATACTTTTCTCGCATCTTAGTGCCAAATTATGGGGTGACAATCACGCTAGGTTTTTTGTTTATCTTTTGTTTGATTACTTTCAGATTCTCTCTCATAACTTTAAATCTGTATCATATTTTTAATTGCATTTAATCAAATTATAGTCCCAACCAGATAGCTTTCCTATATTTTTTCCTATATGTAGGACAACGATGATAAGAAATGAATAATTGATAATATTTTCTCTATACATAATAAAAAAATATAAAACGTGTATTATAATTGATAATCACGTATATGGCAGAACACCATAAATGTTGACATCAAAGTTCCTTTTTATTATTTATTGCTTATTGCTGACTTGATTATTGTAAATATTTTATTGCTGATATAGATAGTTTTGTTAATTAATTGAATCGTTATTTTCTTGGTCAGATGTTAGCTTCTGAATAATGAATATCTTAATAAGAAAATAGTATTTTATTAATAATAATTGAAAATTGTAGTATTTAATCCGGGGACTATAAAAAGATTGTGGGTATAATTAAATTCTATATATACCTTGTTTGAAATATCACGATTGTTATGTTTCATTTAAACAATACTCCATGTAATAATATTAAATATAATTTATTTGCACTTTTCCCTCTCTCTTTTTTTCCGATAACAACTTGCGTTTGTGTAATATGTCATTTCTACAATGCGAAAACGTGATGTTGGCAAATCTTAAAACGAAACATGAAAGGTTATTTTATTTTGCTAGTAGATCTCTGTTTAAAATAACTACCTTATATTATGAGAAAGTACTTTCCCTAATTGAAGTCAGTGTATAAATTGCCTTGGGGAAACATGCAACTATTGCATAGTCGACGTGGTTACGTTAACTAAAGGAAATTTGTCATTTTTTTCCTTCGTTTTTGCTGTACTTGATGGTACGCCTCCGCAGATCGCTGTTAATGTTGAGAAATTATATGAAATATTAATTTTTCCTGGTAGACTGACCGTTCACTTAATCTATCACATTTATATTTTTTCATATAAGATTTTCATAAACATATTGAGTTATTTACAGAGTATTAAGATATATTTCAACAAGAGAAGCTATAAAAACATAGTATTCTTATTTTAATAAAAAAATTCAATCATTTTGCTGGTCCTGTTCGACGATAAATTATTAATTCGTTTTGTTGTTTTTTAGTTCAAATAATATGAATTATGGTTTTCAACTCACCTTGGGTGCGGAAGTACAAAAAACTTAGATATTATTTATATATTTTGATTAAAATATTCCATGGAATAAAGAATCAGTTTTTATTAGATTTAAACGAAAAATTTGCAAACTAATTAATTAAATGAGATTTGAAGCGGTGTACGCCAGTGCTAAAAATCCTAAGATTCCTTTGAAAAAAACAGTTTTGTATAATTGTGCACAGTTTATGTTAAGTAAATAATTCAAATTTAGCGCTATACATGTCACTTAATTCAAAATATGAGATTTATATTTGACGGTTGTTTTTCTTTTGAAGTTTATGTTGATATAGAAACCATATATAATATTTTTTATTTATTGTCGCAAGTGAAGTTTGGGTTTCCGAGAAGAATAAGTTTAAAAACGAAAATTATAACAGTGACTACTTTATTCAACATACTATAATGACATAAAGAGTGAAGAATCACAGTAACATTCATATTTATAACCATAGATAAAGGATAGGTTAGGTTAGGTGGATTTCAATAGATAGATAGGCAACTCAGTATTAAGAGTTTGATTTACTAATTCCGCGCCCTCTGGCGAGTGTAGTCAGAAATAAAGCAAAGGCGGGAAACATATGAAATTTAAATTTTTTTTCTGGAACTGGAAGATTGTTTAAGAATTCATGAATAAAAAACTGTTTCACTACATACGTTTATTTACAAGTTATATAATAATTAATATAATATACAAATATAGCCTTCTCAACCGAAGTATATATAGTATTTTTTTCACTACTAATCGCAGAACTAATACCGAAAGACCTCCTTATTTTTACTTTAAAATTAGTCATTTCTCCAATTATTCAAGGATATCGAAATATCAGCTCGGAATACTTGTCAAAGCATTGAATAAAATCATTGAAACCTAGGGGATTCAATAAACGTCATTTCTACTATTATTTTAAATAATTTTCATATTTTCTGATCATTTTCATTGTCTTAGGACATTTCCTAGAGTTTATTTTTCATATTGATTTCATTAAATAAATAAAGTTTTAGGTAAATATTGAGCTACTTCCCATTAGACCAATGAGGTAAATAATAAGGTTTTCTCATGTTAGTAGTGAAAAAATAACATATAACAGATTTTGTAAATATAATTATCACAGCTTTAATATTGAAAGTAACGCCGGTACTCACATTTTCATAGTTTTTGGAAAATCGATGCATTTTCACAGTGTCGCCCCGGCTTCTGCATGTTGGCACACAACAAGAAAACACCATATTGGAATGGTTTGGTTAAATCAGTTTAATAAACACACACAATAATTAAAATTCAACTTAGTCTCAATACAACACTAATTGGAATAATAATGATAATGAGTTGGACTAGCTATTGGTGTTGATAAAAATAAATCAACCTAACCTAACCTATCCTTTATCTATGGATAAACATTGGGCGAGAAATCGATGCGCCTGCGTATTGTGTTCTCGTAAAGCCGCTGTGATGTTGCCATATCTCAAAATTATCATTAAAAACTTATGATTTTTATTTTAATCAAAGAATACAACTTGAATAGCTTCTGTAGTGTAGGGTATTGAAAGATAAGTTAAAATTCAAATCCAAACTAACATTCAAGTTTTATGTTATGATAATATAAAAATATCTTTATACCTATTACATATTAGTAACTTCAATCAATGGATCAGATGATTGACGAAAAACTGAGGAATTTTTCTTTGCAGATTTGACAACGTTCAAATTTAAGGTGATTACAGCGCCTCTGGCGAGTGTAGTTGCAAACAGCTCTTATGGGACAAGCTGGTTCATAAGAGTTACCTATGCATGTTTATAACCTTTGTTATCGATGCAACGTCAGCGGGTTCCGTGACGCTGGGTCATCGTATTCAGGGCCTTAACTCGCATCAATTGCAAAAGTTATACAGTTTGTGATACAATTCAGTATCTTCTATATACTTAATTGTATTTGTAATATTACAATTTTCATATAGTAAGGAGATTATGTAGTTTGGACAGGTTAAGTATCCTTTCGTTCCTGTAATTTTGACAGTTTAACAATTCTACCATCTACGGATGTCAGTAAAACAATAGTTGGATAATCTTACTAAATGGTATTTTATGCGATATCACAAATTTTTGTGACATAAATTTCATTACTTTAATTGTTTATTAACTGCAAACTCTATTCTTTCTAGTCCGGCCGCGATCAAACTAAAGTCTGGTTACTATTAGACTCCAAAATTATGGAGTAGATTCTCATCCTAAAGAGCATAAACACAATTTCATTCATATGAAAAATGAGAATATTCTCATAACAAATTGTACATAAGAGTACCTACTCAAGTGGAGTATCTGCTTCTAGTTTCTATTCATACCACGTAGAGTATTTACTCCAAATTTTTAAGTATAAACTAAATGCTCATTTTTATTCATATGACCCAATGTCTTTTTACGATACTGTCTTTTCGGGATCGTCGCAAGCTTCACCTATCGTGCGTAAGAGAAGAGCTACTTTGTTCTCATTATCCACTCGTCTCCAACAGATGGATAAGCTAATGCTAAAGATGTTAACAAAGCTACTTTCATTTTCAAATGCAAACCTAAACAGTCAACTATTTCACTTTATCGCAGGAAACTGTGAAATTATATTCATCAACTCGAAGTAAAGTAGTTTAAATCCCAAATACTCGTCAAAGCGCGTTTCGGCACTGTTTGTTATAACCTGTAGGTAAACTTTACTTTTTTCTTCAATCTGAAACAGCAAAAAAAATCTTGTTATAATAATGGTACATGCATCATCATTTTGCAAGTTGATTCCCAGGTTACGTTATGTTATAATGAGAATAATTCTTGCGATTTCACTTTTATACCGCTAGAAAAAATATATCAAACACGATACCATACGTGTAACTGGATAATAAGTATTGTTATCAACTTTAATGATGTTAATATTACATAAACTGTTTAATTCTTCATTGCATTCTAGTCTAGTTGTACGTATGTAGAATTTTATGAAGGATGTACCATCTTTTCATAATAAAATTCGATGCATAACATTTTTATCAACAGTTATACAACATGGAAACATTACCTAGAAGATAACATTGTTAGTATTTTGTATTTAATATTCCATAAAATTTATGCAGCGACGTCCTAAATTTTGTTATTCGTACTTATATAAATTTCCGTGGATATACCGGCTTGCTTGCTAACTGTTTGAAAATAGCTATTTGTGTATTAAGAGCGGAAAGTGATACTTTGCCGCTTGGGGCAGAGAGTTACCCGCGACGCGTAGCGGAGCGCGGGCAATCTGCCGAAAGCGGCAACGCACTTTCTGCTCGAATTGCACACAAGATTTTTTCTACGATCACCTTATTTTTAAACAAATAATTAAAAAAAAACACGAAAAATCCTTTTACTGCGTCCCAAAGCTCTTCGTGTTCTAAATAAATCTGTACCGCGCATTTCCACGTACCATAGTTCTCGTGCCCTTTTAGATGCTCGATCAGCGGAAGCTGGCTCATGATATCACTTATTAACACAAAAATTCAACAAATTACAATCTCCAGAAGCTTCAATGGTGTCTCACGCGTGTCCTGTGTCCATAACCTCTTGCAATTTGATGTTTTGAGTCAAGGTTTCGAGAAGAAAATTAACCTAATCTATCAAAAACGGCGTAAACGACATTAAGATGACATTTACAAGGTTAAACAAATTGAGGTTCGAAAAATATTGGAAGTAATTAGTTATACACTTTGAATATTTTTAAATATTAACTACGACTATAAACATAGGTGTTTTGGATGGTTTATAAGATAGAAAATAATAATTGAAGTGACGTCTGAATCGGTCTAATCTGTAAGGTCTTATAACACTGCGCCGTCGCGCTCGAAAAATCGCGCGTGTTTGAAAGACCAGTTATCCACGAATACTTTACGCTATTTTTTTATTGGCGCACTTTGACTTACTACAAAAAAATTGAAGTCCGTCCTCGATGCCCAGCCAAGCTTCATTTCATAAAAGTCCGTCCTCGATGCCCAGCCATGTTTCATTTCATAAAAGTGCATCCTCGATGCCCAGCCATCCTAAGTAGTATTCATTTTTATTAAAAATGTATATGGATTGATTCCCTCGGGGATTAAATGGGTCCCATCCGCGGGATTAAATGGGTCACTTTAGTCGCTTAGTGTATAATGTACTATTAATATACCTATTATTTACTAACTTTCTTTAGTTTATTGTAAATGAAAACATGCGAGCGGAAAAGTACGCTCTAGAGCGGAAATAATGTCAAATTATGACATATCACGGAAAACATCAACTTTGCGGTTAGATTTGAGTGTGCAAAAGCCTACTTTGGGTAGTGATCGTAGGAAAAATATAATAATGTCGAGCAATATTAGCTGTCAAGAAAAAAAATGTAAATGTCAAATAACTTCTCTCTCAATCATTGTAAATTGTGCAAGCAATAAACCATTCTTAATTGAATTTTTTTTTATTATTTCGATTTAATTTATTAAATAAGAATACAATGTATATATGAAGAAATTTTGCAGAAAAAAACAAAGAAGACATTGGTTCACAATGAAAATATACAATTTGAAAACTAATATTAAAAAAAGTATTAAACTTAAAGGTTGGATTTGTGTCATCTTGTTCTTAGAAGAGAACATATGTTTCTCCACTGACTAAAGATTTCAACGATAATAATAGCAACGTTGAATCGTTATATTCGTGCCACTTTCCCGTGTAGTGATGTCGGCAATATGCTGTGTAGTGACCATTGTAAGTGGTTCCACTGTGATTTGATATAGCGTAGAGGTTGTACATACAAGGTGCCACATTATCAGCCGCGTAATGGCTCATATCAAGACCTTCTATTGGAAATTCTGTTGCAACATTAAGTTTTCCACTAAATCTTTTTGTTTGCGAAAAGCGCTTCAGGTGAATAACCAATATTTTCGGAAATTTATGAATTGAGAATGATTTAGTGCATCGTCTTCGTTCCTTACATTTCGAACATGTTGGTTTCTCATCACCGTCGAGTGTTTCTTCTCTTGTAAACGAATCTAAACATTATAAAAGTCGTAATAAACCTGTTCTTTGGGGTATGGAAAGGAATAAATCCCAAAAGGGATCGTAGGTAACTGAACAGTGACCACAGTGTGTGCACTTGATTGTTGATTTTAATTGACTGACAAAGTTATCCATAATCTTGGAGTTGTCTATTCTCGAATATCTTAACCAAGATTCTTGTGCTTTCTCAAAGTCACTAAGTTTGTTATCAATTTCTGTTGATATGGGCTTTTGTTTTATATATACCTTGTTGACATCTTCGTGAAGTCTTGATAATAGGTAACGAAGAAACTCCTGTGCATCATTTTGAGTGTATCCCATGAACCTTGAAGTAAGTCGCTGAATCTGACTTTACAATGATACTGTATTAACCACTCTGTCTGAACTGTCTTCAGACCAAAGCTCTTGAATAACTTCAGCAAATGCTTTAATTAGTGCTCCTTTCATGCTAGATATGTTTATGTTAATATGTCTTATGTATGCGTGTTTCTTTAGATATTCTAATAGCCACCTTGTGTTTGATAGGTATTGGATAATACTATTCATGAAACATATGTTACCAATATTTTTGAGGCCTTTGAGACCCAAAGATTTTTGGGGAATACTCTTTATGGATCTGATTATGAAGATATTGTTAAGAGCTCTTTCGCAACTACTATCATTGTCCGCATAATCTAGGATTCTATTATTGTCTTTCTCACTTGATCGGGAATTTGAATTGATGTTATTTGCTATTGAATTGGATGGCGATATTGCGGTTTTGGAAAGTTTGGTTGATGTCGATAGATCATTGGTCTCGTTCACTTTGTTAATATATTCCTTATTATCAACATCATTTTTAGACGTGCCCTTTTGTTCTAGTTGAGTTTCATCCCCTTTCAGAAAATCTTTAATCGAAAATGAAATGTATGAAGAGAATTTGTTGATTCTAGGATTATTTTTAGAAAAGGAATTGATGTTTATTGATTCTTCAGTTACTACGACCCTATCGACTTCTGACCCATCATTTTTTCCTACGTCATCACTCTCTTGCAATTTTGAATTTGACTGCAAAACATCGGGGTTATTTTGACACTTGTTGGAGGCAATGTCATTTTTTTTTGGTCACCGAAACATTATTGCTAGATTTTCCGACTCTGGTTGATATTGCTTTTGTATTTAGTGGTTTCACTCCATTGATCACATCAGAAATTTTGGATCTAACCTCAGTTGTCTTATTGGCGAGGTTAGTACCATTTTTTACTGTTCTGGAGAGTGTGTCATTAAAATTTTTACTCAAATCGGCTACTGATGCGTGATTTCCGTTATCATCTTCATCAGACAAATAGTCTGTATTAATATTGTTAGAGTATGCCACACTGTTAGTATAAATACCTTCCATTTGGTTGTTTACCTTTTTATTTGATGTTTTCAACTCTATTGATTGTAAATCAGTTTTATATTTTGTTTTGGTCAAAGATAATTTATTGCGTATAGGAATCGCATCATTATTCTCTAGCATAGTCATCTTCTTCAGTATTCCTATGAATGGGGCATCATCTGGCTGGCGGTTATCTATATTTTTTAGTACACTGAGGCCCAAAAGCTTGTTGAAGGCATGACTTACAAAATTGTCAACGCATGTATTATCAGAAGGCATAGATTCTGAAGAAGAGAATGAAGATGTTAAATAAGAATTTCGGAAAAATCACATGGTTTAGGGTCGGTAATGTGAGAAAATTTGAAAGTGGTAGAAGAATTAGGTTGCTTATGATTAGGTTTCATAAAGAGTTCTTCTAGAGGCTTAGAACGCGGAAACGTACCGAGAAAAGATGAAGCGTTTCCTCTTTGAATTGCAATTTATTGTATAAAGAACAAAGTTGCTCTTCAATCATTGGTTTCTACTGATATTTTTTAACCAATTTCATTAATGAATTTTGAAGCTTCATGACCAAAAACACCAGAGGTTACAATGGTTACAGGAATAAAAATGTAAATGTTCTCCAAATTTTTGTATTTATTGATTTTAAAAGTTTCGCCTTGTAAAGCTGCAGCGCCTGCGGAAGTAGATATTTATCGGACATGGGACGGAGTCCAAGTGTCAATGCAAGTGAAATCCCATATAATTTTTTGAACTATTTAATGATGACAAAAAAGAAGGAAGAGCTACTGAAACGATTGAGCGAATTCCTAAACCACCATATGAAACAGGTAGTGAAGGTTGTTTCCAAGAAAGGTCTTCTAATTTAATGTTAATTAATGACTCTAATGAATGGCGAATAGTATTGTCAAAATTGATTAAGATATCATTATGTAACCAGATCGGACTACACCTTAAGAGTCTAAACCACCAGAGTTTATTGCGTTACTAACAAATTCTTTCCTTATAAGAATAGGAATAGGTTCCGAACTGAGAGTAGGGAACGTACTATTAAGTTTCTCTGAAGGATGTTTCAGTTTTAACTCTGCTAAAGTGGCTGCACTGACATCAGCAAAACTGTCATCTGAAGCTAAGATTTTGATTGCGGATGTCAAATCGCCGTCAGAAACTTTATTAATGATATTTTTAATTTTACTATTTTCAGATAAATTTTTTTTCCGAACTGATAAATTTTTGTTTTGCTGATCGGAGAAATTTAAATGATGATCTATATTTTCAAATGGTTTTAAATTATTCTTGATTATAGTAGAGAGAGATACTGTTTTATTAGAATTTTTAGAGGAAAGACTTAAAACATTGTATGGAAAAAGCAATAGATTTTCCCAAGCAAGAATAGAATTTTGTCTTACGCTTCCATCAATCAGACTAGAGAGCGCTGAGGCACAAAGAGCCCTTAAAGCTTTTGGGACTCTTCTGATTACTGATAGTTGGCTCTTCAATTTTGCCAACTTAAGATGTAAATTCGTATCTTTTATTTCCTTATTTCCAAAACTTTCTATTGTAATCGAACTTAAATTTTGTCCACCATGGGTCTTGTTTTGATGTGTTTTTAGGCCTCGCTTTTTAAAAAATTTACCACATATTTCACACTTCACTGTGACTGGCGCTGACATCAGGCTTATATCATACAGAATTTGAAGTTATGCATTCCAAAAAAAGTTTTTTAAGTACCTTGTATAGGACAGGCCAGCTAACAGCAATTCAAAAGTTTGTTGGATTGTATTACGATTCTTACAGGGCAACAAATATCCATTTACCGGCTATACCTCTTGTATTAATTTTGTATATAATCATGCCAAAAACAGGAACAAAATATTTTTTTATACTGGAATAGTTTTTTATGTTCTTTACAACATAAAATTTGGTGCCGTGACGAAGTCGACATACGGTGAACCTGGAAAAATAATAGTTTTTGTTGATTCCGTCAGATTTCATACCATTTTGGGAGTGTGCCTAAAGCTCGATTCTCACTATAGTGCAATGAATGTGCAAGGCAAGAGAAAAACACTGGAAAGGCACGGGCTCGGCAAGTGCAAGAAATGTATCGCGCATTCACACTGAACGAGTAGCTATGGTCACGGAACGTTAGTGGTACCGTTTATATAATTAATAGATCGAATAATAACAATATGTTTTTCACTAGAACACTTGTGAAAATTGCTGTGTTATTAGATGAAGACGAGGAAAAACAAATAGAGAAAGGTCAGAAACGAAAAAGACGTTTTTGGGTGCATGATATGTTAAAAAGACGGAATCAAGAAGGAGAATTCTCTACACTACACCACGAATTGATAGACGACGTAACCAAATTCTTTAAATATTATAGAATGTCGATTAAGGAATTCAATAATTTGTTAAAACAGATAGAAGATGTTTTGCAGAAACAAAATACCATTTTTCGTGAATCCATTCCACCAGTTCAAAAACTTGCGGTGTGCTTAAGGTAAAAATCAAATATCAGCTTTATAGCGTTTAACATGTTTTTTTTTATTTTTATTTTGACACATGATGTAGATAATATTACTTATATTAATGATTATTACATTATATTAATGATTAGTCTAAGGTATTCTGTGGGGAAAAGGTTTCATAAAAGGAGGCGGCAAGTGAAGAATTGTACGATTGGCACATGGAAGCACTTGATGATGGTGGAGATTGAATGGGAGTTAAGGAAAAATTTGATGAGTGAGATTAGTGGGGTGTAGGAGACACTAGAAGCGGGCGAATTTCTGGACTGTCGGTAGTCGTGTTATGTAAATTAATGGTTTGCATGTTACTGGCATTGTATGCTGAAAAGTTTTGAGTATGCTGCTGATCATATACGTATTTAGCTTCAATATCGGATACAAGACCAAATATTTTAGTTTTAACTAGATGTTTGTCATCGGGAGAAAACTTTTTCACAGTACTTTTATGCTTTCAAAAAAAAAGATCAATTTCGTCTTTATTTGCCTCAATTTTGTTGTTGTTTTCCTTGGTCAAAAGATAGTTCATTAGGGTGCTGCTAGCTATCATAGGCTGGGTTGACGATTTTGCTTTATCTTTGATTGTTTTAGTTGTTGCCTTCTTGTTTTTTACTATCTCTCCTTTTGACTTATGATTTGCTTGTTGGGATGTACTAGCTTGTGATAAGTCGGTAGACTGCAGAATATCCTGACCATCAAGCTGACTATTCGGAGTTATGTCCTGAATGTTATCCTGTGAAAAAATATGTTGTGAAGAATCGGAATACTGACTTATATTTTCCGGTCCATTGCTTTTAGCGTCAGTTACAAAAGTGGGGTTTTCAGTCGTAGTAACTGAAGTAACTCGCTCCTTATCCTTCATGTGAATATGGAGAAATTCCAATATGTCGCCATACTTCCATCTCGCGTTGGGATCTGCTGCTTGCCCTGTTTTAGTTTTCTTTGAATTTCGAAATTTTCTATACTGACCGTGGATTGCCTCCCAACGATGCTTGCATTCTTGACCATCTGAAAGTAACAATATTAATTTATTCTAGGTTTCTTGCTACTGGAGACTCTTATCAAACAATTGCATTCAGTTACAGATTAGGACATTCTACTGTACATGCCATTATCCAAGAAGTGTGTAACGCAATTATAAACAACTTATTGTCAGCTTATATTCCTACACCGCGTAAAGAAGACTGGGAAAATATTTCGAAAAGGTTTTGGACTACTTGGAATTTTCCTCATTGCTTAGGAGCCCTAGATGGCAAGCATATTGAAATTATAGCACCTGCTAATAGTGTTTCAAATTATTTTAATTATAAAAAAACCTTTTCCGTTGTTCTTCTTGCATTAGTCGATGCTGATTACAGACTTCTGGCGGTGGATATAGGATCATATGGCAAAAACAGTGATGGAGGTATCTTCGCTCGAGATTGGGAAGACAATTGGAAAATGGTACCTTGGACATACCTGGCATTAAACAACTCCCAGATTCTGATATAACAACGCCTTACGTTATTCTAGGTGATCCAGCGTTTCCTTTGAAAATTAACCTTTTGAGACCTTTTTCTCAGACCCAGATACTAAATGATGTACAGAAAAGGGTTTTTAACTACCGACATTGTCGAGCAAGGCGTGTTGTTGAAAACGCCTTTGGAATTTTGGCACAGCGTTTCCGCATATATTTTAGAAAAATCAATTCAAAACCTGGCTATGTTGAAAGAATTGTCTTAACAACATACATTCTACATAATTATCTACTCAACAAAACCACGATGATACAGGAAGAAATTGCTGCTGTGGAGAATCACAACAAATGTATACTGCAAGATCTACCAAAGCAAGGTGGTAATGCACAACAGGAAGCGTTCCTTTGCAGAGAAAAATTCACCAGTTTTTTTAATTCAGATGCTGGTTCTGTACCTTGGCAATATGACAAAATATAATATAAAAAATGTAATTTATAGTTACGAGTTATGTAATATTTTAATAAATATACTAAATTATTACTCACCCAATTCTAATTTTTCCCCAATTGACGTTCACACATTTGACTTGTATTGATTATCTGAGTATTTTTTATTAGATAAATCATACAACGCTTCATTTCCACGCACATATTCAATTAACATTTCATCCCTTTCCCATGTAAAAGTCTTTCTTTGACGCTTCGACATAATTATTTAAAATCGTCACTTTCTTTTTGCCTGTTGATTGCGCCGGGAATGAGTTTTCAGACTAGGCAAGTTTTGCGAAACCGGCTAGGATTCGGCAGAGCACGTGCTCGGCAAATATTGTTTCGAAGAATACCTACGTGCAAGCGACATGCATTGACAAGTCGGTACCCGTATAGTGAGAACGCGAAGTCGAAAATCACATTCAATTACATATCATACAAATATTGCCGAGCCTGTGCCTTTCCCGTGCCTTGCACATTCATTGCACTATAGTGAGAATCGAGCTTAATGTGTCGCCCGGGGAGTGCGTGAAACAACATTTGAATGGCAAGAGGCAAATCGGAATTAGCAATATTTCAACGGAAGACGCCCTCAATAGTGAGTAAATGAAAAATATGGAAGAAGCGTAAAATTTTCCGAACGAGTCATTCAATTCAATCACGTCATCTCTTTCATTATTGCCAATCCTAGCGAATTTGAAGGCAGTTCCGATAAAGAAGGAAAAATAACTGATTGTATTGTTTTGTTGCGTATATTTCAGCGAAGCTAAAACGGTTTTCATTGAGATTTTCGATAAAATTTACGATGCCGCGAAATGAAAACGAGTCTAAGCGAATAAGGAAGGCAATAGAATTGTTTAAATCGCTGTTAACACGTACGGAAACCTTCATAAACGAGCAAGAGGCCCAAGTGCTAATAGATACTGTGATGGTATAGAGGTCCGTAAGGAGGAGTTACAAAAAGGCTTGGCAAATTACAAACAGTTGTGTCTTGACTTGGACTAACAACCTGACTCAGAGGATAAAACCGAAGAAAGCTTTTTTAGAATTATGACGGACATCAAGCGAAGTTTTCAAAAAACGAAGCCCAATAATGGAACTCCAGACAAGACTCATCCTAGTGGGCTTCCACAACTAGATATTACACCATTTGATGGCAACATTACTAACTACAAACCATTCCGGGACATATTTAAAGCTGTTGTTGATCAAGATTCTTCATTAACATCAGTGCAAAAATTGTTCTATCTTAAAAGGTACCTTAAAGGTGATTCTCTTTCATTATTAGATGGTTTACCATTAACGAACGAATCCTATAAGCACGCTTCAGATCTTTTAGATAAAGGATACGACAATAAATGCTTAGTAATTACTCATTATGTAAATTCGTTATCGGATTACCAGCCAATCTCAAAAGGGACATCATCCGAACTTAGACACTTTGTATCTATAGTAAGGCTCTACATAACTTGGGGCAGCAAATTCAACATTGGGATATGCTTATTATACATATCCTTCTGCGAAAACTTGACCTTTTCACTTCCAGAGTTTATCACTCTGAACGAGATGCTCCCAAATTACCTACAACAGTAGATTTGTTAAATTTTGTAGAGAGAAGGGCAACTAGTTTTGAAGAGACACAATTATCAACTGGTAAGTCATCCAAATCTAATACAAAAGCTGTGAACTTGGCCAATGTTATTGATAGCACAAAAACCTGCAAATTTTGTAACAAACCAGATCACAAATTATTTAATTGTAATGAATATAAAGCACTGAGTGCGCAAGAACGTATTGACTTTGCTTATAAAAAAAAATGTGTAAAATCTGTTTAAATTATCATGGTAATATAAATGTAAATACCACTTTATGTGCTCAGTATGCAAAAGTAGAGAGCATAACTCTTTATTGCACTTTGAAAAAAATGTTTGCAATTTTTCCAATTCTAGTAGTAGTGAACAGAGCAATTCTATGGTTTTGTTACCAACAATAAAGGTTAACTTCAAGAATCAAGACGGGTCATATGTCATAGCTAGAGGTTTGGTTGACAGTGGCAGCCAAATTTCTTTCATAAAGACAAATTTATTACATAAATTAAAGATTCCTTCATTTAATTATGATGTGAATGTCACAGCGATAGATCAAGCTCAAAAGCCAATCACCAAAGCTGTCAATTTATGATTACACTCGAGACACGGTAATGCACTGTTTTCTGTGGTAGACAACATTACTTCATTTCTACCTCCGACAAAATGTGAATCAATATTCCTTCCTCAGTCAAATTAGCCGATGAAGAATTTGATATTTCTGGCGAAATACGACATATTTTTTAAAATTTTCCTGCCAGACAAAATAACTATTTTTAATAACTTATTTTTATTGGCTACAAGGTATGGATACATAGTATCTGGGGACATACAAAAGAACAATTTGTCTTACATCACAAGGCGTTAGAAATAAGGTAATCATGCATGCCATAAATGAGTACAAAACTTTTGGGACGACCAACATATTTCTGAAATAAAAAAAAAGGTATAGAAACGGATGTATGCGAAATAGATTTTAAAAAGTCTGTTTCAATTAATGAGAATAGATTTCAAGTTAGCCTTCCTGTAAAAATACCTGCCTTCACATACTTACAACTAATTTTGTGGAAATAAAACCTCAACGATCCTCTTTGATGTTTACAGCTCAATACAGACTTATGGCGTTACCAGCTCCAGCTTCTTGGCAACAAGATCCTTGGTAGAATTGGCTCTACGACATGGCAGTAAGTACCCTCCGCTTCATCTGTTGTTTTGAACAAAAGCTATGTTGACGACTTTCTTTTTGGGTCCTCCACCTTAGACAATCTCAAAGAGACTTGTCTTGAACTTACTAAGCTGATGTCTCTAGGTAGCTTTGAGCTTCATAAATGGTCGGCTAGTCATTCAAGTATTCTGGCTGACATTGATGAATGTAAAAAATTATTTTGCAGTGTTAATATCCACAATGTTGAATTGAATGTCAAGGCCTTCGGCCTTCAATTGAATTTTAAATCAGATCAATTTATAATGACTATGTCTAGTTGTAAAATATTTGATAATTGGACAAAGTGTACTGTTCTCAGTTTCATATGTTCATTTTTTGATCCGATGGGATTGGCTGGCCCAATAATTACACGAGCTAAGGAATTCCTGCAAAAGTTTGGCAATTAGAACTAGACTGAGACACACTCTTACTAGATGAGGTTTTGTTCCCTTGGAATTAATTTTTGTGTGACTTAATGAATATGAAACCTATACATGTATACCGTGATTTGTTCATGAGTGATGTCAATATTTAATCGGCTATTGTGATGCTTCTAGCATTGCCTATGGAGCTTGTGTTTATGTAAGATCAGTATGTAATGACAATATTCATGTCACATTATTGTGCAGCAAATCTAGAATAGCACCAATAAAATGTAAACAAACTATACCGCAATTAGAGCTTAACGCATGTTTGCTTCTAGCTACATTTTTATGTTCTTTGCAACACTAACAATCAATCAATGAAAGGCACTTTCTCCAATCCTCACTAATATTTATGAAGCCACACCCTCTGAAAATTTTGTATTTAAGGGACAGCTTCGGACATACGTTTTATCTTTATCGCTAGTTCCCACCAACTGTTCCCGTTCCCACCAGTAAACTTTCTGGTCTCCCCTTACTGGATTAGAATACACATTGGCAACACCACAAAATTATAAATATGTAGAGAAGAATTCACTGTCTAACCCAGCGGTTCCCAAACTTTTTCTTTCCGCGACCCATTTTAGCCCATACGTTTTAGCCGCGACCCCTTACACACACGCGGTACTGAGCCCGTCCCTCCCAAGATGCAACCCTCAGAGAGCGCTGCATCCCGGGAAGAACTTCCATCCACCCCCCCTCTCATCCGATGGGTCCTCAGTCGTCGTTTGCGTTTGTCGCGTTACCGCCCAACCCTAGCCGAAATGGCTGGTAGCTAGGATCGTGCTGTCCTCTGTTTGGCCGTGCAGCCTCAGGATTGTTGCTATATCTTTGGCGGTCTTTACGCTTTCTGTGTCTTCTAATGTGTGTGTTTTTCGCTGCCTCTGTAAGGGGCAAATCCTTAGCCGACTTAATACGACTAAAGACGACCTTACAGACTGGATCAACTTGTTTTTGTTGACCTATTTGAAACCTCAGCTCATATTTTTATGGATGTGCCGAGCCTTCTCCTAGGCAGGTCTTCTCGAGATTCTGAAACAAAAAATGATTAGTTTATTAGCTGGGCTAATAGCCTAGTGACCTGTTCAAGAATCTCCTGTTTCTTCGGGGTGGCCGTTGTCGTTGTCTTCTTGGTAGTCGCTTGGGCGTAGCTGACTCCTGGCTTCGTGGTTACTGGAGGTTGTGGTTTCCTCTTCATCTTGCTGTTCGGGACTTGTGGACATCCCTTGTAGTTCGCTGGATGTTCTCCCTGGCAGTTCGCGCAGGTGGCTGGCTTGTGTCTCGGTCTTGTGCAATTGTTGGATCGGTGTGGTCCTCCGCATCTGACGCATTTGGTGTTGACTCTGCATGTCGTCTGTCCATGGTGGAATCCCTGGCAGTTGTAGCCCTGTGTTGGTCCTGGTCTTCTCCTGAGTTCATCCCATTTTATCCTCACGTACTGGATGTGCCGGATTTTTCTTGCGTTGGTCTTCACTTCCTCGTCTAGCTCTACTACGTAGATGGGCAGTGGTTTTTTCTTGCCGAATCTGGAGTGGATTTGGCTTACTCTTCCGATTTTGACTCCCTCTTTTTGGATCTCCTCCTTGAGTTCGTCTAGGTCCTCGCTGCTCGCCAGTCCCTTGATGATGAGCTTTCCCTTCTTTTCGTCCCGTGGTGTGTGGGTGTACCATTCCACTTCTCTCCTCTCTTCTTGCAGGTACCTCGTCAGGTTCTTGAAGTCTACTGGCCCTTCGCAGGGGATCTTCACTCCGAACCTCTCTCGGATGGTGATAAACCTCGTCTTTATCCCTCTTCTGTGGATTTCTTTCCTCACCGATCCCCAGTGGTTGGTGGGCCGTAGGATGATTGGCGGTGGCCTGATCGTCTTCGTCTGGTTCTGGAGGATGGCTTCGTCCATCATGTCGTCCTCTTCTCTCTCCTTCCATGCGGCGGCTTCCTTCCTCGCGGCAGCTTCCTTCCTCTGCTCCTTCTGGATCGTCTTGATGGACAACACTTCCGTGAAGTCCATCTCTTCGGTCTCGTCTTCTGGTGTGGATTCTGTCCTATGGGCCTTCTTTCGGGTGCTTTCCGTTGGGCTTTGGCCTCTCTCCTTTTCGTTTTTCTCCAGCTTCCCCTCCAACTCCTTGATCTTGGTTTCCAGGCTCTTCATCGCGATGTGCAGGCCGTCTATCTCGTCTTCCCTGCGTTTGACTTTGCGCTTTTCTTCCTGTGTTATCTTCACTTGTTCTATGGCTCTACTTCTCCACATGTCGGCTTGCTGCTGCATCTTGATTGCGCAATCCACTTGTCTGTCTGGCTCTTCGTCCGATTCCGAGCTGTCCTCGTCTTCGTCTTCATCGTGGTCATCAATTGGCGGATCTGGTGTCTTAGTTTTGCTAGCTAGGCTGCTGGTGCTGCTGTCATTTTTCTTTTTCCTCGGCATTCCTAGAAAAGATTAAAATATTTAGATCATCCAGTAAATTACGATTTTGAAAAATGAATTTTTCAAAATTTTCATAAATCGGAGTAGTGTTAAGAAACACTCTTTTGTTTTTGGCTTCTGCAAAATGTGCGTCACTAAACGTGCGCAATTTTACTTCTGCTGCGTAAGCGTAGTTGTCGTATGTTCGGAGCTTTGAAATAAGAATCTCTCAGCTCGAGCATTTGTCGATCTCCTCCTAAAAACCTCCTTAGTTTTCTCCTACCCTCTACTGCGATACCTTAAAAATAACTTGAAGCGTTATGAGCAACGAGGGACTGAGTGAGCGCAGCTGGGTGAGAGGGGGGGAGAAATTCGTCCAGATAGAGTTGAAGAGGCTAGCTATTGGCAGAAGCAGTAGGCGGAGGGGTGGGGAGCACCCACTTCGAGTTGAGCAGTGGCCACGAACGTGTCTTGTGTTTTGTTCGCTCGCGTATTGTTTGATTTTGTTCTAACTATGGATAAGTTCGTTAAGCGTGCAGGACCTTCGACTTCTCATGATGATCATGAACAAAAGAGGGTAAAGGTGAGAAAGTATATTGATAGTTATATTAAGTATGGATTTACGGTGCTCGGAAATCGGTCACAGTGTGTTATTTGCTGTGAGTTGTTATTGGCCGAGAGTATGAAACCTTTCAAGATGATTCGCCATTTAGAAAGTGAACATCCCAGTTTTAAAAATAAGCCAGTCGATTTGAACGTAAGTTAACTGCTTTAGATTACCAGCAAAATTCAGTAGTTCAGTTAAGTGGAAATAATATGAGCAAAAGTGCTTTGCTAGCATCGTATCAAGTGGCTTTACGAATAGCAAAGAAAGGTAAACAATACACGATTGCTAAAGAGCTCATTCTATCTGCTGCTCAGGATATGGTTTCAACTATGATCAGCCCGGATGCAGCTAAGAAGCTTTCCACCATTCCTGTGTCGAACAATTCGGTGGGGAGGCGCATTACCGAGATGGCTCAAGACATAAAGGATCAGTTGAAAACAAAGTTGCAGAAAAGTGGGTACTTTTCCATTCAAGTTGACGAGTCTACGGACGTATCGAGTTTGGCGTAGTTTATGTGCTTTGTTCGCTTTGAGAGTGACGGTAGTGTGGAAGAAGACATTTTATTTTGCAAACCTTTGCCTGACCAGGCAACAGGTGAGGAAATGTTTAAGATGTTCATGTCTGCAACCGATTCGCCTCGAATTGACTTTCAATCTGCAGTGATGGTGCCAAAGCAATAACTGAGAAAGACAGCGGTTTCGTGAGACGGATGAAAAATGTCATGCCTAATGCCACTTGGGTTCATTGTTTTCTGCATCGCCAGGCATTAGCTACCAAGATCATGCCCACTGAGCTAAAAACAGTGTTGAACGAAACTGTTAAGTTGGTTAATTTTATAAAAAGCGGACCATTACAGTGTCGACTGTTATCACAGTTATGCGAAGAAATGGAGGCACAATACAAATGCCTCTTGCTTTACACAGAGGCAAGGTGGCTGTCACGAGGGAAGGTGTTTTCTCGAGTGTTCGCTTTGCGATCTGAGCTTAAGACATTTTTTCAAGTTGTAAACAAAGACCTCGCCGGTTTTTTTAGTGACAATGAATGGCTGTTAAAACTTGCTTATTTAGCAGACATATTTCATCAGCTGAACGATCTCAACGTTTCCTTGCAGGGAAGAGACAAAACCATACTTTTTGCACAAGACAAAGTCAATTCGGTTTTAAGGAAATTATCCACTTGGTCATTCAGGGTTGAGAAGAATATATTTGAAAACTTTGAACTGACATATGAGCTCATCACATCCCTTGATCAAAGCGATGAAGATTCTCCCGACATTGACAACCTGTCCAAACTGGTTACTACTCACTTGCAAGGTCTACGAGAACAGATCCTTAGCTACATTCCCGAGGATCAACATACCGGTTGGAACTGGGTGCTTAGCCCCTTCAACGAGCAGGCTGTGAACGAGGCGGACTTGAACCCACTGCTTCATGACAAAATCATCGAGCTATCCTGTAACAAGACTTTGCAACTGTTCTTCAGCACCCAAGATGTTGACAAATTCTGTCTACAAAGAAGAGCTGAGTATCCAAGCTTAACATCAGCGGCTCTGAGAATCATCATGCCCTTTGCAACATCCTACCTCTGCGAACTCAGATTTTCTACATTGGTCAACATTAAAACCAAGGCAAGAAATCGACTGGACGTAGAAGACGATATTATTGTATGTGTTTCTAAAACTAACCCAAATTTTATGAAAGTTTTGGATAAAAAACAGGCCCATGTTTCTCCTAAAGAAGTCTTTTTATCCTTATGTATTAACCATTAGATATAAAAATTAGATTAAATGATTCTGTTTCGTTTTGACAAAATCTGTAAAATATATTGATATTTTGTAAATAAACAAAGTTATTTAATTTAAAACTCATAATGGCCGTCTATGTATAAGTACATAGTTCACCATTATTTGTATACAGTAGATTCAAAGGGATTTAAAAAAAATTAGTTATATCAAGGAATTTGTTGTATCGAAGTTCGTTATATCAAGGTTCCACTGTACATCTCCCGACCCCATTCCGAATGGCCCGCGAACCCCAGTTTGGGAACCGCTGGTCTAACGTAATAATATTTTGGCTGCCCGTTTGTAACGCGAAAAATTCGCCGAACCGTCGTAAATTTAATTTGGCTAACCTGTCGACTGAGAGAAGTCACAGCGCTGTCGGTACGGAGTTAAAAATTTCAGTCCTCCAATTGCCGTCAAGGTGAATACACATCATTTTCAACAAGAGATGTTTGCATGTGCTCTGGGAGCCATAACGTTATTTCACGGAAAGCCTGATAAATTCTACGTAGGGGAAGAAAATATCGCTCGATTTAACAAATCGAAGGTCTGACCCAATAATATACTGAACCAGGGGGTGCCGATGACCAAAGGATTCCAGTAGAATTGGTAGATTTAGGAAACCACGTGGAAAATTCCCGTAGACGGCGTTAGCTGGTAGGATTCAATAAAAAGGTAAATGGTTGAAAGATACTTTCTCGGAATTAACAGATTTGTAGGAAATTTAACGTAGAAATTCTGCTTTGATTCGTAATTTATTGGAGTTTGTAATCTGGGTTCGCGGGATAGTTTCGTTATATTTTATAAATTCTTATTAATTCATATTCTTCATGGTTTTATATTTTGTTGAAATAAGAATATATCACAGGGGTTGTATAAACATTCAGGGATGTGTCCAACGACGTAGTTTTATATTATGGGTTTTTATTGGTATCGTAGTTTTTTTGCTAAGCGGAAAAAAAACCAGTCATATAGTTTTTATTCTCAGAGTAGGTGGCTTTTATACAGTTAAAAGTCATGAGGTGTAATTATTTGCGAATTTCGGGTATTGTTATTATAGTCAGTATGATGGGATATTACGGGGGTACGTCGAAAATTTGACCGGGGTAAAATGCAAACCCTATGTAGAGGCTAATTCGTTTCTCTATTTTAGGGGGGTTTTAGTATATGGACATTAAAACGCTGATTGGAATTTAATGGGTCGGTGAGACCAATTCCAGGAGGTCTGGATTAATCTGGAGAAATTTCAGTTCCTGTTCTGGTGCCGGGAAAGGAAAGGATTAACAGTTTTCCTTTTTCTTATTTTCTTCAAACTCAGTAGTAAATTCACATCTATGCTTCACATATTACCGTTTATTTTTTTATATTAAGTTATATTTATTTTTTTCTTGCGGCGATTACTATAATCTCGTTTATACTTGAATTTTGTATTTAAATTTTTTTTTAAAATCTTGCTCATAGATTAAGATACGCTGGAACACTTGGTACGTACCTAGTATTGCGATATTTAGTAATTTTTTTTACCTATTTCTAATGGGTTCTTGTATATAATTTTGCGCCGTATATAATTTTGAGTTGTATATTCTCCAGCAACGCTAAACTCGTTGTAATTTAAATTTCTGGCTTAAGCAATTATTATATTCATATTGATACTGGTATAAATAGCGGAAGTGTGAACCCTTGTAACTATACATTGGTGTTTTTGACATATATATATATATATATATATATATATATATATATATATCATCGTTGTAATTTTTGGCATATTGTACATGAACAATTTGGTCGATTCTCTACAATCTTTGGATTGAGACATCGGTGTAGTTTGGGGCCCTCAGCTCTACTGCACCCTGAGACTACAGCCTTCAGCTGAGCTCAGACGTTATTTGTAATATTTTTCTTTTGGTAGTGATATTGTATCATATATTTTGAAAAGAGACCTTTGGTCCACCAAGATTAATTAAAATTTCAATCAGGGTGTATTTGCTGACTTTTATTTATTTATGATAATTTACCTATCAGTTTAACCTTTGGAGTGTGTAGTGAGTGTTGTTAACCCACTGAGGAGTTGTGGGCTAACTTAGGAAGTCTTGGGTGCTTGCCAAAACTTCTCTGGCGCCCTTTTGTATACTCACAAATTTTTTTGAAGAATCCACCCCTTCTTCGACTCGAAGCTAGTCGACTGGCGAGCACGGGTTGTACCACGTGAGACAACCCGCATACCTGTAACGAGCACTGAGAGGGTTGTAGGTTTTTCTCGTTATATGTTTTTTTGTGACAATTTCAAACGCGGCAAAATCAAATTAGACATCAAAATTTGCAATTTTTTCTATGATACGGGAAGCAGTGGAGGTTGCCATTCTTATTAAATCTGCTATTTAACTTAAATGTACTGCTGAAGCGCAAAATCTTAGTAAAGTTAATACTACCAAAATTGCCATCTACATTCTTCCAAATAATTCTCGATTTATTTACTGAAATTTATTCAGATGAAATGTTTGAATATACATATTTATTTTCCAACTAATTTTAAGCTGATGAAAAATCATTTGACAAGAAAAAAAATTTATAAGTCCAATTTGTGGTTTTACGCCCTTATACCACTTCTATTATCAAGGTGCGATGTAACTATTACTTTTTAAAAATAATAATTAGAATAAATGTTCAATTAACATAAAAGTACCACTAAAACTCCTATTATTCTTTCATTTTCTCTCGATATAACTTCCCGCCTACACATTATTTTTTGTTAGTAGTTGCCATTCACTTACATACTCCTTTGGCGGGCATTTCAATGCGGAACATCCTGTTTTATTTAAATAATCAATTATTTATTGAGATTCGAATGGATATTTTCTACGGGTAAACAACGGTTTAGATTCAGTTATTAATTTTATTGGTAATTATGCCCATCGATGGCAGTAAAAGTATTGAAATAAGAAGTGTTGTCTTGTACGACCAGCAAGGTCGATTCGATAAAAAACTATCACCGTAAATTCCATCTATATTTGGATATGTAATACTTTTGATCATTAATGAAAGGTCAACTGCAATCATTGTCCGGGTTTTGCTGCGTACAACAAATTACGACCTAAATTATTAAATCAGTGTTCAAAAATGTGAAATAACATGTGATTTTGCTGTCACCGCTTCTCCGTTCTCAATTTCGCACGGAGGTCTATTTTCAGACTTCATATATGAAATTTCCTCCTCTATAAAATTTTTTCAATTTCTTAATGGGCCGTTTGACTATATTAGAAATATGTTTCGAACTACTGTTAATCTTAAATTTCTAGACGATTAAAAGTCTTCTATCTGCAAGAATTTGAAGGATGGGTGACCCCATGGCACTTAGGCCACATTTTTTTTCTCCATTTGTTATGTAGTTATACAAAAGGCTGACACTTTGTTATCTAATTCAGGCAGTTTTCGATACATGCACGCGTTTGCTATTACTACTTCTAATTTTTACATGCTACATGCACCTTATTATTTCTATTACTACTGCTACTACAATGTCTTATTCTATTAATGTATAGTGGTCAGGATACTATTTTAGTATGTTAATGTTAATTTTTAACAACTTATCTTAATTAGTCTAATCTAATTAATGTTAGTGTACAATCAAATTAAATACTTAATTTAACATGCTGTTACTTCTAACCTAACTTACCTATCTTAATCGTAGTCTAATTCGGGTTTTGGGTGTCTCTGGCAATCCGGTGAGCCTTAGGCCCTTAGTCCGGGATTTATCCAGAAGACACTCATCTTGTCTATTTCGGGTTATTTCTCGTTGTATCTAACTTGCTGTTCTTTAGATACTTTTCCTGCCAGTCTGTTTAGTTTGTTGAACAGTTTTGGCATATTTAGTATTTGTCGTATTGTCTTGTTTTCTACTTCCTCTCTGAGCTTGTATGGGTCCAGGTATAACGTTTATCTCATCACAACGTGTTCTGGCGTTACTTCCTCTCCTCACTCACAAATGTTTGTCTCTTTTAGGTTAAATCTTTTTAGGTGGGATACGGCCCGTGGCCGGTAAGAAAGTGCACAAGCTCGGGTGTCGGATTGAAGTGCTCTTGATCCAATCTGGCCTCAATGTTTGACACAAATTGGTAGAGCCTTCTTCCAGTCTCTCCAGCTTCCCACTCGGATTACCATCTTCTTTTAATAGTTTCGTTTATTTGTCTTTTTGTTGTAATTCCGTCTACCTCTAGAGTTTGACGTATTTTTTGATGCTCACCTTTTCTTTGCCAATAGAGTGCAGCTCTTCGCGTGACCTCCAAGCTGAGTGGCATCATACCTACCAGGAGAGTTAGCACCTGGGTCGGTGTGGTACCGAAAGCTCCGGTTATCCTAACTAGGAACCCTCTTTGAGCTCGATCAAGTTTCTACTCATTATTTTTATTTTGTAGCCTGTGGGCCCACACACTTAGCACCTCACCCTACCATTGATGCCCGAATTGTATTTAAGTATATTCTTATATGACGGAGTGGCAACTTATATTCCCTCTGCGCCAGACTAGAGAGTTTATGTATCACCACTGCTGCGTTTTCACAGACAATTGTGATGTGGTGACTGAACAGTACCGACTCATCCATCGTAATCCCCGGATATTTCTAGTTTCTCGATCTTCCAATTGTGTTATTATTAAGTTTTAGGTGGGGGTCTCTTTCGAGTTGCCCTTTCTCCAAGCTATATGTAGTTGTGTTTATCGGTATATCCAGCTTGACGCTTTGACACCATGTCGCTACCATCGCCATGAGCTCATTCGCTTTTTTGCCTTCAAAGTCCTTCTATTTATTTGCTCCCGTAACAAGCAGTAGATCGTCAGCATACGCTTCTGCTTGTTCACTCGACTCTATCTCATTGAGTAGTTCCTCCATTATCAGATCCCAAAATATGGAACTACATATGGACCCTTGGCGACATTCTTTGTTGAGGTGTCTTGTTTTGCTTCCATTCGGACAACTCTAGGTTGCGTATCTATCCTGACAGTAGCTCCTCATGATCTTTTGACAATGTATTCTCTTCAGTTTATCGAAGAGTGCTGGCCAACACAAACTGTCAAACACACCAGACATATCAATGAAAATCGTTATTACATATTTCTTTTATGTCTCATGAATTATCCGCTTTGCTCTATTGACTGTGTCTTCAGTTGACTTACCTTTACGTTACCCATGCTGGTTAGGGTTCATACCTTGTATTTCCCTCAATTCATGAATTCTATTGCACAACAGTTTTTCTAGGATCTATTCCATTGTATTGAGCAAGCTGATTGGCCTTCAACTTTTTGGTTGCGATGGACCTTTGTCCTCTCCTTTATTTATAATTACTATGTCGACTTATTTGTGGATGTTTGGGAATTTTCCCTGTTGCTGACATTTATTGTAAAGCGCACAAAATGTTGATACAATTTGTTGTTCCAGTGCCCGAAGCACTTCTGTATGAATACTATCTGGCCCTGGAGCCTTCTTTTTTCTACTATGCCGTATGCACACACTCACTTCGCTCTCTGTGAATCTCCTCGTTGGGTAGCATATCACTCGATCATCCGCCGCCTAAGCAGCCTTTGATCATCGGTATCTGCTCCCGTTTCATCTTGGCGCAGCAGTATCTACAGTAACAAGTCTGCCAACTCTTCCCAATCTGTTGTTTGTTGCCTATTTGGTTTCTGGAGTATGTGCGTTTTAGTACATTTGATTTTGTTCATAACTATTTTATACGGTACGCTTCACATGTCTATCTCAAGATTATCTTCCACACACTTTTCCACACACTTTTCCCAGCTCTTTTGCTTAGCTGTTATTTTATCTCACTATCATAGATTCGCTTCAGTTCTAGCTCTCAATATTGTTAATTCGTTTTTCCAAGTATAGTTTTTAACTTTTTCCGTATTTTTTATTGTGGGTATTGCCATCCCATTTTTTTATCTTTTTTGTAATTTCTTTGGCCTTTTCATTAACGTTCTGGCATTCCCTTATCCGCTCAGGTATCACAAATTCAGCTTTCAAGCGCTCCCAATCGGCTTCTCCTATACTGCACTTGCTTTTGTGCAGGTGCTCTATTTCATCCTGTCCACTCCCGATCACAAAGCTGATCAAGTTATGGTCATTCATTATTGCGTGAGATTCCACCTTCTACTCAATAACACGGTTTGCTGCTTTCATATTCGATAGTGTTATATCTATATTACTCGCAGCTCCGGCCCTGTTTTAGAACGTCGGTAGGCTTCCCTCATTATTCACTATATATAGCTGCTCCTCATTTATTAGATCTTCGAGTAGTTCTCCTCTCTGATCTGTTTGTCCCGAGTGCTATAACACAGACTTCCCATTTGCATCCGCCATCAGTATGACAGGTTTGTTTTTGTATGTATTGAAAATTCGCTTTGCCCTTTCTAAGTATGGCTCAATGTTGTCTCTAAACTGACAGTATAGGTTTGCCAATATGTAGCCATCCCTATCAGTGATCAGCTCCACGCAGAAGCAGTGTTCGTTACTAAATTGTGTTAGGTGACAATCTGTATTTTTTATTGAAGAATACAGTGACAGTCATAGGATTGTCTCCCTTTTTCTCTTCCTGGTATATGGTTCCAGCAAGCAGACCATATCCGGATATAGATCCTCTGCCACTATTCATGCCTCATGACACACAGTGGCACTCCGCATGTACTTCAGTTGTCCTATTCTAATTACGGGTGCCTCGTATGGATGTGACTATATGGCCATTTCTGACTATGGTTAAATGTAAGTTTTCTATGAGTCATGAGAAAATCTCTGTACACTTTATTCAGGTCAAGTCTTCCTTGTCTTATTTCAAAAACTTGGTCCAGTAGTTTCTTGATTGACACCTTTCAGCAGAGCTTATCTACTTGTTTTCGGAAATTCATTAGTGGTTATAGATTTATTCGAATGATATTTTTACGGAATAAAACCACTATATTTGAGAGGGAAGATTCAATAAAAACGGACGTTATTATTATTATTATTATGCTGGTCTCTTGAGGAAACGGGTTACGTTTAGTTTCGGATAGGACTGCAAGCGATATCAAAACATTTTCATGCTTTTGGTGTGTTGGTCGACTTTATTGATTAAAGAATTTCCGAACTATTGCTACTGTTTTTATTAAAATTGCTTTCTGTATATCTTTATGGATATGTGATTCGATATTTAAAACATTGATGTATTTTTGAATAATTTTTGTTGTTATTCCTGTCGCCGATATTATTATTGGTTCTATTGAAACTTGCTCTTGTTGCCATAATTGTTGCCAGTGGGGTGTATTTCGTGATTTTTTCTTGTTCCTTTTGTGTGACGTTTGTATCGTTTGGTACGGCAATGTTTATTAGATATATTTTTCGATCTTTTTTATTGACAAGTATTATATCTGGTCTATTGTGTGATACTGTTGTGTCTGTGAATATGGTTCTATACCAGTAAATTTTGTAAACATCATTTTCTAAAATGTTGGTATGGTGTTTGTATTAGTTTATATTTTATTGCCAGCTCCTGATGTACGATTTTTGCTGCTGTGTTGTGTGGATCCATGCAGTCTGTGCCAACCAATATTCTGCATCCTCCTGTTATGTGTTCTATTGTTTCTTTACTTTGGTGGTACCTTCTACACAAGTCTGATTCTATGTTCTCTTCAATAATGTATTTTCTGTAATTTTCGTGTTGCTATTACTCCATTTTATATTGCCGTTATAAATCCTTCAGTTTCAGGGAAGAGTTCTCCAGCCTGCAGCCATTTATACGATAGTTCTTTATCTATGGTTGGTTGCTGCATGCAGTTTATATGTTTGCCGTGTATAGTTTTCTGTTTCCATGTCTCCATTTTTTCTTGTGTGGTTGGTATTTGTAAGTTCTATGATATGTTTTCTTGACTGAGATTAAGTGGAGTGTATTGTTTGTCCGCTGTAGCTATTGCTTGATGTAATATGGTGGGTTTGTTATGGAAGTATCTGATCGTGCTATGGTTGTTCTTTCGATGCACGAGTTTGGGTGCATATACCGGTGTTCAGTGAGCATAGTTCTTGTAAGCCTGTTGAGTTCATTTAGATCTGTGTTCGACCATTTTATCCCTCCAAATGAGTATGTAAGAATTGGCATGGCGTTATTAGTATCAGTTTAATTCTGTGTTTATACCGCTGTTTTAAATGTTTTTCTATGCTTGTGTGGTTGATTGTTGTATTTTGATCAAACCCCAGGTATTTGTATGTGTCTCCAGATTCCATGTTGTCGAGGATTTCGTAGTTGAGTGTTTCGGTGTTTTCTTCCATTCTGAATTTCCCTCTTTCGATTTATTATTATTATTATTATAATTATTATTATTACTATTATTATCATTATTATTACTATTATTCAACTTATTATGTTAAATAAAACACACTCATACCATAAAAATAATTTATTTAAATGTTACAAACAAAACAACTAAATAAAACCGAAACCAAAATTTATTTTTTATTGCAACACAAAAAAAGCCATGACAATTGCTACCATAAAATAATACTAAGAAATACATTGGTACATCTGAATAAACCCGAAACCAATATATCTATATATACAAATATTTATTTTTAAAATACAATACATACATAAGCGTTTTAAATGAAACTCACTATTTCTAGCTAATTCCACAATATAATCAAAATTGTTGAAAATTCTAAAAAATTGACAATTGTTTCGAAAAATCAATATCGAAACAATTGTCAATTTTTTAGAATTTTCAACAATTTTTATTATATTGTGTAATTAGCTAGAAACAGTGAGTTTCATTTAAAACACTAATATTAATATTAGTAGATTCCACGAAGTAAGGGTCGAGACAGTTAATTATATACATAGGCCATTACCACTGCCACTAGACTAAATATATTAAACAATACATATCTAATTAACACCGAAACCAAAATATATAAATTAGAAAATTTATTTTATAATTATTTAGAAGCTCTGCCACCATAAACAATTATTTAATTAACCATATTACCGATTTACAATGAGTTATAGGTACACATAGTACAAAAGTCCTACCACCGATAAAATGATATTACATATTCCTTTTTTCTTTATGGAAAGAATTTTTGTTCCATTACTAAGCTAATTTTACCCATACAGCTTATAGAAATTTTGCATACTTGCAAACTATCCACATAACAAGGTTGTTTATCAGTTTAGATGATTGGAATAATATTCGCAATCTTTTGCATATCAGGGTAGTAGTCTGTTTTGATGATGTAGTTTGTGATATAAGGTATTTGTACTACCGCTTTTTGGGAAGTTTTTGAGTAGGATGTTTGAAATACCAGCTTTCTCAGGGGCTGTTTTATTTTTTAATGTTTGCATCCTTAGGACTAAACCAATTTACATGAAAATTTGGACACAAATTCATCTTACCCTCTATAAAAAAAAGTTATATACTGAGGCTGTACGCGTTTCATCTTCTGAGAGTGAAATCCACCTCTTATAATATTAGTAAAATATTGATAAGAAGTATTGTTATATGAATTTGATCAAAATGCACGTTTGTTATAATGTTATAAGCTAAATTACTGTCCTTAAAAACCACATTTTCAAACAAAAATTTTTTAAAATGAGATTATAAGTGACTTTTAACACTGTAATAAATTTTATTTCCAATGACTGTTCGGTTATACTCAATTTTTTTCATATTAACTAATTCTCCAATTATTTTTTGCAGGGATTACTTACTGCTAATTCAATTTGTTGGTGGAATAACGGCTTGAATGGGGCTACCAAAAATTTAGTTTATAATGGTTACGTGAATCCTGGTGCGCTGCTTGTCGCAGCAGAACCATGTGCCTTGGAAATAATAAGAAACGCTTGGTCCAGACGGGTTCTTCAACCACCTCCAGGATACCAAATAGTAGCTTTAGGTAAGTTTTTGATAAACAATACGAAAATAACTGAAGAAAACTGAGATAAACATGTAACAATGTTCAGTATAAGTGTATTAATTTGTGACATGATTTACTTATGTTGTTTTCGATTATAATTTAATTGAACTTCGTCGACTGTCGTAGACATTCAACTATATTAATAGTCTTAATCAGCCAACGTTTATGTCGAAATTAATAGTTTATTATATACAGATTTACAATGAATTGTACAAATGGATGAATGTTTCAACTTCGATGGGTTTCAGGTCGGAAGATAAACAAGAACTTAATTATTCGGAAACGTTGTGTTTCGACTTGATGAGGTGACCAATAGTAGCCACTGTACATCGCTACTTTGGTGCTAATTGAATACTGACTAGGAACGATTTATTCGGCTTTGAGTACACACTGTACTCTAATATTGATTAAGAAGCAGTTTGCCTGAACTTAGTACACTCTGGACTCGAATATCAACCTTAGATTAACAAGTAAAATAGATATGTTTGCTTTGGTTTTTTCTTGCCCCAAACATCGAGTTTCATTTCTACAAATAACTCAACACATTTCCAAAAATACCGTAATATCTACAAATCAAGAATTTCAATTCTTGAACATATGAGATGTAGCATTTAACCATTTAACCATCTGTCTAATGCTATAAAAAAAGTCACACCCTTTGTCTGGATATTTCTGTAATTAACACAAGTTCTTTAAGTACCTTCATAATGTACATTTCATCCTCAACAACTTATCGCAGATAAATGATTAATTTTTTTTATGTAGAAGACATAGAAGAATCGACAATAACACCAGTGCTACAAACCCAATGGACGCCTCTTCCGGAAGCAGTTTGCTCAGTGGTTTTGAGGTTATCAAGTCAAGGAAGACCAGCCGGACTGGAAACAATCAGAGAGTCTTTAATACTCGCTTTTCCTCATGTATCGCCTCCCGGTGAACAAGCTCTTTATGATACCTTGGTACAACTAACGAAAGAGAAGAAACTCTATAATACTTCCAGCGGTTATTATATCGTAACTCCAGAGTGAGTTTGTTTTTATTTTGTTCATAATATTATTTATTATATTAAATTATACAAATTTTAGGCGTAGGCGATCAAGGAGCCAATCTAGAGGAAGAAAGAAAGATGATATTGGCATCGATTCGTTGGCAAATAAAACGATGCTCATGTCAACGGAAGAAGCTGTAGTTATGGTTCACGGTGATATGGCTACTATTAGAGATGGCAACGTTACTCACCAATGCATACAAACTAATCTAGCCGATGTTATTTGTGGAGGTATGATAAATTTTCTGTATAATACTCAAGAATTATCCTTTATAGTCTTGCATATTTGAAGTTTTTGGTTTTTATACCAATCAATTAAAAAACACATTAACACGTTCAATGGAAGGAAATAGCGGGTTTTCCCCACTTACAGGTGGGCCTTTAATAAGAAGGCACTGTTAACATAAAACTAAAAAAAACATTTGAGATAGCATTACTCTTTGGCTTGCTCTTTGGCATTTTGGTATTGGCAACATTTGATTATCTTAACAAGTTTTTTCACATTTTCTGGGGCTAGATTAGATTAGATTTTAACTGAAACCTAAGGTTTATTGTGCCCCCCTATCAGAGCTGTTCTCGCTACTACTACAGCTCGCCTTCCAGTTCCAGGGTTCTAATGAATTCTAGTATTTGGAACGGCTTCAACGAAGTTATATCATCACTCCTACAAGTTTCGTGTTCGAAGCATTTCTTGCGTTGGCTTGCAATGGCCAGGCATTCCAGAACTAGGTGATCCAAAGTTTCATCCTCCTACCCACAGAATCTACACTCGTCAGTTTCTGCTAGACCTATTCTCATTAGGTGCTTCCTAAGGCGGCAGTTTCCTGTAATAAAACCCGTGAGGAGATGTAGCTTATTTTTACTGGGGTCAAAATATTTCTTGGATCTAGCAGTGTCAAAGTTCCGCAGGAACTTTTTGGAATGTTCCAGCCCGGGAGGGTATCGCCAGAGTGTTTCTCTTTCGTTTTCCTCCTTCTTCCGAAACATCTTTCTTATAGGAGCCTTTTCCTATACCACAGAAAAGCTCCGGGCCAATAAAGGGCGTTTGTGCTTCATTTCCTATGATTCCCGAGTGGCCAGGAACCCAGACTGAAGAGATCCTGTTATTCTTGCCTAATTCATCAAGTTTTCTTCGGCACTCTCATGCCAACTTTGAGACAATGACATGGGAACTCAATGCTTTGATAGCTGCTTGACTATCAGAATGGATCTATATGTCACATTTCTGATAGTTTCTTTCTAGGTTCATTTCCACGCATCTTTCCATCGCAAGTATTTCTGCCTGAAAAACGCTTGGGAAGGAGCCTGACGTCGCCTAACGATAATGAGTATCTACTGCCAGGCCCAAATACTCCAACGCCTGCTCCAGTGGTGGTTTTTGAACCATCCGTATACCATCCAATGGTGTTTTCTTTGAGAGTTTGGGTGGTGTATTCCCTTTCCCAGTCTCTCCTCGTATTTAGCATCGTAATGAAATTCTTTTCGATAGTAACTTTCTTGATCATTTCGTCACTAGGAAGATTCGCTGATGAGATATATTTTGTTAGAGAGAACCAGGCTCCCTGATTTTTAATACTCTCATTGCCCGAACCTTCCTTAGATATTCTAAGAATTGTCTCTTGGGCAGATCTTTCTATCACCAGATGTAGAGGTGTGAGATCTGTAATGATCTCAAGTGCCCTAGTTTGACTCGTTCTCTTAGCTCCAGTGATGCAAACACAGGCAAGCCTTTGAACTTTGTCGAGGGTCTTCCTCGTGCTGTACTGATTTGCTTTTGTATACCAAACTTGTCTCATACGTAATTGCTGGTCTCACAATCATGGCGTACATCCATCGCAGTATTTTTGGGTTACAGCCCCACCTCTTACCAGCTAGATTTCTGCACGCGATCAAAGCTCTTATTGCTTTACTAGCAGTTATTTCAACATGCTCATTCCACAGAAGCATACTGTCTAGGGTTATCCCTAGATGTTTAGCTTCTGATTTCCATTCTATGATTTCCCCATTTAAGGATATGGCTGGAAGTGTTCTTTTCCGGGTAAATATAATTACTATGGTCATGTTTGGGTTAATGTTTAGCCCCACTGACAAGCACCATTGCTCAATGATTCTGAGGCCCTTTTGTAATAAATCACACAAGGTGCTCTCGAACTTGCCTCTGACTATTGGAAACTAGCTTAGCCCATACATTCGAAGCCAAGCTCCGTTAGCCTGTAGAGCAACTCATATACTACGAGGCTCCATAGAAAGGGAGATATCACTCACCCTTGAGGTGTACTCGAGTGGCTTTAACTGAGGTGGTTTGATTCCCCACCTGTGTCTCAGCTTCCTCGACGTCAACAACTCATACATCCATTTTACAATTGTTTCATTTACTCCTCGCTTTTTTAGTGCTTCTTTGATAGACACATGAGTTGTGTTGTCAAAGGTCCCAGATATATCCAGGAATGTGCACATTGCGATTTCTTTGTTGTTCAGAGTTCTCTGGATGACTTCGGTCAGCTGATACAGACCCGTCTCAGTTGATCGACCCGGTCTGTAGGCATGCTGACAATTATGAAGTGGTATATTCTCCAGATTCTCTGTTCTTATGTAGTTATCCACTACTGTCTCCATCGTTCTGAGTAAGAACGATGTTAGACCGATGGGTCTAAGAGATCAGGGATCAGTCCCATATTTTTTCTCTATTTTTGGTATGAAGGTTACCCTTGCCCTTCTCCATTTTCTAGGTAGACTACTAGCCTGCTTCTTGTAATCTTCAGCAGGTGAAGAAGAATCTCCTCTATCCTTTACTGCAGGAGTGCTGGAAATATTCTATTCACTCCTGGTGATTTATATGGTTGAAAGTTACTTATTGCCCATTTCAACCGTTGTCTGGTAAATATTTTCTTAGCAATGTGCCAATCTTCCTTGCGGGATTTTTTGGTGTAATTCATTACTATTTCAGTGCTTGTTGCTGGTTCACTACCTGGAAAGTGGGTTCTAAGAGGAAGAATCGATCGTTCCTCTTCACCTCTGGCTTTTTCAGCGACATTGTGGGATTAGTTGCCACATTTGCCATGACCTTTTGAAGTCTGGCCGCTGTGTGAGTGGAAGTGATCTTTTCGCAAAAGGCTTGAAAAATAAACATGTTGGCCTTCCTAATCTCTCTATTGTACTGAGTAAGCTTCTCAGTGTACCTCTGCCAATTACCATCACGTTTGGCTCTATTAAAGAGCCGACGGACCTGTTTTCTGAGGTTTGACAGGTTCTCATTCCACCAAGGAGCGTCCTTTTCTGAACGAACTTTTGACAGTGGGCAACTGGAATGAAAAGCTTCCATTACTGCCTCACTGATCTGTTCGACTCTTTGTTCCAGGTCATAGTGCGGGTGATTTACCCCATTCACTTCGACTTGTTCCAAATTGTCCTTCAGATTGGTCTTGTAAAGAGACCAATTTGTATTTCTAGGATTTCGGATTGTAAGAATCGAGGTGGTATTTCTCTCTATCCTAAATTCGATGATCCTATGGTCGGAAAGTGATGGATCGCTCATCAACATCAACAATTGTTATATCCAGGACCTCTTCTCTTGCTCTCGTGACAAAAGTGGGTGTTGTCCCCACCTTTAAGGTCTCAAGGTTATTTGCTAAGAGATATTCTAATAAACACTCACCTTTGGCGTTGTTGTTAGTGCTTCCCCACACGTTATTGTGTGCGTTGGCATCACAATCAATTATAATTGGCAGCCGTCTATTATCGCAGTGTCTCACTAGCTCTTGGACTTCTTCTGGTGGTGTCATCGGCCCGTCTCCAGCAAAGTAGGCAGAGGCAATGACGATGTCTCGGTCGATACCCCCAACGTTGAGGTGAACCATGATTGGAACAAGGTCCCGTGACACGTATTCTGAAACACAAATATATTTTATGTTATTTCTTATGATTACACAGGCACGCGGAGATACTTGTCGAACTATTCTCGAGATAATTACTTAGGTACTAATGGTAACATAAAACTAAAAAAAGAAAACACTATACTATATAACATTACTCTTTACCTACGTACGAACCCTTAATACTGTTCCTAAACCTACGCCTATTATACCCCTAGAAAGTATTAAGATAAGACTTGGTCATTATTATCTCTCTACAATACCAGTCGGCACAAATAAATTTCTTGTTTTCACAACATTCGTTACAGCCGGTATGGTAAAATTACATATTTTGTTTGGTCCACTTGTGGTGAGCAAGTCCCATAACATTTTGATTTATTACTCCGCACCGATTGCGATTTTACTATAGTCCGAAATCGAACAACACATTATATATACAAAATGGCCGCAAACCAGTTTGAAAATTACCATGTTCAACAACAATTACTTCCAAATTAAATACGAAAAGCAAAAAAAAAATATGAATAAGTCAAATAGTAATAGTAGAAAAGAAAGGAAAAAAGTTTTTATGATATTAAATGTGAAAAGGCATATGACAAAATAAAATGATAAAAATTGATTGAAGACTTTTCAGGTAGTTACGGTGTTAATGCATCGAAATGAAGGTTATTAATACTACATGACTCAAGTTTATTAACTACATATTTCAGATACTGATAGTTGTTCTGTGAAAACAGATATTTTGGAGAAAACTGTCATTAATTCTCTCTACTTATTGAGATAGTATTGAGATAGATACTCTTGAAATTAATCTCTAATCTTTAACTTCTGACAGACAATATAGACGCCTCTTTTTCTACAATTCGAAGCAATAAGAATATTTCAAAATTTTCAAGTTTAACCTGTTTAGAGATGGAAAACATTGAAACCTACAAATGTCAACATATAGCATTGAAAATTGGGGACAAAGAGAAATCTTATGAATATTTGTGAATAATGACACAATCATTGGTAAAATGTTAGTCAAATTACAAGTAAAAGTCAATATTAAAAAAATACCACATATGTACACAGTTAATTAATAATAATTTTTATTAAATATTCAATAGTTGAGTGGTTAATATTTACCAGAGAAAATGAGGAAAGCGATGAAGACTAGTTTCAAGTAAAATAACGAAACACTGCCGTGACATATAAATTGGAAATAAAATATAGTGAACTAGCGAACCGCTTCGGCTTCGTACGTGTGTAATTTATTAAAATTTAGATGAAAATGTGAGGTAACTGTCTTTTTTTATAAAATTTTTGTAATAAAAATGTTTGCAGCTGAATTTTCTTCATGCAATACTAACAAATTTTGCGAGAAAGGGCAACGTATCCATGGGAAAAACAGTCAACTATTAGGTCTAAGTCTGCAATGTTGCATATATCTGACTTTGTGAACCCTAAAACAACTAACCAAGCACTCTTTCAATAAGAGATAATACAATAATATTGGGCAAGGATTCGAGGGCTTGGGAAGGAATTTTTTATTTGGAGTGGACTGTAATTTTTTTGATTTCCCTCCTTCACTCTCAGGTACCTTGCAGATGACCTCCGTTTAATGTACCTTGGAAATAATAGCTTTGAGTAGCTAATTCACATTCGTTGGTAACTAATTTATTGTAGATATAACTTTTTTCATAAATTATTTTATTGTTAACACTGTTCCTAGGTGAGGATGAAGAATTTAAACTCACTTAATAATTTAATGTGTATAATGATCACTTGTAAATATTACATTGAAGGAAGATAAACCATACACAGCACTTAATACGTTTTTTATTTTTATATAAGTAGCGAGAAACTTTTAGATTAGACTGATTTAAAATGCCGGTTGAAAAAAGGGGAATTATTCGAGAAAGATATGTCTACGCGGCGAATAATATTTTTATTAACTGCTTTCGAGATGGTTTCTAATGAGACTCTTCAAAAACTGATTTTCGGTGAGGTAAAACCGAAATTCCGAATCTCTATGCAATATATTGCTGATACAATTTTTTTAGGCGATGAGGTGATGTGTGCAAGCCAATAGATATTTTGTAAACATGTTGATGAGATTGATTTATGGCCTTTTTTCTCTTCGGATTTCCTAATGAATGAACTTTTCTTGAACATTCGATATAAGAGGAAAAGTATAGCGGAATTTAATGGTTATTTCGCGCCAGGATGTACTTGGCACCACGAGAGGGGAAGAAATTTGCTTGCGGGGCTGTAGCAACCTTTGAACAGAACCGAAAAAGGGGAACCGCTACTACGGCAAAAATTGTTATGGCTTTGGCGATAGATAAGAATTTTTTATGTGTTGTTGGCACTAAAAATAAGGAATTACAGAGCGGTTGCTGACCAGAAATTGTAGTTAAAACTGTATTGATGTTTTTAAGATAATATTTACATTTTACAGATAGAATATTAAAATTAATCATTTAAATTACAATAACTAACTGCGAAGGATTCTCATGAATTCTGAACAAATACCATGTAAATAAGAAGAAAGAAATATGAATACCTATACAAATAACGATTAACACTACCCCTCGCAAATCAAAAGTGTTTAATCCAGAGTCGCGCTGAAAAACGCTAATTTATTTCAATTTTAACTTCAATTTGACGCAGTATTTAATAAGAAATTTTTATTCCTATCTCGCAACAACGCAGTCGGCTGAGCTTGTTTTTATGAATGCACTCAACCTATCATACCATCTCAAAAAATGTCAGCTAATCTCAAAAGAAAGAATGAGAGTAGCGATTACATGATAGATTCTGGTACCTCACTGCGAATTTTGGTTGTTTATAACAGTGCAGGACCTATGTCATGCCTCGTGTGTACTTCTATGTCCCCTAAGCTTTGTTGAGGAGCTTTGTTACACACCTATAGGAGTGTAAAAAAAGTTGGTCACATGATCCAAATCTTGATCGTTTGGTCGCCATATTGGAAAGTAGCAGCCAAATCGCTAGAGTGTTTTTTTAGTGTTTCTCTGCACCCAGTTGTCGGAAGCTTATTATATTCCTCTATTTAAGGCAAACAAATTTTGTTATATCAAATTTTTTGTTAAATAACTTAGTTTTGAAAGTACAATAAAAATTTAACAATGGCGGGTTTTTTATATTCTGAATAAAGGAATTAAATAAAAAACGTAAATATATGTTTAAACAAAAATATTCAACTTAGTTTACCAAACACATTTATTATAGTGTTAAAGTATTGATACATATCAGTAGCATGGCCTTGAACAAAGAGAAATTACAAATCTCAGAAGACTGACAGAATATATATGAGGGTTCTTGCATTGGGCCCAAACACTACTTTTATATTTGCAAAAGTCACAACACATTATTTTGAGTTTTCTACAGGGACATACATTACCTCTAAAGCAGTGGTCGCCAACCTCTCAATGTGTTGAGCTACATTGTTAATTTTGGAATAAACAGCGAGCTACCCACACGGAAGCCACGTAACGCAACGTAAATGAAATAATCCACAGTTAATTTATCATTATATGTATTTATTTTACTATTTAACTGGTAATACATAATACATAGATACTAATAATAAACTAATAACAAAATAACTAATATTACTAGTACGTACTTGTTCATAGCTACATTCCTACCTACCAAACGAAGGTGTTTGAAAAATAAACGGAAACTTTTATCCAGCCACAACGGCATGTCACGTAATATTTAAGAAAGCACGTTCAATGAGAAGGTTGACACTCAGACTCATCGATAATTTTTTTTTAATGTTTGCAGTATAATTTGATACAGCCATTCGAATACAATTATCCAAATGTCCATTTGTAAGTTTATTGCGATATTTGTTCTTAATAAACTTCATATTGGAAAAAGAAGATTCACACAAATAGGTTGAACTGAATAATGCTTTCACTTTTAGGGTAACACGGCACTTACAATAGGCCAGATACATTTGGTACTTGAGACTAACGATTTTAATGCTAAATCATTTTGAAACTCAATTACTTCCATTTCTGTTGCAGCGATGTCTTCGCCAAAGTTCTGTATAAGACAAGTTGGATATCAATTTCCATAAATGGTGAAACAACAAACTGCGCTACTAAAGCCATTTCGTTGAAATCCTTAAAACGATTTTTGAAGTTATTCTTCAGGGTAGAAACTATTTCTACATGATATTTGCTGTCATAGGGTTCTAATGGATTTTGAAATATTTTTTCTGAAAGAATAGGAAAATGCTTGTCATAGCTGTTAATTAGGTTTTGTTCCCAAAACTCCAGCTTTTTGATAAATGCTTTTATATCAGAAATCATTTCCGCTAGTTCTTTGTCTCTCCCCTGAAGCTGCAAATTAAGTTCGTTCAATTTCTCTGTAATGTCCACGAGAAAACCAAAATCTCTAAGCCAGATTGAATTTCCTAGTTCCGGAGTCGGTTCATCGCGTTGTTTGAAAAATTGAACTATGCCAGATAGGACATCATTAAAACGTTTCAGCACCCGTCCTCTACTTAACCATCGGACTTCAGAGTGAAGGAGTAGGTCCCCGTATTGACAGTCAACTTCATCGGCCAAGGTTTTGAATAATATTCTTTGTAACGCTTGAGCTCTAATCTTGTTCACAATTTTTACCACCAGTTTCATAAAGTTGTTTAGTTTTAGGAAATTTCCACATAATGCTTGCTGATGGATAATGCAGTGGTAACAGAGAAATTGCGGAAAAGTGTCATCTTTACGACATAATTTTCTCGGAAGAAATAATATTTTTTAAATGAGAAAACAACTCCTTTCCAGTAGTGTGTCCTTTCAGTGGAATAAACTTCAAAATATCTTCTTTAATCGTAAAATCACTAAAAACCACGGCCGTGTGGGCAGTGTCAACGACATCTGTTGATTCATCAAGTTGAAGTGAAAAATAAACACAGTTATCTAAGTCAGTACTTAACTGTTAAAAAAGATCATTGCTCATTACTTCTACACGTCTCATCACTGTATTAACAGAATGTTGCATAGATTTTATAGCTGAAACTATCTCGTCTTTATTTCTAAAGTTGGCAAATAACGAATCAGCAGCTTCTGAAAACGCCTGTTTTATCATTTCCCCGTCTTCAAAAGGTTTCTCTTTTTGTGCAATTATCTGGGACACACGGTACGCTCCTTCAGTTGCAGCCTTATTTTTGTCGACTGTTCTTAAAAATACTGATTGTTGTCCAATTAACTGCTTTTTTAACTGTTTCAGTTTCTCCTTTTTGGCGGCAGAATGTAGTGGGAATGATTGTTCAAAAAAGGAATGTACAGTTTTATGATGTCTCTCAATATTTCCTTTTTTAACAACGGAGTATTACATAACAAATACACATTTTTATCTTTAACTTCTGTAAAAAAATATTGTTCTTCCCATTCCGAATGAAAGTGATATGTATTTACCTTCTTACAACTGCTTGCCATAATATTATTTTTTGTTGTTCTCTACTAACCCAACCGCTGGACGTTGGTTACGCGTTCAGTTTTAAACTAAGCGCAATGTCGCCGCGCCGTGCGTATTTATCCCGTTCAAAGCAATCCTGATCGTTCTCGAACACTAATGCGCTGGTCCGGCTGGTCGGTTCTAGCCGATTCTAGCTTGATGGCGTCAGCGGCAGATCGCTCACCGCAACGTTGCCGCTGTTTATGTTTAATATTATGACAATTAGATTTTTTTGAGGAATTTTCGGAAGCTTCTCTGATTTTTGCAGTTTGTATTTTTTAAATTAAAATCGTTGTGAGAGGTACCAGAATTGCCTCCCCGAGCTACCGGTAGCTCGTGATCGACAGGTTGGCGATCACTGCTCCAAAGCATGCCTGGCAATAACATGGCTTAGGAAAATCTTCGGGGTCCGTTGGATCATCGGTCACTTGTAGAATTGAAGTGTCATCTTCCTCTATATAGCCATAGTCCAATGGAGTGAGTTTCTCAGTCAGTTCCAAAGCATAAATCAATTTGTAGCATTGCAAGTAGCTTCTTTTGATATGAAGACGGATAGATTTTGATGTAGGGGCCAAATCTTGAAAGTTTCGTAAATTTTTGTGATAAAACTGATGAAAACGCAATTTATTTATTGTTCCTAAGCTTGAGCCAAGTGATCGAACTAGAAATTCTTCTGCTTTTTTTTACAAACGCAATCCATAGTTCTTTCAGTTCGAACCTTTTCCACTTCTGTAGGTAGTGATAGAGTGCACAAACAAACATATCGGTATCAGTAGAACAAATAACAACGTTGCTTACTATTGCAGTCAGTGTCATGTGTGAAATATGGCTTAACACTTTTTTCCTTATAAACGTCAAAAACAATGTTGATGCGTTCACTGTTGTGAGAGGCTTGGCATAAAGATCTCCAAATGCTTCCTACAAATTCTTCATATGTCTGCAGCATCTAAGATTTATCTGGAACCTTCCTTGCAAATGCCATGAAGTCTATAACTATTGCTTTGCCAGAAGACTGAGGAGTTAAAGAATTTCGGGGTGTGTGTAACTTTTTTTCAAGTTCATGAACCCACTGTGATTTATCAGTTTTTTGTGAGAACTCCATTTCAAGTCAAAAACAATGAGGTAGAAGTTAATTCGTAAGACAAAAGATAATGTATATCATATCTCTCCGTGCAATGTCAACTAAACGAAGAGCCTGGGCAGTGGGCAGTTTCTTTATTTACGTCCACTTCTAATGGATTTATTGTTTTCTTTTCAGTCTCTTAATGGGTTGCATTAGACTGAATGACTTATCTTCAAATCTGTCTTTCCGAAACTGAGAATTGTGCCTCTTCTCCTATTTGCATGCAGTTCAAAAGATCAATGCTTGTACCACGGTTTATATTTTGTTTAGTAATAATGTTTTGTATCGGTATTCTAATGCTGGAACTAGTTGTCATGAACGGTTTCTTCATGAAGGTAAAAATTCTTCTAACGCATAGCTCATCAGCAATTGTAGTCTTGTTGGAAAACTCATGATGCAAAGTGTATTCATCTTCAAAGCCAAGGCCATATGCATCACACAAAACTTGTGCTATTTGGACTTTCTCATGTTTGATTAGATCGTGAATAAACACAGCTTCCTTCCTTCAATGATTCCTCCTTGGCCTTTAGCTGATTTGCTGTAGTTCTGTTCCAATGCTTGATCCATAGCCACACAATTGAACTGTCTCTGAGTATTTTTCACAACAAAATGTCCAGCTTTGAAATCCGCATAGATCTCAGAAAAATCTAGTGGAAGACGTAAACAATCCTCTAAGAAAACACTTGCCCACCGATAATATTTTGTATTGTCAAATGCAAAGAAGAGTGGTATTGATCGAATTAAGTCACTTATATTTGGATCCCAATTACCTTCTCTCTGTGCGCGGGTAAAATCTCTTAATATGGGAAATAATGTTATCAGGAATTGGTACCAATACCAAAAATTCTCATTTTCTTTACCTCATTATTTAGCAAACTTTTCTAATTCTTCCACTACATTTGGAATTGGTTATTTAAGAGCTTGTACTTGAATTCTTGCACCTAGCAAATGTTTAGTCTTTTAATGTTGTAATTACCTTTACCGTATTTTCTGACATATTATGGCTTTCCAAAAATGCTTCAAATAATAAACGTTGCAAAGCTTCAGCTAGCATAGAAAATCCTCGTATAGCACAAGAATAATGTTTTCCAGCAAGTACAGTCTCGACAATGTTTGGTCCAAACGTTCCAGTTTCAATGAAAATGTTTTTTACTCCACTTGTTGCTAAATATTTTCCCAAACAAGCCATAACATCTTTTGCAAGATAAAAAGCTATAATCCAAGGAAAATATTAGAAAACTCTTCTGGTCACAACAGTTGTATCTCTTTAGCTGTTCTGTACACGCCCTCATCAGCCCAAAGGGATCCTGACTTTTGATTTACTATTGCCAGACAGTCTTGAAAGTTTTTCATTCATGTATATATTGAACTATAGTCGGTCGCAGGGTGTGGCAATATCTGGGTGAATGCAGTTTTGGTCTGTGGAATATCTTCACTTGATACCATACTGTTGAATGCACTCCAGGTAGGTGTGTTACATTCATTAGGATCACTATCTCTACTTGCGAAATATCTGCACAAAGTCCAAATCATATCCTGCTCTTTGCTGATGAAGCAGGCAGATTAAGGTTAGGTATATGCGTTGCCGTAAAGGTTTTACTGATTTCTCCTCTTTGCGTTGGTTTCTTAAAGTACTTGAGTTCTTGACATGGCAGGAGACTGTGAAACGATTTCATTCCTTTGTTGCCTACGCTTTGATTTGCGCCGATATTGCTGTCATTGGTACTTTGATTTTGAAAGATTACTAGTACTGTATCATGACTACCTCCAATACCAGAAAGAGTTTGCTCTTGGTAATCGAAATTGTCCATTGCTGCTCGTATTGGTATGTTTGGGAAGGGGTACACCTATGTACTCAGAATTACTTAAAATTCTTGAAGCAAGTACAACGGTATGTCTCTCCAACATCATAACTAACAGACACTCCAAGACGGTTCGTAATCTGATTTAACAATTTAGAGCGAGTCATCTCATGAATAACTTGTGCCAATCCCATGTGCAGAGGTGTACTTTGTGCACCACTGTATAATACATAAAATAGTATCTGGAAAACTGCTTTCTCATTTCAACTGTACCTGGGGAGAAGTCCGGTAACGGGGAAAAATAACTGAGGAAAACTTCAACCAGGATTGAGTTAAATTCTCCTTTGCTTCTGTAAACGATTTACATAAATCTTTTGCGTCGCAGTCAGTATTTTTTAAACCAAAATCATAGCCTTTAATGTCACTGCGCAAGGTTTCAGCACATTCTTTAATACAATCGGAGCTGCTAATTTCTTCTGCAAGTTGTACAACATTCATTTGATTTGAAAATACCACTTGTGATACGGATCGATTCTTTGAGGAAGTAAAAGAAATAGTATTACCAAATTGCTCTATGAGTAATGTTTTCATCCCTCTATTTGAAATTTGAACAAATATTTCTCATTAAACACATTGCGTAGGTATGCAATTGGGTATCCTTTGATATCAAATTTAAGTGTAGCCGCGAATTCCATAAAAGATTCTTTCAAGATCTCAAAACCAGCAGTTTCTTTCTTCTACGTTTTTTTCAGTATCCCTTTGATAATTTAAAATGTATTTTCTTATACAGTTCTTATGGCAGTGGACGTCTGCAGCAAATACACTATTCACATCTTCGTTGAAAAACTGCATCAAGGTAAAACTGCGAGGCTTTCGGTAGTTGCTCTGCTCTGAATTTCTCACAAATGCGTTACAGTTTCGAGTCTCGTTTTACTTTTAAATGGTTACACATTTTTTTAACTGTCCACTAGGTCCAGCTGTACTTTTCTGTCTCTGTCTCTGGTGTTGGGCAGTATTATTTTCCTTTTGGTTCTTCATCACCTTTTCCTTGTTTTTCTATAGCTCGTTTTCCTTTCAGTATGTAAGGTCTATAGCAGGCAATATGCTATTTTATACTATTTTCATCTTCAATGTTTTTGAATAGATTGTCCCCAATATTTTGCGAAGCACTTTCAATGTTTTTTATACATTTTTCGCTTGAACATAATTGTAATTAACGCTTCAACACAAGTTAATTTCTGTGTCAAAGTCTCTACGTCTCTACCGAAGATTGACTAAGGTCACTGTGTCACTCATCTTCTTCCAATCCTATTTTTTCTTCTAATTTTCGCTTACTGTTATTTTTGTGCTTTCTACTATGTCATACGCATATGCAATAAATTAGGCTTCTCTAGTTAAAATGCCTTACCAGATATTAAACTATGATTCCCAAGACACCTGGGTCTACTATTTCGATTCACGCCATCCAACTTACAATTAAAAGAAACACTTTTATTTCTAGAATACTCATTACCAAATGAAGGAAGAGCTCACTATATGAATATTCTAGCCTCATCCGGAACACAAAAATTATTTCACTCTAAAATATTTGAAATCTTGGTTTGCAATTTGGCGTGGGGTTCACGTGGTACTGGTACATGGCAGTGTCTACATTGTAAGCAATTAATATATGGTTTCTGTCTTAGGGATGCTAATGTGGAAGACATAATACCTTGTAATGATGCAAATGAGTTGAATCATCTATTAATCTTCGTTTTTTGTTTAAATTTCAGGAAATGCCAGCGATAAAATACTTTACGCTCGTACTAAACGACGTTCTTCTTCGTTTCCTTCGCCAAGAAGTCCAGACAGAAGAGGATCATTCAGACTTTGGAATTCAAATAGACGACTTCGAAGGTCAGCTTCTACGAGAACGATAGCTAAGCACTATGTGGATACCAGCAGTAGTACTGAGTATCCTCATAGTGGGGAATCTACGCCCACCCCAAGTAAGATATTTTTATGACATTCATATAATTAGGAGATATGATTGATTTCAAAATGTGACTGTCAAAATGTTTTATGGAAATAACAAATCAAATTAATATTTCTAATTTCTTTCAATACTTTACTTACCTAGCTATCTTCCTTATTGATTTTCTTTTTCAGTAGTTAATATAGTAAAATTCCTATTTTCAGAAAAAGTATCGTTACTTTCAAGACTGTTTAGAAGATCGAAACGTTCGCAATGCCAAATTGGAACGTTTGGAGCTCAATTTCCACCAACGGAATGGTTTAATTCTAAAGCGGTGCATCTACATAATGTTGGGACTCAAACAGCTACACCCGATAAGGTGCAGTATATTTTTAAAGTATTGGTCGCTTCTGTTTCAAATAAATAAAGTTGGGTTAGAAACTTTTCACGTAACTTTTGTGGAGCGCGAAAAAATTGTTCTCATATTTTTTTAGTATTGTATCCGGAAGCATCAAAAAAGTATTTAATGAACAGCAAATTACCTTGTGCAATGTAGAAATAATATTTATACAAAGTGTCTCATAAATAAGTACTGTAAATTGGACGAATTTTTCATATTTACTGTGCTAGAATACAATATATCAATAGGGTGGTGCAAGTAGAAAAAAATAAGAGGCAAAGACCGGTGGTGAAATTAAATTGAGGTTATAAATAATTAAAAAAGTGTTTCTCACAATTTTCGTCATAATATGACGTAATGAAAAATGCCCCTTAAGTAATTGTAGATAGAAGTATGGTAAATTTTTAAATTCAAAATATTACGATTTGAGCTTTAATAAAATATTGATAATACGAGAGATACAGGATGTCAAAGGAGTAATTTTCAAATACTTTTTTTGCAATAACTTCAAGGTTTTGGAACATGTTACATAAAATATTTTAAACTAAGGGTTTTTGGGTATGAAAAACATATGTTCGCGCTAAACTTTTTGTGCTCAAAGTCAGCGCTATTTTTATTGAAAACTATCCAAGACACACCATTTACTCAAAAAAAGTTGCACTTGTAGTTCACGTGAAAACAGTTTTCGAGATAATCGCATTTTAGGAATCAAGTAATGAAAAAATTAAGCAAACTCCTATAACATGCCTCTAATAAATTGCTTACAAGAGTGGCGTCCAAAGTACTTTATGATAGACTCATCGAAGTCTAAATTCTGTTCTGGAACACAATTTTCTAAAAATTTATTTTTCAGTTTATCCATCAAAGGCTTAAGTTTCCAGGTTTTATCAGTGTTGTTTGGTTTCGTATTGTCACAACAATGAAAACGTCGTCTTTAGATTCCCAGTAGAAGTCGCGACCTGAGAAAAATAAAATTGCAAAACAACATTTCATTTCCTCACTAGAGATTTTTGGGTCTGGGTAATTTCTGAGCAAAGCATATCTATTGGATTCCTGAACTAGGAAATATATCATCGTTAATAAATTTTTCAAATCTTTCCACAATTCCAAAATTTTCAAATACTTTATTTTGTTTATGGAGATTTTTACCTGATGAAACAAGGTCTCTACTAATCCAAGTAGTTTTTCTACCTGTCTTGGCGCAATTGGTTGATACTTTTCTAGAGTTTCGTCTAACTCTAAATTTTTTTCGTTGCTAGATTTTCTGCCTGAGCCCTCAGTTTCCCCCTCCTGAGATTATCTACCAGACCACTATCATCATTGAATCTGAGTGTTGTCGGTAAGAGCCTTGGTTCTGGAGGTTCTATATAAATGGCAGGTGTCAATGTCTTCAAAAAGGCTGCATTTGATTATCTGCAAGGATTTCGCTGCTTTGTTCCACAGTGTTTTTTACGGACTCTTTGTATTCAGATCCATCTGTTATCCTCATGTAAGAAGCGTAGTTTTTCATAATATTTGCCAAATCTCGGATATTCGTTTCTCCATTCATTGTGAAAGATTTTAGAGTCACAAAATTTAGTAAATAGGCGCCATTGAGATTCCTTGTAAATAGCGGTGTTTTTTCAATTATATTGACACGAGTACGCAGCCTGGTGGTTTTTACTTTTTTTGCAACAGTCTTCCGAATGGTGTCACTAATATTGTTTGTTGCTTGACCCCAGGGATTAGTGACTTAATTATGAGATGAAAGAAATATGTAAATATGATAGCGATTCGAGAACTTATTTTTTAACTTAGATTAATTTCCAAAAAATTTTCATTCGCTTTGCTAAAGCGACAATAAAGGCAAACGCCTCTTTGTGAAATGTGACAGAATTGCCCCAGCCCTAGGGTTAATGACCGTTATCACATACAATAATACCATTATTTGAGTTGTGAAACTTCGTGCTGCACTATGAAATTGTTATTGACCGTACCGGTTTCCTGGACCTCTTGCTTCGTCGCTGTGCCGCCCATATTTCTGCTCCGCCAAGTTCCAAGATTCAGATAAAAGACAATATCCTTTTCCGTTCGTCCGCGTATTACCATTTATTTACGCCAACTATTACCATCTTTTTCCATTAAATATTATTAGTACCAACTTTTTCCATTACCATATATTCGCAGAATCGTCATGTGGTGATTAAAAGTAAGCGTTCCGCTTGCTAAGCCCTTCGTCAACCATACCATTAATGAGGGACAACACTTATCTCCCATCGGAGGGAAATAAATAATACCACAGTTTGTAACAAAAATCACTGGGATAATATATTTAGAAAACCAATAACCACAGACAACAAACCGATGAACTACTTACATTACGTCGTACTCCTAACATGAAATATTATTGTTAATAATTGTTAACCATACGAAATTCCGTTCTATATACATATTGAAATAAATGCACATTGGTCATCGCCTTGCTTGTTTGTGTTATTTGACGCGTACAATTGTAAACGTGTTATTACTAATATTTAATTAAGCGTATTTCCAAAGATTCGTGGTTTAATTCTTACTAACTAATTATTCCCATAATTATTGGTGACCTTACAGTTCAATCGCCGCCACACACCAACTGAATTGAAACGATGGATAAGACTTCTCTATAAAACATGTTCTGAACAAATATCGTTATTGAAATTGTCTTTGGAAACATAAAAAAATAACTCTGTTTACAACATGATAATAAAAGACAAATGAAAACAAAATCTAAGAACAACCTACTATTCTATCCACAGAAGTCACAAACGTAATTTTTAGCACTGTCTTTTCCACTGCATTGAGCATGAGCCCATTTCGAGCAACAAGTAGAGCGGTACCAAAGTTCCTCCACAAATTAAACATGTCTCATCATCAGCAAATACAGCGTGTAGGGAAACATAATCATTTGAATCATCATCACACAGTTTCTCATCATAATCTTCTAACGATGTTTCATCAAAATCGAATTTTGGTCTGATAGTTTTCTTGATGTTTTCTTTTATTCTTAGAAAACTCGTTTTCAGATATAACCGTCCTTTTGTTTTGTTTCAATGTTTTTGATTTTTTCCAATATTTTTGTTGTTTTCGCAATCTGTAAAATTTTGTTTCACTGCTTTCGTTTTTTCCTTCAAATCTTTTTTCTTTAGCATGTTCAAGGACGTCTTCCATTGGTGTCGAAGTCAGAATAATGGAATGTTGCTTCCTATCCTGAACTTTTTGTATGAAATCAGTCCTGTTGGTGAAATATCGAGAATGCTTTTGAAAAATCTACTTCTCCTGAAAACGTCCCCGGTTGAGAATTACGATTAATAATCTGGACAGCATCAGTAGCACTAGCAGGAGTGTCAGCAGGATTTTAATTATTAGGTACCTCATTAGTAGCGGTATCATTGAGTTTTTCAGAATTTTCCTCCATGTCCTCAACAATTATTTGCTCTACGATTGAATGCGCAGGAGCAAAATCTTTTACACTGAATTTATCTGGTTGAAACGGGAAAATTCCACATGCTTTGAATCCTGCCACTGTCTTTTCAAGAGAAGCAATCTTCAAGTCAGCTTTGCAGAATATCGGAACAATGTCGTATGGAGTGATTTTTTATGAAAATTTGTTTTCATAAAATCATCGCACTCCTTACTGAAAGCATTCTTCAGAGGCCCGTAGAAAGGTATATCTAAGAGCTGAAGTCTTTAGGGGGAATGGATTGGAAGCGACACAACGTGAATGTGGTGTGTACGGCAAAAGTCATAACATTGCAAAGAAATGTGGTTTCCGTGATTATCCATTAACAGAACAGGACAGGACAGGGTCCTCTTCACTTGATTTATTGGTTCTTTGGAAATGTTCCAGCCAATCTAAAAATAATTCTTCGTTGGACCACCCATTGTGTGAACATCTATTAATGGCTCCAGGAGGCCCTCCTCGCTGCAACAAAAGTGACATTCGTTTTCTGGGATATATAAACAGTGGGGGTGTGTATATTTCTGAAGCGCTTGTAGCACACACCACGGTGATATTTTTGCCTCGCTCCTAACTCGTATCTCCTCCCACTTGCTTCTGTCCTCATGGTGCAAGAATTTTTCCTGGTGTTTGAACTGTGGAGATTCCAGTTTCGTCCATATTATGGATACGGTTGGGCGGAAAGCTATACTTCGGCATCACAGTATCTAAATTTTTGTAACAGAAATCTACTTCGTCTTTGTTAAATGCTGTGACCCTATTTAAGCTAGTGACTTCCGGTTTCCTTAAGCTACTTTTATGTCTGCTGAGAAACCCATTTAACCAATCTTTGCCGTCCAACTTGGTCTCTTGGCTAAAGTTGTGTTTTATTCCATGTTTTTCAGCCAACTCGAACGCCAGTCGCCTTAGTTCGATTGTAGTGATGCCATAAAATAGTTTTGAAAGGAGGACCACATGTTCTGATAATTGTTGTTCTTGCTCTTCAGAAAAAACGCATCTCCGACCTAATGCCGGCTTAGTAACATCGTTCGCATTTAGCCTATCCCTTAATGTTGGTGTATGCCATACTATGTAGCTGCTTTTTTGTGAGACTCCTTTTTGGCGAACTGCTTCAATGGCATTTTTGAGGTGTTCCTCCTTCCACATAGACTTTTCAGTTGTTCTGTTATGTGATCAAACCATCTGAAAATCATAAAAGAATGCGTTGTTTTTCAGTAATAAAATACGAGGCAATACCGTCATGGCGGCATTACCCCGTAGTAAAGTGACGGAATTACCCCTTAGGAACAATATGACGGATATACGACCAGATACAAACAATAACCAAACATTTAAAAGCAATCACACGAAAAAGCTTCTTATGTGTCATATTATTAAAGCAAAAGTATCTTATTGTCACACCTACCATATTTTGTGAAAAATACTTTGTGACGGAATTGCCCCGTATGGCGGCATTACGCGTTTTGATTGGGTAATTTATGATCATGTGATACATGAATTATATTGTCTTAAAAATACTATGATTTTTCATAAAAAATCTTTTAATTAATTATAACCGTTTTTTTATGTCTTATGTCAACACTTAACGGTGTTGTTTTGTTTCAAATCGATTAGGTTTTTGGGAAGAAGGACCACTCGTTATTTTAACTAACGTTTATTTAAAAACACTCAAATACTACATTATTAACAAACGTAAATCAAATCTTGCAAAAAACAGATATTAAGGTAGATACAACAAATGATGCGGCGAGATGATAGTTAGATAATTAAAATACACTTGTTACCAGATATAGGATGCTCGTATTATAAATATATATTTCTCTCCGATTATTATTCGAATAAAACATTTGTAGTTAGCACTGTTGTATTTCGCGTCGTAACACTAAAGATATTTTTATACATTTAGATAAAATCGTAATTTTCCCGGTTTAGTATTAAGTTTAGATTAGAGTTGCTTAGCTTAGACCGTTTCGCACTAGAGATTCTTCACTACTGATTTTTGCTCGAGAATGTGTATTTTTATTACAAGGCAAAAATACTGTAATATTTTCATTTTGCGACAGTAATTTACTGAAAAATACATTTTTAATTCATATCCAGATGTCGTAAAAATATCCTTCTCTGTCTTGGGTACACACTTGAAATCTCGACGTCGGATAAATTGCCCATTGATAATAGAGATAAAGTGTGTAATTGTAACAGAATAGAGAATGCAACCTGACCCATGATTGAACGTTTTTATTCAATTTGAGGTATTTGTTATGTGATTTTAAATGTTTTTAGAAAGGTCCATAATTTTTAGAACTAGTTAAATTTTTAAGTGTCTGGTTCTTGTACAGAGGATTTTTCTTTTGGTTCCATACACTTGTCCGAGAATATACAGAATGAGGGAGAAAGCTTTAGTTAATTTGTTTTCGTGATATATACTGCTCGCTAAATCGCAACAGAGTTTTTGAATGTTAATGTTGCAAAAACTGCTAGAAAAATTTTACAGGGATAATCTGGTAAAATTTTCATTATGGTACTGAGTACAGTATTAAGTTATTTACAGGATTAAAATCAATTATGTAAAAGTATGTTTCAATCAAGATATAGTATGAAATAATTTTTTTTGATATCGTTTTTAAACAATTTATAAACAATTGGCGAAAAAAATGTTTTTTCAGCTATATGAATTTGTTTTTCTAGTAAATCACGTTGATGTAATAATAAATGTATGATCTATCGGGATGGGAAAGTAGACCAGACGAAAAAAATGGCAAATAATGACTAGGCAGGCAAAACAACTTTCCAAAAATGAGCACTAGATGGCACCTGTTATATATTATAATTTGTATTAATCGGGCTGGTTTTAATTGAAACGAGAATAGTATTTGAAGTACTTTAATATTATTATTTTACACGAAAGCTGTGGGGCAGCTTCTGCAATATTTCCACAGCTGTTGCACTATTTAGTTTCAATTATAATATTTTATTTCAATTTGTTCGTTACTCGTTGTTCCTAACTTATTGTCAGCCTACTTAACTTATTATTAAATACATTTTAACGATTATTCGTTAAAATTATAATATTAAATTAATTTATCGACAACTGAGCATTTTTAATTATAACATTGACTGGACTATGACGGTATTCAAGTCAAACGAAACCCGAAAGCTTTATTATATCTCTTACGCCGACTGAAAAGTCAAAGGGAAAATATAACCCAATATATAAACATTTTATGGATTTATGTTTATTGCATAATATTAAAAGGCACAGCGAAAATGTTATTTTCATCAACTCATCTGCAATTTTCTATGAGTCGTTCATCTCATAAGATTAAACCGTATTATCAAAATATTTCCAATCTCTGTTTTCATCATTTTAGAATTTAATCATTTATCTGTAGGATAAAAATTATTGTGATTTTCCGGGCCAGGCTTGACTTCTCCTCGCCTGGCCATTTCATCTGTCGACCCGGTAAACCAGCACTTTCGCGCCTAGTTACAAAAATAGCTCTTTTTACCATGTCAATTCGATTTTTTGTTAGCCTTTAAAAATTAACAAATTATTAAAATTAAATCGCATATCTGTAAAATAATTTACAATTTGATCAATTGATTATAACTTTATTTTTTATTCTAGGAAAATGTAATCAACATCGCCGCATACATAGAAACGTGCGGAATCAGTTCTTCCAGATCAGCAACATTACCACGAAACCACCGAAGACAACTATCCACCGATTTAACATACGTCACTCCCTTGACTGGATCAAGAGAAAACTCCCCAGTTTCTAGATACATCAATTCGTCTTACGCCAGCAGTACCTTACCGAGAAAACACGCTTATAGAAGTCGAGAAAATTCCAGAAAAGCAAGTAGAAGTAGCTTGAGTAAACCTCCAAGTAACCAAGAAAGTAAAATTGAGAAACAGCAAGAATTCAGTGAACCCGAAAGACTTTGTTCGCCTTCTCTAGATTCTACAACGAATTTAAGTTTAGAAGATAATTCTAGCTCTATCACAGATTCTCCAGTGAAAAATTTATCAAGTATAGATAACAGTGGACCAAGCAGTATAGAGTCTCATAAAAGCAGTAAAACTGGGAGCTCTATAACCAGTGGACCTTCCAGTATAGAATCCCATAAAACTGTAATTAATAGAAGCTCAATAGATTCACTTTCCAGAAGTGCTAGGAAGCATAAAAAAGAAAGTAGTCCCAAAACGACGGTGAAAACAACTCCTCAGAAACCTTCGATGCCACACAGTAACTCGTTTACTTTACAAGTCACCACGAATCAAAGCGGAACTGCTTTTAATGGAACTCCTGGTGCAAATACGAAAATATTTGTACAAAATTCTCCCGTAAGATCCGTTATCACCTTCGAAAACGGACAGGTCGAGAAAAATCCTAATGTTGTGATAATCAATAACGAAAACGAAGATTTGGAACCCAAACCTACGAAAAATACGAATCAACAAAGTTTCAATAACTCCCGTGATACTATAAACAACGAACCCAAATTCGAAGCAATGAATAACAGCCGGAAACTATCCCTACAACTTCCCTCTAAAGATGGTCTAAATTATCATAATGTTATAAAGAATGTCTCTCATAATATCGTTAATTCTAATCCAGACTCTCCCATAACTAATTCTTTTAGAGAATTTTCCAAAAATTCCTTCACGAGCACACCACCTAGCCCTACCAAAAGTTACGAAGGAATCCCAATGTTTTCATCAATTAAATACCAGAGAAACGAAGTGGGCTCTAAAACGTCTCTAGAAAAATCCTTCAATTGTTTAGAAAAAGGAAAAACTTTGGACAAAAACGTCATGGGATCTGAACCTAATATTTGTATCAAAGAAAGAACGTTGACAAGGGAAAACAGCAACCACCAATTTCCCAGTTTGAGTGACCTCAGTTTCAATTTTACAAGTCTTACTGCTCAAAAAATCCTAAAAGGTGTTAGTATAAACAGCGTGGACACGCTAGTTGAACTCAATATGGCGGCCAATTTGGAGAAGCAGAATAATTGCGACGTGGTACATACTGATTTTGGTCTTGTGTGACTTCTGCTAACTTTTTAATTAAAGTTCGCGGTAAAGTTGATTAATACTCTATATAGGAGGGGACAATTAATAAGATATATTTAAATCGAAATTTTATGACTATGTTGAATTACATTATTTATTGAAAAGCTACAATTGATTGGACAACAAATTTTAGTTAATAATGATAGACCGCCTAAAAATCCTGTTTTAGAGAACGAGTCGCAAGGCATTAGAGTTGAATTTTACTATTTTTTCCTAATTTTTTTGCCTCGATCAATGAAAAATGTCGTCACAATGCATTTTCAAGTGTAGAAATAAGTATTAAACAATATTGTAAACGTCGCATTTAGTTACAGTTCCATATTGGGTTAGGGGAAGGTGGTGTAATAGCGCTCGTTTTTTTATTTTCAATGTAGAATCTACCATTATTTGAATTTTTGGCTTAGATTTGGCACACATACTTCAGTAACTGTAACGTATTTGAAATGATCGCAAAGCCAGCCATTCACAGTGGATTCTATTTAATATATTGATTCAACTTTTTTCACCGAAAACGCTGTTGCCCCAGTGGCTGGGGAAATAGCATATAGTTTAAACGCAATTGCCCTGTATCTACCAGTATGTCATTTAAATGGCGAAAGGAAATAATTAGACATCAAAATCAAAATGTTTATTCCAAACAAATGAAATATATAACTATAACCACATGATTATCATTATTTTCAAAATATTTATTCTAAAAAATTCAAAAAACCTCAGACAAAGGAATAAAATCAGGTGTTGAACTTAGTTTACTTTCAAGGTGCCAAATGACACCCCAAAATCTAAACAGGACTTCTGTCACTTAGTCATCCCATGGAGAACTGGTTCTGGTAACTTCATTTTAATATTAGTTAGTGGAATGAGTGCAATGTCTAATACATTCTGTAAAATGAATTCATTATAGTTTTTAATACTTTTGCGAAAAAACGAAATTTCGAATTCGTCGTTTTCATCTTTGTCAGTCAAGATTTTTCCAACGTAATAAACAATATTGTTTTCGCGTATTTTGAGCTCCACTAACACGTAATCGTGCTTCTTTGGAGCTTAGGTTAATGCATCAAAGTCGGAAGGCTGCTCTACGTCATCCTCATCCACAACTTCGTCATCAGAAAACTAATATCAATTTCTCCATTTTCCGAATCACTGTCTTTTTTCTTTGTTCCTTTCTTTGGTTTAGTTTTTGCTTGTTTTTTGCTCTGATTTTTCAAAAGTTGTTTTTCATTTTAATCTTTCAGACAAATTCTCCTATTGATCCTGGCAACTTCGTTTTCCTTTTTTTTTAATTTTGTTAGATTCTTTTAGTACTAATAGTTTTTTTCTAACATTCCTTTTTCTCTTTATGTCCCCAGTTGATTGTAGATTTAGCATACTGAGAACGTTATTATGATTTAAATTCATAGTTGCCATTTTTGGTAGGTTTGTATTATTGTGCAGTTCTCTAGTTGATGCAGTAGACGTTGATGATGTAGCACCGTTCTCCTGTTCATCAATGATTTTTTTTGCTTCAGTCACATTACTTGTTACATTAACAGAAGGTTTCATCAATCTATTTGCTGGCTTCTTCATTGAAAACAGTGGGTTGGAAAGAATAATTACCAGCGCTTAGAAAACCTTTAACTCCTTTATCCACAGTGGCAACTGTTTGATATGCTTGACCAAACAGCTCTGCAATTTCATACACTGTTATTCGTTGTCCATAGCTGTTTTTCATCCAATAATTAAATTGATTATTGAAAGCTGTTTTCAATAGTCCAAAGAAAACTAAATCGAGCGGCTGTATCTTGTGGGATGTATGTGGTGGTAGTGATAGCACATCAATCCCATTTGCTTTAGTGAGATCATAGGCCCGTAAAGATATATGGCTTTCGTGATTGTCTAAAATTGAACAAACACGATTTGAACCTGAAGATCTTACATGACTTATGAAATGTTTCATCCAGTCAACAAAAATATCTTCATTACTCCATCCATTACCACTACAAGCTCCCTTTGAACTAGGTGGAGCATTTTTCATCAAACGGTCATTCATTAATTCTCGTGGAAAAACTAAGAATGGGGGAACATGATTGCCAGCCGCACTTACGCAACATATTGTTGTTACTAGAGATCCTCTTTCTCCACTGGTTATTTTACCAATTTGTTTCACTCCTTTTTTGGCCAATATTTTAGTGGGCTTATGAACGGTGTGAACACCACTCTCATCAACATTTTATATATCTGCTGCACCATATTTATATTTTTCATATAAAGCTGATAAATTTGCAAAAAACCTATACACTTCAGGTTTGTTGAAGCTCACTATCCTATTTAAATTAGTTGCTTCAGGTGACCTTAACGATATATCTGGATGTCTTTTTCTAAAGTAATAATAGAAATCGTAGCCAGCCAATTGTTCCCCTTTTTTGTTGATAAATCTGCTCTCTACACCTATCTTCTCTGAAAATCTATATGCCACCTGTCTTAAGTAATAAATTGAGAATCCAAAGTACAGCTCCGATAGTTTGAAACAGTATTGTTTCAATAAATTCTCTTCTTCACTGAATACTGTCCTTCTTCCAACTTTTTTTTGGAACAACGGATACTCCTGAAGAATTCCTACGTCTGTTATTAATATGGTCTCTTAAGGTTGTTTGTGGAATTTTATATTCACAAGAAGCTTGTCTGATGGACATAGTGTTTGATTTTATGTTATTTATGGCTTCTGCCAAATTTTATGTCTACCATAAAGCCCGGAAGCCGTTCTTTTTGTAGTTACGAACCATCTCAAAGAAGAAAAAAATTAAATATTTAACATTTTTCGTCATGGTGATCATTGGAGCAATAGCGCTCACTTGCTAATAACCCAAATAAAAAACACGCTTTTGCCCCGTTCGTATATGAAACAAAATATAATTGAAAAATCTACAACTATTCACAAAAGTACAATGGATATCATAAAACACAAAAATAAAAGAACAGACAACCGATTCCACCAATACCAAGAGTAAAAAAGTTGATACTTACAATTTTTTTGATCCCTTCAAAAATTATTTCGGAGAACTCAATGGGATGACGCCACGAAAAATTTTTATTTTACGAAAGTTTATACACATCGGCTGAATAACGAAGAGCCTGTCGAGTAAGCAATTGAGTGATGTTGAAAAGATTTCTGTAACTTTAGGTTTTGGCGGTATATTCAAATTTACTGTATTTTAATTATTTTATTTCAAAATAATCATTTATAGTCCATCATTTAACATTTCATTTAATTTAACTCAACATATGTTGAGTTAAATTAAATGAAATATCAAATGATGGACCATAAATGGTTAATTAAATAGAAAAAATAAAACAGTAATCATATAAATAGTTTATTTATTTTTGTATAAAAGTACACAACAAATAATTTCTTTCACACAGTACTTTTCTTAACAAACAGAATGACAATAAATAAACTATAATGTAAAAATAATTCAATAAAAAAAATAATTGCTACTTACTTAATCAAAAAAAGTGCTCAGCTCTGTAAATACAAGGTGCCAAGTAATTACATATAAGAGTGCTAAAACAGCACTTGTGACTGTACAACATTCAAAATAGTATATCTAACATTTCATTTCCACTTAAAACACATCTTTATTTCTTTACTGGAAGTATTTAGTAGGTTTATATCACAAGCTTAAACCTAGTACATTGTATATTTGTATATTTCTACATTTAAAAGCATTCCATTCTTATGAAACCATCGCATAAGGCAGTTTAAGTTACTCTGCAGCTCCTGGCAGTCTATGATTGTTAAAATGTTTCTTAAGGGCTCTTAAAAATCCCACCGTCTCGTGGAAGTCCTTTCTCGTTTCTGGTTGAGGTTCTAAAAGTAAACACACAAAATAACAACAATAAATAAGTGAACACACAAATATGTTTGAAAATTTATGTCAACAAAAGAAAACAAAATGCGTTTACTATCGAAATAATAAGTTCACACATGTTTTTGTACTAAGCCAAAAAAAATATCAAAAATTTTTTGAACGTATACATTTGTTTGGTTTTTTTGAATTCCTTTTTTGGAGCATTCAATTTTTTTAGGAATTCTTGATTCTTAACTATTTTTTTATTTTCTGTCTTTTTTGGATATTTTGGATTTTTGGTTACCGATAGACCAAATCATCACTTTCATTTCCCATAAATTGTCACACCATGGGCTATATATGAAAAACGGTAAGAGGTCAATACCCTTCCATCCCATAGCTGGTTGAGGGAATATAGCAATAACATAAAATAAAACCCAGATTATTATTTTTTCAATGGATACACTTTAAAATGAAATTGTCTGAGTATGTTATACACACTAGATAAAAATTGAGTGAATGAAAAGACGAGTACTGAGTGTATCATTTTATTAAAATTCCAGCTAAGCGCTTTCAGTCATTAGGTCATTCTCAAAGCTGTCGACAAGAGAAAAACATACAACAGGTACAATGTACACACAATGAAATAAAATGTTTGATGCTACATCATTATTTAAGTAAAATTTGTTAAAATTACCCTATAAAGAGGGTATACACACATATCATTTAGTTGGTAATTTCAAATTGGACGTTCCGTTATGTGAATTACAATTGTACACGCTCTTTATGGAGTAATTTCAACAAATTTTAGTTCAATAATGATGTAACATCAAACTTTTTATTTCATTGTATGTAGCAGTTACAGGGTTTGAAGTTTTTTGACACCTTCTGTATATTTTCTTCTTGACGAAAGTTTTCAGAATGGTCTAATGGCTGAAAGCACTTACCTGGAATTTTAATAAAATTACACACTCAGTACTCGTCTTTTCGTTCAATCAATTTACATTTTAAAATGTCCAAAATTATAGCATGCTATATTGAATACAATAAAACTTACCATCAATTTTTGTTAATTTCCACTCATATGGGAAGGTAAATCAAACTGTCTTAACAACCTCTCTTCGTCTTTCTCAAATCTAAAGAAACACTGTTTTTGAAAATAAAGGGGCCATATCCTCCATTGTTTCCTCGTCGACAAATTTAATGATTTATTACCACTGTGTTTCAGCCATATTAATTTTATCTTCCTGGGTTGGAGAACTAAAACTGTAAAAAGAAATATTTACTTTATTAATGCAGCAGTTTACAGTTCAGTTAAGAACAACCATTATCTCTAAAGTTGTCGATTAAATTAGTAAAAATCTGTGTTTTATAAAAATAAAGATAATGGTTGTTAATTGTGAAAGAAAAATGCTCAAATTTTTTCAATAAAACTTACCGAGTATACCACTATTAGACTCACTTTGACAGTGTCTTTTCAATTAATAACAATAAAGCAACGAAACAACAGATAAATATTACATACACTATAGCAATTAAAAAATACACCAAAATACCGTAACCTTAAAATATGCTCTACACTTGAACTTAGAAATGATAACAGTATAACATATAACATGTGGGGAGGGGACGAGCAATATGTTATCGCGCATACGCAGTTATAAAAATCAATAAAATTTGATTACTAACGACGTTACAGTTTTCGTTAATTTTTTTGAATTATCTACCTATTTTAGTTACTCGACAGGCTCTATAGATGGCTCGGTCTGCAATGTCCCTAGCCTGATCTTGACTACGATTGTATCATCTTATAGTAAAATCGTTACGCCACCTAACATACTTTGTGAGAAACGGGTTAAAACGCTACTGTCCCATGCGCGCTTTTACCCCATCCTCCCCTACTCTTAAAATAAAACTCTTTCGTCGTATATCTCGTCTGTCTATGAGGCACGGAATTATAAAAATCAACTATGAAAACTCTCTCAATTTTAATATTTGATCTTTACACATTGTCCTAAGTATATATGTATATCCATTTAATTATTCGATTATCATTTGTTCTAAATTTATTGTGGCTTCTTCATCTCTATTTGTCATAATTTTTGTTTTTGAATAATTCATATTAATGATTATGTTCTTTGCTTCTGCATTTAGTTCGTTTAGCATACTCGATTGTTATATTTTATCATATGAGATCAAAATCACGTTATATGTATATCTTAAGTTTGGACCGCATATTTTAATACCACGTTCTTCCCAGTCTACTTTATTGAAAACATCTTCCAGCACTTGATTAAAGACCGTAATTGAACTATTGTCCTCTCGTCTCACACCTCTTTTCATTTCAACATATTCTGATTCTTCATATATTGTTTTTAATAAAGCCAACTGTAGATGTTTCTAAACAAAATCCATCCATCTTTCTTAATAGATGTCTTTTTACTGTTGCTATTATATTCGAATCCATAAACAGCTATTTAATTTCTTTCCTCCAATAATTTTTGTTTCCCGTGTCAATTCTTTTTACATCTTTTTTGTTCAAGGTCCACGTCCCATTCTCAAATATTACTACAGACTAATTACCGTTTCATACATTTTTAATTTTGAGTTTCTGGAAATTACTTTGTTTTTGAGGAATTTTGGGCTCACATACATCTAATTCTTGCTGTAATTCTTGTTTTTCTTCTTTACTATTCTTTGTTACCTTTCAAATATTATTCTAACATTCATAAAAGTTGATTATAAATCACCGAAATACATAAAGAATAGATTTTATATGTATATTGTGACTCTCTCTGTATCACGACGTTGCCTTTATTAGGACCAATACTATCTAAAATCTATTAAAAAAAATTGGAATATACTTCAGATAGAAAAGAATTCAAAATTTCATTTGGGACACTATATATTTCAAAATTTTCTGCATTAGTGCAAGAACTGTTATTTTATTTTTAACTCACTGTATTGCAAAGTTTCCTTCATTTAATCAAAAATTAAATCAATGGGAATTCTCATAAATAAATAAACAATATGTTAAGGGAAACATTGATAAATACCTAAAAATGAGCCTATCAAATGTAAATTTCTACAAACTTTATTTGGCATTCCCTGTATTCTTAAATTGGCTTTATATGAATCAAAGTTTAGAAAGTTGGAATGAATACTTTAACATAACCAAACCAAATGTTCTATATTTTTTATTTGGGATTCTCTGTATTCCAAAATGACCATTATGTAGGATATTTTCAAAATTAAATACCTTTGATTAATGAAAAAAATGTCGATAATTGAACAAATCAATGTAAACGTGGCCTAAAAAATATTATACATATTATTTTCATATATTTAAATATATTATGTATAAAGCAAGTTTTTAATTATGTCTTTTTTGTATATTTATTATGATGGATATTGAAATGTAATAATACTTTATTTACACATTCTAATTTTGTACAGCTTTAATAATAAAATATACTTATCTGAAAATAAGAAGTTTTATTTGTAAAATTTGAACCAGTACTTCATCATTAATAAATCAGCTCAGTTTTATAGGTATGAACATTGCATTAACACCATAGATTATGAGCAAGTGCAAGCCGGATATATAAGTATAAACCCTAAACATTTTTGTGTACATTCTCAATATTGTTAAGAAATAGCACACTGGTATACTTCCTGAATCCGACTCTGTCTAAGCCATGTATGAAAGTTGAAATTTTGGCAAACTGTCTACCATTATTTTTTGGGACTATTGTTATCCAGACAATTCCAGGGAGGCGATTGTTTTTGTTTGACGTGTGACTTGTTTTGATCTAACTGAAATCCCACACTGTATATCTAGTGTTGTCATAATAGTGAGGTTTTTGGGCGTATCGTTTTTTTTGTAAAGTAGACAAATTTATTGTAAAATTTTATTTATATATATAGCAGCTTATAAACACGACAAATATAAACATACAAATATATTTATATACACATTACAAACAATGCTAACATTAATATATTTATAAATATATACAATAAAAAAATGGATATAGTTCAACAATAGATTATGAAGGTATTATATTTACTTCTTTTAATATTATACATTTTCAGTGGAAGGCAAATTTGTGGAATTCTCTTCTATTACTTAAATTAGATTTAAAAATTACAAAACGAATTTGATCAGTAGTCGCTTACCTATATAAAAGTGCCAACTTAATAATTTGGTATATATTAGCAACAGAGTAGCTAATTAAAAATCAGTTGTGGCAACGTACAAAAAACTTTTCTCCAACATAAATAAAACAGTTACTATGATATAGTCTTACATCCGATTCTGTACCTACGCCCCTGATTCTTTTTCCTGATTTTTTTTAATAAAATATGTAGATAAACTGAACCTAAATTTTTCAATGAAAAATTTTCCCCAATTACCGTCATTCGTTTTTTTTAAAAAAAATGGTAGCAAACGAACGAAAAAGACATACAGGAATTGTCACCATGTCATTGACTATCTTTTTCCTGGCAATACCCGCCAGTCAGGTATAAACGGTTTAGTAATTTTTCATTGGTGACTTGTATTTTTGGCATTATGGGAGCTTGCAGAAGGAATGAACTACACAATTTAAAATTAAATGATGTATAAAAGCAATGTGGCCTAATAACCTAGCAATTGCAATTCATTATATTCAAGAAGAGAACAACATCCGATATTTGCAAAGGGGTAATAACTTGCCTGAATCTTCAACTCCAGGACGATCCACAAATAACTTTTCGGCCCAGAAACAACCGACCTATTATCAACGCCCTCTAGTTTTTCCATGATTGTCCAACCACAACTGACGTTCTCCAACCCTCGATGGCAACCAACGAGACAAATAAATAGCGAATTTCCGCCTAGACTACCATTCCAAAACTTCCAAAGGCCCACGTTCAATAAACCAAGATACGAAACAAGACAACCATTTACGGCACTTAATCAACGGAACTTCTGGTCTTACTGACCAGGGACATCACAACAACCAAGATCAACCTGCATGAATATATCGACAGCGGCTACAAATAGGAAGAGACAGTCCAATCAACACCAAGAACCTCAACAATCTCAGCCGAAGTATACCGTCGAAGATTTGTATAACATCGAACAAAACTACAACGAAGAAGACTTTTACGAAATAGAACAACCACTAGAAGAGTTATCACTCGCCGAAGCACAAGACTTTCTGTATGAAAATTTTCCCATAGATTCAATGACAGAAGCAAAAACATAATAGAGCTGCATTCCTATTCCGGAAATAAGGAACTCTCGTACGTCGAAATTTCTAACCCTCATTTAAAATTCCTAATCGATACAGGCTCTACAAAATCATTCCTCAACCCCAAAATAGCTTCCACTTATTTCCAAAATTTTATTAAATATGATCCACTCTGGGTTTGGTGTATAGATTCGGTTGCTTGTTCAATTTGTAAGATTTCGCCAGCTGTATAGATAGGGTAGTTTAGATACAATTTTTCTCCTCTAATGTTACATTTATTGTTTTTACCTAGTTCAAATGCCTTCTTAAAGTCGCAATAGTTTCACGTTGTGCTGGTGTCAAGTCATGGGATATAAATATATTTGTTCCTTCAAGCTTGCTGCTGGTTTTCAATATCTTGCTTTTAGTAAGGTATGAAACAAATTCTAGTATCACCGGCGCCTTCTAATTTCTCCCCAAGGAATATATATTATTTATTTGTTCTTCTTGAATTGTCGTACCCAACAATCCAGATAATTTGTTACAAACAGTTTCGACGGTAATGTTTGCTATCGCTTGGTTTAATCCAAATATAACAATATAATTCTTGCTACTATATCATTCCAAATTCTCCACCTTTTTTTCAAGTCTAAATTTTCCGCGTCTATTTTTCTTATTTTCTCGTTTAGAGATTCTACCCTTATAAGTATGTTGACTTCTGATACTGCTATGGCTGTTCTTAGTTCCTGTTTACTATTTTTAATTTCTTTTAGGATTTCTGCTATTGCAACTTGTTTGCATTCTTCCATTTTGCGTGTATGATTTCCCTCAAATTAGGTACTATCATTAAAAAAACTTGTTCATGATAAGGATTGTTGGATTTGTTTTGATCTAACACTATCTATAATAACTATATAACATTCTTTAGGATTTTTTAATTCAGATCTTGGAATGCAACTGGACTATCGTTAAATACAATTTTTCTAATTTATTTAATATGTTTCTTTACTCACAATTTTCGATACTTTCTTTCAGAGCAACATGTATTTCATTAATCGCACACACACTATTATTTTCAATGCAACGTTGGTGCAGGACATATACCTCTGAACGACACATTCAACTTTCTTTCTTTTATTCCGATATATTTATCCACATCATCACTCCTATTGGGATCAGATCAAACTTGTTCCAGACTGAGATCAGAGTTCGACGAATCTGAGTCCGAGTGAATTTTTTCGCAGCTGTAAAACTGTGTACTGATTTAGGCATCGTTGGCCTTGAAAAGGAACTCGTTTTCATTTTACTGGAAACTTCTCCACTGGATCTTGGTGTAGGACAACTTGTTCGATGTCTCTGTCCATGAGCAGATATTTCCCTTGCTTTCTAATCAACATCATTGAGAGGTATCAATGCTGTCTGCAAAGGTGAGTGTAGTTCATCTGTTCTGCGCATTGTCGTTATTTTCAACTAGGATAGCAAATTATTCTTCACTGAATATGTGGCGATTTATAATAAAATTCCTTTAGTTCGAAAACCTTTCTCAATGGTTGCAGATCGATTACAAGTATTAGCAAATAGCTAAACTATCAGTTTGTTTAATTTTCTCATAACTCTAATTTCTTTCGTATTTGTCACATCTGAGTCATGTCCTGGCAAGCAGAAGGCACAGTGAATGTAATGTGACGGTAGAGAATAATTGAAAATTTGTTGAGAATTAGCGAACAACAATTACGGAAAGTGATAACATACAAAAGATAAAACAACCAGGAATAGAAAGATGTAAGTAAACTTGCATGAATTATAATTTTGGAAACAAAATATAAGTAAATTGGGAAACAAATGAGCAATACCGAAATTTATCAATTTTAACAAAAAATAAATAATACATACAAAAACTGGTAACACAGAATACGATGAGAAATTTTAAACAGTCAGAAAATCAATAGTACAGGAGCGTAATAAACAGGAAGTAACGGTAAAAAGTTAGCTCGCCAACGGGTTAAGGGTGAACTAAGTAGCTCTGTAACAAAAACTGTTTGTGAGATACTTGAAATCCGGTGCTGAAAAAGAAAGAATGGGGGAGATGGATGAAATAAGAAGAATGTTTGAATGCCTGGCTGATAAAATGACAACCATCAAAAACAAACTAGAAAATAACATGGAAGAAATAATAGAGCTGAAAGAGGAAAATAATTGGATGAAACAAATGATGAAAACACAAGAAAGAAGAATCGAAATGATGGAACGAGAAACAATATAATCATACAGGGAATAGAAGATAGTGAAGAGGGACGATCTGGAGACACAAAAATAAAAATCGAAGGAATTTTAGAAGAAGCAGGAATAGAAGTGAACTTATAAAACGAAGTAAACGATCTACGAAGATTAGGACAATTCAATAGTAGAACTAAGAGACCAATTATTATAAAGCTCAACCAATGTGAAAATAAGCAGGAAATAATAAAAAAATGAAAAACCTAAAAGGTACAAACATTTGGCTAAATGATGATTTGCCAAAAAGAGTACAGGAAGACCGGAAATACATGATGCAGTTTATGAAAAGAGCAAGGGAAAATGGAAGTAGAGCATACTTAAAATATGATAAATTGATAATAGATAGAAATGTTCATGACAAGTATAGTTTCCAGGAAGGCCAAGAAAATATAGAAAAGGCAGAGACAAATAAGCCTAAAAGGAAAGTAAACGTAAGATCACCGGAGGCAGGAGAAAGCGAGAAGAAAATAACCAAAATGCTTCGAAGAGAAGAAAAAAACTAGAAGAAGAGAAACAACCGGAAGAAGAATATGGAGACGAAAGAGGCAATGAAGAGGAACAGAAAAATAGAGAACAGAAGGAAGATAGGATTAGTTTTAGAACTAAAAGTAACTTCAAGATTAGTAATAGTAAATTAATGATAACAAATTGTAGTTAAGGGATAAATGTAGATAATAGGATTAGGATAGATAAAGGAAATAACAAAAAATAAGATAATATAAGTACAAATGAAAAAGGTAGGGAGATATATAATAATAGTTGTAATTATATGTTTGAAAAAATGGTACAAGACAAAGGTAGGGAAAACACTAATGATAACCCAGGCGATAAAAAAGAAAATATCGATCAAAAAGGGGAAAGAAAAAAAGGTACGTAAAGAAATTGAAATAAGTACTTGGAACGTGAGGACAATGCTAGAACCAGGAAAAATGGAGGAAATTGCATGGGAATTGGAAAAACATGATATTGATGTAGCAGCGTTGCAGGAAATAAGATGGAGGGGGAAAGGAAGTATTGAAAAAAAGAAATATCAATTATTTTACTCGGGAAGAGAACTGCAAGGACAATATAGAGTAGCATTTATAGTGAGAGAAAAAATAAAAATGTAATCGAGTTTAGACCAATCGATGAGAGAATGGCCTATATAAGAATTGAGGCGAGACCCTTCAATCTGTCAATAATAAATGTTTATGCACCCACAGAGGTGGCAGAAGATGATGAAAAGGAGGTCTTCTATGAAAAGGTACTATTCATTGACTTCCAAAGAGCATTTGACTCAATAAAAGGAATCAATTACTGAAAGCACTGAATGAAATGGGAGTGAATAATAAGCTGATAAGATTAATAAAAATGACACTAGACCAAAGCGTAGCAGATGTAATAACACAAAGAGGGAAAACAGAGAAGTTTACATATGATAAAGGAGTCAAGTAAGGAGACTTTCTGTCGGCAACACTATTCAATTTGGCACTAGAATATACATTGAAAAAAATATGTAAAGGAAATTTAAGGACCAGAGGAGAACAAATAATAGCATATGCCGACGATGTAGCACTAGTGACTAAAAACAAAATGGTAATGGAAGAAATGTTGGAGGAGATAATAAGGGCGGGAAAGAAAATTGGACTGGTGATAAATACACATAAAACCAAATTATTAGGACTCAACAAGAATTGTGAGTACAATAATGTGAAAATTGGAAGATATGAATTTGAAGAAGTGGATAGAGTTAAATATCTGGGAATAACAATAAGTAGCGATGGAATCAGAGAAACTGAGATGAGGGAAAGAATTGTAGCAACAAACAAAGCATTTCAGGCTAACAAAAAATTATTAAAAAATAAAATAATTAATTAGCAAGCGCACGAAAATAAGAGTATATAACACAATAATTAGACAGGTGATGATGTATGGAGCAGAAACATTAACTATGACTAAAAAACAACAAGAGGATATGAGAATACAGGAACAAAAAATACTAAGGACAATATTAAGACCAAAAAAAAATAGGTGAAGAATATAGAAGAAGAATAAATATGGAACTATTTCAAGAGATACAAAAAGACATAGTAAGAAAAATTAAGGAACAAAGATTAAAATGGTTGGGACACATATGGAGAGCAGGTAAGAGAGCAATAATATAAGAGAAGAAGGGAAAGACCAAGGATAACTTGGTTGCAGGAGGTAGTAGGTGATCTCAAGACTATGGGAATTAGATACTGGGAAGAGAAAACGCAGGACAGGAAGCAATGGCTACAAATAGTAGAGAAAATATGGAAAATAAATGTGGTCTGATCCACCCTTAGAAAAGGATCTATAAAGCTCGTGAGAGCGGCGCTACTCCCACGGGAGTGTTAAGCCACTGTATATATATTTGTCACATTTTTGGTGGTACGCAGTGTTCAACTGCTTGAAGAAAGTTAGTTCTAGAGGCTGCATATGGGGTGGAATTAACAGCAAATGTATATCCGAAGTTTTGCAGAAATTATACGAAACCAAACTAGAACTATCAAGTATCAATAGAACAGGTTGCCACAATGCTGAACCTTCCAAAATATTACAAACATTCTGCAAACAGAGCACCAATTGAACCTTTTTTATCTAATAACCCTTCCTCCATTCTCGCTATTTTAAAAATAAATATTGGAGAGATATATTGGCTTGAGGCGCTGGAACAACATACAACAGTTGTGGTTTGCGTATTTCTCCGCTAGTGATAGCTCCAACCTGTTTTTCTCCTTTTTTTGATACTATACGACCTAGATTATGTACCCTAATGATGCCGGTTTCATCGACGTTACATATTTTGTGGCTCTCAAACTTGAATGTTCCACAAAGGATTTCTAGATTGTCAAATAAATGATATATCTCTTGCTTATTGAAAGCCGTGACTATTAAGGCTAGTTGCTTCTGGTTTGCGAAATGTAAGCTCGGAGTGTCGTCGTTTGAAAAAGTATAACCAGTCTTTGCCACAAACTATTTTTTCTTTGTTGAAAGGATGTGAAATAGACAAAATGATAGCAGCCATTTTTGCCTGTTGATCTGAAGAGAAAACGGGTTTTATTATAAAAATTTTTCATGACAATAAAGTTTCTTTGTCTATTTCAATTATCGTTATATTGCAACCGATATACAGAAAACCTGGACATATTATATACCTAAACCATCATGAATCACTGTATCTACTGGTGGGAACTACATAAAAATCCGTTCAGGCGTTTTTGAGTTTATAGCGAACAGGCAGACAAGCGCGACGCAGGACTGTGTTCTATAATATTCGTATGTATTTTTTAATTGAGATGAAAATGATCCGTACTATTGCCATATCTGATTAAAACCGAGTGTTTTGCTAAATTCTAACATATTTTGGAAATGTGTATCTTCTAAACCTAATAAGTATGGAAAATGAGGTTCTTAGTGCTTTTTCTATTAATGTTTTCACCAAACAAATGTTGAAATTTGTTATCACACTGAAAATCACATAAACTACTCTTATTGTGGAATATTATACTCAAAGAATCAATCTATATTAAAAAAGTCAATAGTTTCCTTGAAGATATTTCCTTTAAAGAAGGCTTTTTTTAGAGAGACTTTTTCCGCATCTGAATTGGTTCAGATACAAATCCCCAAAATATAAGAACATACATAAATGTAAGACACCTCGTAATGTTTTTATTATTTTGTATATCTAAACATTGAAATAACAACTGCAATGCACATTTATTACATAACACGAGGAAAAATAAAGAAACACATTTAATTAAATGTCTGATCTACCGTTTCTATCACAGAACAAACTCAATAAACACCGATGAATCTTCGTTAATTTAGGCCTAAATCTTCAAGGTTATCCATATAATTCACCAATATCTTACACAATTATATTAAAACAAAATCGATTGTATCATATCAATAAATAAGTCCCAATATTCCAATTTGATGGCACCACAAGGTTCCGCCGTAAAAAAATCGATTCTTCGGCACCCCGAGACATATGTATTTATCGAATAAATTTTAGTTATTGTTGATGTTGTATTTTATTTTGGCAAGGTAATATGATGACCGATAGCTGCGGTGTTGCGTCAATTTGGTTTAGAATATTTCCGTTTATTTCCTGTGAAATGTAAATAATCTAGCTCGAAGAGCCAAAATGTTCATTTGTGGTGTTTATTAATTGGTTCTTATTGAATTTCTGTTTACATTTCGTTGACAAATGATGATTGCTAGTGTTTCCAAATGAAACAAGATAAAAAATATTATTAAAAATGTCGTGTGACGAACTCTTTTGCCACATTGGACTATATTTTCATATTGTATCTTACGGGGTGACAAAGGTATCTTCATATTTCCATACTTCCCAGGCGCACGTTATATACATTTCAACCAAATATGCGTTGATTAAAATGTTCACAGTAATTTAAAATATCACTATGAAAACTGTTCAGTGAGGGAGTCTAAGCTAGCAAAAATTGCTCATTTCTTTTGCGTTTCGAACTTTACTTCCCTCGATCGTTTTAAAGAGCGATTTCTGCTGGGCGTGGTGTGAACTTCTGGAATGCGGAGACTTGTTGATGAACTTTGCGAATTAAATGGTGATTTGGCGGGAAATTGTTTCGCTACAAGAGGCACCCAACTTTGCTGATCTAGTTTTTCCAAAGTACCTGTTAAAAAATAAGCACGTTATATAATATAGTAATACAAACAATAAACACTAAAATTGTTTTATTACACATGACCGATGATTGGGACATATTAATAATTAATTGCGCTAAAAAATAAACGTGTAGGGGAACCAAAAATATAAAGTGTTTCAAAATTAAAGTTAAAATTGAATTTGAAAAATCCTCTAAACTTGGGCTTAGTCCTTAAGTGGCCGATAACTGGGACAATTTATCTTATAACAACAGTTTCGAAATCAGTTTATTATCACAATATCAGTCCTTTAAGTTCCATTGATATGTTTACTTACGTTCCGTATTTTTTTGTGATAGTCTATAAGCTTGCGACCTGACCAGTCCAGTTGTTCCTGTATTAACGGCATCCAAAGACATACTGCGACTATGCGTCCGGGCCCATAATTTATTCCTCTGTCCTCGCTCCCTCTTTTCACTCAGCCCACTCAGGTGCTCGTTTAAGGCGTACAGTTTTTGAGTTATGTCCTTCCCTGCGAATTAGAAGAATATTTTACATAATACTAATATGTCGGTCCTGTTCTAAGGATATGTTAAGGTGCATAAAGGAAAAGAAGAAAAAAACATCGAAAATCATCGGGAACTGTCATTAAGAAAGGAACTAGAAATATCGTTGGGAACGAAAAGGAGAATTGTTGAAGAACATGTGAAAAGTATGAGTGGTGGAATTGCTACTTGGTGGAGTGTTAAATAAATTTGCTCTGGATTAAAGTCTATCCAAATTAGTGAATTTTCAATTTTAAAATTCTAATAAGTGAATCATTGTATTCAGTGAACCTCTATATGCTCCTGTTGCTATAGGCAAGTAATAAAATCTAAGATTTGAGCTGTTCCATTTGCCTTTTTTTTCGTGAAACCATTTAAATAATTTATTAACAACACATTTGCTGACCAGTTTTTTTACTGAAATACCGAATTTATTCCACCACGGCAAAAAATTTGTTTAAAGTTCTTGAATAAAAGTGAATATAAAGAGAACTAGGATTGCCTAATCTGAAACTATGTGGCCGGAATATCCAAGTGGTGGAACAAATGAGTTACCTAGGAATGATTTTCGACAGAAAGTTAAACTGGAATGCCCCCATCTCAGAACATCATGTCAGAGCGGCATCAATCTACTGAGAATTCTGTCAAACCAAAATTGGGGCTCCGACAGACAAACGGCCATACTTCTCTATCGAGCTCTAGTAAAATCAAAAATCGATTATGGCTCTATAATATATGCCTCAGCAAGTAAATCAGTTCTGAAAATTGTTAAGACGGTACACAATACAGCAATACGGCTGGCCCTTGGAGCATACAGGACAACGCCCGCTGAGAGTCTCTACAGTCAAGCTGGAGAGCCATCATTGCAGCTGCGACGACAGCAGCTGAGCTTAGCGTATGCATCTTTAGTCTCTACTGATAGTCAGCATCCAGTATATCATAACACCTTTTCAAACCGTTTTCGCAATCTGTATGAAAACCGAAAAAGACTAACATACCCTTTTTTTCAGAGGATCAACAAGTTCAGTTCCGAATTGAATGTGACTTTCCCAGTTACCATTTCCAACAACAACTCAGATACGCCACCTTGGCTTATTGCCTTGCCACCATGCAACCTATACCTCCCCAAATTCAACAAATCTGAAATTATTCCTAGTCTGCTTCACAATCATTTCCTCTCATCAATAAATGAATATTGTGATTATACTCACATCTATACAGACGCTTCCAAGTCACATCAAGGAGTAGTATCAGCTTTTTTAAGCCCGAATACATCTAGTGGATTCAAACTACCTCCACAATGCAGCATTTATAGTGGTAAATTTTTAGCAATCTTTCAAGAAATCAAGTACGCCGCTCATGAAGATATCCACAATACTTTAATTCTTACAGATTAGTTACAAGGTATACAACTCATTTATTCAGATCATTCCCTGACAAGGTTCATCAAAGGTCATGTTCTCACAATTAGGGGAAAATTCAGACGATTGGACTTCATGTGGGTCCCGTCACATGTTGGTATCTCTAGCAATGAGCAGGTTGATAAAATTGAACGTGAAACCATGACTGAACCAACCATTCAAAAGCAAGAGGGAGTACCGTATACTGATTTGAAAAAATATATGAAATATGTGGTCTCTAACTACTGGTCATCTGTTTGGGCAGAATTTGGAATGAAACTTAAAGAAATTAAAGACATCAAGCCATGGAGAAACATCCCTAGCCAAAAAAGACACCAAATAATAATCACCCGTTTGCGCACTGGACATACAAAGTATACTCATGAACACTTGCTGAAAAGAGAAGACAAAATCTGTGATAATGTCAGTTAAACATTTCATGGTCGAGTGTCCGAGGTTCGCGGAACAACGCCAGACGTACAGTATAAGTGCAGATTTAAAATCAACTCTTGGTGTGTACTGTAATTTTGAAAACACAATCGGATTCCTCTCTGAAATAGGTTTAGTCAACAAAATGTAAATTACTAAGCTCGTTATCATGTTGCTTATTACTGATTCCTATCTTTGATATGATGCTATTCAAGTATTATTGTATGTTATAGTGACGTTACCAGCCTAAATGTTATTTCATGCCACTGTTATGTTATGCTGCTAATAACCGTAGTGGCGGATGCAACTATTATTTTCTAAATAAAAAAAAATGTGGAAAGTATACTTGTTGCATTACGCAAAATAAATTGATAAAAACTGATATGAGTCAGTAATATATGTGTCAACAGGGTAACTAAACGATCGACCCACTTGCCTACTTATGAACTTGTCCAGACACCACTTGTAATATTTTGGACATGAGAATATTTTAATCCTTCACAAGCACGTGATTGTTAATGGGCCTTGTTTCATAAAATAAGGTAACATATTGGGTTTGCTCAAATAAATATATCACCACATCATATATATTATATGAGGGAAGAAATCTACAGAAATTCGGAACAAGTTTTAGTAAAAATTGTAATAGTTGAAAAGATGTAGCTCTAGGAATTGGACCAACGCTCTGGTACCTGGAAAGTAACATGAAATCAGATTAATAAAGTTTAAGATGTTCTTTGATTTAGTGAAATAAGTTTTTGTAATAAGATGAAGCAATAAAGATATAAAAAAGCATGATTTCTGATCCTCCGTTTTTTATGGAATCCCACCAAAATAATACTAGATTTGAGTTCGGTGATAGAAAGTTAGATTGAATTGTTTTAGTTAAAATTACAGAAATAAATAAAAGTTAGAAATTAGAAGAGCAACAATGCGGTCCCAGAATAAGATTTAAATTTAATTTTCTTCGTTATTATGGAATATAAATTAAAAATTCTGAAACAGGAAATTTTGGTATATGAAACTATACTTTCTGAATAAAAGTATTCACCTACTGGTGGTAATAACTTACCTATTAAGCTATCTAAGACGACTTTGAGCATCGGCCTATGCCTCAATACCCTTTCCAGCTTCATCCTCGGCCAACAGAGGTAGACGCTATCCTCTTCCGCTGTGATTGTCACTTGGAAAACATCATCTGATTGTTCGTGATTGGCTTCCCATTCCGGCGAATCAACGAATTGATGCATAGTTATGAAATGCAAATGGGTGTCGTCACATGTCACCCTTAACCTATAAAATGTGATATGTTCACGTTGTTTTCTAGCATATTGGAAGGCTATGAAGATTAAACATCAGTTCGTCAGTAACGTGAAATGTGTAAAACGATGGGTTCTATTTTGGAATAAAATTTATAGAGGCCTCCCATTATATGAAAACAACGCGAACCATTTATAAGTGAAGATTATGTGAGGAATTTATGTAATAGGGAGATTCTTCAGTTACATAGAATTTAAATATGTTATTCTAGCGACATTTCGATAAATTTTTAGCTTATTTTGAGTAATGACGCGAAATGTTCACTAGCTTTCTGACTATAAGAGATAGAAACGCAATTATAGGAAGATGGAGAAGAGTTTTTAGGCAGGTATAGCTATCAGCAATGAATTTGTTGATTACAATACTTGGATTAATAACAAGAATAATAGGAACAAAGTAAATAAATATATAAGTAGCATAAATTCAGTGTAGGAAAATCTAGCTTCTATTGATGTTATTCATAACTTACCGTCCTTTGAGCAAAATTGATAGTCTTTCGTCTGCTGGGCTAACATCTTCTACTGCGTAAATGTCGCCTTCTTCTAGATTCATAACTTTGGCTTCTCTGACTAATTCCTTAAAGTGCTTTTTACTCACTCTAAGAGGTTTAAAAACCTACAATTTAAAATATGCTATGTAATAAGTTTTTACTTCATTATCCGATCAAGTGGAAAGATGACTAATTTTATTTGTAATTTGATTGTCTACAAAATAAATGATCAAGTTACAGGCCTAGAAATTTCGAGATCTACAACAATGGAAGAATGCAGCATCAGCGTTTATTTATACACCGCGCCGCAAAATAAACGCATATTTTGTTAAATGGAAAAATCTACATGAGAAAAACAATTAAGAGGCTCGTTAATGATCTAACATGATAGCTGTATAATAGCTTTTAACTGTGTCAAGCAACGTTTTTGTTGCGTTTTCGAGCGATGAACGTACGGTATCTTAACTTATACGGTAATTTTATGGATGAACAAACTGTTGCTGTAGTGCAGTACTTGTAGTGAATCGATTTCGTGGTACCTGCATCCTCAAAAATCGATCTTGATTATTATTTTTCACTATGTGCCGTCCTTATTAAGGCATTGTTTGGTTCGTACCAGTTTCTCGATACCGTGCCAGTGCCCTGGAGATCTTAGAACTCGTGTAACACCCATTTCTATGAGTGTTATTTCTCATATCACGTTGCATCACATTTAATAACGTTATAAATCAATATTAGTAGCAGAACAATGCAAACTGTCATCAATAAACAATAATTAAACATGTCAGTGAATTTGTGTACACATTATTTGATTTAAAAACTGCTGTGTTTTCACCCAATATCCAAGAAGTTGTTGGATACAGTGTAATACTATAATTTTCAAGCCATTGGTATGCATTAAAATATTGTTCTCAAGTAGATTTTTCCATTTTACAAAATATGCGTTAATTTTGCGGCGCAGTGTATATATAAGGATAGATAAATGTAGCTTGTCCTATATTTCAGTTTGACATTAATTGTACAGCTGAATCTCATATTGTAACAATTTTTTTGTTAATAAATCATTTTAAAAAAGTATTTTCATGACCAAAATACGTAATCATCATTCCATATTATTGTTAAATTATTTTCTATATTATAATCAAAAAAGTAACATAAAAATGGGAATTGTAGGTTTAAATTTTTAATGAAAAAATAAGGAACCATATTGGCTTGTCCAAAATATCACCCAATTAAATGATAAAGTACACCTCTTGATGCAACAATCGGTTTTCTGATTTGATTTTGTTACGTGTTCAAAGACAACGGTTGAAATTCAAAAAAATTAACTAATTCATTTTAGTGTTTTAATTGTAACTCAACGTTTATAGCTAATTCCACCATATAATGAAAAATGTTGAAAATTCTAAAAAATTGACAATTGTTTCGATAACTGAATATCATCGTCAGAATGACAGAAGTTACATTTCATTTGATGCCTACCTGATGTTTAGTAGTTATTTTTGGCTAGACCAAGAAGTGACCTACCCTGTGATTGACTTAATATATGTTAATAGAAAAAAGAAGAAGATGTGATAATACAAATATTGAAGCTTAGATATTATTAACCCTATGGTGATATCCTGGATATTATTTTTCAAATTAAGATCAGTATAACTGTGCAATGATATAATAGAAAACCAGGAAAATTATATCTGCTGATCTTTACAATTATCACTTAAGAAGACAGTTTAATAGTGGAGAACTCCCTAGATTTATCTGTTCATTGACGACTTCATATTGTGGGTTTCTTAAGTATCTTCTAATTTCCAACTCGTCAAGGAAATCCTGTTCTTGTTTCTTATCACAAATATGTAGTACTTCTAGTTCTGTGTTAGGTGTCAATGAATGGTTGGTGTCAAGTATATGTTTTGCGTAATGGGATTTATCTGGCTGTTTTAATCTGTATGCTCGTAAGTGTTCACTGTATTGGATTTCAAAATTTCTAAGGGTCTGACCCAAATAGACAGCATTACATTCTGGACATTTGAGTTTATATATACTTGATTTCTTTAATGTTGGTATTTTTGTTTTAACATTTAAGAATTTTGTACTTACGTTATTTTCTGTTTTAAAAGAAATTGTTGAATTAGTTGCTAAAGATATTATCTTTGAAATATTATTAGAAATATTTCCTGTATATGTGATGATTTTATATGTTTTTATTTCTTCAGTTTGTTTAGGAAATATTAGTTGCAATGCCACTTTTTCCTCTTTTTAATTAATTAGCTCATTTATCATATGTAACGGATAACCGTTGGATGTTGCTATTTGTTTAATTGTATTAATCTCTCTATCAAAATTACATTTGTTCATAGGAACTGAAAATGCTCTATATATAATTGAATTGTATGCCGCTAGATTATGTGACATTGGGTGATTGGAACTATAGGGAATTGTCACATCAGTGTGTGTTGGTTTTCGGTAAATTGCATAATCAAGTACATTATTAACTCTTTGAATTTTCATATCAAGAAAATTGATTGAGTTATTTTCTTCAACTTCTAAAGTAAATTTAATTTTTGGGTGTAAATTATTAATGTGGTTGAAAAATATATCTAATTGTCGTTCACTACCTATAAAACAAGCTAATATGTCATCTACATATCTATACCAAAATAAAACATTTTTCGAAATATGACTTTCAAAGATTTTTCTATCTAAACTGTCCATAAGAATGTTTGCCAAAATAGGTGATATAGGGCTTCCCATGGGTAAACCTTCATTTTGAATATATATGTTATTGTCAAATAGCAACATCCAACGGTTATCCATTACATATGATAAATAAGCTAATTAATAAAAAAAAGAGGAAAAAGTGGCATTACAACTAATATTTCCTAAACAAACTGAAGAAATGAAAACTTATAAAACCATCACATATACAGCAAATATTTCTAATAATATTCCAAAGATAATATCTTTAGCAACGAATACAACATTTTTTAAAAAAATAGAAAGTAACGTAAGTACAAAATTGTTAAATGGTAAAACAAAAATAACAACAATAAAGAAATCAGGCATATATAAGCTCAAATGTCCAGAATGTAATGCTGTCTATTTGAGTCAGACCCTTAGAAATTTTGAAACCCGATACAGTGAACACTTACGAGCATACAGATTAAAACAGCCAGATAAATCCCATTACGCAAAACATCTTCTTGACACCAACCATACATTGACACCTAGCACAGAACTAGAAGTACTACATATTTGTGATAAGAAACAAGAACTGGATTTCCTTCAAGAGTTAGAAATTAGAAGACACTTAAGAAAACCACAATATGAAGTCGTCAATGAACAGATAAATCTAGGGAATTCTCCACTATTAAACTGTCTTCTTAAGTGATAATTGTAAAGATCAGCAGATATAGTTTTTTTTTCTATTAACGTATATTAAGTCAATCAATCAGAAGGTAGGTCACTTCTTGGTCTAGCCAAAAATAACTACTAAACATCAGGTAGGCATCATATGAAATGTAACTTCTGTCATTCTGACGATGATATTCAGTTATCGAAACAATTGTCAATTTTCTAGAATTTTCAACATTTTTAATTATATTGTGGAATTTGCTAGAAACGTTGAGTTTCATTTAAAACACTAATATGAGTAGATTCCACGAAGTAATGGGTCGAGACAGTTAATTTTTTTAACTAATTCATTGTTAAATACTTCAAAACTCTATTGAAGTAGAAGTAGAATCTAATATCAATCCTAAACTATAAAATTAAAAATAAATGATAAATAATATTCTTGCTCCCCCAGTGGTAGCAACACAAAATTAGTAAATCTTAGATCGGCTTCAGCACTGTTACTAGAATTGTGAGAAGACGATAGTGAATTTCAATAGATAGTTATTAATAAAAATGTTCGGTGACAAAATTTGTCTATGGATCTGACCAACTAATCAATTTGATAAAGGCCAAATATTCTTCTTCCTCTTTTATCTGAAAGACATAAGCGACTGACAGTTCACTCCTTCACTGGTTTTAATGGAAGAAGGTAGGATTTTGAAGTTTTGAAAACTTACGGCCATCGTCGGATAATTTGATGCATCCATAACTATATCGAATTTAGATTCATTCTTTTATTATGTCGGGATGACATACTCTTGTAGCTAGAGGATATTTTTGGGAGAATCTAAATTAGATTTATGAACAAAACCTTATAAACAATGAGGCCACATTACATCAAAGGTATATATTTCATTATATAATAAACATAAATTAGTCCTAATAGTATATTTTCGATTTTAGGCCTTCTCCTTCTTCATCTTTTTCTTGCTTGCTGCTTCTCACTGCATGATTTCTTCTTTCTTATTTCTATATGTATTTCAGTATTTATTGAAAGTAAATTAGTCCTAATAGTATATTTTCGATTTTAGGCCTTCTCCCTCTTCATCTTTTTCGTGCTTGCTGCTTCTCACTGCATGATTTCTTCTTGCTTATTTCTGTATGTATTTCAGTATTTATTGAAAGTAAATTAGTCCTAATAGTATATTTTCGATTTTAGGCCTTCTCCTTCTTCATATTTTTCTTGCTTGCTGCTCCTCACTTCATTATTTCCTCTTGCTTATTTTTTTATACTGCTTTTACTTGCCAGAATGTAGAAACTTGTGATTAACACAAGCTGTAGTTTAGAGGGCTTGCCTCAGCTTGGTATACGTAACTTTACATTCAGTGACACCATTCAATAAACCGAGAACACTTCAATGCTGAGCTTTCTGCAGCATCTGAGCTGGTAGGACCTTTCTCTATTTTATTTCTTTATGGCTGCTTACCATACTCAAAGGAAACTGCTGGACTCACGACACTTATCTTTACCTATTTCAAGTTAATATTGTATTATAATATAAGTATTGTACATATCTATTAATTTTCATTTTATGAAGTACTTAGTAAATATTCATTTAAACATATGTTCAACGAATAGTACGTACTAGCCGTTTATTTACACTCAAATATGAATATATCTACAAATTTAAAAGACATCATCAGTTATAAATATATTTTGAAGTAAATAAAACTGATTATGTCGTCCATTTTTTAATATTTAGGTCAAAGAGTAATTGGGGGAGAACTCTAACAAATTCCTTCCCTATAACCCCACACAAGAGGGTTTAGGTATAACATATAATATAATTTAAGTAACAATTCCATGTAAATACCATATTATTAGAAGCACTTATTAGGCTTAAAAGGGAAGTAGTGAATACGAAAAGGAACTTCAATAAATCCCATCTTCAGATGTTGCCTGTCATTGGAAATTTACATTATATCACTTATTGGTTTTTATTCTACTTAATGATGTTAATAAAAAATAAATTTGATTCTGATTAATGCGATGGAAAAAAAATGGAAAGACAGATTTAATCGTACGACCTTCACCGGTATACTTTTTAGGAATAATATTATTCCATAATAAATTCACAATAGCGGAATGATAAAATCACAATTAATAACAAAAGAGATTTTATCATAAACCAAATGGAATAAATGCTTAAAGGAGTGTAAGAAATAAACAGAAAATTAGCATTCAATCACTTTTTATATGCTAAGCGAAACGCTGACTTTGAAGCGTGGCATTTTAACGTTATATAAGGATCGAAAGTAGTATACAGTGCGCGCGTAAAGTATGGAATATACCTTTGTTACCCTGTAAGATACAGTAACGTAATTTTGGTTATATATTGTTTACTGTTTCGGTGTGGAATCTACTCATATCACTTTTTTAAATGAAACTAATTATTTCTAGATAATTCCACAATTCCAAGATTTTTTACAGGCTGTATCTCAGGAATTAACGAATAGGTTTATTTGAAAATTAAGTAATGTTTTTGGGACCTACAGTAATTTCATCTGAGGTATACTGGGTATTTGTGACGTCATCATAGAAGCAGGGACGTCATCGCAATGAAAAAAATTCAATTATAGGGCTTTTTATTTCAAATTCAACGGTGTATCACAGTGAGGGTAGAGGCTCAAGTAAATAATTATACCAAATTTTCAATAGATTGTTTTTTGAAACGATAACCACTGATCGTTTAAATTCCGCAATTATCATGTCCGGATTCACTTTAGATAGACCTATTTTTATTTTTTAACTAATTTTTATTAAAGCTAAAGAAAACAGTTGGCGTTGGAATTCTATCTTAATCGCTTTTTGATTGATATTAGTAAAATCTAATGTCACATTGATTGCTGTCACTTTCTAAATACTCATACCTAGTACCGCTTTAAAACAATACATAGTGTGAAATCTCCGAAGTTGAAATGCCATTCCCATTCACACCAAATGAATATGTAGATATGTTGCTAATCTATGGTGAGTGTAGGATGAATTCTCGAAATGCTCAGGCCTTACGTCAGGAGGGCTTTCCCGAAAGAACACCTTCTTATATGACTTTTCCTATGTTTGAAGAGAAGATGCGATAAGGTTCATTTCCAAACTCAAAACATATTAATCATAACAAACCAATGCAGACCGAACATAATGTGGTGAATGTTTTAGCATATATAGCGGTTAATCCCCATGTGTCTATCCGAACCATTGCTGCAGAAATTGGTGTTTCTTCAAGTTCAGATCATATAATTTTGAAAACCCACAATTGCCATTCATTTAAATTGCATTTCACTCATGAGTTGCGACCCATCTGGATCGGAGATTAACCTTTATCACCATCATGCATGTTTTGATGCAATACACTTCCACTGTGTTGAGTAAAATTTTGTGGAGTGAGGAAGCGCGTTTCCATAATAATGGCATCGTGAATCGCCATAACTCTTATTATTGATCAGTGGAAAATCCGCGCTGGGTAAGGGAAACTCGTTTTCAAACCATATGGGGAGTTAATATTTGATGTGGATTATTCAATGGTCGGTTAGTAGGCCCATCTTTTTTTGAAGGTTATCTCAATGGTCAGTGATATTTGAATTTTCTAGAAAATGATCTACCTGCGTAACTGGAGAATATTCCCTTGAATGAAAGAAGAGATATGATATGGCAGCAAGATGACGCACCCCCACATAATATCGGTATTGTAGTAAATTATCTTAATGCTAGATTTCTAAACAAATGGATTGGAACTCATGGACCCTTTCAATGGCCTCCACGATCGCCGGTGCTGTCATCCCTAGATTTTTTTGTAAGGAAGTACTCAAAAGAGCTTGTTTATAATGAAAAACCTGTAGGCACGAACGATTTAAAAAATAAAATTAGACAAGCGTGTAATAACCTTACGCAAGAGAGATGATACATGCGGCGTGTACACGTGAACAATTTGGACGGTTCGATATTTGTGTTGTTGCAGACGGAGGCTATTTTGAACATCTTTTATAAAATCACTGTGAAGTCGAAATGTTCTGGTTATTGTGGCAAATAAACATTAAACTGAAAATATGATATAATTATCCACTTGAGTACCCTCACTATGATGCACTGTTGAATTTGAAATAAACAGCTCTTTTATTTGAGCTAAGTTTGATCCCACTCTTCAACTGAATTTTTATCATAGCGATGACGTCCCTGCTTCTATGATTACGTCACAGATACCCTGTAAAGATTAAATTACCTAACATTCAAATAAATTTATTCGTTAATTCCTGAGTTGCAGCCTGTAAAAAAATCTTGCGACACCCTGTATGTTGTGCAATTATCTAGAAACAGTTGGTTTTGTTTCGAAAAGAATTGTAATTGTTCACGCCACCCTCTTATTTTCCATAAAATTCGGCGCGCCGCTCATGGATTATTTTCATTAAAATTCAGCACTGCTTCTTTGTACATTTTGATAACAGACTAGTTTTCAATTTTGGTCATTAACGTTTTCGTTGAGGAACAATTAGTTTTTCAAATATTTCTTCAAATCAATCTATCATTGTTAAACCGCAAAATTGAGTTAAAACTGCGACGTGTGTCTAGTTATATTTTCTTACTGTATTTATTCGCAAATGTAGACATTGCAGTCAACTTTATTTAGTGTCACAAAGGCCAGGACTTTCCACTAGAAGTTAAACCTATCGATTGTGGAAATTGAAAGTGAGTAGCAGACACCGGCATCTTTGGTAAGTTTACTGTATATGTTGACGATTCGCTAATTGCATAATTATCACACCTACCGTCCATTGACATTAGAGCTAACAGTAATGCTGTTCTAAGTTTTTTAATTCTTTTATTATTCTGTTTATTTCATGATGAAATTCTTGACAAGCTTGAAATTTATGTTCAATTTTGTCTTATCTCAGCCTATTATGTAATAGACTCTATCTTCAAGGAAGCTTGTTAAAGATTAGAATCCTTCCAGTGACATATCTTGTTGGATATTATAAAGTTTATTGAATAACTATTAAATTCAGTTAATTTTAAAAATAATTCCCAAAGTGCCTTCTCTAACATTAAGATGTACCCATGATACTATAACTGAGAAGATAGACCCACTTGTCGATTCAATTTCGTACGGCGTTGCGCATGACGTCACGCAGAGACAACAATGATGATTATCATAATAGTATATGAGATATTGCCTTAATAATTTAATGTAGTATTTAGGATTCATACTAGGTTAAAAAGCATTTAAATAAAGTAGGTACCTCGATACTATGACGAATGCCAAACCTATTTTAAAAATATTAAATCCATTTCGTGTTATACAGAGTGTTCGAAAATCAAAAATCTACGAAAGAATATAAAAAACTTACTACAACAAAATTGAAGTTCCTAGTGAAACAAAAACAAATATTTTTTCGAAAGTTTACCAAGAACAAAAACAAAAAAATTCAAAAAACTTAATCTTTTTCGACACTTCCACTTATTTTTCTCTGAAACGGAAAATTTTCCGAAAAAATGTACATATTTTTGTTTTCGGCTAACTAGAAACTTCATTTTTGCTGTAGCAAATTTTTTGTTAATCCTACATTTTTGGTTTTCTGAACCAACTTTTTCTTATCTTTTGAACACCCTGTATAAAATGGACCAGATTTAATATTTTTAAAATAAGCTTCGCATCATGCACCAACCTTTATCAAAAATAAACTTTTCTGATAAACTATCGATAAAATATGCAGACTTGGATTGGAGATTAAAATTTTTGCAGGGTAGTGTGTGGTTTTTGGATTTTTGTTAAAAAAATTGTTTTAATAAATTTTATGCACAAAGTAATAACTAGATAACAATTTTTTTGATGGGGGGTGTTAAAATTTCTAATTATAAACAATTTTGTTTAATTTATTCAGTGGATACATATTATTCACACAATTTACAAATTTACACAATAAACCCAAGTTTTATTAACTTATTTCTCAATTTTTGTCATTTTTCTCTTCTTTACTTTGGATTTTTCTTTAATATCTCTATTCAACATTCGAATTTTTGAAATACATTATGCCTCTAAAGAAAAGATGCTTGGCCTCTGTACTTAAATTAAGAGATTCGAATAAATCCATTAGGGTTTTTAAATAATTTTTGGTCAATTTTAAAGACTCCCCATTAAATTTTTTAAAAATATGGTCGAGTTCATTACATTTCATTAGAAAATCTGGGTTTGGTTTTAGTAGACCGCCTTCGCAAAGATGGTTTACCCAGGAAAACACGTTTCATAGCTGTTTGGAATATAACCAAGTTTTTCTTTGTTCTGTAACTTAAATGCAATAAACCCAGCCAAATTTTCTAAACCAATCCACTCAAGCTCTCGAACATGCACTTGTTTTGTCGTTGTTGCTTGAACAACCGACCTATGGACAGTACACCATGATAAGAAATGTTTAATTCAATGTTTCTAATTATAATTTATCAAGCTTTACTCACATTTATCTGTAAACAAACCAAATATCAAATAAAACACACACTAAAACCGTAAAACGCTATTATCAAACTGGCTGTTACCGCGAAATTTGTCACCAAGTGACGTCAGGCGTGAGAGAGAGAGATGAAATTATCCATACGCGTGGATTTATCTTCTCAGTTATAGTAGCATGAGATGTACCTTAATGTAAACAAACTATCTTGATATTATTACTTTAGTGATAGTTAACAATTAATGTCATAAAAAACATATTTGTCATAAAATTTCGTAATCTTTATTTTGAATGATAAATAATATTGCATGGTGTTAGAAGTGATTAGAGTACATATTGGCAAATTAATTTTGGCAGTCGGAAGTTTGGCAACGTCCGATGCTCCGCAGCAAAGACGTATGCGGATTGCAAGAGCTGACTTCGCTGGCAGAATTCGTAAGCTTCGTTTCGACAGTACAGTTCAGAGAAAAGTGTGATTACCGGAGTTGTGCAATACTAACTTGTTATGGCGACTCCAGAAAGTAAAGTTATCATAAAAAGTTGAGTGAGCGGTGTCGTGAAATAATTATGAACGTTTTAAATTTCATGACCGAAGAGGCAAACAATAGCAAGTCAATAATTCCATTAACAAAGGTAAGTTTTAATTATTGCTATAACATTTTTAAACCAAAGTAATTATTTAACAAATTTACACTCGATAGTACATTTTTTAAATCGATTTGTGTACATAAAATATTTATTTGTTAAACGATTTAAAAAAGTGACATTAGGGTGAAACAAAGTATTTTATGCACTCATGTTTCAATTTTATGCACCGTTATGTCAATGCAGACACATTTTCTGCAAATGATTGGAAAGTTAGATGTGACCATGTTAAAAAGATTGAAGATGAATTTATGAACAATGAACCACTTTTAGATACTTTTGTAGATAATATTATTATTAATTTGGCCGAAGACGGAGATAGCGAGGATGATGAAGTTGATATAGAAAGTGATTTTGAAGAGTCACTTGTAGATGCACGTCATTATTTTACTGTTGATGATCCCTGTGCATCTAAAACATATTTTTCATTATAGTGTTTGTTTGTAGGTGGTATGACTGAATACATTAAACGCAACAAATGTAATTAACTGTCTCGACCCTTACACTAATATAGCAACAAATATAAATAGGTGTTATAAAATTGTAGATATTAGAGACGAATTCCACTAGAGTAATATAATATTTGTAGCACATATGTACATAGCTCTAAATAAACAATAATGGAAGGCACCCTTGAACCAAGATTTTTTTGTTTTGCCAGTTCTAACTCTGTAAAAAGTGTGAAGGGATGTTCTAATTTCATAGTAAATATTTGCAAAAAAATGTTTATATGAAAGTGGAAATATCTACCATAAAAAAGCTTTAATATTTTATTTATTTTATTAGTATACTCATTAGACCATCTCTAAAGGCGATTTTCCCAATCTGTATAAACCCGAATTTTTACAATATTATCTACTACATATTATTAAGAATAACAATTTTAGAAAGTTGAACAGGTAGGTATGTCATTTACTATTACTACGAACAGATAGGAAAAATTGTTGGCCATTGTTAAATTTAAAAAGTCGTTTAACAATCCTTATCATATTGTACGCTTTATCTACAAAATCTACCTGACTTCCAATTTATATACAAATAAACCTCAATTACGAATATTATGAAAGGACCACTTAAAATACATTAATTCGAAGTTAAGGTGAAAGTTTATGTCTCTTGGAATATATTTATTATTTACATCACATAAAATACTAAAGGGTAATTATAGAAATCCCCGTATGGTTTTTGAAGCGATAAACAATTATAGCTGTACAAAAGAAAACAATTTTCGTAGAAAAATCTATTGGTTTTTATTTCCTTATTCATTTAATTATTAATAGAGAACGCATTAATGTTATTTTGTTTTGTAACCTCGATTTTATACAGCATTATACATGTGCCACAATTTATTATTTTTAAATCTAAATTCAAAATGTTGTGTTACCCTCGTACGTATTAGCAACCTCACAACCTTTAAAACTTTGCATGCGGAATGTACCTTCACCTGTAGTTAGTCATATGGTGTTAGTACACCAAAAAGGTGAAATCAGGATTTGTCTAGATCCTTCTGATGTTAACAAAAACATTTTAAGAAGACATTATCCATTAATAGCGCTTAACGAAATTTATAGCAGAATACATGGAGCTGAATAGTTTAATTTTTTAGATGCAAATAGCAGTTTCTGGTACATTAGGGCCACAGAAAGAGCACAGAACTATTTAATAATTGCTACCTCTTGGAGAAGATATAGTTTTACCCGTTTACCTTTCGGTTTGGCATCAGCACCTGAAGAATACCAAGAAATAATGTCTTCTCTTCTAGAAAATGTTCCAAATACGGAGTGTTCTATGGACGACGTCATAATATTTGTAGAAACAAAAGAGAAACTACGTGAAATTACAGCCAAAGTCATAAAAATACTTAAAGAAGCTGGTATAAAATTGAATAAAGAAAAATGTGTATTTGAATCCAGACTACTCAAATTCTTAGATCATTTACTATCAGAAGGAGGACTGCCAGTTGATCCTATGAAAGTTGCTGCCATTATGAACTTGAAAACACCAACAAATATGACAGAAATACAGAGAGGGATGGTAAATTATCTTAACCAGTTTATAAAAAATATTTCAGAGCTGACATAACCATTATGAAAGTTATTGAAAAAAGACGTAGAATTTGAATGGCAAGCAAGACGATGCTTTTTAGAAAATTAAACAATAATTAAAAAATGCTCCTGTTATAAAATTTTATGATGTCAACAAACTAGTGATATTATCTGTAGATACAAGTTCAAAGATTGTTGGAGCTGTACTTATGCATGAAAATCAACCAGTCGGATATGCAACTAAAGCACTCACGAATATTCAAGAAGCCTATCCTCAGATAGAAAAAGAAGCTTATACATTCAAATTTGCATGTTATAAGTTTCAAGTGTATATTTACCGAAAACAGCTAATTATAGAGACTGACCAAGCTTCTAGAGGTAATATTTAAGAAGCCTATACAAGCAGCACCTTCAAGACTTAAAAGAATACTTTTCGATGTAACACAGTATTTTCCAAAAGCCATATACAAAAAAGGTGCAGACATCCTCAGTCGTGCTTGCTAACAACAACCTGTCACTGACGAAGAAGAACTTCAGCTACAAATCGTGTTATATATGTCCAGAACTGCTAGAGAAGAATTTGTATCAGCAAATAAACATGATAATGAGCTTCAAATATTGATAAACGTTAAAAATGGATTTCCCGACGAAAAACCTGAACTTCTGGAAACAGTACATTATTTTAATTTCCGAGAAGAACTTGCCTTTTACAATGGTATGGTATTCAAAGGACATGAAGTCTTGAAAATACTATTGGGATGTCTGATCCACTTACTGAAGTCAATAAATTCACTTCTGATATTTCCCTCTTACTCCAAAACCTGGAAACTCTCTACACTGCTTCTAGTGAACGCCCCTTAAAAAATTGCTTAACACGTCTACAAAACAAAAGTAAATCCAAACTCTATCCTGATTCTTACACTTATTCTAGTGACCCGACAACTGACGACTACAATTCATCTGACTCCTCATTAATATACCAATTAATCTTTCATCTTTTCTCTCATCCTCTTTAAGTATTCACTGTCCTACAATGGAATTCCGATGGATTTTATCCCCGCATTGTACGAATTCAAAAACTTACTTCCCTCCGCAAACCCGATTTCCTTGGTCTTCAAGAAACTAGTTTGAAAACCAATCACAATCCTCTCTTAAATCACTTCGAAGGGTATCACTACATTAGAACCAACTGGATTAGAGCCAGCGGTGGTGCATCAATATTTGCTTCAAGCGAAATGTATTCAGTTCCTCTTACCCTAGCCACAAACCTTGAAGCTATTGCCATCACCGCCTGGTACCCAAATAAACTTACAATATGTAGCTTATACTTTCCTCCTGACCACCAACTAGAAGAAGAGGAGCTCGTCGATCTAGTATATCAGCTACTCCAACGTTTCATATTTGTTGGGGACTTCAAAACCCACAATACTATGTGGGAATACAAACGTACATTTGGAAAAGGCAAAGTCGTTAACATTTTTTAACCACATCTGGCGCCTGCCTTTTAAATATTACCTCTAACACACATTAGAATATCTTCTCAAATACCTATAGACTTAAGCATCTGCGACTCTACTTCCGCTACCTTTCTGACTTGGAACACTCTCGATGATATGTATGACAGCAATCACTTTCATATTCTCATTTCCAGCCCATCTAACCAAGAACCAATTACCCGCAGATATTCGAATTTAGAAACTGCCAAATGCCAGATTACACAATGGCCCATAAAAATACGCTTCTCTCACTACCTCCTTCAAGAAATGCTAACAGTAACCTCCAAATGATAGCCAATGCCATTACCTCAGCAGCAGACCTGCACGTAGGTAAAACTGTCTTATCCGCCACCTATAAAATTGTTCTTTGGTGGAATCCACCTATGAAAATGCCGTGCACCAATCCCAATCTGCTCTTAACAGACTGCGCTAAAATGGAATTCCTGCAAACGTCCTTTTACACAAAAAACATTAAGCAAAAGCTAAATATATTATAAAACAAGGCAAAACCATGTCTCCTTCCTGATAACTGACACTAATCCTAGTCAAATCTGTGAGAAAATTCGACAAATACAAGGTAACAAGACCAACCTCAAAATACCCAGCGTTATTTATAACGACGCGCTCATAAGTGATAGCCAAGCTATTGTAAACATTTTAGCAGAATACTTTGAAGATAAATAATTCAAAAATAATATTAGTCTCTTCTCTCTGCACCTCTTCCCTTGCTGAGCAAATTGATCGGGATGTAGCATCTGTCAATGTCCCTTTCATCTGATATGAACTAAAATCCGCTTTATCCTCTTGTATAAATACTGCTGCAGGTCGCGACGGTGTCCGATATATATTCCTTTAAAAAACTCTCCGATGTTTCTCTGTCCATAGTGCTCAACTTATACTAGATTATATGGAATTCCCAACAATTCCCAGACAAATGACACGAATCCCTTTCATTCCAATTAAAAAAGCAGAACAACCTTCCTTAATACCCAAGTCATCTCGTCCTCTTTCCTTTACTTGCACCACTTTCAAATTTCTAGTGAGAATGATTAACAAAATACTTTTTTCTACTCTCACACTAGTAAACTCCATATTACCTACTATTTGGTTACTAAGTAAATAGATCATTACGGATACTGGCATGTAATGACTAGCACGCAATAAAAAAAATTACGCTTCAGTTCTAGAAAAACATCAATTTATCACCCAAGTCTAGTCAGTCAATGGTTTCGAGTAACCATGGAAACGAGTTAGTAGAGGTAGTTTTGACGTTTAATAATTAATAAGACTCGCTGTCACTAGCTGTTAGTGTGAATGTACATTTGTTTTAAAGACAAATAATTAAAATGAGCTCATCAAATAGTGAAAACGAACTAAGTAGCACACCACCCAATATTATACAGTTAGCCGCGGACACTACTGACAACATATTGCCAGAAAAATCAAGAGGAAGATATGAAAATCTATACCGGCAGTTTATGGACTGGCGAACAACTAACAATGAAAGTTCATTTTCTGAAAACGTACTCTTGGCATATTTTGAAGAAATCACTAAGAAATTCAAACCATCTTCATTATGGGCAATATATTCGATGTTGAGGAGTACTATAACTTTGAAGAATAATGTCAATATTGAAACTTACGCAAAATTGCGAGGTTACTTAAAATGACAATCCGACGGTTTTAAAAGCAAAAAATCAAAAACCTTACATTCTGATGAGATAAAACTTTTTTAAATGAAGCTCCTGATGTGCAGTATTTATTCGTAAAGGTATGTTTTTTAACATAATAAAAATGATATACTTACAATACCTTTTATTTTAAGGTTGTTGCAATTTTTGGAATATGTGGAGCTTGTAGGAAACAAAAGTTAAAAAATCTTAAACTTAGTGACATCAATGATTCAGGTTGGTTAGAATCCCTGATACGAAAACTAAAGTACCTAGATCTTTCGTAATTTCTGGTAATTTCTATAAAATTTGTAAACAATATATAGGTATTCGCCAACAAGTTAGCAATCCGCAAATAAATCAATTTTTCCTAAACTATCAAAGAGGTAAATGTACGAAACAAGTGGTAGGATTGAATAAAATAGGCGGTGTACCTATACAAATGGCCGAATATTTAAAGTTACCTGATCCCAAAATGTACACAGGTCAATGTTTAGACGAGCTTCCGCCACTCTTTTGGTTGACTCCGGTGGTGATTTAATGACTCTTTGAACGACATGGGGGTTGGAAGTCTTCGACTACAGCTGAGGTATATGTCGATAATTCAATAAATAATAAGACATTAACAGCCAATAGAATTATGAATTCGGTTGAAAATAATCTACAAACATTTACGTACACTGAAAATAGTAATGTCCAAAAAGAATATACCATACAGTCTACGTTATCCCAAAATTTACCGGATACTTTTGAAAACCCGATAAGGGCAGATAAGGGTATAGTAATAAATAGTTGCCAAAATTTTACAATTAATTACTATAAATAAATGTTACTTTAAATTATTTTTTCTGGCTACTGTTTAATAAATAAATGCTAAATGTTATTCATGCGTTCTATTTTTATTAATGAAGTTGTTCGTAGAATAGGTATAGTACACAACTAGAGTTGTAAGCTTATTACATGCTTATAGAATTACCACACTCGCCGCTACGCGGCTCGTGCGCAACTTTTCTTTTCGCATGTAATAAGCAACTTACAACTCTTATGTAATATACTATTACGGTTCCCTGAAAAATACGAAATTATTCCAAGTTTCCAATCTGGTTTTCGACGTAATCGGTCAACCCAAGATAATCTTGCTCTCCTCCAAGCCAACATTTCTTCAGCACTTAACAGTCAACAAGAAGTTGTTGCCGCTATCTTTGGCATCGAAGATACTTTTGATACCATCCCTAGGAAAGCGGTTTTAAATAAACTTTCCCACTGTAACCTCAATGGAAACATCTACTACTTCATCGAACATTTCTTACTCTTCAGGCGATTCAGATTCTCTGTTAATGGTAAACTTTCCGTATCTCGTCCAAAAACTGATGGAGTTCCGCAAGGTTCTGTCATAAATCCCACATTGTTCATACTTTCTATAAACGACATATGCCCCTGTTCAATACGTACTGTATGCTGACGACTTAATTATTTATCGCTATGGGAAATCCATTTTCACTTCTTGCCAACTCTTACAAAATACTGTAGATCTATTACAGAACAAAATTAATGATTTGGACTTATTCTTCTCTCTTAATAAGTCTAAAATAACAACCTTCTTATCCCTTTTGAAAAAGATATTGAGGAGGCGCTCCATATTGCTGAGACCAAGTTAATATATTCAGGAGATGAGGATTTATATCATCAGGAAAGAAATTGGCTGTTTCTGGAATCAACTCTAATTCTAGAAATCCCAATAATCTTCAACTGCTATGGTTTTATCTCATGTACATTTGGCAAAGTCGAAAATATAAAATTTAGAATCGCTGGTTTATATATTGTACATAACCAAAATTATGTTACCGTATCTTACACAGTGCCAAAGATTTTCTATACTTTAGGCGCACACGGTAGAGATAAAACTGAACGTAAGAATAAAAATTTGGTGTTCTGTCCTTGGTTAGAGTTATTGATAAAATACAGGGTTGTCGTGCATTGTAACTAGAAAAGCAACAACAAAATATTGAACTTACCTTGAGATATAAATCAGTCAATTCCAAAGTTAACGTTGGAGGCAGAAATTTCCACGTAAGTAAGGCGGTGTGGCCTGCGTTTAATATCACATTTATTAGATTCCATATAAGTATATCTGGAGCGCATACGTCTACGCCCCCCCAGATCGTTAAAAAAAAGTAACCAATTGACAATAGGGCCCTAGAAACAAAACAGAAAATTATTATTTTTTCAGTGGTGCCTTATTTTACCTATTTAAAGCACACCTCAGCGTGTTTAAATCGAACTTTCAAACACGCGCGTTTTTTAAAGTTACCATGGTAATAACAATAACTCGAAAAGCGTAAGTATCAATGACAACTTTTTGATTATTGATCTGACAGCAGTATCTCGTAACGTCAAATAAAAATAAATACTATTTAGGATGGACTTTCACGAAACTTGGCTGGGCATCGAAGGCGGACTTTTATGAAATGAAACTTGGCTGGGCATCGAGAACGGACTTCCATTTTTTTGTAGTAATAATGTAATAATAATAATATTCTATGATTTCAAAGTGCACCAATAAAAAAAATAGCGTAAAGTATTCGTGGATAACTGGTCTTTCAAACACTTGCTCTATTTCTTCTTAAAAATCGCGCGTGTTTGAAAGACCTCTTTATCCACTTATACTTTAATATACTATTTTGACAATTTAATTCATGTATAAAAAATCCCATGAGCCGCGTGATTTTGTCATTATGATAGCGAAAAAAAATTGCCCTAACTTTTCCAGCGACAATAACGGAACCTAACTTTTGAAAGCATGACAACCAGCATTGTAAACAAATTTATGATGACGTTATGTAAATTTTTCTTAAACTTGCGTTATCAGAAAAATTTTCATTTGTGAAAATGTCGCGATTTGGATAGTCTTCGTGTGGAGAAATTGAAAAAGCCATCAATGATAATGTGCCTCGCAATACTGTGAATTCAACTACATCAATTTGGCGACAATTTGCGATGTTTTGTTTGGAAAAAAAAATATGAACTCATTGCAGAAACTTCCACTGAAGAGTTAGCTTCTATTTTATGTGACTGGGCATTCAACATAAAGAAGAACAATGGAGAAGATTATAAAGAGAGTGCAGTCAAGACGATTTGGAATACTTCAGCAAAAATGTTACAAGAGAATTACTTTAAAGATTATAAAAGAATTTTTAATGCGTCCACGGACATACAGTTTAAGAAAGCGAGAAATGCACGTGGCACAAAACGCAAAATTTAACAAGCAATCCCAGAAAAAAGGAAGGTGAGTTCTAATGCTCTCACAAAACGAGAAATTTTTGAAATGGCACTGTCCTGGAGTGAAGAAGAACCTGTAGGCCTCCAAAGAAAATTTTATCACATTGTTGCGTATGAATTGGCTTGGAGAGGTGGATAAGCAGCAAATTGTAAGGTATTCTATTTTAAAATCGAAACAGACAACTGTGGAAGAGAGACCGGAAGAGTTAAATATAACCCAGTGTTCAAGAAGACAGCACAAGGGGGAAATCAGAAGTTGGCCGACAGTAAATGGTTGGTAGCAAACACTGCAGAAGATTGTGTATGCCCAGTAAGATTGTTTAAACAAATTATGGGAAGACAGGGATAACTTATCACATGTGAAAAGTTTTTTAACTTCAAATCCTTTTTGGCAAAAAACTCACATGTGAAAAATTTTTTTAACTTCAAATCCTTTCTGGCAAAAAACAAATTCGAAAGTATGGTATAAAAATTCTCCTATTGGGATCAACGAAATATCTAAATGGACCAAATCTTCGGCGAAAAATATTGGACTTAATATCAAACAGGTTAACATTACGAACCATTCTAATCGAGCTGTCGCCGTAACTGGATTGTCCAGGAGTGGTATAGGTGAACAAAAACTTGTAAAAATTACGGGACATAGGAACCCATCGTCATTAAAACCGTACCTTCAGTTAGATGAAGAACATCATAGAGAAATCATTGGTTCTATTCGTACTACCATCCAGGAAATAGTTACTACAACCGCTCAAAATACTAGCATGCAGCAAAATATTAACAAAAGACATGAAAGTTCTGAAAATCAAGCTATTTTTAATAATTGTGTTTTTAACAATTGTACTTTTTCGTTAAATTGAATAAACTAATTTACATCCAGGGTTGGGCAAAATCTGATTTTTATTAAAAAAATCAAAAACCATTGATTTTTTTAGAAAAATCACGATTTATTTGATTTTTTAAATTTGAGCAGTTTAATTCTTTAAAATTATTGTTAATTATTTTAATGTATAAGTCTTAAAATTATAATACAATTTGCGGCTCAAAAACTTGTGACAACGCATTTGTCGCGCTTCTTGCAAGAAAATTCTTGTCGCGATTTGTTTTCCTTCTGTCCTATACACTCACTACAGTGCCGAGTACTTCGAGTGAGGCACGAACGCGTTTGTTGTGCTTTTTGCATGAATATTCCTGTCGAGGCTTGTTTTCCTTCTCAACATATAAATTGACGTTGCCCAACAATTTCACGCATTTCGCTAGTTAGGTTAGTTAAGTGAAGTGAAAACATATAAATAAAGTAAAATGAGTGGAAGAAAAGAGGACGCAATATGGCAGTTCTATATTAAGACAACAAATCCAAATAAATTGGGGTGTAGGGTTATTTTTAGAAAGTGCAAGAAAGATATTCAAGGGTTAGTCCAAAGTCTTGAAGCACACCACGATGTTTGTAATTATCAAAAGAGGAATACAGGTAATTAAATTATTAATTTAATTTTATTTATATTTAATAAAGATTTCTATTATTAACCCGGGAATGATCGCGAGGTTAGAATTTGCCTAACATTTTTTGTTTTTTGTTGATTCTCCAAGCACTTGATATTCTATTTTTGAAATAATTTAGTGAAAGTTTTGAGACATAGATATTAATTATAAGTTAAGTAACATAGTATATTTTTTAATTATATATTCTGAGATATTTTGAAATATTTTTTAAATATATACGTATTATATTATAAGTAGATACATTTTTGATAAATAACAGAATACAACAGGGTATCAAATGTTTCTATGCATTAAAATACACATTTTAATCAAATATCTTGTCTACAAACACAGAAATTAAAATATACAAGACAGTAATTAGACCAGTCGAACTTTACGCCGCAGAAACCTGGAATTTAACAAAAAAAGAGGAAAACACATTAGATATCTAGGAAAAGGAAAATACTACGGAGAATATACGGCCCAATTAAAGAAAATGAAGTATGAAGAATGTTAAGAAACTACGAAGTTAATCAAAAATTCAGTAGCCCAATAATACCAATGAAATAAGGAGTAGACGATTGAGGTGGGCAGGACATGTATAACGTCTAGGTAATGAAAGGTGTGTCAAGAAAATACAGGAAACTAAAAAACAAAAACGAAGAGCAAGGGGAAGACAGAAAACTAGATGGTTGGATGGTGTAGAAGAAGATCTTGAAGAAATTGGAATAAATGACTGGAAAAACAAAGCAGAAGACCGGAAAGAATGGAAAAGAATAGTAGAGGAAGCAAAGGACAAAATTCAGAGCAGAAAATAAATCACCGAATTCAAAAACTCCCTACTGATTTAAAGCAGTAGGGTTGGCCAAGCGGCTGGCCACCGCTGCCGGAAAAATGAGGCTAAGAATCCCAATAGGGAGACTTTGGACCTTAAGGTCTGAAAGTTAATTAGAAGAAGAAGATACAATTTTGAGATAATTTTAAATTTTTTTTGACAGATATCATTTTTAACAAAGATAATATAATTTTTAAGTATTCATTTATAGATATTTTAGGATATAGATTTTAGGCATATAGGATTGCTTTTAAATGTTAGGTGAAATCTAACACATGGCCTTTAATGTAACTTTTTAATACCTTTCCCAGGTTAATTAAAGATTATCTTTACTCTTCTATTTTAATTTTTTTCAACTTAAAAAAATATATTTGCTTTTACATCTCTATTGAACATTTTTAAAATCAATAATTCAATACTATACCAATATATCATCAATTAATCAATTTTCAATTATGTTTTTTCTCTTTCCAGAGAGTCGAATGTCGACAGTTTTGCTAGCACATCATCTGCCTCAAGTTGTAGTTGACTCTTGACGGATAGTTCATATGTTAGAAAAACTCCACCGAAAGTACCAACAAGTCCAACAACTTTTGAGCCAGTCCAAAAAAAGAAAGCAATCGAAACTCAGCCTACCACCATGAGTGGTTTTGTAATACGGACTTCAACTGCCGAAGAACATAAAATTGACAAACAAATAGCAGAGGCTATTTTTGCTACTAATTCGAGCTTCAGATGTATTGAGAATTTAGAGCCATTCAGTTATTAAGGCCTGGTTATACACCGCCCTCGAGGAAAACGGTAGCAACCAGTCTTTTGGACGAAATCTATGAAAAGGAAAAAGAAAAATGTTCCTCCTCCCTGTCAGGACAGTCCGTAAATATGTCAATTGATGGGTGGTCAAACGTGCACAAAAACCAGTGATATGTGCAACGATAACCACTGAAGATGGACAAGCCCTCCTATATGAACCTATAGACACATCAGGAAATCCACATACTTCAGAATATTTAACTCAAATAGTTTGTGACCTGATTTTTTCATGTTAATTAAAATATAAGTGTACCGTAAAATCTTTTGTGACAGACAACGCCGCAAATATGACACTGATAAAAACATTAGAAGAAAAAACGAACGCAAAAGTTATAACTTATGGCTCCTCTGCACATATTTTTAATTTACTGTGCAAGGACTTTCAAGTTAAAGACGTTAAAGAACATGTGGTCCAAATTGTTGAGTATTTTCGAAATAACCATTTGGTTAAAGCTAAATTCAGTCAAGTAGGAGGCAGCGCTATAGTCCTTCCAAGCGATGTGCGATGGAATAGCATTGGCGACTGCTTAGAGATGTATGTCACTCAGTGGGACATCATATTAAAAATCTGCGAAGAAAATAAAAAGGAGATTGATTCCACTATTTACCAAAAAGTTTCAAATATTGCGATTAAACATGCAGCGCAAGCTTATTTAAACATTTTAAAACCTATATCAGTTGCTGTTGATACTGTGCAGAGGAAAAATGCTACTATCGCAGATGCTGTAGAGCAGTGGAAACATTTACAATATATCTTTGATGAATTTGTGGAATTAACATTACAAAAAACACAACAATTTAATGATCGATATAAGCAAGCACTAACGCCATATCATTTTATAGCGTATATGTTGAAACCACAAAATACCAGTTAACACCAGAAGAAAAGAATATAGCTTTAGAAACAATTAACGAGTTATATGAAAATACTGGACTGTTGCCTTTAGTAATAAAGTTAAATGCCCGCAGTGCTTCATTTAAGCAAGTTATGTTTTCGGACGAAGTAATAAAAAATGTAAATGGACTACAATGGTGGTTATCACAAAATGATGAGCCGGAAACCTTGAAACAGTTGCCAATAATAAAACATTTTCTGTGTGCAACTGCTTCTTCAGCTTCAGTAGAACGCGTATTTAGCTCTTTTGGGCTTGTTCACTCGGATATTAGAAACAGATTAGTCATAGAAAATGGAGGAAAACTCGTGTTTCTGTTTAAATTGTATAACGAAAATGAATAGGCTGAAAATATACAATAATAAAATTTAGGTGTTACGTTTAGTTTAAGAATTTGGAATTATGTACTATTTTTTTGTTGTTTTTATTAAAAGCAGATACTTCTTTTGACTTTTGAGAAAACTTTGTTATTATGTTGTTATCTGGTTCTGAATAAAAAAGAAAAAAAATATTTTAAATAATGATTTTAATTTTAAAAAACAAGCGATTTAAATCATGATTTTAATATTAAATTTAGTCACTTGATTTTAATCGGCCCAACCCTGTTTACATCTCATTTTTTAATTTATTGATTTACATATTCATTAAATTGTCTTAACGAATTACACTCCAGCTTTTTTTTGAGTCGAAGTAAACTTGACATTTACAATTCGAATTTTGTTGCCATTAGGTAATTCAACTCAAAAAACTACCAGAAAAAATTACTCTTCCTACGTTGAAAAAACACATTAAAGATAAATCAAAATACATCTTAATAGGACATTGAAAGAAGTTTCAGAATGTACAAAAGTGAACCCGAATGGAAAAAACGTACAATAGACCAACAATGTCAATTTCTACCATTTGTAACAACAAGGAATGTATCCCGAGATAATAGATGAATATTTCAACTGACATATTAACAATTAATATCAGACAAAGAGACGAAAGGTGGTATAAATAGTATGGATTGTAAAAGAGGAATAGGAAGACCACAAATAAAATGAAGAAATATGTTGGATCTAATTGATTAAGAATCGCATGAGATAGGGAAGAATGGAAGTATCGTGTCTGAAAATGGAGGGATTAAGGCTGTATAGAAAGATAGAGCTACTGGATCAACAATATAGAGCGGCTCCAAGGCATGATATCAGAGTAGTGATGGGAGATTGTAACGCTAAACTGGGAAAAGAGGAGTATCTCAGAGAGGTGGTAGGAAGACATAGCCTACACGACATAACGAATGATAGTGGGCACTGATTAGTAGAATTCGCAATATCTAATAATATGGTAGGAAAGTCAACACAATTTGAGAGAAAGAACATATATAAAGCCACATGGGTTTCAAATGACGGAACAACGCGAAACCAAATAGACCGCATTCTCATGGATGCAAGACACTCTAGTAGCATCATCAGTACACGAAGTATGAGAGGAGCAGACAACGATACTGATCACTTCCTAGTTAAATCCAGGCTGAGAACGAGAATAACAACACAGAAACCTGAACAAAAAGAGTCAAGGGAAGGATGGGACGTAGAAGCTTTTCAAGAACCCAGAAAGGAAGGTGAGTACGAAATGGCGTTGAGCAACAAATTCGAATGCCTAAGACACGAGGAAGATAATAAAGAACTAGAGGAAAAAAAGGAGAAGCGCCCCCAGAGAATGTGAAGAAGCGCTGGAATTGAAAACAAATGAAAGACAGACAATGCTAATAAACCCTACGAATGAGAACAGAGAAGAATTTCACAGAACAAGAGCACAAACAAGGAGATTATTCAAAACTAAAAAGAAGGACTACCTAGAACACCAAATACGGGAAACAGACAGGGATAGAGGCATGAATCAGACAAGGAAGTTCTTTAGGGGAGTAAAGAGAGTGAGGAGGAATTGGAGTGCAGGAGGAACGAAAGGCGTGAGAAATGAAAGTGGAGAATTGATAATGACGGACACTGAAATTATTGAACGATGGAAGGAGTACATTAAACCATTACTAAATATTGAAAGGGAGACAGAGGAAGAAGAAGACATTACCTTCCACTCAGCGGATATAATAATACCACCACCCACACTCCAAGAAATAGAAAATGCGATAACATATCTCAAAGATCATAAAGCACCAGGCAATGATGATATAAATTCAGAGTTGTTAAAAAAGGGAGGACATGTTTTACACCGGAAAATATATGAAATGATGCTGAATATATAGGTACAACAGAAAATGTCTAAGGATTGGAGCGGAAGTATCATAATACCTATACATAAGAAAGGAAACAAATAATAATTTAGAAATTATAGAGGAATATCACTTATCAACACAACATACAAAGTATTGGAAACCATACAATTGAGAAGGTTGACCCTTTATGCGGAAGACGTTGGCGGCGACTATCAATGCGGGTTTCGTGCTAGGAAGGAACTGGGAATTTAACCGGGATATTCACCAAATCTTCGTTGATTTCCAGCAAGCATATGACTTTATAAAAGAAGAAGGTTGTGGGTGGCAATGCTAGAAATGGGCATCCCAAGGAAATTGGTGGAGCTAACACAAATGTGTGTGGTAAACTCATATGCACAGGTGATGATAGGAAACAAAACATCAACTCCATTTAGGGTAACAACAGGACTCAGACAAGGAGATCCCCTCTCACCGTTGCTATTCAGTTTGGCCTTGAAGTATGCGATTGGTAAAATAACATATCGGAACTAACTGAAGGTTTTGCTAAGCACGGTTCAAAACTATTATTGGCTTTTGCTGATGATATAGATACGGTGGCTTATTCAACGGGAGATATGAGAGAAGTGTTCTCCCAACTCGAGGAGGAAGCAGGTAATCTGGGTATACGAGTAAATGAAGAAAAAATGAAATACATGGTAGTAACCAAGAACCCAAGACCTAGAATCAGACAGAATATTTCCATTAATGAGTACAACTTCGAAGTGGGTAACGAGTTTAAGTACCTAGGAGCGATAATTACAGATGATAATCGAGTAGAAAGAGATGTCTCAGCAAGAATAATGGTGGGAAATAGGGCGCTATATTCTCTTACAACACTCTTGAGATCTAAACTGTTAAGAAGACAAACCAAATTAACAAAATTCAAGTCAATTATTCGCCTGGTGGTTACATATGGCAGCGAAACCTGGACCCTTACTCAATGGGAAATAAATAAGCTTCTTGTCTTTGAAAGTAAGGTTTTTAGAATGATATTTGAACCGCAACAAGATGAGACAACAGTATACTGGAGAAGACGCCACAATGCTGAGTTGTCAGCGCTGTATGGCAGTGAGAACATAGTCAGACACAAAGACTAATCGAACAAGATGGACAGGACATGTATTAAGATCAGAGGACCACAGATTGTTAAAAACAGTATTCCTTGAGAGACCACATGGTAGAAGATCAATAGGCCGACCCAGGAAAAGATGGAAATATGCGGTCGCAGCAGATGTGTCTAGAATGGGAATACAACAGTGGGAAATGGAACCACAAGATCGAGGAAAATGGAGGGCGATAGTGGATGCGGCTAAGACTCACCCATAGTTGTAGGGCCAGGAAAAGAAAAAAGAAAAAGAAAGACAGGATGACTTATAACAAGAAAAATATTCAGAAATATTAGAACTAATCGTAGTACAAAGTAACACACATTTGAAAACAATAAGAAGAGATGATATGCAGGTATTTTATCTGAAATATCCCCCACATATATTTATCTTCCAATGTATATATGAATAAATTTTGCAGAAAAAACCAAATAAGACATTGGTTCACAATGAGAATATACAATTTAAAAACTAAAAAAAAATTAAATTATTAAACTTAAAGGTGGGATTTTGTGTCATCTTGTTGATAGAAGAGAACATATGCTTCTCCACTGACTAAAGATTATCACGATATTAATAGCACTCTTGAATCGTTATATTCGTGCCACTATCCCGTGTAGGGATGTCGGCAAAATGCTGTGTAGTGACCATTATAAGTGGTTCCACAGTGATTTGATATAGCGTAGAGGTTGTACATAGATACATCAGCCGCGTAATGGCTCATATCAAGCCCTTCTATTGAAAAATCTTCATCATACAAATTGTCTGTATTAGTATTGTTAGAGTATGCCACACTGTTAGTATAAAAAACTTCTATTTGGTCATTTACCTTTTTATTTGATGTCTCCAACTTTATTTGGGGTAAACCAGTTTTATATTTTGTTTTGGTCAAAGATAATTTATTACTTATAGGAATCGCATCATTCTCTAGCATAGTCATCTTCATCAGTATTCCTATGAATGGGACATCATCTGACTGTTGGTTATCTATATTTTTTAGTACACTGAGGCCCAAAAGCTTGTTGGAGGCATAATTTATTAAATTGTCAACGCATGTTTTATCAGAACGCACACATTCTGAAGAAGAGAATGAAGATGTTAAATAAGAATTTCGGAAAAAGGAAAGATCACATGTTTTAGGGTCTGTAATGTGAGAAAAATTGAAAGTGGTAGAAGAATTAGGTTTCTTATGATTAGGTTTCATAAAAAGTTCTTCTAGAGGCTTAGAATGGAGAAACGTACCGAGAAAAGATGAAGCGTTTCCTCTTTGAATTGCAATATTTATTTGTTGTATAATGAACAAAGTTGCTCTTGAATCATTGGTTTCTACTGATATTTTTTTACCTATTTCTTTAATGAATTCTGAAGCTTCATAACCAAAAACGCCAGAGGTTTCAATTGCTACAGAAATAAAAATGTGAATGTTCTCCAAATATTTGTATTTATTGATTTTAACAGTTTCGCCTTGTAAATCTGCAGCGCCTGCGGAAGTACAAGTGTCAATAGAAGTGAAAACTGGTCTGCCGCGCTGCCATGGAATGAGGGTCATACCATCTGGACGTTTACCGTCGTCGCGGCAAGTACCTAACGGTTCCAACGAACAGGGAATCTTTGCAGATGACAGGCCTCGTTTGATTAGGTCATTTACCTCAGAATGACGTGAAAAACGGCCGGCACTTAATTTGCAGCTTTTAGGCCGTGACTACCATATTCATCAACATTAGCTCCGCAACGACAGCGATGTTTTACACAAATTTGGTATAGCGTTCAACCATGCTCCTGATTCCTTTGAAAATGCTGCATTCAAACGAGCCTTGTCTGGTAAATTGATAGCTTTCTGAAGCAGATTTTCTTTTTCAATGTTCAATAAAGGTATATCCCAGGATTTTTGAAAGGATTTATATTCATCGAGTACAACTTTGTTAGGCTTTAATGACCAAATATTTTCTGCCTCCATTAATAAAGGGTCTTGTGTGTGGAAAAATATAGGCAGAATGTGATTAATGAAATTTTTTGAACTATTTAATGATAACAAAAAAGAAGGAAGAGCTACTGAAACGATTGAGCGAATCACTAAACCACCATATGAAACAGGTATTGTCAAAATTGATTAAGATATCATTATGTAACTGGGTCGGACTACATCTTAAGGTATATGTTAATTTTGGAATTAATAGGCAATTCTTGAGAAGGTAATAAGCAATATGTGTCGGTAAACAGGATAAGCGAGATGGCATTTTTTTTGAAAAAGGTTAGTTTTTCATTTAAAACTGATAGAAAGGATTCGTTTAATAAAGGAGCACCTAATAGAAATAAATGAAATTGACTGTCTCGACCCTTACTTCGTGGAATATGCTTTATGAGAAATTAAAAATTGCCAATTTAATCAAAAATATTGAACCTTCAAAAGTTAAACGTCAAACAAAAATGACATTTCAGTTTTAAACGCAATAAAAAAGAAGATTGAGAATAATAACCTAACAGTCACAAAATCTGATAAGGGGAACGCTACTGTCATTTTGACGACTGAAAATTACAATTCCAAAGTATATAACTTTATAGAATCCAGCGATGTAAAAGTTCTTAAAGCAGACCCAACAAAGAAGTTTTCTAATAATGTAAGGGATATTGTTAATAATTCAAATTATCTTTTAAATGATTACGAAAAGAGGTCTATCATACATAAGAATCCTCATTGTCCACAATTATATGGAACAGTTAAATTACATAAAATAACGAAACCAATTAGACCTGTAGTCTCTTATGTTAATGCTCCTAATAATATATTGGCAAAGAAGCTCAACAACATACTCAATACTTACGGATATGAATCTCAGTACTCAATTAGAAATTCAATAGAACTAATCAAAAAGTTGAAAGCAATCCACTTACAAGATAACTATAAACTCATATCGTTCGATGTAACTAACATGTTTACTAAAATTCCTCCTAAAGAATGTCTAATACTTGTAAGAAAATTACTAGAAGATAAAAATATTAATCCAGGAATAATATCAGATATACTTAATTTATTTGATGTATGCATTAATCAGAATTATTTCACTTTTGACAATAAGATATATATTCAAAATGAAGGTTTATCAATGGGAAGCCCTATATCACCTATTTTAGCAAACATTTTTATGGACAATTTAGGAAGAAAGATCTTTGAAAGTAATATTTCGAAAAATATTTTATTTTGGTATAGATATGTAGATGACATATTAGCTTGTTTTATGGGTAGTGAACGACAATTAGATGTATTTTTCAACCACATCAATAATTTACACCCGAAAATTAAATTTACATTAGAAATTGAAGCAAATAGCTCAATCAATTTTCTTGATTTAAAAATTCAAAGAGTTAATAATGTACTTGATTATTCAATTTACCGAAAACCAACACAAACTGATGTAACAATTCCATTCAATTCTAACCATCCTCTGTCACACAGACTAGCAGCATATAATTCAATGATACATAGAGCTTTTTCAGTTCCTATGAACAAATGTAATTTTGATAGAGAGATTGGTACAATTAGACAAATAGCAACATCTAACGGTTATCCATTAGATATGATAAATAAGCTAATTAGTAAAAAAGAGGAAAAAGTGGCATTACAACTAATATATCCTAAACAAGCTGATGAAATTAAAACTTATAAAACCATCACATATGCAGGAAATATTTCTAATAATATTTCAAAGATAATATCTTCAGCAACGAATACAACAATTTCTTTTAAAACAGAAAGTAACGTTAGTACAAAATTGTTAAATGTAAAAACAAAAATACCACTATTAAAGAAGTCAGGTATATATAAACTCAAATGTCCAGAATGTAATGCTGTCTATTTGGGTCAAACCCTTAAGAATTTTGAAATACGATACAGTGAGCACTTACGAGCATACAGATTAAAACAACCAGATAAATCCCACTACGCAAAACATCTACTTGACACCAATCATTCATTGACACCTAACACAAAACTAGAAGTACTACATATTTGTGAAAAGAAACAAGAACTGGATTTCCTTGAAGAACTGGAAATTAGAAGACATTTAAGAAACCCACAATATGAAGTTGTCAATGAACAGTTAAATATAGGGAATTCTCCACTAATAAACTGTCTTCTTAAGTGATAATTGTAAAGATCAGCAGATATAGTTTTCCTGGTTTTCTATATCATTGCACAGTTATACTGATCTTAATTGGAAAAATGATATCCAGGATATCACCATAGGGCTAATAATATCTAAGCTTCAATATTTGTAATATCACATCTTCTTCTTTTTTCTATAAACATATATTAAGCCAATCACAAGCTCGGTTACTTCTTAGTCTAGCCAAATATAACTACTAAACATCAGGTAGGCATAAAATGAAATGTAACTTCTGTCATTCTGACGATGATATTGATTTATCGAAACAATTGTCAATTTTTTAGAATTTTCAATAACTTGTATTATATTGTGGAATTAACTAGAGACCTTGAGTTTCATTTAAAAACACTAATAGAAATAAATTTTGTTTATTGGTAATTGTTATGCCTGGTGCTACAGAATTAAATTTATCAATGGTTAGATTATTTGGTGATTCTAAGAAAAATAACTCGCATTTGCTGAAATTAAGTTCAAGACCAATATCCTTGGAATTGTTTATAATATAGACAAGAGACTTGAATACGGAATTAGTATTACCACCTAAAGAAGCATCATTAAGGTACCAAGCATTGAATTCTGTGTCAATTTAATCTGTAATAGACCCATCAAACTTCTTCCAACCATCTGACCATCTTCTTATTTTCCGCTTGTAATTCTATGGTCTACAGTATCAAAATCCCGTTTCATCAGTCGACCTTTCGTATTAACAAATTTACAATTTAAAAAGTACTTTTATTTTCCATTTTACTATTACTAATTTCGGAAACTATCGTACATAAAAATGGATACTTGGTCATTACATTTTAACAAAAAACTTACCTAACTAAAAGAACACTTTGTTTAAAACTGCCTGGTACAAGAAACGCTGCGGCGAAGAAGAAGTTAGCAGTCTGGAAGAGGTTATGTTGCGCCGGAGTCCATTCTTTACAGCTACTCCACAAATCGTCTTTAGCGGTACTATTTACCGTTCGGTAATCGTATTCTAATTCAGAATTATTGGTCAGGTTGTGAAAAAAATCGCTTTGGTTCCAATATGACATGTTCGTTTCAGTTGTATGGGTAAAATTCTGTCTTATCTCGCTGAAATTTGCTATACTGTGATTGAAATCCACACTCATCTTAACTTCATGACGTGTTTTAAATCTCGGACTTCGAAAATTCGTTTTGTAAGGGACGATTCTTGATGAATAAGTCCTTGATAAAATCACAGTTGTTTCCATTCTGGTTTACTGAAACAAAATAAATAAATATTAAGATAAAAATATAATTCAATAAATAGTTAAATTGATCTTGAAAGACTGAGGAGAAATGGTTTTTATAGGTTCTATGTTCAAAATGCTTTTGGAACCATTATCAAAGTGAAAATAAAAGTATTTCTTGGGAAGCTAAAATGCATCTAAAATGAACCAATTTAGAGAATGAATTTCGAATCAACTAGGTATTAAAAAAATTAGGAGAACTTCTAATGTTCTGGTTTATATCGAGAATCTACGAGCTACTCGTTCATAAATATTCAAGATTTGAGAAAGATTATATGTTGGATAATAAAGTATATAGGCATTTTAGAACTCCTGACGTTGATTAACGATATGTTGCTGTCAGATTAATAGACGATTGCCAGTGCGCTACTTTAATGTGATTTAGAGGACAAATGGAAAAGCTTCAAGATCTTGCCACTTAAAAGTGTGTATTCAATAAAAATTGTTCCAGAAAATGTTTAGTTAAAATAATACACTGGTCAACAGTGGTTTTGGTGCCGGAAAGTTTTTGGCTGTTTTTGTATAAATTTGATGCCCTGATCCCAAATCTGTTGTTAGTTTTTGCTAGGAGCTCAAATTTTTGAAATACTCCATTTTAGTGAAAATCCCATAATTCACACTTTATTAATTTAAAAAAATAAAACAAAAACGTATGTCATTATTATATATCACTCAAAAATATAAAAAATTGGTATATTTTTGTACAAAAATAGAGGTAAAAGGCATTTTTAAAATTAGCAGTCACTCATGCACACTTTGAAAGCTTCGTTTCGTGAAACTCTTGAGTGCATATTTTGGGAACAGTCTCTCTTCAAATTCCAGCAGTAATCTGCCATCATGTCTGCGTCCCAACGTCTTAGTGATTTTCCATAGTCTTAGTATCTTGGGGAAACCGTTCACCCTGTTCCTCACTGAAGTCTCCCAAATTTTCTGGAAACCGGTTCAAGTGAATATGCAAATAATGTAATTTTACGCTCATGTTGCATCCAAGCGATCTGAAATTGTCGAGCATCTCGTTGACCACTTGATTGTAGTTGTCAGCCTTGCGATTCCCCAGAAAATTTTGAACAACAGAAGCAAATGAGGTCCAAGCTTTCTGTTCGACCTCATTCATGAATGTTACAAATGCAGGGTCCTTTATAAGTTTCCGTATTTGTGTCGAATATTCCTGCTTTAAGTTTTTCTGAACTTAACTGGGGTATTTTTCTACCTATATATGCAAAGCACGGTCTAGTTTTATCAAGAGCCTTCACAAACTGTTTCATTAGGCCCAGTTTAATATGAAGTGGTGGGATTATGATTTTCTCTCATTCAACTAAGGGATCGTTAATAACGTTATATTTTCCCATTTCCATGTTTTCTCTCTGAGGCCACTCTTTTCTAATCCAATGGTGTGTTTTATCTCTGCTATCCCAGAGGCACAGGAAGCATGGATATTTGGTGAAACCACTCTGCTAACCCAGAAGGGCATAACGAAAAATGCATTTTATGATCGAGTTTTGCCGGCTTTTCGTGAAATGCTAAGGCAGTTTATAAAAAGCCTAAATTTACATTTTGCCTACGACATATACATAAAATAACAAACCAGAAATCAAATAATATAAAACTACACAAATATTTAACTTTTCTTTCTTATTTTATCTGAAAACGGATGAACGCAATCATGAGATTATTGTAATGTTTTTTTTATTTATTTAAAACAGTTTATCATAACGGGTGGGATACATAGATACACGCGGTAGGTTCACTTACTTAATTTACTTATTCACTACACTATTCACTAATTTATATAAACACTTCACTACTCAGACTATTTACTTGTTCGCTGTTTATATCACGAGATCACTTTATCAACTGAACTCTTCTGCTGGTCGGTCGCTTTATATATTAGCGCCTTTTTTACTAGATAATTCTAGATTGCGGCTTATATAAAAACAATCGACTCTCTGGTATTTTCTAGATAAGACTGGTCACAAAAACAATGTCTAGATAAGATAGTCACAATAAATCGTAAACAGTTTTAAGAAATCCCTGCGCATCCGCCATAATTTTAATTTTCATACATGGCTTAAACAGAGGTGGATTCAGGGCTACACCAGTGTGCTCTTTCGTAACATTATTGACTATTGCATTGTTGGTACACATCACACTATTTTGTAGACGTATTTTTGCTGATTGTTAGTAATAAAATTACGTAAAATAACAAGTAATAATGGTAAGTACAAGATCGCTACTTTTTATTTTATCATTGAGAAAGAAAGCTTCATAATTAAACCTACTGAAACGTTCTTCTTTATAGTGACAAAGATATTGGAAACCATTATTCCTTATATTATTTTATTTGTATACCTATGTAAACCGAACAAACTACCTTTTTTTCTATTTTATGTTATGCTATTTTATCTTATTTGCTCAATAGAAACATTATAACTAGTAGGTACTACAAAACAGATAATCGGAAATATACATTATTATCCTTTTCCAGAACTCTCTAATGATAATTCGCATATTAATTATTAAATAAAGAGTCCCTAATACGGAGTGCGTGTTTGATGGAAGGTTTCAAGTGATTTTAAATGTAATGGCATGTCACGAACAAAATGTTTGTAAGTTGCAATTCGTTTTTCAACTCCAACCAATTTAGTGCAATTACTGAAACTTTTGAATACCACAAACATTTTAAATATTTCTTTGTTAAAAGTCACAGGTCCTGTGGTTCCTGTTCATACATTATTTTATCAAGAATTTTAAGGAGTTTGTCCTGTTCATCACTAAATGTTTTTATAGTATATCGAAACTTACTTTTCAAATGCATGAATATTGAATTTAGAAACTGTTTTATCCTTGTAGTGGTAGCTATTATTGAGTCAATTTTAATGTTAACCACACAGGGTTTCTTTGCAGTCGTCTCGAAAATAAAATTTCCGGTAGTACAGCTGTCCCTCGATAATCCGACACTTTTTATTCATTGACACCTAACACAGAACTAGAAGTACTGCATATTTGTGAAAAGAAACAAGAACTGGATTTCCTTGAAGAACTGGAAATTAGAAGACATTTAAGAAACCCACAATATGAAGTTGTCAATGAACAGTTAAATCTAGGGAATTCTCCACTAATAAACTGTCTTCTTGAGTGATAATTGTAAAGATCAGCAGATATAGTTTTCCTGGTTTTCTATATCATTGCACAGTTATACTGATCTTAATTGGAAAAATGATATCCAGGATATCACCATAGGGCTAATAATATCTAAGCTTCAATATTTGTAATATCACATCTTCTTCTTTTTTCTATAAACATATATTAAGCCAATCACAAGTTAGGTTACTTCTTGGTCTAGCCAAAAATAACTACTAAACATCAGGTAGGCATAAAATGAAATGTAACTTCTGTCATTCTGACGATGATATTGATTTATCGAAACAATTGTCAATTTTTTAGAATTTTCAATAACCTGTATTATATTGTGGAATTAACTAGAGACCTTGAGTTTCATTTAAAAACACTAATATGAGCATATTCCACGAAGTAAGGGTCGAGACAGTCAATTTCATTAAAAAATCTTCGAGAGAAGATTTGACCCGACTGTACCAGAAGTTACTACAAAAACGTTACAAAGCATCACAAAACATTTGGTTTAACCAAGAATGCCTTAGAAAAAAGGTAATACCAAATTATGTGAATATAAAATGTCACACTAAAACACCACAAGCACAAAAAGCTATAAAATATGCTCAACGAGTTTGGATTAAATCAGAATGTAAGAAATGGTTCAAAGTTAGAGACTTCTTAGACAACTACATAAAAGTTGTACATTCAGAACTCACATTCCAATTACATCCAGTAGAATTTGACTGTTTGGATGACAAAATTAGAGAAAATACCAGCACGATGAAGCATATGAAATTTAAGAAACAAGAAAAGAAGCTACAGAATCTTGAACACATACAACATAAAATTCAATATTCAAAACATCATGAAACTGTAAGTACCTACATACCAACACACTTTGCACCACGATTTGAAAACCTTTCAGACACTAATTTTACAAATAGTGAAAAAGAATTTTTAAATAGAGGTTTAAGGTACAGCATACCACCTAAATTTACGAATAATATTAAACAAATTATAGCTACAGAGTCAGAAATAGCTTTAAAATCTAATTCAAATAATTTTCTTTATGAGAAATTAAAAATTGCCAATTTAATCAAAAATATTGAACCTTCAAAGGCTAAACGTAAAACAAAAAATGACATTTCAGTTTTAAACGCAATAAAAGAGAAGATAGAGAATAATAACCTAACAGTTACAAAATCTGATAAGGGTAACGCTACTGTCATTTTGACGACTGAAAATTACAATTCCAAAGTATATAACTTTATAGAATCCAGCGATGTAAAAGTTCTCAAAGCAGACCTAACAAAGAAGTTTTCTAATAATGTAAGGGATATTGTTAATAATTCTAATTATCTTTTAAATGTTTACGAAACGAGGTCTATCATACATAAGAATCCTCATTGTCCACAATTATATGGAACAGTTAAATTACATAAAATAACGAAACCAATTAGACCTGTAGTCTCTTATGTTAATGCTCCTAATAATATATTGGCAAAGAAGCTCAACAATATACTCAATACTTACGGATATGAATCTCAGTACTCAATTAGAAATTCAATAGAACTAATCAAAAAGTTGAAAGCAATCCACTTACAAGATAACTATAAACTCATATCGTTCGATGTAACTAACATGTTTACTAAAATTCCTCCTAAAGAATGTCTAATACTTGTAAGAAAATTACTAAAAGATAAAAATATTAATCCAGGAATAATATCAGATATACTTAATTTATTTGATGTATGCATTAATCAGAATTATTTCACTTTTGACAATAAGATATATATTCAAAATGAAGGTTTACCAATGGGAAGCCCTATATCACCTATTTTAGCAAACATTTTTATGGACAATTTAGAAAGAAAGATCTTTGAAAGTAATATTTCGAAAAATATTTTATTTTAGTATAGATATGTAGATGACATATTAGCTTGTTTTATAGGTAGTGAACGACAATTAGATGTATTTTTCAACCACATCAATAATTTACACCCGAAAATTAAATTTACATTAGAAATTGAAGAAAATAGCTCAATCAATTTTCTTGATTTAAAAATTCAAAGAGTTAATAATGTACTTGATTATTCAATTTACCGAAAACCAACACAAACTGATATAACAATTCCATTCAATTCTAACCACCCTGTGTCACACAGACTAGCAGCATATAATTCAATGATGCATAGAGCTTTTTCAGTTCCTATGAACAAATGTAATTTTGATAGAGAGATTAATACAATTAGACAAATAGCAACATCTAACGGTTATCCATTAGATATGATAAATGAGCTAATTAGTAAAAAAGAGGAAAAAGAGGCATTACAACTAATATATCCTAAACAAGCTGATGAAATTAAAACTTATAAAACCATCACATATGCAGGAAATATTTCTAATAATATTTCAAAGATAATATCTTTTAAAACAGAAAGTAACGTTAGTAGAAAATTGTTAAATCTAAAAACAAAAATACCACTATTAAAGAAGTCAGGTATATATAAACTCAAATGTCCAGAATGTAATGCTGTCTATTTGGGTCAGACCCTTAGGAATTTTGAAATACGATACAGTGAGCACTTACGAGCATACAGATTAAAAAAACCAGATAAATCCCACTACGCAAAACATCTACTTGACACCAATCATTCATTGACACCTAACACAGAACTAGAAGTACTGCATATTTGTGAAAAGAAACAAGAACTGGATTTCCTTGAAGAACTGGAAATTAGAAGACATTTAAGAAACCCACAATATGAAGTTGTCAATGAACAGTTAAATCTAGGGAATTCTCCACTAATAAACTGTCTTCTTAAGTGATAATTGTAAAGATCAGCAGATATAGTTTTCCTGGTTTTCTATATCATTGCACAGTTATACTGATCTTAATTGGAAAAATGATATCCAGGATATCACCATAGGGCTAATAATATCTAAGCTTCAATATTTGTAATATCACATCTACTTCTTTTTTCTATAAACATATATTAAGCCAATCACAAGTTAGGTTACTTCTTGATCTAGCCAAAAATAACTACTAAACATCAGGTAGGCATAAAATGAAATGTAACTTCTGTCATTCTGACGATGATATTGATTTATCGAAACAATTGTCAATTTTTTAGAATTTTCAATAACTTGTATTATATTGTGGAATTAACTAGAGACCTTGAGTTTCATTTAAAAACACTAATATGAGCATATTCCACGAAGTAAGGATCGAGACAGTCAATTTCGACACTTTTTAATTCGACGTACTCGGTAGTCCGACGCGCTGCCGGCAGCAACATGCATCTCCCTCACTCCGCTCCGGCAGGAAGCAAAACAAACCTGCAGTGACATGAATCCTCCTCCCTTCGCTCTGTGGGGACAGATCAGTCTAGTGTAGTTAGTTCAGCAGTTGTGTTGTATAGTTTCGGACGTACAGTATTTACTATTGCTTTGTGTTACGTTTTGACAGTGTGATTGCGTGTAGTGACAGTGTAAAAATGGCAAGCACAAGTGTGAAACGTAAACATAAAACATTAAGTTTATCTGAAAAATGGGAAATTATTAAACGAAACCGGAATGCACCTATTTCAGGAGACATTTTAAAACAAAAAGCCCAGTTTTTTTACCAAGAAATAACAAAGAAAACTGACTTCCGCGCTAGTCACGGGTGGTTTGAAAACTTCAAAAAACGCCATGGTATACGATTTATGCAGATGAGTGGCGAAAAACTGTCTGCTAACGAGTCTGAAATCCAGGAATTCATTGGAAAATTGGACGCAAAAATCAATGAACTTGGCCTAGTTCCTGAACAAATTTATAACGCCGATGAAACCGGCTTGAATTGGCGTCAGCTACCAACAAAGTCATTTGTAACTGAAGATGAAAAGAAAGTTTCTGGAAGAAAATTACAAAAAGAAAGAATCACTCTGATGGTATGTGCGAATGCGTCAGGAACTCACAAGTTTAAACTGTTAGTTGTTGGTAAATCAAAAACCTCACGTGCGTTAAAAAATGTAAAGGTCGAATCTTTACCAGTAACCTACATGTGTCAAAGACGTGCATGGGTCACAAAAGAGGTTTTTCATAAATATTACTTTAAAAGCTTTGTCCCTCGAGTTAAGCAAGAACTAAAAAAGGAGAAGTTACCAGTGAAAGCCCTACTATTGCTTGACAACGCACCCGGACACCCTGACAAGGATGAGTTGAAAGTTAAAACTGCCGATGGTTACATTGAGGTAATGTACTTGCCCAAAAACACGACCGCTTTGATCCAGCCAATGGACCAAAACGTCATGAAGACTCTCAAGGCACATTACAAAAAGCGCCTTTTAATGGATGTTGTCAGTCAACCTAATGATGACATTGCAGCCATTTTGAAATCCTTCAACATTAAGGATGCGATTTTGAATGCAGCATTTGCTTGGCAGCAACTAAAAAGCACAACCTTGATAACATCTTGGAAGAATATTTGGCCTAACAACCCACATCTTACAACATGCAACTCTTCTTCCAACGATTCTGAATCTATTTTGGAGGCTGCACTTGAAATTTGTAACGAAGTGGAACTTCCGCCAGCATCAAGTGAGGAATTCAGAACATGAATTATTGAGGACAACCTTGCTACTGATGTATCAGACGCAGAAATAATCCAAGACGTCATGACAGTAGATGACGAAGTGAACGAGGAGGCAGTGCCAGAGAAAAACTTTACGGTCAGCTGCGATGAAGCGTTATCGGCAACGAAAACTTTGCTTCGTTGGTGTGAGGAGAGAGAATTAGACTTTTCAAATATTTTGATGTTAAAAGGGATTCAAGAACAAGCAATGACGGACTTCCTGCGTACGAAGAAACAAAAGAAAATCACAGACTTCTTTAATGTGTAAATATGTATGTACATATTATATATGTATTTTACTTAAATTTCTTTCCGTATTTCTTTTAAAAACTTACATGTATCTACTGTCATTTTGTATCCTGGTATTAATAAATTACAGGTACCTTTACTGTTTCTTCCTTTTTTTTGAACTTCATTGTGTTCAAACGCATTAAGAATAAAGCATCTTTGATAATATTACATTTTTGGTAATCCGACATTTTCGGTAATCCAACACTCTCTCGGTCCCTTAACTGTCCCTTAATTATCGAGGGATCTGTATTATTAAATCGCCAACGCGGAAGTCTATCCAGATTTTATTAAAAGGAAAATATGGATGGAAGAGAGAAGAACTCTAACCCAAAAAAACCCAACCCCCTACAAAATACATCCCTGCTCCCTTACCGACATCAAATCCTTGGACTAAATAGACAAACAATAATACAGATTTTCCCAGCCTCTCCACCAAAAATACTTCCCAGGCAACCCCACAACAGTCCCACCCTCACCCTCAAGTGAAGAAAACATCAAACAAATCAACTATCAACTACAAACAGTGACTTCAACCAATTCTCAGAAGTAACTAACAAGTTCAGAGAATTAAGGTCTCTTGTCAACCTCGACGAACTCGCCAGAGCGTTACAAGATCTTCTACAAGAGACGAGGAAATCTTTTAACAAAATAGAATTTACGATATACAATAACTTTCTAACTAACATTGACAGCTATGACATCTAGGCAGGTAGGTGGGCAAACAGTAATTCAAAAAAGATTCAATCTCAAAATAATTTTCAGTAATGTACAAGGAGTACTTAACAAACTCCACTTAATCAGACATTTTCTCGACATTCACAAACCAGATATATTATTTCTAATCCAGACGTTCCTTAAACCAAATAAATCAATCAACTTCAGAAATCCTGAATATCGTCTTTTTAGACAACACCGCTCCGGCGATGCCAAAGGGGGCGGTATCGCATTACTAATCAGAAAAGGCATCAATTTCAAACTCTTACAACATGATAAATCTTCAATTGAGCATATCGTTATACTTTTTGATAATAAAATCAAAACTGTAGTGGCTTATAATCTTCCTATTATAAAATTAAAAGATGAAGATTGTTTGAATATAATAAAAACATAACAGGGTGCTGATGGTAGGAGATCTCAACTGTAAACATCCACAGTGGGATCCCTACTTGGCGCACCCCAACACAAACGGAAGTACTCTACTGAACTTCTGCGATAATTTGGACTGCAACATATTCCACACTGACACTACTACATTTTTACCTTTCGCAAATCATTCACTCAGTACACTAGATATTGCGATAGGGAAAAACATTAACAACATTACTAAAATAAAAACATTAACTGATTTTAAACCAGACCATGACCCTGTACTAATTCATTTAAAACTGACACACAACACCCAAACTACAGATAATAAAACGCACGACTTTAAAAACACAAATTGGACTCTCTTTTCAAAATTCATTAATGAGCATCTAATAATAAATGATAAAATTGAAAACATAAATCACCTTGACAAAATAACAGAAAATCTTCAGAACATAATAATTGAGTCGAGAAACGAAACACCTACAACTAAATCAAAAACACAAAATCAAAACTCTCCCAAATTACATCATACAAAGTATACAGGAAAAGAATGAAATTAGAAAAAAATGGCAACGCACCGGACTACAAGAGGATCACACCCTAGTAAAACATCACCAACACCTAATAAACAAGGCAATCAAAATATATAAATATGAAGATTGGGAAACATTTCTTATCAACCTAAAGTCGGAAGATAACTCGCTTTGGAGAGTCTCTCGTCGTTTGAGAAATCAAACTAAACGATCACTAAAATTATAAACAGATCCAACAAAACCGTTTTCTAATAATGTAAGAGATATTGTTGATAATTCAAACTAACTTTTAAGTGATTATGGAAAGAAATCCATCGTAAAGAAAAATCTTAAATTTCCACAATTATATGGACACATTAAATTACATAAAATATCGAAACCAATTAGATCTGTAGTTTCTTATGTTAATACTCCTAATAAAATATTAGCAAGAAAACTTAACAATATATTTAGTAATTACGGATATATATCTAAATAGTCAATTAAAAATTCAATAGAACTAACCAAAAAATTAAAAACATTCAACATACAACTCTAAACGCATTTCATTTGATGTTAACAATATGTTCACTAAAATTCCTCCTAAAGAATGTCTAAGACTGGTAAGAAAATTAATAGAAGATAAAAATATTAATGCAGGAATAATATCAGATATTAGTTGATTCCACAATATAATAAAAGTTATTGAAAATTCTGAAAAATTGACAATTGTTTCGATAAATCAATATCATATGAGCATATTCCACGAAGTAAGGGTCGAGACAGTCAATATCAGATATACTTAATTTATTTGATGTATGTATTAATCAGAATTATTTCACTTTTGACAATAAGATATATATTCAAAATGAAGGTTTACCAACGGGAAGCCCTATATCACCTATTTTGGCAAACATTTTTATGGACAATTTAGAAAGAAAAATCTTTGAAACTAATATTTAAAAACATATTTTATTTTGTTATAGATACGTAGATGACATATTAGCTTGTTTTATAGGTAGTGAACGACAATTAGATGTATTTTTCAACAATATTAATAATGTACACCCAAAAAGTTGAAGAAAATAGCTGAATCAATTTTCTTGATTAAAAAAATCAAAGAGTTAATAATGCACTTAATTATTCAATTTACAGAAAACCAGCACACACTAATGTGACAATTCCATATTGTTCTAATCATCTCATGTCACATAAATTTGCACCATATAATTCAATGATACATAGAGCATTTTCAGTTCCTATGAACAAATGTAATTTTGATAGAGAGATTAATACAATTAGACAAATAGCAACATCCAACGGTTATCCATTACATATGATAAATAAAATAATTATTAAAAAAGAGAAAATAGTGGCATTACAACTAATATTTCCCAAACAATCTAGAAGTAAAAATTATAAAACCATCACATATGCAGGTAATATTTCTAATAATATTTCAAAGATTATATCTTTAGCAACAAATAAAGCAATTTCTTTTAAAACAGAAAGAAATGTGAGTACAAAATTGTTGAATGTAAAAACAAAAATATCCCCATTAAGGAAGTCTGATATATATGAACTTAAATGTTCAGAATGTAATGCTGTCAAACCCTTAGAAATTTTGAAATCAGATACAGTGAATATTTACGAGCAGACAGCTTAAAACAATCAGATAAATCCCACTACGCGAAACATCTACTTGACACCGAACATTCATTGTCACCTAACAAAGAACTAGAAGTACTACATATTTATGATAAGAAGCAAGAGGATTTCCTTGAAGAATTGGAAATTAGAAAACACTTAAGAAACCTACAATATGAAGTAGTCAATGAACAGATAAATCTAGGGAGTTCTCCACTTTTAAACTGCCTTCTTCTATTTGTAAAATTAGTGCCCGAAAGGTTTTCAAATCGCGGCGCAAAGTGTGTTGGTATGTAAGTACCCTCTGTTCCATGATGTTTAGAGTATTGAATTATATGTTTTGTGTGTTCATGTTTTTGTTCTTGTTCCTTAAATTTCTTGTGCTTCATCGTGTCGACACTTTCTCTGATTTGGTCATCTGAACAGACAAATTCTACGGGATATAGTTGGAACGTTAGTTCAGAGTGCCTAACTTTTATGTAGATGTCTAAGGAGTCTCTTATTTTAAACCATTTTCCACATTCTTCTTTAAGCCATACTCGTTGAGCACATTTTACAGTTTTTGTGCTTGAGGTGTTTTTTCCCGAAGATTTTCTAATGAAATTTACTGTCTCAACCCTTACTTTGAGGAATCTACTCATATTACTGTTTTAAACGAAACTAACTGTTTCTAAATAATTCCACAATATCTTGAAAAATCGTTAAAAATTCTAAGAAATTCACAATTGTTTCGATATTATATATCAGGTATATACTGATATACTGTCAACACTACAATGTCGTCAGGTAGAGAAATAACATGAAGCCTATACTGAAAGAAATACTAAATTCCCCCATTGAACTAACAAAAACTATACAATTAAAGATATTAACATTTTATCTAAATTATTATGATAAGTAATAACCATGCCAATAGCTATAGCTGTCGAGGTACTTAAACTTGAATTAAAGAAATCATGGACATAATCGCCTTCATAAAAGGTTACTAACAAAAACCTGTAGAAAAGATGTCATCCAATAATGGCTTCTCGAAAGAAATATCCAGTTCGACTCTTCCTTTCTTAAAGCTCAAAGCTAAATTAATAGTGAAATTTACTGTTTCAACCCTTACTTCGTGGAATCTACACATATTACTGTTTTAAATGAAACTAAATGTTCAGGCTTTTTCATTATATATGGACCCTTCTATATCTCACTTATTATTTGATGCAGATAACAATGTTTCAAATAAGAGTTAAAGGTTTATTAATGTAGTTTTTAAAATTCAACCAAAATATTATACAGGATGTCCCAGAAAAGAGGGTCAGGGCCAAAGTGTTCTTTCTTAAATGGGACACCCTATATATTTTTATATTTTTAAACTATTCACTTCAATCCGAATTCAGCAATATATAGTTGTTATAGTCTAACCTTAACAGTTCAGAAAATATATTCATTCAAAAATCGTTTTCTGTGGGATGAAAACCAACTATAAACAAGTAGTTATTTACACCATTATAAAACATTGTATTTGATAGTTTGGAAAATGCGGTATACAGATGATGAAAAGATAGAAATATTTTCTCTATTTGTAAATAATAATAATAACAAATTAGATGCAAGGAGAGAATTTATGGAATTATATCCAAATCAGCATGCGCCTAGCAAAAATACATTCAACAGAATATACCAGCATGTAATGACAACTAAGAACTTTTCTAAGAATAAACGAACGTGTGTAATTAATGAGGAGGATGATTTAAATACACTTCTGCATTTTGAAGGTGAAAAAATATATATTTCTTTGGATTTTATAGTAGTTGAATAAGAAGGAATAATTTTTGCGCTACTACTTTTTTGCAGAAAACTCTGAAGACTCGTTAGTAACCAGCTCTAATATATTACAAAAACATCCTATGGAAATTTTTAGGACTCTGAAAATACACAATTATAAACCATATAAGATACTTCCCGTGCAGGCTCTTACTGAATTGCACAAACGGAAACGGTTAATATTTTGTCAGGAAATGCTTCGTCGCTTGAATGAAACTCCAGATATCCTTCAGAAAATCTGTTCGACAGATGAATCCAGTTTTTCTACAGCTGGCGTGTTTAATAGAAAAAATAGACGTTCATGGGAAAATAAAAATCATAGACAGCGGAAAGTGCAACAAATGAAGAAGTCTGGACGGAAATCAATTAAAGTTTGGTGTGGAATATTCCAGAATAAAGTGGTTGGGCCAATATTTTTCAATTATAAGTTAACAGGAAGAACTTACCTAAACTACATAATACCCAAAATAAGTGAAATACTAGAAAATGAATTTACAGCTGACCAATTAAATACTATGATCTGGCACCAAGATGGGGCATCACCCCATAATGTATTAGAGGTGAGAGAACATCTCAACAATCAGTTTCCAGAGTTGATCGGAAATAATGGGACAATTCTATGGCCTCCTAATAGCCCCGACCTAACTCCCTTAGATTCTTTTTTGTGGGGGATGCTGAAAGATATAGTTAACTTTGGCGAAAATAACAATCTTGAGATAATTCAGGAAAATATTCAAGGCGAAATTAATAACTTAAATAATCATGCTGATATTATTTCTAAATGTTTAGAGAATTTACGCCGAAGATACCAACTATGCATTGACAATATGGGGGTCATTTTGAACAATATTTATAGTATCATTTGGGCTTACTTAGTTTGAGATTACTTTATTTTGTAAATAAATTTACTGAATTCCAATCGAAAGATTACTACATCTTACTGTGTCGTATATATTTTCTGAACTGTTGAGGTTAGACTATAACAATTATATATTGTTGAATTCGGATTGAAGTGAACAGTTTAAAAATATAAAAATATATAGGGTGTCCCATTTAAGAAAGAACACTTTGGCTCTGACCCTCTTTTTTGGGCATTCTGTATAATATTTTTGTTGGATTTTAAGAACTACTTTAATAACCATTCAACTCTTATTTGAGACATTTTTAATTGTAACAAATAATAAGTGAGATATGGAAGGGTCCATATATAATGAAAAACCCTGTACTAGATAATTCCACAATATATTGAAAAAATGTTAAAAACTCTAAGAGTAAATATCATCGTTAGAATGACAGAAGTTAAATTTCATTTGCCTACTGGATGCTCAATAATTATTTTTGGCTAGACCAAAGAATTATCTACCTTGTGATTGTGAAAAAAGAAGAAGATATGATATTACAAATATTAAAGTTTAGATGTTAATACTTGATTATTCAATTTACAGAAAACCAACAACACTGATGTGACTGTTCCACATAGTTTCAATCATCCTATGTCACATAAATTTGCAGCATATAATTCAATGATAAATATAGAGCGTTTTCAGTTTCTATGAACAAATGTAATTTTGATAGAGAAACTAATATAATTGAACAAATAGCAACATTCAACGGTTATCCATTAAATATGATAAATAAATTAATTAATAAAAAAGAGGGAAAAGTGGCATTACAAGTAATATTTCCTAAACAAACTAAACAAATATAAAATTATAAAACCGTCACATATGCAGGTAATATTTCTAAGACTATTTCAAAAATAATATCTTCAAAAACAAATACACTAATTTCTTTTAAAACAGAAAGTATGTGAGTACAAAATTGTTAAATGTAAAAACATTAAAGAAGTCTGGTATATATAAATTTCAATGTCCAGAATGTAATGATGTCTATTCGGATCAAACCCTCAGAAATTTTGAAATCAGATACAGTGAACACTTACGAGCATACAGATTAAAACAATCAGATAAATCCCACTACGCAAAACATCTACTTGACACCTAACGAAGAACTAGAAGCACTACATATTTGTGATAAGAATTAAGAATTTCCTGGAAGAATTGGAAATTAGAAAACACTTAAGAAACCCGCAATATGAAGTCGTCAATGAATAGATAAATCTAGGGAGTTCTTCACTTCTAAACTGTCTTCTCAAGTGATAATTGTAAAGATCAGCAGATATATTTTTTATTTTTTTTTTATTATAGCGCATCGACCTCGAGGGGTCATTAGCGATATTTGGTGTATACATACATATAGTTATTTACATTTGGATTTTATAAAGAATTTATAACATTTATTAATTTAAGAAATGTCTTTAGGTTACATAAATTGTAGTTTGTTCCTAATACGTCGGATAATCCATTGTTGGAGAGTTGTGCCAGTTGTCGCTGTTGAGTTAGTTGAGGACATTCAACAAGTAGGTGCTTAATAGTTAGTTTTGAGTCACAATCATTACATTTTGGTTCGGGACCTTTGTCGAATAAATAGCTATGAGTTAGCCGGGTATGACCTAAACGTAGCCGTGTTAGTAGCACTTGATCGCGACGATTTTTTGGTAGGACCGACCACGGTTTAGTAGACTTTTTTACCTCGTTAAGTTTGGTTCCCGCTGTATTCCACTTAGCTTCACAAACACTGTTCACTTTAGATTGAATTATATATTTGACATCCGCACTTACTGAAAACTGCACTACTCGAGCATCTTCGTTGGTCGTGGCGTCTTTTGCTCTTTGATCAGCTTCCTCGTTGCCATCTATTCCTACGTGTGATGGGATCCACATAAAGATGATATCTTTATTGTTTTGTTGAGCTATTTTGAGTTCTTCTTTAATCTTTAAGACAAGGGGGTGATTTGTGAATATTTTTTGTATGGATTTTATTGAGCTGAGGGAGTCTGTGAGAATAAGATGGTTTTGAGTGTTTGAAGATGAATTTATATTAGCTAAGGCTTCATATAGGGCATATAATTCGGCTGAGAAGATGGAATATGTATCTGGAAATGTGAACTTATAAGTTGAGTTTGTAGTTACCACCGCGGCTCCAATGCCAGCTGCAGATTTCGAAGCATCGGTATAGATTTTGCGATAGTCTGTATAATCTTCTAGTATTGTTTTGAAGGTTGATCTGATACTGAAATTGAGAGTCGAATATTTATCTAGAGAGCTAAGAGTGGTTATACATTTTGGTTTTTTGATTTGCCAAGGGGGAGTAGATGTAGTCAGTCGAGGGAAACATTTGGGAAAGGAGAAGCTTAGTTTTTCCAGGTACATTTTTATTCTAGCATAAAAGGGTTTGGGAGCATGAGGTTTAATTGTGGAAGAATTGGGGAGTTTTTGAGGAGAGCAGTTATGCCTTGTAGGGTTGAACGGATTGTATATCGTTTTAGCTGCATATGTCAGGCTCAAGTACATACGCCTATCTTCTAGGGAAGGTTCATTAACTTCAGCGTATAAGCTTACAACTGGAGATGTACGAAAGGCTCCCGTTATCATCCGTAAAACCGTATTTTGTATTATATATAACCGTTTTAGGGTTCGTTTGTTGGCTGACGAGTATACGACTGCTGCATAATCCAATTTCGATCTAATTAACGTCCTGTATAATGTTAGAAGAGTGTCTCGATCAGCGCCCCAGTTTTTACTGCATAGTGTTTTCAGGAGGTTAAGTCTCTTTTGACACGTAGATATTAAGTTATTAATGTGTGTATTCCAATTGAGCGTTTCATCAAAGGTTGTACCCAAAAAGTTTAGTGACTTTTCGGCTTTTATGTTCTGTCCATATAAATGAATATCTGGGATGTTTACTGTTTTCTTTTTGGAGAATAACATAAAGCGAGTTTTGCTAGTAGAAAACATGAAGCCTGTTTTCTCCGACCATTCCTCTAGATGAGATATGAATTCTTGCGTAAGAGATTTTAGATTGTTCACGTTTTCACTTTTGCAATAGATAACTAAGTCATCCGCATACAAACGAGCTTTCATTGGAGGTTTTAATGCCTGTATGATATCATTCATTGCTATGATAAAAAGGGTGGGGCTAATTACGGATCCTTGTGGAATGCCATTTTTTGTTTGTTTTAAATCTGACGTGGTTCCGTTTGCTAATACTCTAAAATTTCGTTCTTTTAAAAAGTTTTGGATAAAGTGTAGACAGTTACTTGTTATATTCCAGCTCAGAAGTTTTTTGATAATGTAATCATGCCAGGCAGTATCGAATGCTTTGTTGATATCGAAGAAGACTGCTAAACATTTTTGTTTTTGTGCAAATGCCTCATTGACGTTACTTTCCAGGTCTATAATATTGTCGGTAGTTGATCTTTCTTGTCTGAAGCCACTTTGTTCAGGTATTATTAAATTATGTTGCTCTAATGTCCACAATAGTCTTCTGTTAATGATTTTTTCTAGTAGCTTACAAATCACTGAAGCAAGAGAAATTGGTCGATATAATTGAGGATTTGATTTTTGGCTTCGGGGTTTTAGAACAGGTATTATTAGGGATTCTCGCCATGCTTTTGGAAAGGTGTGTTGCAACCAGATCACATTGTAGATATTTAGGAGATGTTCGTGGGCATTGGAAGGAAGATGTTTTAAAAAGGTAGATGGAATTTGGTCAGGACCCGGACAAGTATCTTTAAGGTTGGATAAGGCGTCTTCATATTCAGACATGGTGAGCGGTACATTTATAGGATTGTCATTTTCGGTAGTCACTTCCAGGCGGTTTTGTTCTTCTAGTGTTTTGTGAGCTAAAAAAGTTTTCGTATAATTGCAATCACTGGAACGGTTCTCGTACGTTACAGCAAGCGCATCTGCAATAGTTGAGTCAGTTGTCAATATAGTTCCTCCCATGTTGAGTATTTTTATATTATTACTTGAATTAATGCCAGATATTTTGCGTACTTTCTGCCAGACCTCTGTCATTGGTGTATCTGGGTTTAATGATGAGACATATTCAGTCCAAGATTAACGCTTTGCACTTTTGATCGTGTGCCTTGATTTTGCACGTAAGTTTAAAAATTGAAGTTTGTTTTCCGGAGTCTTATATCGTTTGTATCTATTGAAAGCTTTTTTGCTGGCTCTTAGAGCTGCTTCGCAATCGTTATTCCACCATGGGACCGGAGTGTGCTGTTTGGTGTAAGATGTTTTTCCAATTGATACGTTTGCTGCATGTTTTATGGTTTCCATAATTTGTTCTAACGATTCGTCTATATTAGGTAGGATAGTACAAGATTCAATTTTTTCTTCAATGACAGTGGAGTAGAGTTGCCAGTCAGCAGTTTTAAGTTTCCATTTAGGATGGAAGCTTTGTTTGGTATTATTCTTTGTATTGTTGTATATAATAATGGGGTAATGGTCACTACTGTAGGTATAATCTAGTCTCTCCCATGTTAACGAAGGAGTTAGGGTTGGATCGCAGATTGTAAGGTCAATACATGATGATTCTCCAGTTTGTATATTAAATCTTGTGGCTCTGCCGTCGTTGAGAAAAGAAAGGTTAAAGTCGTTTAATATTTGTTCTACAAGGTGACCCTTTGTGTTTTGAGATGTTGAGCCCCAAAGATAGTTGTGAGCATTGAAATCTCCTAGTATGATTCTAGGATGGGGGATTTGTTGTATCAAATTGCCTAAGTCCTGCTGGTTTATTTGCGATCCTGGAGGAAGATATAGGTTGCAGATATGTAAGTCTTGTTTGTCATGGATCTTAATAGCAATGGCTTCAAGATTACTATTTAGGGGAATTTCCTTGGCGTCGATATTATTTTTAGTGAGGATTGCTACTCCTCCACTAGCTTTTTGAGCAGTATCTCGATGTTTATAAAATTTTTGAAATTGATTAAATGTTTGGACATTGCTATGTTTTAGGTTGGTTTCTTGCAAACAAATTATGTCAGATTTAAATTCGTTTATGATCTTTTGTAGTATTGGAAGTTTATCGATGAAACCATTTTGGTTCCATTGTAAAATAGATGAGAAAGAATTGAAAATGGATAAGTATTTTAATAGGTTGACGTTTGTGAGCAATCGATCTCCTGTTCTGTATCTGAATAGGTTAATTGCAGGTGTGTTAAAAGTGTTTTCTTAATTTTTTTACATCTTGCTTTGATAGCCCGGTGGGTAGATTTTGGTTAACATATATATTAGTGCTGTGAGGTCGGTTGTGTAGTCTTGAATGATGCTTACTGGGTCGGCTGATCCGTAAACGTTTGCGAAAAGATCTGATATTTGGGTGAAGTTGAGAATAAAGGGTGGATTGTGTTCGTTGATAATTTTTCTCACTGGCTCCATAAGAACTTCGATTGGAAGATCTTTTTTGTTGTTTGTTTTGATTTTCTTCATGTTTGCTTTTGGTTGCGATTTAGTGAAAGGATCTTTCTTGGCTTCGTTTGTTTCTTCTTCTGGTTGAGGAGAAGGTGTCTCTATTTCCTTAAAAGTACGTTTTGTTAATTTTTGATTGTCAGTGTCCGTTTCTATTGTAGAATTTTGCTCGGAGGATGTAGGTGTTTCAGTATTTATGTTTATTGGTTGTTCGTTGTGGGAAGTAGTCTCAAGTGGAGCGGTAGGGGTACTAGTAGTGGGAGGTGGAGAGTGTGATGGTGTTTCGCAATTTGCTGCGATGTGACCTGGCTTTTTACAAGAAAAGCAGAGTGAGTCTTGGGAGAGGAAAATTCTGTAAGTTGTATCCTCATAATTTATCAAAAAGGATTCTGGAAGTGTGTGTGTTGGTGGAGTTACGAAAACTTGACGTCTGAAGCTGTAAATGTGATTAAATTCGGGGAGATTTGAGCTGATTCTAAGAAATGACATCGTAGAAAGAGTGGTAATGCCCAGTTTGCTTAATTCATTCACTAATATAGCGTGTGGTATTGTAGGACAAACGTTAGAAAGTACAAGCCTTTCTGAGGGTGTTACATATTTACGAGCCTGCACAATTTCATTGTTAATTTTGATCTTCCCTTCGTGATTAGTAATGAACTTTTCTACTATGCTAGGACTAGTAAGATACATGCAGATTCTTTTATTCGATAGTCTTGAAGTGAATAATATATTTTTGGGTTCAATAATTGTTCCTAGAGGTATAAGGTAATCTTGGAGTGTTGCGTTTTCTATAGCAGGAAAGATTATTGCTTGTTCTTTCTTTGGGAAGTGTTGTTGAGAAGTTACATCTAAGTAAGTTTGTAAGGTATTATTCTGAGAACCCCTGTAGTCAGAAGTCCCAGCAGATAGTGTTGACATATTCATATTTTTATACGAATTTTCACTCATGAACCTGAATACGGACCTGTTCTTCGAGTTTCGTCGAACATATCGGTACTGATAAGAGTAGAGGTTTGACTCTTTTTTGTTCGAGATAGTTCCAAAAGAAACTTGCAGGTTAGGTGATTCAAAATGATGTTTACGTTTAGATATCGAAATACGTACTTACGTGTATGGTTAGGTACACTAATATGTTGTATATTAAATGCAGTATAGGTTTTAAAACACGATAGATCACTGTTTAAATATTAATTTGTTAAGAGCTGACAATTTATCTGTATCAGTGATAGATGCCAGGACCGAACTCTCATCAGCAGATATAGTTTTCCTGGTTTTCTCTACCTATCATTGCACAGTTATACTAGTCTTAAATGGAAAAATATATCCAGGATATTCTCATAGGGTTAATAACATCTAGCTTTAATATTTGTAATATCATATCTTCTTCTTTTTTTGTCTGTTGATATAATATATTAAATTAAACACAAGATAGGTCACTTCTTGGTCTAACCAAAAATAATTATTAATCATCAAATCTAATGTAACCTATGTCATTCTGACGATGATATTTAATATCGGACCAATTGTCAATTTCTTAGAATTTTTAACATTTCATTCAATATACTGTAGAATTATCTAGAATCAGTTAGTTTCATTTAAAACAGTAATATGAGTAGATTCCACAAAGTAAATGTTAAGACAGTAAATTACATTTTAAGATATCGAAAGTGAGTAGATTCTACGAAGTAAGGGTTGAAACAGTATATTTTAAAATTCACTATTCACGATATTAATGTCACGAAAACTGGTACAATTACTGATGTGTCTAATCCTCAACACTACCACTTCTGTTAACATCCCTAATAATTAAAATAAATAATTGTTATAATTGTTTAATTAATATTCATAATGAGGATTCAAATTACCATCCAAAAGGCAAGCCTGCATTTTTACTATAAGTTGATTTTAGCATACATTTAAAGGATTTGTGGATATAAGATGTTGAATTGCATTTGAGGGGTAAAAATAACCTAAAAACTACCCCAAAATCACTTTTTCGAAAATATCTTCAAAAAGATATGAAAAAAGTTTCACGTTTGACGTAATTACAATAAAAACCGCGGTAATTGCTACAAACGATTAAAATTTATAGCCCAGCCAAGCGGAATATTAAAAAAATTATACAAATCAAAAAGTGAATATCCCCACTTTTTTTAATCATATCTACAAAGTCTAACGAGTAATCTCAGAGAAGTATTTTTTCTTAAAACCAACAGATTAGTTAAAAAAAATTAAAACAAATTATTACACTAGGATATTCTATTATGATTAAATACATTAGTTATCTCAATAAAATGTTTTTGACAATCGCTAGCATCATAAAAACTCTTATATTTATTTAACGTAAGCACGTACTCTTATTTTGATTGTAGAATTTCTAAAAGTGTACTGTATTGTTTATAATCTTAATGAGATTTTTTAAATCTTCGATAATGTAGCTCTTACTCACCTGAATCATTTTCGGTTAACCAAGCTATACCTTCTACGACTGTTGCTCACCGTTGCGAATCACTTTTAACACATCATTTGAAGCTCTAATTTTTGCACAGAACTTTATTGTATTTTCGAATGTGGAATTTTACGTAAAAACACAGCGGCGTGCGATGTACTTCTCACGACACGCCCCATTCTACTGCTTCCCAGAACATTTTCCGCCGTCTCTCATTGATTTCTCCCCGTTCTCTTTCAGTTGGTCAACTACCCCATTGTACAAACCCTGAATCGATATTCTGTGCATGAATGTTCGGTTATTGTTTTGCTCCTCTTATTATTATTGTATTTGTATTTTGTTTTAAAATTTTTCTTCGTGTCCGTGTTGAAAAGGTAAATAAAGGTGTGTCATACACAATTTACATTTCCACACATTTTCGTTACGATTCATACAAGTGTGTGTGTGTGTGTGTGTGTGTGTGTGTGTGTGTGTTTATGCTTTCTACGGAGATTGACAGTTTATTGGAAAGTTTAGGCACCAATAGAAAAAGCGCTATTTTTTAAATTTATTTAATATGTATAAATGACCCATCGTAAATATTGATGCACGTCTTCAATGACATATTCGCTTTCAAACTTGATACCAAAAATAACGCTGTAATACTACAATCAGCACCGAATTCCGGGTTTTTTTGGAAACGGGGCAAAAACTTGATATTAGGGACTTTTCTCTCTGGCATTTGAGACGTTTCAGTTTAAATGTGCGTTAGAAACATAGGCTTAAATGCACAGGTTACAGGTTGTTTCACACAAGTATAACATAGTCCATACTCTTTATTTTTAATGTAATATCCTGTATGTATTTGAAAGCTCATCAACAAATCTCTTTAATATAATATTTTCACAAGACGTTAAATGACAACACAGTTTGCAACCTTTTTGGGATATTCATTTGACATATATATGCAAGCTGTCATAAATGATTAATAATGTAGTTTAGATATATGAAAAACCTGTGATTAATGCAGTTATTGCGTTCCAAGCGAGTGAAAAAATCGGACCATCGTGTGTATGTAAAAATTCAATATTATTTTATAACAGAAAAATTTGTGAGTAACGCAATAAACTCTTTTAAAACAAGTTCTGCTAATGGTTTAGACTTTTTAAGACCTTCACATCTAAAAGATTTAATAAGTTACAGTGCTGGCCCTTCAGGAAAAAAATCTCTTATCATTTTTGTGTAAATTATGTAATTTTATTTTAAATGACACAGTCAACATCAATATTTGTCCTATTTTGTTCGGAGCGTCACTATTAGCTTTAACTAAAAAAGCAGGAGGTATCAGACCAATTGCTATTGGTACAGTTTACCGTCGTTTAGTAGCGAAAATAATTTGTTCAAACATCAGAAACAAATTAGGATATTTACTTCGTCCATTACAATTTGGTTTCGGGTCGAAAGGTGGTTGTGAAGCAGTTGCACATGCAGCAAGACGTTTCGTCTCTAATCATCCAGATGTTAATAATAAAGTTTTTCTGAAAATTGATTTTAAAAATGCTTTCATTGCAATTCATCGCGATCACTTATTAAAACTTGTAACAGATATTCTACCTGAAATTTTTCCTTTCATCAATCAATGCTATGGATTCCCTTCATATATTTTATTTGGCGAAAACATAATTTATTCGGAAAGAAGCGTCCAACCGAGGGGACCCTTTGGCACCTCTCCTTTTTTGCATGTCCATACACAAACTTATAAGCGACATTGACACAGAATTCAATGCTTGGTACATTGATGATGGTTCTTTAGGTGGTAATATTAATTCCGTGTTCAAGTCTCTTGTCTATATTATAAACAATTCCAAGGATATTGGTCTTGAACTCAATTTCAGCAAATGAGAGTTATTTTTCTTAGAATCACCAAATAATCTAACCATTGATAAATTTAATTCTGTAGCACCAGGCATAACTATTACCAACAGAAAATTTATTTCTATTAGGTGCTTATTCATTAAACGAATCCTTTCTATCAGCTTTCAATGAAAAACTAACCTTTTTCAAAAAAATGTCATCTCGTTTATCCTGGTTACCGACACATATTGCTTATTACCTTCTCAAGAATTGCCTATTAATTTCAACAACATATATCTTAGGATGTAGTCCGACCTGGTTACATAATATTATCTTAATCAATTTTGACAATACCATTCGTCATTCGTTAGAGTCAATAATTAACATTAAATTAGAGGACCTTTCTTGGAAACAAGCTTCACTACCTGTTTCATATGGTAGTTTAGGAATTCGCTCAATCGTTTCAATAGCTCTTCCTTATTTTTTGTCATCATTAAATAGTTAAAAAAAATCCTTAATTACATTATGCCTATATTTTCCCACACACAAGACCCTTTATTAATGTAGGCCGAAAATATTTGATCACTAAAATCTAACAAAGTTGTACCCGATGAATATGGATCCTTTCAAAAATCCTGGGATATACCTTTATTGATCATTGATAAAGAAAATCTGCTTCAGAAAGCTATCAATTTACCAGACAAGGCTCGTTTTAATGCAGTATTTTCAAAGGAATCAGGAGCATGGTTGAACGCTATACCGTCGGCCCCATGAAGCTTTAAAATTCATTAAAGAAATCGGTACAGAAATATCAGTAGAAACCAATGATTCAAGAGCAACTTTGTTCTTTATACAACAAATAAGTATTGCAATTCAAAGAGGAAACGCTTCATCTTTTCACAGTATGTTTCCCCGTTCTAAGCCTCTAGAAGAACTTTTTATGAAACCTAATCATAAGAAACCTAATTCTTCTACCACTTTCAACTTTCTCACATTACCGACCCTAAAACATGTGATCTTTCTTTTTCCGAAATTCTTATTTAACATCTTCATTCTCTTCTTCAGAATGTGTGCCTTCTGATAATACATGCGTTGACAATTTTATAAATTATGCCTCCAACAAGCATGTGGGCATCAGTGTACTAAAAAATATAGATAACCACCAGCCAGATGATGTCCCATTCATAGGAATACTGAAGGAAATGACTATGCTAGAGAATGATGCGATTCCTATACAATAGAGTTGAAGACATCAAATAAAAAGGTAAACAACCAAATTGGAATTTATTTATATTAACAGTGTGGCATACTCTAACAATACTAATATAGACAATTTTGTATGATGAAGATGATAACGGAAATCACACATCAGTAGCCGATTTTAGTCAAAATTTTATTGACAAACTCTCCAGAACAATAAAAAATGATACTAACCTCGCCAATAAGACAACTGAGGTTAGATCCAAAATATCTGATGTCACCAATAGAGTGAAACCAATAAGTACAAAATCAATATCAACCAGCGTTGAAAAATCTAGTAATAATTTTTCCGTGACCAAAAAAATGACATTTCCTCCAACAAGTGTCAAAATAACGCCGATGTTTTGCAGTCAAATTCAAAATTGGAAGAGAATGAAGACGTAGAAAAAAATAATGGTTCAGAAGTCGATAGGGTCGTAGTAACTGAGGAATCAATAAACATCAATTCCCTTTCTAAAAATAATCCTAGTGTTAACAACTTCCCTTCATACATTTCATTTTCGATTAAAGATTTTCAGAAAGGGAATGATACTCAACAAGAACAAAAGGACACGTCTAAAAATGATGTAGATAACAAGGAGTATATTAACAAAGTGAACCAGACCAATGATCTATCGACATAATCCAAACTTTCCATATCCGTAATATCTACATCCAATTCAATAGCAAACAACATCAATTCAAATTCCTTTTCACGTCGATCAAGTGAGAAAGACAATAACAGAATCCGAGATTATTCGTACAATGATAGTAGTTGCGAAAGAGCTCTTATCAATATCTCCACAATCAGATCCCAAGAATCTTTGGGTCTCAAAGGCCTCAAAAATCTTGGTAACACATGTTTCATGAATAGTATTATCCAATGCCTATCAAACACAAGGTGGCTATTAGAGTATCAAAAGAAAGTCGCATACATAAGAGATATTAACACATACATAAGAGATATTAACATAAACATATCTAGCATGAAAGGAGCACTAATTAAAGCATTTGCTGAAGTTATTCAAGAGCTTTGGTCTGAAGACGGTTCAGACAGAGTGGTTAATACAGTATCATTGAAAAGTCAGATTCAGCTATTTACTTCAAGGTTCATGGGATACACTCAACATGATGCACAGGAGTTTCTTCGTTACCTATTAGGAGGACTTGACGAAGATGTCAACAAAGTATATGAAAAACCAAAGCCCATATTAACAGAAATTGATGACAAACTTAGTGACATTGAGAAAGCACAAGAACCTTGGTTGAGATATCCGAGAATGGACAACTCCAAGATTGTGGATAACTTTGTCGGTCAATTAAAATCAACAATCAAGTCCTCATACTGTGGTCACTGTTCAGTTACCTACGATCCTTTTTGGGATTTATCACAGCATGTAAAAGGAAAGCAGGCAGGCACCACGTCACCTGCTCTATAGGAATTTCAAGGTGAAAAATTGCTGTTGAAATTATAGACGTATGGTTTTTGTGTATTAATATTTGTTCTTTTTATATTCGCCATTCCCTGCATTTTTATGTCTAACTTGCTTAGACACTCACTGTAGATTTGTACATCTCTAACAAGTAATTAGTTACCCATTTTCCTCTGTAATTTTGTATAAAAATTACTTGTAGGTATTCATATTCTCATCCTTCACATTATTTTATTGTAACGCTATTTATTTGGCAAAACGTAAAATCTCTTTCGCTGATACTCTAAAGTATCCATTTTCTCGCCAAAAAAACAACTCATATTGTTTCTCTTTCGCTATTACTCATATTTTTCAAATTTGTATACACTCAGAAAAATGGATTTGTTCGACACTACAAGTGGATAGACGAAAATTTAGATACAGAAACTAATGTATTTAAACTTAAGACACGGCTAGATGCCCTCACTGTCACATTTAATAAATCTGAAAGTATTCAGGAAAAAGATGAAAGTCTCTCAACAGAAGAAAACGTAAAGTAATATTTTTCTTATTTATTTAAACAGTAAACGGGTGGGATAAACTTTAAACACACAGTAAGGCTACTTACTAATTTATTTAAACACTAAACTACTCACTAACACTTAACGTATATACACTTAACTATTCACTTACATTTAATTTATATACACAGAAACTTAATTATTAATTCATATCAACACTTCACTGTTCGCTATTTATATCACGAGATCACTTTATAAACTGACTCCTCCCGCTGGTCGTTCATTTATATATAAGTGGCCGATTTTTCTAGATAATTCTAGTTTGCGGCTTACTCAAAAACGATCGCCTTTCGGGATATTACTCGAATGCCAGCTCAATTCTTGAATGATCTTCGGAGAACATGTCTATAAAAATGGTCACAAAAAATCCCAATAGACCTTCTCAGAATTCGGCGCGCTCGCCATTTATTTAACTCCGTTAACGTAAGGTTACAGGAGTTCTCAACATTACCCCCTCCTCAAATGGAAGTTCCTCCTGGAACTTTTGTGTAGCCGAGACTGGATGTTTGAATCGGCAACTGGCCCCATTTCTACACTTTCCGATCTTATGGAAATAGCAGGGCACCGTCTTCATCGGATACTGATAACGGGGGTTATAGCTGCAAATTAATATCTGGATACTGGTATTTCGAAAGATAATCTCTACCATGTTCCTGATAACTTGCCAATCCAACTGGTTACTCGTTATCTTAGGCATAGTCAGTTCCTTCACGTTGGATTCCAACACATGGTCTCGGAGGTTTCGAAGTGCTTCCCACACATCACGGTAGGTAGATCGAGCTTGAAATTCATTTTTAGTTACCACGTAGAAGACGTACCGCGAATTATGTTTCAGTTTCAGTGTCTTGCCAGAGGCTGGAATCTGGTCTTGAAGTTTCTCTAATTGCCCGAATTTTTATCGAAAGACTGTTGCCAACCCTCGTGCGTTCTTGATATGGGTGGGGACGTTGTATGCCAGTGAATAATCTTCCGGGAGAGTGAACAAATCTTGTCGTTGTTCGGACTCCGTATCTAGCTTTCCCGGTACCTTCATACACGCCCATAAATTTATCGAAGGTAGGGTCAGACACATCTTGAATATGATTTACTCCTTTCTCTAGGTAATGGTCTCCTTCGAATGGCGCTAGTCGATTTTGGTGGACTACTTTGGTTTTCTGTTGGGGATGTTGCTTATGCGATATATAACATAATTGATTCTTTTCTTCATTATGTATGGACCTTCCCAAGATTTTTGTAATTTTGGAGAAAATCCTTTTCTCCTCGTCGGGTGGTGTAACCATACTTTGTCCCCTTCTTCAAAACCGCCTTCTGTGGCTTGCTTGTCCTACCGACTTTTCGTTTTGTCGCTGGTAACTTGAAGATTTATTCGAACTAATTCATGAATATCATCCAGCCTTCTTCTCAATTGGATCACGTAGTCTTTTCCTGCTAGATCTTCTCCAGGCCGACAGCCAAATTCCAGGTCACAATGAAGCCTCATTTCACATCCAAACAGAATTTTCGCAGACGTTTCTCCCGTCGACTCATTGACGGCAGATCGATAAGCCAATGCAAATAGGGAAAGACATTGGTTCCAATCTCTTTGATGGCTGGAAACTACTTTGGACAGGTATTTTCCAATGGTCCTGTTCATTCTCTCAACCATTCCATCTGACTGTGGATGTAATGCTGTTGTTCTGGTCTTCTTCATTCCCAGCTTGTCGCAAATCTCCTGGAATAGATGGCTTTCGAAATTTCTTCCCTGGTCGTTGTGGACTTCCAAGGGCACTCCATATCGGCTGATAAATTCGTTCACCAATTCATCCGCGTCAGTTGTGGCCTCTTTGTACGGGATAGCGTAAATTTCCACCCACTTTGTGAAATAATCCATTACAACCAGTATGTATTTGCCACCATTTTCGGTCTTCGGAAATGGTCCAGCGATATCCGAAGCAATCCTTTCGGAAGGGCTTCCAACATGATACTGTCCCATAGGTGACTTTCTCTTGCGATGTGGTCCATTACTCGCAGCACAAGTCGAATATTTCTTACACCAGTCCTTCACATCATCGGAGCTGTTTATCCAATAAAACCTCTCACGGATTCGCTGGAGGGTTTTTTTCACTCCTAGATGACCTCCCGATGGACTGTCGTATCACTTCTTTAGTACTTCAGCTACTCTCGTTCTAGAGATAACTAGCTGTCTCCTCATTTCGGAACCATAATCGTTTTCAAGGCCTCTTTTCAACAGCCCTTCTTCCAGGACAAGGGAGTCCCACTTAGACCAATACGCCTTGAGTGTCGGTGAAAATCTTGACACTTCTTGTCATATAGGTCGCCGATTTTCTTCCTTTCATTGCCGGATGATCTTCAGGGGAGGATCATTCTCCTGATCTTCTCTGATCCTGATGGGTGACCATTCCTCGTTGACTACAGTAGTTCTTGAAACTGCAGCTTCTCTAGATTCCGCCTTGTTGCAGTGGGAGCAGTCTGTCGGGCACGGCCGTCTGGACAGGGAGTCGGCATTTCGGTGACTCACACTAGCTCGATGTTCGATGTTGAAATCGTACTCTTGAAGTAGTTCAATCCATCTAGCGATCTGGCCCTCGGGATTCTTGAACTCCATCAACCAGTTGAGTGCTGCATGATTAGTCCGGATTAACATAATGAAACTGAGAAAAGTGCCAGTAAAGCATTCAGGGTATGTAGTTGAAGACGACGAAAAACCAACTTGGCAATATTTTGACTCACTTCTATTTTTAAAAGATCAGTGTGTGTGCCCCGACATTCAACTGTTGATTTTGATATGTCCAATAGTGAAGATACTGAAGAGGCATGCGAAGTGAACAGTATGGACGAGGTTGTGAGCGAGATTGATTCAGAGCCTCCTACACCAACCTCGTGGTCATCAACTCCACAACATAGAAATTCAGTCGCTTCAGTACTTAAAAAACGAAAAATGCAAATAACAGCTAAAAGAACCGATGGTGTTGGGGAAGTATTACTAAAAGGAGAACAAGAAAAAATTGCATATCTAAAAAAGAAAGAGGAAAATAGGAGCCAAAGAGAAGAGAATGAACTAGACAAAGACGAAGCATTTTTTAAGAGCATACTTCCACACGTAAGGGCAATGAACCAAAAACAAAAATGAGATTCCGCATACACGTTTTGCAGGTAGTAGACAATGAAATTCCTACACAATCGTCAATACAGTATGTTCAACAGAGATCTCCATTTACTCATTATGCTGGAAGTTCTCAAAGGAAAGTATCACCTCGGTTAATACAGTTCATAATAGTCGTCAAAGTCAACTAATTCTCCCCAACCTTTTCGCTCTGCCGGTAACGCAGAACCAGGGACGACTATCAGTCAAGGTGATTCTGGTGTACATCTACAGTACTTTTTTGGAGAGCCGCACTATGACTCAACAGACATCCAAACACATAACAACTTGTAAATATCCTTTTTGTACTATTTCTTATGTTATAAAAAGTTATTTTTATTTACCGCAACATTTTAACAGTTATGGACTGAGCATGGCAGTTCTTCCAAGACATATTTACGTTATCGCCAATCAAGAGATAGAAAAATACAATCCTGTACAAATGAAATGGTTCAAATTCAAATAGTATTTTTATATATTCGGTTGCAACAAATCCTAAATTACCAAAGTTATTTTAAAACCGTTTCAGTTATGAATTTCATTACCCCAATAAATATCTGTCCTCCATCGATAAATGAAAATTTCTATAATTAACTAAATGATTCGAGTAGACCCTTTATTAACCTTCACCTTTGAAGTCGTAAATAGAATATGTTGCTATTTCTCCGTTGCAGCTGCACGCGAAATTAGCAAGATTTCCTTGTTCGATAAAGAGGCAAGAAACGAGAAACACAAGGTTACAATTTAATGTAATTTGGCTGATTTTCATTACAGTTTGATTAACGGTTATTGTGTAATTTGAAACCCTGGCGTCACTCAAATCTCTAGTTTATCTAACTAATTAAATAACAAGCGAAATTGAGCACTGAAGGACGTTTGTACATAAAAAAAAGATTTTTGGTCTTTTATATTTATTTAACTGTGACAGAATTGAAATTTACATCATATTGGTACCTACACATGAAGGTATCAGTGGTGAAGGAGACTGAACACCACAACTACTTTCACTCTCAACTATGCTTGCAAGCTACCACTTTCAGGGCAACTGAACCGGTCTACAGGCGAGACGAAACTAGATTGAGAGGGATGAATAGGTAACCCGAGGTAATCTTGATCCTGGTTCTCTCGGCTTGGTTGGCTTTCTGTGTAAATTATCAACCTAGGTCTGGTACCAAGAATCTCTTGATAGCAGCCACACCTTTAGTTTGACGGGGAATTACACAAAAAGGCAAGCTTGTGGGCCTCAAAATGGCAGCCCCACCAACAAGATCTGGGACCGGAGGGCTAATTGCTAAATTTTATAGAAAGAAGGGCAACTAGTTTTGAAGAGACAACGTTATCAGCTGGTATGTCAAACATTCACATCATAATTAAATGAAGGAATCTGTAATTCACTTAACCCATTAATTCCCAATGTACTTATTTGGGTACACTTTAATAAAATGACCCTAGTACCATCTATAGGGAAATTTCAAAAGTTTCGACTATCTACTCGTGCGGTGGTAGGTTTCGTTTGCTCAATTCATGAATGGTACAGTTTTCTGTACAAATTCTAACGTTGTAAAAAATTGTTTGGTCAACAACAATACGTGCATGATTACAGTGTCATAATAAAAATATACGATACTACGTGCTGACGGCTCAAGGTAAGTGTATTCTATATATTCATCTTTTCTAAGTGTTCTTATACTATTTTAGACTATTTAGATCTTATGCAAGTGTTTTATCAAAATAGTAGAAGCCTCTTCTTTCGATTGTACTAGATTGAGTACACTGGGATTTTCAGATAATTTTTTTTTATAGAAATAATGGATGCTGATCAACTTGAACCCATACCAACGAACAGTTTTTATGGAGTAAAAAGGTATAAATATTTGGATATGGCTTTGGATTATTTAGAAGCATCTGAAACACAGGATTCTGTAGACATTGTGTTCTTGCCACCCAATGTAGATCCTCAAACGGACGAGTAAGGTGAAGACGATGACTACATCCAAGAAAGGGAAAATACACTTCGCAGGGATGTAGCAGGAGAAGTTGAATTACATTTTGAAGAGAACGATAGTGGGAGTAATTATTCGGATGGTAGTGGGAGTAATTATTCGGATGGTAGTGGGAGTAATTATTCGGATGGTAGTGGGAGTAATTATTCGGATGGTTCAGATTATGATTCGGAAGACAATGTTCCTTTGGTAGTTCCGCAGAAGCGGCCTTCAAGCCAATCTACCAGAACTATGAAACTAGCCAAAAAAGTTCCCGAACCAAAATGGGCTCAACACCCTACTAAAATTGATATGCCAGAAACAAACGGATTTGCAGACCGACTTGAACATTCAGGTCCGATGCAAATATTCGAAAAAATGTTTGACGATGTCATTTTTCAACATATTAGAGACCAAACAAACTTGTACTCTACTCAGAAAAATAATCATGGTTTTTTTGTATCAAGGGCAGATTTGAAGATTTTTTTCGGCATTTTGTTGCTTAGTGGATACCATAAGCTACCACGCGAACGACTTTATTGGAGCTTGGACGAAGATCTTGGTGTACCCTTTGTTTCAAACGCTATGTCACGCAACAGATTCCAAGAAATAAAAAAATACATTCACTTGGCAAATAACGATGAGTTGGACAAAGACGATAAAATGGCAAAAATTCGACCACTAATGAAGTTACTGAATCAAAACTTTCAAAAGTGTGGAGGATTTCATCAAGAACTTTCTATTGACGAAGCCATGGTCAAATATTTTGGCCATCACTCAGCAAAGCAGTTCATAAGAGGAAAGCCGGTCCGGTTTGAGTACAAAGATTGGATGTTGTGCGGATCCACGAGCTATTGCTACGCGTTTGATACTTACTGTGGAGCAAAAATGCCAATAAATAATACAAAAGACGAAAATCTCCCTTTAGGTTCCAAAGTGGTTTTGGATTTGTTGGAAACTGTGGCTATTCCATCTGACCATATTGTTTACTTCGACAACTATTTTACCAGCCACGATTTATTGAAAACCCTAAAAGAAAGAGGTCAAAGAGCCACAGGCACAGTAAGAGAAAACAGAACAAAAAAATGTCCACTTTTACCAATCAAATCATTTCAAAAAAAGAATCGAGGCTATTTCGAACACATGACAAGTTACATCAGCTGCTCATCAGCAAAAACATTGACTCCGACGACGTTAGAATAATTAGTAATCTACATTGGGGCCAAAAAGCTAATACAATGGTAGAAAACCAACCAACAGAAGGAATGGAGATTCGTCATGATGTTAGACAAGGTTGCTTCTTATCACCGCTTTTATTCAACCTCTATAGCGAAGCTATTTTTAATAAACTCTAGACAATACCTGTTAGAAAAATTAAATGATCGATGTAATGAATTAGGGCTAAAAATTAACTTTAAGAAAACCAAGTTAATGGTACATAGTTACAAAATTCCCTCAAGATCTGAACCATGCGAACCTGATGGTGGCAAACACCATGATACAGAATGTGTCGACATATAAATATCTAGGAACCTGCATAGAACAATTTGGTGACCAGACAAGAGAAATAAGAATGAGGATAGAGACAACTAGATCAACGTTTGCAAATATGAAGAAGTTATTTACGAGTCGAAATATTAACATGGGATGAGGATGCTGCTTTGTTACGTTTTTTCCACTCTCTTATATGGGGTTGGAGCATGGACCCACAAGAAAAACCACCTCGACACGCGCATTGCAGCTGACATTCAGATCATAATTAAATGAAGGGATTTCCAATTTACTTAATAAGTTTGTGTTTATTAAAGATACTTAGCTGCCACTGCTAAACAAACCTCGGTGTTATATAGAACGCGTCTTGACCCTTGAAGTTAACTGTTCTTGTTGGTAACAAAACCATAGAATTGCTCTGATTATTACTACCAGTCTAGGACAAATTGCAAACATTCGATATTTCTACAACTTACGCGAATCATACTGAGTACGCTAACTTTCGAAAAAACGTCTTTATTCTACATATACAACAACTTATTTGTAAGAAGATTGAACAAAGAATGAATATTTTATATAATACAATTTAAAACATGAACATTTCCAAACAAGATATATTCTTAGAAAGGTGATGTTAATTTATGCTTTTACCCTGGCAAAATATAATCGAGTTATAATTTATAATTACGGCTGAACGAAAGACTGATAACAAAGGTTCTCTACAATCAATTTACTTTTCAGCCAGAGTTCGCTGACACCCACGCAAATATGGCAAGCATCCGCTCCGGCCTTTTTGTTTCTTTTTTTTTCTACTGCCTACAAAATTAACCTTGCCTAACTTTCTATCTATTTCCTACTTTCGAGGTGGAAGAGAAAATACGTAACTCAACATATGATAATCTCCTACTTAACAAAATGAAACCCAACTCGTGTCAGGTTGGCGAAACTCTGGAAATCGAAATTATTTCAGTACACACGGTAAATTAACTGTTCGTTAGGACGAAAAAACTCAATCTGAGAGTGAACAGATGTGTCCCGTCTCTTTGAAAATCAACAATAAAACAAATCAAATAAATGATATCTGCTATCGCTACACCTGGTATATAGAAATTTTCTTATGCTCCCAAGTTCAGACTCCAGCTCGACCAATAACGAGTAAATATATATATCACTAATAAAAGAAATTTATCCCAATCGAAATCTAATTCAAAAACTTGCTGTTTGACTATCTTCCTCCGTCACGTCGGGAGATTTCTTGATTTTCTCTATCTGTTTGGTCGCTACGTATCGTACCCGATAAACGAAATCGTTTTAGGTTGAAAGGCAATTAGCGTAGAGGGTAAATCTACCGTTTGTGTATCGAAGTAGGAGACAGTATCACCTCCTAACACAACGGTGAGAATTTCTACCTCTCGTACCGCTAACACTAAAACACTAGTTACCGTAGCAAGGGAAAACCTTTCCCTTCGCGCGTTCCGGCCCCCGGTACCCACTGCCGCTCTTGATCTCCTCTACTTCTTTTTTTGTTTTCCCCCGACATTGATTTTGGGGTTTTTGTCGACTTGCTTTCGTCTGTGATTTGCTGTTAGAGCGGTATATATGTTAATACATTATAATGTTAATAACAACAAAATATAAGTGTCTCTGATTGGTGACTTTCCCTAAAAAGATTATAAAATCTTACTGTACAATTTTTCTTCCACAAGCTCGCAGTCTTTTTGATAAAAGCCGTCTCCGAGATAAGACAATGTAGTTGTGAACAAGCGATTTTCGGGTCTAACTTCAAAACATAAATTCGAAATTGTTTACACTGCATTTTTTGTATTTCTATTTTTATTTCGGTTTTATATTTATCAAATGCGCCGACTCGAGTATTTTAGAGAATGTTCGAGATCGAGGTTAGGACTATAAAAGTGACGATCGCGCCTCAACCCCTCAACACTCATCAGGCGACGATTAGCGTTCGGAGCGATAAGTACCTACCTACTTATAAGCTAGCTAGAGAAGGTTAAATTTAATTAACTACACATCTAATAATAACTTAGAAATAGAAATACTTGCTCAAACTTTGAATTCATTTTCTTTGGAAGAAAATAGCTCAGCAAATATTTCCAATTTTAGCAAAGTTCATGCCGAAACCATTCCAGATTTCGATGGTTACGAGAACGAACTACAATTTTCCTTAGAAAGTATCGATAGCATTGTAAATCATTTCTACGATATTACAAATGCCGATAATTACCAAAACATTATAATTTTCAGAACTATAATAAGTAAATTGAAAGAAAATGCAAGAGAAGTCATTAACATTAGTGGGTGTACCACAATAAATCAAATCAAACAAGAATTAATCAGAAATTCCAATGATCCTAGAGATGAAACATGCTTTTATCTCTTGATTTGAATAACTTAAGGCAAGGGCATAACGAATCCCCGCACCAATTTTACGATAAAGTTAGAAAACTATTGCATACTATTTCGAACTATTTATATTTACATGAAAACGTTAGAAACACACGTGCATTCAAGCAAAATATGTATAATAATCAAGCTTTACAAGTATTTTTAGCAGGTTTGAGAAATCCGTATAGTATCATGGTTCGTACTAAAGAACCTCAAACTATGTTAGACGCCATAAATTTTATAAAAAAGGAGGATAATATTAGATATCTCCAAAATAATTCTAATTTTCAACCGAACTCCAAAAACTTTAATAATCAAGCTAGACGAAAATTTAATCAAGTACAACAAAATTCACAAATTCCAAATCACTTTCGCAACTTTAATAGAAATAACAATTTTAATTTTAATCAAAGAATGCCGCAACATCAACAACAATCTAGTTTTCAAATAATAATCCTGAACCTAATAATAATTTCCCACGAGGCTCAATTCCTGTTCAAACCATACCAATAAATAATAATCAAAGAGATTTTTCTAATGCACAAGTATTCGGCAGGACCGAACCTAAAAATATTTGGAAACCTAATCCACACTCCAAACTATAATCCAAATAACGGGCCCAGACCTGTAACAATGACAACTACAACTAAACAAAATAATAATAATTCTTAAGTACAATCACCACATAACCATAGGTGGGTGTCCGAAGAATTATGTAATGTAGAACAAGTTGATAATGAAAACAATGTAGATAACGTTTTTCAAGAAAATAATTATGATGACTAATGTGAACTCCAATATAATAATGACAATTTAGAAAATTTTCAGGAAGATCCGCCTCTCGACGTGAAACATTGGTAGAGTATAACAATTAATCCGATAAAAGGGAACTACCTTATATTACTATAAAAAATCCACCACTAAAATTATTAATGGATTCCGGTGCAACTAAATCTTTTTGTCTCCAGAAATCATTGATACATATTTCGCTGAGTATAAAAGTTATGAACCTTTCGTTGTCTCAACATCCTTCGGATCATCACGTCATAACATTTCTCAGAATTTAACGATGATTAAAATGTAACATTTTATGCGTATAAATTTCATTGTATTTTCGACGGTTTAATCGGAGTTGATTTATTGTAATCACTCGGAACAAATTTTAGGCAATTGTATTATACCTCAATGTATCTCAGTCGCTAATAATGGTTGGGCAGCTGTCGAATTTCGTAACAATTCCAACGACGATACAAATTTTATTATTTTATATTCTATTAATAGTATCCCTGTAGAAAATAATTTTGAGATTTACCATTTTGATCTTAAAAATGACAATGATGAATGTAACTATGACAAAATTGACAATCTTATTGTAACAGACCATTTAAATGACGAAGAAAAAAGAAAAATTCTTAATATGTGTAGGAAATACGCTGATATCTTTCATAAAGACCAAAGTTAGTTAACTTTTACAAACGAAATTAAACATAGAATTCGTACTACTGATGAAATACCTGTTTAAACTAAAAGTTACCCTTAGCCATACGTCCATAAAGAAGAAGTTGAACTACAAATTGAAAAAATGTTACAGCAAAATACTCGTATAATCAGACCAAGTAATTCACCATGGCCATATCCTATGTGAATCGTCGCCAAGAAAGCTGACGCTTCTGGTAAAAAGAAGTGAAAAATCTTCGTGGATTATAGAAAAATCAACGAGAAAACCATTCCTGACAAATATTTAATTCCTCGTTCAGATACGATTCTGAACAAACTAGGTAAATGTAACTATTTTTCAACATTAGACTTAGCATAGGGTTTTCACCAAATCGAGATGCACGACGGACGACGTACAAAAAACAGCGTTTACTGTAGAAAATGGCATTACAAGTATTTAAGGATGAGTTATGGCTTAATAAATGCTCCAGCTACCTTTCAACGCGTAATGGACAACATCCTCAGAGGACTACTAGGAGAAATTTGCTTAGTATATCTCAACGATATAATAATCCATTCGACATCTCTACAAGAACACATGGTTAGTTTGAAAAAGTTACTCTAACGACTTCGGGAGATCAATTTCAAAATTCAGTTAGATAAATGTGAATTTTTAAAAAAGGAAATCGCTTATTCAATGCACATTATTACAAAAGATGGTGTTAAACCAAATCCAAATAAAATTGAAACTATTAAATTATTCCCAATTCCAAAATCGACTAAAGAAATAAAACAATTTTTAGGTCTATTAGGTTATTACAGAAAATTCATACCAAACTTTGCGCAAATTACCAAACCTTTGACTTCATGTTTAAAAAAGGATTCGAAGATAGAATTCACACCTGAATATGTACAATGTTTCGAAACATGCAAAGAACTGTTAAGTAACAATCCTATTTTAATATATCCTGCCTTTACACAGGAATTTATCTTAACAACTGACGCTAGCGGATTTGCAATAGGCCCTGTACTATCACAAGGTCCTGTAGGCCAAGACCGACCTGTGCCTTATGCCTCAAGGACGTTAAACCAAGCAGAAAAAAATTATAGTACAATGAAAAGAGAGTTACTCGCGATTGTATGGGCTACGAAGTATTTTCGGCCTTATTTATACGGTCGAAAATTCACAATATATTGTGATCATAAACCTTTACATTTGCTCTTCTAAATGAAATAATCCAATGCTCGTCTCACGAGATGGAGATTGAAACTAGAAGAGTTCGATTATCAAATTGTTTATGGAAAAGGAACCTTTATTAAAAATGTAGAAGCTGTTTATCAAATTGAAATAAAGGAAATCAATGCAAATGATATTTTTGAATACGTGAACGATTTTAACAACAATATTTCTATTGCCAGTAACAATGAACGAAATGATCAACAAGATACATCTCTCTATAATGAATCAATTGTAGGAAATATTGACGAAACTCCTCAGGTACCAGACACTGACCTAGAAAATATAATTAATGAATTATGTCCAGACAAGGACGACGAAACCATACATACTAGTCACGAAAACCCAATATCAGAAAATCCTATATCAGAAACACCTATTAATCATTTTCGAAATCAAATATTTCTTAAAATAGTATTTCATTCACCAGCAACACCAAAAGTTACTAAACTATATGACAATAAAACTAAACCCTCATACAAATTTCAGAAACAAACTTCGAACCTGAAATTATTTAAATATTTAAAGAATTTACCTCTACAAAGAAATTATTTGCTATAAATATTGATGGATTACATTTAATTCTAAAACTATGTACAACATTGCAAGAAACTTTTAAAAACTCCGCATTCAAAGCTATTATTCGTAACAATGTTCTAGGAGATGTAATTGGCCACAATTCGCAGATAGAAATAGTACAAATGCATCATGAACGTAAGAACAATCACAGAGGAATTAATGAAACTGAAATCGAAATTAAACGTAAATGTTATTGGCCAAATATATGAAGTACTGTAACTAAATATATAAATAATTGCGAGCTATGTCAAAAGATGAAATATGACAGAAATCACCCAAAACAAAAATTCGAATTAATACCAACACCTAATAAACCTTTTGAAATAGTTCACACAGATGTTTTCACGATTAAATGACAAAAATTCTTGATAGTTTTAGTAAATACACGCAAGAGTATCATTCAGTAGGAGTAACCGCAATACATATAGCTTTCATGAATCTTCTCACTCATTATGGTGCACTTAAAATGTTAGTAATTGATAGAGGTACCGAATTAAAATCCATGTTATTGAAAACTGCAAAATTACACAAAATTGAACTTCATTATTCTACGGCATTGAATCAAAATTCTAATAGCATAATTTAACGTTTTCACTCAACTTTATTTGAACATATTAGAATTATACAAGGAACTTATAAAAATCTCAATATATTAGACCAAATGCCTTATGCAATTTTAGGATACAATAACTTCATTGATAGTGCAACAAAGTTACTTCCAATATAAATTATTTCAGGACATTTAGATACAAACAACCCTCTTAATATTGACATTAATCAAAAATTGTATTCTAATTATATAACTAAACATAAAGAAACTACCGCTGAAATGTATAAAACATTAAATGAACACATGGCAAATCAAAAAGGTTGGAAAGAACTAACGAAAACAGACACGAACCATTAACTTATGAACCAGGTGCATTAGCATATCATAAAACTAATGCTTGTAATAAAATTAGTCCTAGATTTAAAGCCAAAACAATAAAATCAAAACGGAAAAAAACAATCTCACCTCTTAATAGCATCCAAAAATTAGTTACTACCACTTATCATGAAAATAACTTAAAAAGGCCACTTGCTGATCAAAAAATTCTACCATTACATAATCCTCCTCTCGCTGGTAGTAACAAGGCAGACACTGGAAATTAAAATTGTTAATTTGGAGTCCAATCCAGGCATACTCCCGTACAAATTAGGAAATGCTAGATTACAATCTACCCACCATTCTTTTATCCATTACTTTGATCTAAACCCTATAGAAACCGAATTACTTCGTATAACAAATCAGTTCGAAAATGTTTTGCAGGTAATTAATATCAAAAAACAAGTTTTTGCAAATGAACTTAAATTCTCGATTAATTTAATAAAATATCAATTGAAGCAATGCAAATAAAAATTTTGTACACGGTTGTAAAAGAATTAAGAGAGGAATTTTAAATGGTTTAGGAACAATATTCAAAAGCATATCTGGTAACTCAGATGCAGAAGATGGCAAACGTTACAATGATTCCATTGTTTTATTAAGTTCAAATCAAAAATATATAGTAAATCCTTTTAACAAACATATATATTTAACCAGTCAAATTATAGATGATTATAACAGTAGTATCTCACTAATAAAACAAAATGAAGAAGATATAAAAGGAAAACTAAATGAGCGTTCTGAAATTGAAAAATTTGTTAATGATTTTTCCTCTTATTTCCTAGCAAAAAATACTCTTGATCAAATACAAGCAGCACTTAAAATCTTAATAGAAATACTAAATAATATTGAAAATTTTATTGCTTTTGCAAAATTAAAAACGTTACATTATAGTGTTCTAAAGTTTGAACATCTAGAATTTATAGTTAAAACATTATTCAAATATTATCCAATTAATACCCTAATCTTTGACAGTGATTCATTCTCAAAATGTATTTAAATACTATAACATTTTAACCGTTGATTCTTATGACTCTAAAGACAGAATTGTTTTCGTTATTCACTTTCCCTTAGTTAAACCCGATACTTATACTTATTTTCACCTGTATTCTATTCCCTCAAAAAATAACGCGGTCCTTATCCCACTTAAGCCTTTTCTGGCAATGCAAGGCAATCAGTACGAGTACGAAGATCAAGAGTGTGAAAATATCCACCAACTGTATTTTTGCCCCAACGAAAAACCCATGGTAGATGCCCAATCCGAAGAATGCATCTACCAATTGTTGCAATTAAGAACTGAAGATCAACCGAAATGTGTACCAGTGCCAATTTCCCGTAGAAAACGAAATCATCGAAAGTATAAATTCAGCGCACTACATCGCAGTATTCCCAGAAGAAACAAAAATCAAAACCACTTGTACAGAAACCGATTTTATATCTCTAAAGAGCACCTATTTTATAGAACTACCACCGAGCTGTAACCTCCAATCTCCAAGAAACGTACTTATCAACCAAGAAGATGTCATCCTAGGTCAACCTTTACTACTTCCTGAAATAAAGATCGAGAACGAGGGAAGAATTCACTCTGGAAACATGAAAGTTAAAGTCATTTCCTTAGACAAAGTTCACCAACTCTCAAAAGAAGAAAATCGAATGGAAGAAGTTAGTTTGAGAAACATTCCACTCAACTAAGCCTATGTTTGGTCTACACCCCTCACATCATAATCGCAATCGCAATTCTTGTTGGTGATTTCAAATGGAAGTCGAGATGTAAACGCCAACCCACAACAAATATGGTCAATGAAGTCTCAACTGATCCAAAACCAAAGTCAAGAATTTTCCAAGTAGAAGAAGATGAGTAATCAATCCACACCCTGTATGGATCTATCTGGGGATGGAGGAATTACATCCTGTTTATTGCCGACGTACCCTCTGGTTTCCGATACTGCTACAACCGTTGGTGCAACCTCAGCACATTCAAAGTATAAATACGATTATAAATATATTTCATTCAGTCTGCATATTATTTTTAATCTACACATCCTGTTTGTACACTTTATATTTTTACTGTTATCATTGCAAGTCGATATTTTGTATTTTTAAGTGAATAAAATTTTTTACGCCTACCTCTATCCAAAGTATACATTTCCTAGCCTCATTGTAGGGAGCAAAGTCGTACTTTTCCTCCCTAGGGAGGAAAACTAAAAGTGGCGTCATAGTACGTTATCAATGAAATAATGTTTGCAATTCCGAGACTAAAGTGGTCACTTTAGTCTCACATGTTAGAAACTATGTTAGACCCAAGGGATATAAAGGGACAGTTAAAATTCCAAGGGATTTGAAGTACAAATAAAAACAAGTACACCCCCGATGCCTAGCCAAGCATTTTAGAAGTCCGTCCTCGATGCCCAGCCAAGTTTCATAAAAGTCCCTCCTCGATGCCCTGCCAAGCATTTTAGAAGTCCATCCTCGACGCCGAGCCAAGTTTCGTAAAAGAAGTAGTATTTATTAATTTTGTTTGTTAGTTCCATAAATTAATTATTGAAAATATCTTGTTATTTGAGGTAGGCGAAAAAATCATATGTATAACATGGGTGTAAAGTGCCTTTTCCTCCCTCGAATGATTACTAAAAACTTCATCCTCGGGAGGAAAACTAGAACTTTCCTCCCTTGTTACACAAATAGCTATTAAAAACAAAGTTCGTGTAACAACACATAATATTTCGCGGCAGCCGTATCAAGACGGTAGACCAGTCGCATCGCTAATTTTTAAAATATAAGCATAGTAATTATAAATTGTAGAAAGTAATCCATTAAAAGTCCATATTTAATATAAGTGGTTTAAATGAGTATGTAAATAAATTGTACGCGATTTTTTTTAATAAGATATGCCCACTTCTTCTATCTTTATTTGTTGCCCTTGTGGCGTCAAATTTTCCGGTATCGACTGGTTGACAACACTATAAAAGCTTCATTCAGAATCGATTTCACATAAAATCGTTTATGTGCACTTTTTCCCACACTTACGACTTTGAATGTGGGTTTATTGCCACTTTAATGAACTCGACTATAGACTATCAGAGATTGTAGAAGAATATGAAATCAATTATTTAGATAATCTGTGCGGATTTTTATTTGTTCTTCTATACTCGAGAATCTTTTTACAATTCGTGATTCAGATTTTTATTTTTTTCCAAATTTAGCTCTTGTTCTTTTTTCTTTTTTTTTTAAACCAATATTTTTCACACGTTACATTAATTTGCCATGCCCGAAGAGGTCCGGACAGAAGACAAAGTTCCTGGCTGAAAAATATAGGAGACTAGTCTGAACTAACTTCACAAACACTACACAGAATTAAACAAGAAAAAAGGCAGGGAGTGATGGACCGAAATTGTGACCAACCTTATAAATAAGAAGATATAGCAAACGCCAAACGTGGTGGTCGCAATAGAAACAACCCAACTACTCTGCTGTCTCCTCTATTATTATTTCTTTTAGTTCTTGGATGATAGTCTGTGGCCTTACACTTAAACTGTGCTTTTTAAATAACCCTTTGAGATCCGGGGACCCTGCTGGCCATTCGATAGCTCCTGAAACGATTTGGAAATGTAATGTCGAGAAACTCATGAACACCTTGAAGATAATGGATAGGCGTTCCATCTTGCTGAAACCAAATTAATTTATTCACGAGATGAGGGTTTATATAATCAGGAAATATTCTGGCTGATTCTGGAATTAACACTATTCTAAAAATTCCCAGTATTCTTCACCTATCATGGTTTTATCCCAAAAATGATGTTCATTGATGGTATTATTAATAATTCCTGCCTACACATTGATCTTTTGTGGATACTGCGTATGTGCCTCCACCATCCAATGAGGATTTTCATCTGAGCTATACCGGTTTAGAATTTTAATAATTATTAAAGTGATTGAGATCGTAGTTTGTTTGCAAATTTTATGGAGAAATTGAATATAGGTACTTTTTAAAATTTATCTTCAGTTGGATGTTAACTTAAACGCATTTAGTGAATTGTGGTAAATGTTGAAAATAAAACAATATAATAGTTATTTGTAAAACAAGTGTCAGAATGACTTGTTTTGTAGTACGAGTAAAGTTTGCGCAACGAACCGCGAAGCGATGAGTTGCGCAAATCACGAATACTACAGAAAGTTATTATGATACAAGTTTTACACCATGTTTTCTATAATTCGCATTTATTTAATTTTTAAATAAAATAGAATTACATATAATCTCTGTTTTTAAACTAGGAGGAGTGGTTTGAATTTAAGTTGGCGATTCTGTAGATTCCTGATTGGTAGATCACACATGGGTTTATTCAGCACTTTTGACTTTTGACATATCATGACCGAATAATTGTGTAAATTGTAATCAAACTTTCATTTAAGCAAACAGAGGATGATTATTTGTTTAAAAAAGAGCTTCTTCGTATATGATTGCGATCTATTTATATTATATCATGAACAGAATTGTTTCTATAATACATCTTCACAAAGATATATGTATTGATCCTATACAATATAAAAATAAACAATTGACAAATCATTGATGCATAAACATTAGCGTACTTTATTTATTAATATTTTTAATAAATAATTTATTCAAATTTACCTTTAAGACCATTGAATATAATAATTTGCTAGCTAGAACAACGCTAGACCATTTCCTAATTTGATTCAAGGTTAAAATCAAATGTCAAATAAAAATGTATACTATATACAATAATCAACTGTATGACACTAAAAATTAGTAAAAAGTGTTCAAAGAGACTTCATTGTGACATTATAAACAATGTTAAAATGAAGTCTCTTTTATACGCGAATTATAAAAATATTTTTTTTCACTACTAGCCTCTAAACCTAACTTAATTGACTTTTGTTGTTGTAGAAAAGTTGTTCATTATTAACCAAGGTAGAAAAATACAGAGCCTACTTGATTAAAACTAAATCTCAATCAATCTGACAATCTGAGGTTAACTGATACAAATAGAAAATGAAAGAATATTTTTCCTTGCCTATTTAATGGTCATATCCACCTACCTATTCAAAAATGAAAATCAATTGACTTATCCATGCAGTTTTCATAGCGACTTTTAAAAAACAATATTTATCATCAAATCAAAACAAACATTATTGGATAAATGTGTTATGGGTTGTCTTTTGTGCACAGCTGTCATGTGAAATCGTAGTGACTGGTGAGCCGTCCAAAATTCGGCCGACATTATAAGTTCATTTCATATTAATTTTTGCTTTATAACATATGACTGGAAAAACAATAAACTAATACTAAACATAAACTAGAATTATGTAGGTATTTATTTAAAATTATTATACGTTGTGCAGTTATTGCTTGTCATATTAAAAGTCCAGTAACATGGGACGGGGTAATATTAATTGTACGATTTTCAAAATCATTCATTATCTGACTTTGAAGTAGACGGTTGAGATATGTTGGTATTCTTTGTACCATTCTTGCTATGCGTTTTTTTGTCCTCAATGGATTCTTCTATATTACCCTCGGCCACTGTAGAGCTCTTCCACCCACCATGGCCACACCTTCTGATAATATAGTGACAGATGTCATTCTTAAAGTGTGCCCAGTAAAAGGTCTGAATGATATATATTTTTTTACTATAATAATTCACAACGAATCCATCATTACAAATTTCCTCGACGAACCATTTTTACTTTTATTAACATTAAATATAATTATGTCTTCTCGTATATCCACATCCATAAATTTCATATTTAAATGTTCATCTGTTCTACAGGCACCCGCAATTCCAATTAGAAGTACAGCCAAAAATATATTTAAGTAATTTTTTTAATACAATATTTTCAATTTCATTATTTCTTTGAAATTAATTTTCGGCAATCACCAGCAATCTATAAGGGAAATTTAGAAGGACAATAATGTGTTTTTTAACTAATTTGAACTTAGAGACATTGTAAATATATTCAGAGATTGAGCAAATTTTTGTTTTACCGGAGGAATGAAATAAACTACAAAAAACTAATCAATGGTCACATATCTTAACTTGGGATCGGTGAGTAGACACATCGAAACAAAACTGACTCGTTGTTCTGTCATATTCTATTCCCGATGTATTTCTCTACTGTGGTTCTGTGCCAAATTAATTTTCACAAAAAGAAAGAATTCAAATTTTATTTAGAAAAGAGTAAGATTTTTCATATGAACTAAAAGTACCTAAGTAATCCTTTTTCGACAAATACAACTCATTTGGTGCTTTCAAAATAAGTTCCGTTATGTCATCTCTCGAAAAAATAGAAGCCTTTTTGTGTTTTACATTTGGCAGAAGCATGGATGATTTGATTTTTGAGAAAATTTTGAAGTTCATATTATATTCGATACTTATTAGTTCCAAAAACTAATATTTAAAAAAATATAATGCAGTAGTGGAAAAAATACTATATGAGCCACGGTAGAAAAGTATATTAATGTCTCGGATCCATTGGACCTCGACAATAATACCTCACTTTTCTACCTTGGCGCATAATTACTATTATGATTCGCGTATAAAAGAGACTTCATTATAACATTGTTTACAGTGTCACAATGAAGCTCTTTGAACACAGTTTTAGTAATTTTTAGTGTACAGTTGGTTATTGTATTTAGTTATATTTTTATTTGACATTTGACTTTAACCTTGACACAAATTATGAATAAAATGATCTAGCGTTGTTCTAGCTGACAAATTATCATATTAAATGTTCTTAAAGGTAAATTAGAATGATTTATATATTAAAAATATTAATGAATAAAGTACGCGAATATTTATTCATAAATGAATTGTCAATTGTTTATTTTTATATTGCATAGGATCAATATATAGGTTTACATAACGTTCGATTTTTGGGATAAATTACCAGATATCTATGTGAAGATGTATTACAGAAATAATTCTGTTCATGATATAATATAAATAGATCGCAAGATCATATACGAAGAAGCTCTTTTTTTAAACAAATTATCAGCCTCTGTTTGCTTAAAGGAAAGTTTGTTTACAATTTACACAATTATTCGGTTATAATATGTCAGAAGTGCTGAATAAAACCAAATGTGATCTGACCAATCAGGAATCTACAGAATTGCCAACTTAAATACAAACCATTCCTCCTAGTTTAAAAACAGGGTTTATATGTAATTCTATTTTAATTAAAACATTAAATAAATGCGAATTATAAAAAATATTGTGTAAAACTTGTGCCACAATGACTGTCTGTAGTACTCGTGCAAAGTGGTTCGTTGCGCAAACTTCACTCGTATTACAAAACGAGTCATGGTGACACTTGTTTTACAAATAACTATTATTTTTTCGTAATTTAAGTCAGGATTGCCTTGAAATTTTTTTGTCGAGATATAGAAATTCGTCATCACAGATACATCTATGAAACCGTTTGATATTATTTATATAGACACAATAGGTCCGTTTGTAGAAAGTAACAACGGGAATCGTTATTGTATTACAATACTATGCCAACTAACTAAATACGCGGTTATGATACCGGTCAAGAACAAGAAAGCATACACAGTAGCAAAAGTAATATTTGAGAATTTTATACCGAATTACGGATTGATGAAGGAGATAAGAACAGATCAAGGGACGGAATATAAGAATGAAATAATGAAGAACTTAGCGGAGCTTTTAAAAATAAAACATAATTTTTCAACAGCATACCATCACGAGGCCATAGGCAGTTGTGAAAGAACATTTAATGAGTATATAAGAAACTTTATCAAAGATTGTAGGAATAACTGGTGCGAGTTTGTAAAAATGTTTGCATATTGCTATAATACAACACCAAACACGTGTCACGGATACACTCCTTTTGAGTTATTATACGGGGGAAACCCCAATTTACCAGAATTCTTAAATGTAGAAATAGAACCGTGTTACAATCTTGAAAGATATGATAAAGAGTTAAAATATAAATAAGCAAATGAAAGAGCCAAACAGTTTTTAATAAAAAACAAAATAATAAGAGTCAATAATAGTGAAAAGGAATCTTCACCTGTAAACTTTAGATTAGGGTAATTAGTTATTTTAAAGAATCATTTAGGTCCATTTAAAATAACGGGAATAAAAGGCGTCAATTGTGAGATTACATCTCAAAACCGTAAACCACAGACAGTTCATAAGAATCGTTTGTATAAATACAATAGCGGAAACAATTGTAAACAAAGTGAAGTGTGTTCATAAACAAACGAATAGTGTTTAATAAACAATCAGTGAGAACTGTTAACGTTATAGATAATATCGAAAAATTAGCGACGATAATTTTTCTCTTCCAAGAGGGATGATGTGATAATCCCGACAAAGACAGTATTGAAAAAAAGACATTTCCATAGAAAAAGATTAAATTGTGTAGATTATATTTTCCAATGTTATTAGCGGGCATCGATCTGATTAAAGTCAGGCGAACACCCAAAAACCACGGTTCTATTAAACGTAAACATCGCGTTCACATACGCGGAAGGTCGTACCTACGGTGACTGACTTGCATGTTTCCTATAATAACAAAGTGTAAACTAACCAATGATTCATTCATTATTATTATTTTGAATAAGTTAAAATGTATAAGATATTGTAATCTGTGTTAATTTTAAATATACTAAATCCCAGTGAGTTTTATAAATGTTGTCGTTTATTCAACCCCCGAAGATCGGTTACTAGGTAAAAGCTTTCCCAAAGATATAATACTTTTATAGTAGACGTAGTTTATACGAGGGGCACTTACTAAGTAACCACCACAACTGTCTTCTTTAAAATATTTTGATCAGGTCGAGGGAGCAAACTGTTTTGACGATATAAATAAACTTTTAGTAAATAAAATATTATGTATAGAGGTAATTGTCAATGAAATTTTTTTTTATTGTGGATTACATAATAATAATAAAATAATAACAATAATTGAAATAAAAGTATTTCCTGATTGCTTTATTTACATTATTCATTTTTTAATACATTTGATTGTAAATATAAAAGTGAAAAATCAAAATTTTAGAATTTTTCCAACTGCGACATTTTCTATACTTTGTTAAGAATAACTGCAAAAAGTGGAAAAAATCGAAATATCTAGTATAGAAATACGAGTAATCAACGTTTTTATGTTAACTTTCTTCTGATTAACAAACAATAGTTGATTTAAAAAATGGATTACCATTTTTTGTTGGCAGATTATTGTTTATTCATGTAATTAAATAGTACCAAAATAGCATCAATTAATATTCATATTTAGTCTGTTAAAATAATTTTGTTGATCAAGCTTCTGATTCGATTTAGGCACCCGCTACAATGTCTACCTTTATTTAGCCCAATTTTCACCTCCAAATTACAAATATAATTATTGTCGGTACTGTTCTGTCAGGTACTTTGGCTGATGGCAACCCTGTAACGTCTGACGGATGGCGGACCTGAGTTAAGTGAGCTGGGGATCGGGAGAATGACAGATAACGTAACGAGAGACTGACGGTTAAAGAGGAATATTAAGAACCGACTGTAAACTAGACTAAGCAAGGGTTTTGAGATAAATAAAGTATCTGAATAATAGCCAATCCCAAAACATAACAGGTACAGTTCCGGAAGGTTTGATTTTTCTTTAGAAAATTTTCTACTCTTTCAGGATCTTTTCTCCAAATTTTGATTATCTCAAATAGTTTTCAAAATACTTTCAAAAAACAATTCTTTTTTACTTTTCCGCCCACCCTATCTAATATGCGAGAAAAGTATTGGTTCACCCACAAAAAAGTTGAAATTTTGAGTTATTTTTACGTTTTTCATCAAGAACAACACGAAAAAATTGTTTTACTTTTCCGCTCAACCTATCTAATATGTTGGAATTTTGAATTTTTTTTTGAGTTATTTTCACGTTTTCCATCAACAACAACACGAAAAAACGGTTTTTAGACAAAAAAATCCTGTGTGTATGTCGTCGTCGTTGTCGTCAGCCACTTTTTCTTACATGTTTTGTTAGCACGATACAGCCTCCGGAGTGCAATAAGTCACCAATTTTATGTTTAATTATTGTTAAGGACATGTCACAGATGAACCCTATTGATTTTTAGCTCACCAGAGCGAGTACAACGGGTGCTATGGTACTTGAAGTATGACATTTTGTCATTTTTTGTGAAATTTCAGTTTGTTAGCACGATACAGCCTCCGGCGTTCAACAAGTCACCAATTTTATGACTGAATATTATTCAGGACATCTCACAGTTGAACCCTTCTGATTTTTAGCTCACCAGAGCCAATACAACAGGTGCTACAGTACTTTAAGTAAGATATTTTTGTCATTTTTGGAGAAGTTTCAGTTTGTTAGCACGATAAAGCCTCCGGAGTGTATACAATTGACCAATTTTATGATTGGATATTATTCAGAGCATCTCAAAGATGAACTCTATTGATATTCAGCTCACGAAAGCCAGTACAACGAGTGCTATGGTACTTGAAGTATCAAATTTTTGGATTTTAGGAGAATTTTCAGTTTGTTAGCACGATACAGCCTCCAGAGAGTATACGGTTGATCAATTTTATGATTGAATATTGTTCAAAGTGTCTCACAGATGTAGTCTATTGATTTTCAGTTGACTAGAGCGAGTACAGTGGGCCCTATAAATCCAGATATACTACATTTTTGGTTGTTTCTTGAGAAATGTCGGTTTGTAGCACGATACATCCCCCGAAGTGTATACAAATAACAATTTTATGATAGAATATTGTTAAGACACAGACGCGGAAAAGTTAGTACAGCAGGTGCTATTGTACTTGAAGTGCCACATTTTTTGTAATTTTTGGAGAAATTTTGGGTTGTTAGTACGATACAGCCTCCGGAGTGTATACAAGTGGCTAATTTTATAATTGGATATTTTTCAGGGTGTCTCATTCAAGGTGTCTCACAGATATACCCTATCGACTTTTAGCTGACTATGGCGAGTACAGCGGGTCCTATAAATCCATCTCACAGATGCGGAAAAGTTAGTTTTAGTCTTCAAAACCGTTTATTTTCTTACGTAATTGGTTATAACTTTTGCAATTTTTGCCGGTCCCTATTGTCAAGTTAATCATTTATTCTAGATATGCCATTTCGAATCGAATGAAACCAATATCGAAATTTTCGGTGGTCCAGACTAGGTTTATCACGAATTGGTACTTGTGAACCCGAGTAAAACCTAGTTGATGTTTATTATTACAAGCGAGCTTGCATGACTTTTTTATTGTCAATTTCTCTCATAACTCCTCTTTTCAGTTTTTTTCAAGGCATTTTTTAAGATTTTATTCAAAAATTGAGAATAAAGTATTTTGTGCCTTTCTTATACTCGTATTTTCAAAATCATCATGAAAAATTATTTTCATTTTAATGTTGAAGGATTTGGTTGGATAGGAAAAATTATATCACCATTAATAACTAAAGAAAAACGTAATAAACAATATATTATTTTTTTCATTAAAATATTTGAGTACAATGGTATTGAATTGGTTTTATGTGAATTAATCCATGTCGACAATTTCGCAGCTGTGATATTTGGAACTTGTCTCGAGCCAACTTTCTACGTCGTTTGATGTTAAATCGTCGACAGAAGGACACTCGGTCAGCGGTTCCATCTCACTTAAATAGCAATTTTGGGGAGTATTTGTATTTTCACGATACTTATGTTTCGGAACTTCACTACAAAATAATTCCGGACTGTAACCGACTCCTGAAACAAAACATTTAAAAAAAAATTGTAGGGAGTCTCAGAATTGACGCCCATTATTAAAAAGAAAATCAGCTCAAAACTGGAATCGATTGCTATGGTTGTGCCAATAAATTATAATGAGTTAGGTAAAAAGAAATGACGCAGCGCCTAATTAACAACTGGAGACTCGTGAAACGCTGAATCAACAACGCGAGAATACAACTACCAACATATAAATATCCAAGAAACCGGACCTGCACTTCGATCGACTAATGGAACACGACATACAGGCTACTAATAATATAAATCTACTTCACACAAACATAAATTGCTCTTATTACCTCCATTTGCTTTTTTGGAACGAATTGGCGACTTATATTCTCCTCCCGATGCTAAAGAAGACGTTATGCTAGGAAGTCTTATATCTAGATGTGATCCTTTGGCTGTAACGATTTTATTATTCATGGCGTACAATTTCGTAGCGACGTCTCTTGCTATCAAAGTTGTCAATAATGTTGCTATATAATTGTCTTTAACAAATAAATATTCTAATGAATTTCTTTGCCAATAGAGGTATCTGCATGTGCTGGCAGCAACTATTGAAACCTGAAAATATTAAGATAGTAAAGGATTCGCATGGAATATTTGACTACTAGTAACTATGCCTATTTTCCGTGTCTCTTCTACATAGTATAAAACAAAGTCCCTTTCCGGGTATGTTTGTTGTTGTAAGATTTTTCATACACAAAAAAAATAATTTATTTGCTGCTGTTTTAGTATAAGATGTAGTCAAATTAAAATCAAAACCTAATAAAATTAAATTAAATGATCGATTATTATTTTTATGTGTATTCACATTGTTTTCTCCTAAGTATTGAGTTGTAAATATTGACTTTTATTGAACAAGTACTGATTTTAAGGTTCCTTCTTTTGTTATTTGTAGTGACATTTTTACAAATTATATAAGTTTATTGATAGACTGTTGAATAACATCACATTTAAAATTAATTTATAAAATAACTTCACGTACACAAACAGCGACTTCATGATTGATAATTGTTTTCTTTCGATACCCATTATCGTTTTTATTTTGCGTTGCATTTAACATGAACGGACAATGAATCAATTTGTAAAGGGTATGGAAATTATACCCATGTTAATTTCAGTCCGTATTATTTTTTAGAAGAAGCTAATTCTTTTTCAATTTCCATTTTTTTTAAAATAAGCTCTTATAAAGCAATCGAACTATTTCCAAAGTGAGAAGAATATATTAGAGAAGTTGGTAGTTTTTTCTCAACCTTAGAGTCCAGGCCTACCGACTACCTACTTCTAGAAACTTGATTTACTACATTACGCAAAAAAAGACCAAAAAAGAAGTAAATATGGCAGATTAAGAGCAAGTAATAGGTAAAATAGAGCTTATAGGATAAAAATGGATGAAAACGGGTATTGAGCAAGAAGTTCAATTATTTATTAATTCCTTCTTCTTTATCCTCCACATTTTTGCATTTTACCTATTTATTGTCTTCAGCTTGGTCAACTATTACTTCGAAATGTTGAGATAGGGTGGTAAAAAGTACAGTGATTCACACTTATATAATTGAACAATTGTAATAAGTACATGCTCATAAAATAAATATTTTAGGTTATATAATAACAGGTTAATTTGAAATTATCCTTAACTCCCAAATGATTTACTTTTTACTTATTTTAAAAAAAAATTGTCATTGAAATATCGAAAAATAGTGAGGTTACTGTATAATAGATCCTCCTTAAAACTGTATAAATTATGAAGAATCTCGATTTGATCATTCTATCAACTAAATATACCCATAAAACTTTGAGTTATCAAAAAAATATAAGTTACAGCTAGACCAGACAAAAATATAGAATTGTTATGCATTAATAAATGATTAAATCAGCGAAATATAGTTTTTTTTATTTATATAGTTTTCTAAACGTGACCAATTATATTGTCGAATGACCAAGAACTGTACTGTTTACCCCAAAAATATTTGAATGTTTTTGGTTCACCCTATTTGGCTACAGAACAAACAACTTTAAAATGAATTATTATTAGAGAGGAGAAGAAAAAAACTAACGAAATATATCTAACAAACTTTTCAAGTTTACCTTAAATTTGTCGTCCACAGTATTCCTGCTAGATTCAAATTCAGGCGAATCTAAAAATTCACACGGAAGAATAGGATGCAAGAATTGATCGTTGAGTACGTTAACCTGGAATTTCAGAACGTCAATTTAAATGCTTTCAAATTCTATGGAAAATCATAATAATTTCCTTTGGAACAAGTATATTATATACTGTACTCCACAGGTAAACAACAACGTGTCACATTTGTCCAGGAGAGCTAATTTTCCGTAACTTTGAACTACTAGAAGTTATTCCTTCGTTACTAGAATCAGCTTAAAAAATATTTCACATTGTTATTGGCATTCATAAGTAATTGGAAGTATTGATCATAGTATTTATTTATGACAATTTACCTAAAATATTAACTATTTTGTGGTAAAAAGTGTTCTATACTTCAGATATGAACGATGTTTTATGGACATAATGTAGTATTGTTACCGTTTCAAAAAGTATTTTCACTATTTATCAGAGTTTTATTATTTTTTCAATAATTATAGGTGCAATGATAGGCCAAGCCTCCAGTCAGTTTCTCAAACTTGTTGCCATTGGGCAATAGCCACTCGAGCCCTTCGGGCTCTCGTGTCTATTGCCTGGCAACAAGTTTTCTAAAATCTGTCGAATTATTTTCAATTTATTCTCACTCTCTTGTGATATTACTGCTGAAAATGTCACATTGTCCGGGCATTATGAATAATGTGGAAAGTCGAGTCGGCAAGTTGAAAATATATTTATTCATATTGTTCTACATAAGAAATAAGAGGATATATTATATTAAAACAAATTTTTAAATAACTGAAAAACTAACTATCTAAAAAAGGAAATTACATATATATATATATATATATATATATATATATATATACACTGAAAAAGTCTAATCCTAGAGTTTCTATTTATTAGAGCAGCTTCCGCTTTGGAGACTTTTCGAGTTACATAGTTTCAAACGACACTTGGTTTTGTAATATTTACAGCCCTCTTTACAACTACATCAACTATAACCTTGGCCCCAGTCATGGATGACATCCTTGCACATTCTTTTGAAATCTCTGACTTTCTTCGGCATAAATGAACTTTTCATTACATATTGTAAATTGGTTCCTAGCATAAAGTTGATTTAAAATTCCATGTTTCATGCCTAATTCATAATGATTGACATCTGATAATTCAATAACAAATGCCATACTTTTCTTCCATCGGTGCGACCTTTTTAGAGGCCGGGAATTTGGAATTATAGGTTAGAAGCATATTCTTCATCTTGTTTTTCAGACTGCTTGCTGAATTCTCCCTAATTTTTAATATGTCGGAACACTGGAATCTTCATATGCGCATTTTTCATGACCGGGGATTTCAATTTTCGATGACTCGGAGATATCAATTTCTCTTTCGTTATAATAAAAATCAGAGCTTGGTTCAGGTAACGAAGTTGGAGGTTAAACATAAGAATATAGTTCATCCTCGTTAGGCTGACTTGGACTTAGCTCCGTTAAATATTTTAACCTTGGTTTATTTTGCAGTGCACCTTCTGTAACAAGCCGATCGGCAGTTACAACTTCCATCGGACTATGGTATTTTAATTTCATCGTACTAATGATTTGAAATTAAGAAAACTTGTTTCACTTCCAAATTTTGTATATTTAAACGATATCGTACATAGGAAAAGTCTCTTCCTATAGTAACAATTATATAACAATTATGAGTTAATACCTACATCGTTTCACATATTAGCTGGTGAGTTAGATTTTTGGAATATTTTTTCTCCGTGTGTACTTTGTTTTAATTCAAATTATAATATGGGCTGGCGGTTGATGAATTTTGTATGTTCAATTCTTTTTTATTGTAAAATAGAAACATTTTATATTCATTTGAAGCAAATTTTCAATAATTTCTTTTCATTCTTTTTTAGCTTCATAGTTCCGCATTTTCTGTTTATTTAGGGAACAAAGCGAATATGACAGAACAGACTTCTGTTAGTTTTATTTTAAAAACTAGATTAAGTTTTTTATGTATTGAAGCATAAGCTTCCTATCTATTCCTTTCTTCCCAGAATATTTCCTTGATTTTTACTCTTTTTTTCTTTCCTCAGCTCTGCAACCCCTGGGTAGGTCCTATGACTGAACACCACCATAGAGACAACACAAAACCGGCTGGGATGGATTAAGGACCATATCTCCATCCACTAGGACCTAGCTGAGAGCTGAATAATTCCAGAACCTCTCCAAGATAAGTCCTTTGTCTTATACTTAATTCATGGAAATCTAGAATTGGAGATTTTTATTGTATAACGGCGTTCGTATTCGTCTTGTATTTTGGATTTGCAGTTAATGTGAATTATCTATTCAGTTATGAATAAATATATTTTGCTGAACATTTGATATTTGATTTTCAGCAATTTATATTAACTTGGACCATCGCGTTAAAATATTTTCAGTATTTTGTTTTGTTGAGTCAAATTAAATATAAGGTTTTCGAGTTTTTAACCTTTTTAGTTTTTTGTTTAATTAAAGTATCGCTTAAAAAACTGGTGGCGTCCAATTTAATATCGATTGTTTACCCCATCTCAGTGATTGCTATAAAAATACATTAACTGGAGTCGAATACCACAACCTGAGGAAGAGTCCCAAGCCGGGGGAGAACATTTACAGACTCTAAATTGCTTTCATATTCCACTATTGCTTCTAAGTCCTCTTCACAATTTGTATTAGGAGAAACATTTTCAGGTAAAAAGCTTTTTAGAACAACTTTTAACTTTGTTCCAAACATGGCGTCATACGGAGCACAGTTTATGCCATTATGATAAACTCTCTTCTACATAAGCTGCACAAAACACAATTCCAATTCTTGCTGTTATTGTCGTTCAGCCACGAGTAAAGCATATTTTCCATATCCTGATTCGCTCGTTATACGGAGCCCTGACTTTGATAGTGTCTGTACCATCTTTAGCTCGGGTCACATGTTGCATAGTTCCTTAATAGTATTGTCAGTTGCCTCTTCCATTACCACTCTGCAAAAAGTGGGCGCACCAAAAATGGTAAAAATATCCAAAAGCACATAAGCTACGTATTCTGCTGTTTTGCTTTTTTAAGAAGTCGATGTAGAATAAAATTGATTAAATGATCTTGGTATACAAGTATGAATTTATATTGATCATAAGCTTGCGAGTTCATGCCGATTAAATCGACTTGACATCTTGACTTTATATTTCCATTTAGTATCTGGCTAACAACTAATCCATTTTTTGGTTCACTGTGTTTCGTCTCGTAGATCATGCATAAATTTAGATAAGTTACAATAATTTACCTTGTGATGATTTTGTACTTAGAATTTATCTCTTTTACCATACGGTTTTGACCATCGTGTCCAATTGCGTCATGTAAAAGTTGAAATCTCTTTATGTACGTAAAACCTAATTCGCTCTGTACCTTCCTCTGCAGGAACTATCAACTTTTCCATCTTTCCAATAGTCATTACGTAAAACCTGCGTAAACGCTGACAATCCTCAGGTTTACTATTAACAACCTTGCTTTTAGATGTTTTAACATTTTCTACTAACTGCAGGTATTATGCTTTTGTGAGAATTTGTGTATTATGATCTTTTGATAAACACAATTCATTCATCCGTTGGTTGAAACGATTCTTTATATCACTTGAATCACTTAACTCTTCCTGCATTTTATCTTGAATAAAAGTCACTAACACGTAATAAACAAAAACCTAAGGTCAATTTAAAGCAAAAAACATGAAACATTCGCGCATTTGTTTAGCAAAGAAATGGGAACAATCGAGAACTCGCTAAGTCGTAGATGGTGCAAGACACAAACGACCGGAAATGGTTGCTGTTTGGCCAGTGAGAATCACGCCATACGTAGGTACAAGTAACAAGCCACCGAAAATTGATGCTGCGAGAATCACACTATACACATGTTGGCCAAATTGTTGTTAATTCAACAAAGGGCCCAGAGAGATTAAGGGAGGCGATAAAGCGGTTGGAGACGAGGGTGAAAAGGCTGGAGGAGCAGAAGGCGGCGGCAGAGGCACGGGTCAAGGAGTTAGAGAGGTGAGAGGGAGGCGGACGATAGGAAGGAGAGAGGGAAAACCTGATTTAAGAAGATGCGAAGAGATCGGGAAGTATGGGAGGAGGTTAGAGATAGGGAGTGGGTTAGTAAAAAAAAAGAAGGTAGTGGATGCGAAGCTAGGAATCCTAATGATAGGAGATGAAAAGATGTGGTGTCGGCGTGAGGATATTTAGAGATAGGAAGCTAATGATAGGAGAAAAAGAAGAGGACATGAAGTGGATTAAAGAGGCACGCACTACGGAAAGGAGAGGGGTAAGGATGAACGCGGAAGAGTTAGTGGGAGAGTGTTGGGATGAACTGAGGGTGTTTGAACTGAACTGTTTGGGGTAATGGGGAGCGTACACAGCGTAGGGCTCCACAGACTTGAACATGTGGGGATGGAGGTGCCGAGAAAGATGGTGGCGTGGGTGAGAGGAGATGGGACGATGAAGGTAACAATTTATACAGATAGGGAAAAGGAAGAGGAGGGCAGGAATGGAGCAGTAATCTTGAAGGACATCGGGGAGATCAACCAGGAGGGGATTGAGAAGATCAAGAGGGGTCTGGGGGAGATGATGACGGAGTCAGAATTTCAAGAAACAGGAAGGTGGCAATAGAGGCTAAGAGGGGGATTGAGACGGGGAGAATTCTGAGGAAGGTAGAAAAGGTAACAGAAGCAAAGGTGGTGGAAGCGGGGAGAAGAACAAACGCCATAAGGATGGTAGGTATAGACCCGTGGACAGAAGATGAAGAGGTGAGGAAGGAAATAGAGTTGATTGGGAAAGGAACAATGAAAATGGTGGTAGTGGGGGCAGAATGAGAAAAAGCGGAAGCCATGCTGAGGAAAAGGGAGATTAGATTGGGGAGGTAAAGGGTAACTATTATAGGGGGTAGAGAGGAGGGCAGATGCTTTGGGGTGGAGAAAAGCGAAACAAGGTGTGGTATGTGCTATGTAGTAAGCCATTTCCCTCACTTCTTGTGACGTTGGACAAATACAATTTTTTTGACGCTTCTCAATATGGCTGGCAAATTTTGCTTCACCATTTGCGCCAAGAGCTGACTCCCGCCCTAGTCTATTTAATTTTGGTTAATTGTTAAATTTTAGTCTCTGAAAGGTGGTAGTCATTGATATCGAAAAATGTTTGCCTACTTTATTTAAGCCCAAATAACCTTCTTTTACTGCATTTATTGCTGATTGCAAATCCTTTGCAGGCCATAATGCTCTTGGAGGTGCATTATCCTTACGTTTAATAATATTTGGCATTGAATGAAAGTAAAAAACTATTTTAAATAACATGATCCGTCTATCCTATTTATAGCTGGACTATCTCTCTTTTTTTGAGATAAGAGACGGGCCACTTCAAAATTCCCTTTTGCATGCATTACACTGCATAATTTTTTACGTTAGGTATAAAGAGGAAGTACATTATACTTACTATATAACAAAACTACAATATTTTACTTATGATATTATAAGACAAATATTTGCATGAAAATTTTTCAAGCTGTTGGATTTGAAAATATCAATCACAGACATGATACTCTAGACAGACAGGTGATAAATAACGAGAACACGCGCGGCCAACTTCGGCATTACCACATCACCACAATACACGTAGTGGTCCGTCACTCTTCGCGGTTAACTTCTGCTCCTTTTACCCTATGTTTGTAATAGTAGTTTCTTGGTGTATGTAAAGAAACTAGCGTCTACGGGGACCGAGATACTCTGGCAGATTGGCTTCTTGACATATTTGAAGCATGGGAATTTTTTACTTTGATTTCGCGCGTTTATTCGATCATTTGAATGTTTTTCTTCACGTCGTATATGATTGTGGTATATCGATTATAACCAAAGAAGTGACAATTCCTTATCATTTATTTTAATAATTATACAAGGTGGTTTAATTCGATATAGATATTTCAAGGACGTATTGTTGGAATCGAAATGAGAATTTCCCAAATAAACATGTGTCCTAAAATGCACCCCCTTCGAACTACATCCACTGTCAGTTACGTAAATAAAAAGATAAAAATGTATACCCCCTCCTACTCCCCCAAAACAGGGTTAACTCAAGTGTTCAAGCAATATTATTGTTAAAAAATTATTAACATACCAATGGTTTGTGCTTGAAATATTTTTTTTCATTTTATTGCAAATCAAGCAGTCTTGGGAAAATAGAATTCAGTCATTTGTTTTATACACATTTTCAAAAACATCCGTTAGGACAAACCTCCGCAATTCCTTTCTATTTCTAGCTTTTGTTGCAGCCTCTGTGACCATGTAATTTCTTTTTCCCGTAGAATTTCTGCTACTGTGCTATCCCATGCTTTCTTCGGGTGTCTTCTTTTCCTCTTGCTTACATCTTTAGCTTGCCAGATTATTTTTTCAGGTCTGTTGTTCCCCATTCTGCAGATGTGTCCAAACCATCTAAGTTGTTGTTTCTCAATTGTTTTTGTCTTCTCCATATATATGGTCATATTCCATATTTTTAATATGTGCTTCCATATTATCAAATTATGTTTCAACTCGTTTTCGTTTCTAACAGTACTAAATCGTCGGCAAATACACATTCGGATTTTTCGACGATTTCCATATTTCTGTATCCTATTTGTATTTGTTTAACTTTTGTTTTAACTTCCTTTAGTACATCATCCATTATCATTATGAATAACGCCGGGATCAGTACTCTTCCCTGTCTTAATACTTATTCTTTTGTCATGAAGTCATCGGCCTGTTCATTATCTTTTCTTAACCGGTTCCTGGTTGTTTTATAGATGCATTTAATGTTATTTCTCACTTTTGCTCCAACTACTCTGTTGTAGACTTTTCCATATTTGATTTCTGGGAACACTGTCAAATGCTTTTTGTATATCTATAAAACCGAAGTACAGTTTTTAATTTATGCTCAGCTTTTTATCTCTTACTTGTTTCAATGTAAATACATGGTCTTGCATACTTATTCCTTTGCCCTTTGCCAAATACCGAACGCAACATTTGTGACATCAATATTGGAACATCTCGAATTTTCGAGACAATATAGCCCTCCCGTCTGTCCTGTTGAAATCTGTTGTATTTTCTCAAGTTTCAGTCAATAGCTTTGCGCCCAGGTTTTACACCCTGACTTGGTTATACCGTACTGACTAATGAGCAAGAAACATGCATTTCTGCGGTTACCATTACAAGAAATTGATAGTGAAAGGTACATCATTTCCGTTAGTATTCAATTTTTTTTACAATCAAATAATATTCTTCCAAACCTAAAAATTAGTTTGAGAACAAATATAGCTTAATAATTATTATTCATGGTATATGTTAAAATGTTTATGAATACATATTAAAATATTATTTATTTAAAAAACATTTATTTTAAAAGTTTAATAGCAGTTTCTTGAATGTCCATAAATAATGTTTTTAAACGTTTGTTTTTATTAATCTTTTCTTCTTTGTGAAAAATAGTCGCCTCTGTTCTTGTCATATATGTCAAGAAGCCAATCTGCCAGAGTATCTCGGTCCCCCTAGACGCGAGTTGTAAAGAATGCATAACAACAATAAATTCCCACTTACTTTTCCAGACAGCAATAAGCCCAATCGATCCGTTCTTGTTAAGTTTTGGACTGCATACGCTTCTCCAGCATGTAATGACATTATCTGAGCAAAATCTGAACTAACCATTCTTTTGAACTGCAAACGACTGAGCTGAAATCAACCATATAATACCTTGAGAGGAACATTTAAGTTTATCAATTATAAATATCAATACACCATTGTAAAAAGTTTAATAATAACACAATATTAACTATTTATATTACAAGTTGCAAAATGTTTTTTGTATTAGATGTGAAGCACATGGTGTGCAAAAAACATTATAAACAAGATTTTTTGTAATTCAGTTACAAAGTATCCTAACTTTGACACTAATTCTAGTTACAAAATGTTATTCATTTTGTCACTAGAATTAAATTCGTAGTTTATAAAAACTACTTTTTAAAAAATAACTTTTATTTCTACAAACTAAAATGAGACTTTACAACTAGGAAGCTATACAAAATCTGAATGCGATAATAAAAAACGTTATAAAGAAAACAATCCGTGAGATTGCAATTCAGCAGTTTAGCGGTGTCCTATTACCATATGCGTTCCCATAACTCTAGTTTTCATTTTATTAATGCGTCATTAAAAGGTGTCGTTAAGTACTTATGGAAGTTTAGACTTCAAGCTTAAAAGTTTGTTCTGGGAATCGCTGGTTAATTGTTTTTCACATAGGAAGCGTACAAGCATTTGTTGATGGCGGCCTTCTGGTATTTGAATCGAAAAAAACCGGTTGACTATCATGAAGAAATGAATTCAACGTTATTTGAGAACATTCTGGCCCTCTTTCGGATTCAGTCATGATGAACAATGCACCCTACCATAGCATCCTTCTTCAATAATTCCCAACAAATGTCTGGATTTTATTTGTTCCATTGCGAGATAAACCCCATTGAACTTATTTAGGAGGATATAAAAGGAATACTAGTAAAGCTGAATAGAACCTTTAAACTTGCAGATGTTGGAATTATTCTTTTACAACCTATTGACGTTGAAAATGCACAGAAATGGGGAAAAAGATGGAGATGGAATTAAATATATTTTTCAATTGTTGGCCATTTGGCTGGTTAGTAAACTCACCGGGTTACAGGGAAACCATAGAAAACTTGCAACACCGCGCGAGGTGTGGTGGATTCATAAAAAAATCTTGTTGATCATGAAACAAGAAAATCAGCAATTACTGCAACTATTTTTTGTTATATTCGATCCTTCTTACCTTGAATGGTTCAAAAAGTGTGTGATACACTTCTTCTAACTCCGGATCGAATTTAACCGGTCTTATTTGATAGAGAATATGGAAAACTTGTGCCATATTCATCAACATAAATGCGAAATTCCACGTAAATACGTCTGGAGCACATATTATATTCCAAGCCCATGTAGAAAATAATAACAAACCTACAAAGTTAAAAACAAACAAACTGATTAGATATGTTGAAAATGCAATAACATCTATACACAAAAACACCGATGTCATGCAAAAATTAAATGAAGATGATCGTAACATACCTATAACATGCAACATAAAGTGAAATGTTTGAGCATTAGTATGATCAGCATACATAAGATTTTGCACGAATACCAGAGCTCAAAAGACATTCATAATTTATCAAAATTTACCAACCTAATATTAAGCAAGAATGCATAAATAAAACTCCTTTCTTTGAACATGTTGAAGAGTAAGCTAAAACGAAGCAGAAATTGGCTAATTGATACAGAAGATGCTGTGGATCTTTCCAGTAATCACACCATGGCCACCAGGTACCTAAAACAAGGTGAGGTGAGGCGATATCCAATATGACGCTCCAATTTAAATATTAGAACTTTCTTATTACTTTAGAATATTTTGAATCTTATCCCCATTTCACAAGAAATATCTCATTGAACAACTCAAATTTCATATCATCCCCTCCCCACAATAGAATATAAGCTCTTTATATTGTATACTAAAAATATTTACGATGTTATAAGTCTAGACGAAATGTGACTTGATCTGCAGGCTAAATGATCAAGTCATATGGACGCAGGGCTTCGCAGACGACTTAGTGATTGTCACCAAGGGGAAATTCCCGGGAGACAGTCACGAATGTCTCACAAGAAGCACCACGAATTGTGGAAGACTGGTGCATTAAAGAGGACCTTACAGTCATCCCAAAGAAAACCAAACTAGTTGCTTTTACGAATAGAAGGGCTCTTCTGCAAGGCAGAGTACAACTGTTTGGAGAAAAACTAGAAATGTCCAAAGAGGTGAAATATCTGGGAGTGGAACTTGATTCTAAATTGAATTGGAGAAGTCATCTAGAAAAAACTACTACCAGGGTAACCAGGCTGTTCTGGAAATGGAGAAGAGTTATGGGTAAAACCTGGGGAATATGACCTGAGGTGGTAGACAACAGTGATTAGGCCATCAGTCACATAGAGAATGATAGACTGGGGGAGAAGGGCAGAAGTGTCCTAAGTAGAGAATAAATTAACTACAATCCAAAAACAAGCTCTCCTTGCTATTACCGGGGCAATGAACAGCACGGGGACGTCATCAATAGAAGCCCTTATATATCTTCCTCATCTGGAACTTTTTGTTAGGGCAGAGGCAATGATGGCGATCCTCATGACTGAAATCGGGAGGCATGTGGAGTCCGAACAATGTTCGTGGGGGACATACCGATACAGCTGGGACAATACTAAATGAACCGAACTTTCAAATGGGTATGGATAGTATGAGACCAGAAAATATATTCACTGAGCGAGTGAATATCACTATTCCATCTAGGCAACAGGTGATGCACTTGGGAAATCCTGGAGACATCATCTGGTTCACTATTGGATCTAAAACGAACCACGGTACTGTGGCTGGGATAAATGAAACTAGGAAGAAAATGTTCTACAGCATTGGTAGATACACTTCTGTATTTCAGGCAGAAACAATTGCTGTTATAGGTTCTATTGATGAAAACATCAAGAGAGGTTATACCAGACAAAGAATAAAAATATATACTGACAGCCAGGTACTGCTGAAAGTTATCAGTAATCCAACCACGTAATCTAGACTGGATAAAAACTGCAAAGAGGTCCTTAACAAGCTGGCAAGAAACAATATAGTGTCTCTAGTATGGGTGCTGAAACATGAAGGGATTGCAGGTAATCAACTGGCGGACCAGTTAGCTAAACAAGGCTCTAAAGGAAACTTCATAGGTCCAGAACCGTTCTGTAGAATTACAACGGATTCCATAAGAGGGGAAATCCGAAACTGACTAGACAAAGAACGCCAAATCAAATGGAGGTTGGTTGGTTGGTTTGCTTATTTGCTTGCATGCGCTTGCTTGGCCGCTTGTGGGTAGCTTTCTGCGGTCCATTGGAGAAATGCAACCATCGAGTGTCTGCCTCCTCGTGGCACCGCCGGATACGTTAGTGTTGACGAACCAAATGACACTCCAACCAAACCCAAGCTAAGGTGTAAGGAACGTGCCGATGGCTGAATAGCCTCAGGGAATGCGACCGTGAACGTCCCTCTGGGGGTACCAGGCGACACCCCCTTGCATATGGCATTTCCCTGGCATGCAGGGCTCTGTCAAGAACGACAAACCTTTCCCTAGCGACTCGTGGGATCAAAATGGATCAACAACAGAAACAAAAAAAAACAAAAACCAGAGGATAAGCGAGAACGCACACCTCCAACTCAAAAGCACCGTCGAGGTAAAAGAGTCTGCGGTGCTGAGGCAAAGATAAGGAGAAAAGCGAAGCAGCAGGCTGGAGTCTCTACAGACGCCACCAGCGCCACTCGCCCCTCCCTATCTAAACCTGGCACCAGCGGCCAAAAATGCAAGGGGAGCTATGACAGTTCCGCCACCAAAAGAGGCCCGGAACAACGCGTCGACCCCTCCCCCTCTCAAGAAAAGAAGCGCATCCGCTCCAACACCTCGGAGGAACACTCTTCCCGAGGAAAAAAAATACGGATGGATGCTAATGCAAAGAGCTACAGCGAAGCAGTTACCTGCATCTACGGGTAGCTATTATAGACAAGGCCGATCCATACGGTAAAATAATTACCGATAATGGAGACCTTGTCAAAAGACAACTAATGGAGGCTTTGGACGAAACTCTTATGTCCGCCTCCGGCAGTCAGAAAAAGCCACCTACCTTTAGGTCATGGTCGCACTCTGGCGAATTAATCAGAGTCACCTGCGATAATGACGAATAGCTGGAGTGGCTAAGGAACACGGTTTCCCAACTGAAACCATGGAAGGAGGCTAAGCTCGACGTGGTACACGTCGACAACCTCCTCTAGCTGACGAAAGCCCCCCTCTGGGTCCCTAGCGAAGCTCACGCTGACCTGAGTGACAAAGAGGGTGTGCTGCGCCGTCTGGACAAACAAAACTCAGACCTTCGGGTGGATGCATGGTTTTCCTTCCACCACGAAGCGAAGGACAATCCCAAAGGACACCTATTCGTCTTTGGCATAAGAGATGAGGAAATGGGAGTCCTAAAAAAACGATCGATGAGGATGAGCTACACGTTCAACTCATTGATTGTCAAAACAAAGAAACTTGACCCGGAACGGAGGAGATCGAGCCCGGATCCCCCTCTCCCATCCGAGAAACCCCAAAGATCTGTTGCTACTGCGGAGACTGTCGAGCCATCCTCCAAGATGGCGACCGACAGTCTCCTGGAGGAACTAACAGCTCTAAGCCAAGATACAGGCGACGTCAACCCACCTCCAAGTGAGGAAGTGGAGATGGCCTAAAAAGGAATCATAACCCATCTCACCACCATTAAGCAGAGATGGACAATGAAAAGGTAAGATTTATTCAGTGTAACCTTCAACACAAAAAAGTGGCTTCGGCAACTTCATGCCGCCACCTGTATGTGATGCAGGATACAATAGCACTTATCCAAGAGCCCTGGATAAGAAAACTAAAATCATGGGTCTAAATAATCAAAAAGGTTTAATTTTCAGCTTACCAAGCAAGCAGCAACCTAGGACGGCCATATATGTCAATAGGAATTTTAAGACCTACCCACTGACGCATTTTTCGTCCTCCGACCTAACGGTATTGAAGGTTGAATATGCACAGAAAGGTCAAAAGAAAGTGTTAATACTGGCATCCGTATACCTCCCCTCAGACGCAGCTAAACCACCACCAACTAAGGAGCTGGAAGACCTTGTGGAACACTGTCTCACCCAGAAGCTTGTATTGGTAATAGGCTGCGATTCAAACTCTTACCATGTAAGCTGGGGCAGCAAAGATATTAACAGTAGAGGTAAGTATTTTTATGATTACATAACTAACAAGAATCTCTGTATTCTAAATAGAGGTACTGAACCAACTTTTATTAACTGTCGTAGTCAAACGCGAATAGATATTACCCTATCTACTATAAACACTTCGAATATAATCTCCGGCTGGCATGTATCTGACGATATTTCAATATCGGACCACCGCTAGATAAAATTCGAAATAAAACTCGCGCTCACAACCTCTACAATAACTCGCGACCCCAGGAAAACGGACATGACAAAATATGTCCACTGTTTGAAAGGGAGGAGTCGAGGATGTGTTGCCCAACAATAAAGGAGATTTGGAAACTTATTCTGAAACTATTCAAAACTCCATAATTAATGCCTATAAGATGCCTTGCCCTCTTAGGCGGGTCGATTCTGATGGGTCCTCCACTCCGTGGTGGTGCCATGAGATTGACCAGCTCAGGAGGACGGCGAGGAAACCCTTTAATAAGGCTAAAAGAACCAGACTCAAAGAGGATTGGAACTCATACAAGTCTCACCTCAAGGAGTATAAAAAAGTCATTAGACAAAAACAAAGAGAAGCATGGAGAATATATTGCGAGGAAATCGAGGATTTCCCCCAAGCAGCTAGACTCCAAAAAGCCCTCTCAAAAGATCCCCACCGTCTTATTGGTATACTAACCAGAGAGGATGGATCAAAAACTACCAACCTAAAGGAAATCCTTCAATTATTGATGTCAACTCATTTCCGGGACTCCTTAACCACAAATACGGCAGCCTGGGAGGATGAGGAGAATCACTACCCGACGGACGACGACTGGCGTATATCACGACAGATCGTCGACGCGGACAGACTGAGGTGGGCCATCTCAGGCTTCTCCCCCTTCAAATCTCCGGGAACGGACGGCATTTATCCAGCCCTACTTCAGTGGGGCCTGGATGATCTAATGCCGCACCTGGTAGGAATCCTCAGATCCTCACTGGCACTTAGGTATATTTCAAAAGGTTGGAGAGAAGTCAAAGTCGTGTTCATAACAAAACCAGGAAGAATGGACCATTCCATCCCAAAAGCATAACGACCCATTAGCCTCACATCGTTTTCAATGAAGACTTTAGAGAGGCTGTGCGAACGATACATAAGAGATGTGGTGATAACGCGAAATCCACTGCATACACTCCAGGGAAATCCACCGATTGGGCTCTTCATCTCGTAGCGGGCCGCATCAAGAGATTACTGGAAAATAAGGAGTCCACCTTGGGTGTATTCATAGACATAGAAGGAGCATTTGATAGAACCACTTTTCCTAAAATAACAAATGCACTTTCCAACAAGAATATACCCCAAACCATAAATAGCTGGATATATAACATGCTCTCAATAAGAGCAATAAAAATCAGTGTGGATGACGTAACCATCAGAGGCTTGGTTGTCCACAGGAAGGGGTACTCTCGACACTACGGTGGAACATGGTCTTAGACTCCTTGGTCAGCCGCCTCAACTATGGCAACTTCTACACAGTAGCATATGCATATGACCTAGTGATTCTGCTAACAGGAAGATTCGACGAGACACTGCGCTTCAATGCAAGAATCCCTCAATATCATAGAATAATAGTGCAAAGACATTCACTGTCAATAGATCCAAAAAAGACGTAGGTGGTTCTTTTCACGAAAAATAGGAAGCTTGCAAAACATCAAGCCCCAAAGCTCCTAGATACCAAACTTAATTTCTATTCAGAGGTGAAATATTTAGGGGTCACCTTTGACAGTAAGTTAACGTGGAACTCTCACTTAGAAAACAAAGTTAAAAAAGCATATATTTCTTATGAGCAGTGTCGTAGAACCATCGGCCGCACCTGGGAAATGTCACCTACGGTTGAAAGACGGCGTAATCCGCATCTTCACAGATGGGTCTAAATCAAATGTGGACTCAGGATGTGGAATTTTCTCCAGACCCCTGAATCTAAACATGAAATGGGCATTGGGCTGCAATGCCAGTGTTGCTCAAACAGAGCTCACTGCTATCTGCATCGCTGCAAAAGAGATTACCAAAAGGAAAGCCACAGGTAATAATATATACATCCTTACGGACAGTAGACAAACACTACTAGTCCTTAACAGACCACATATTACATCAGGCCTAGTACTAGAATGTCACATGGCCTTAATTGAAACCTGTAACAACAACACGGTCACTTAAGGCTGGATTAAGGGCCATGAGAAATCGAAAGGAAATCGGTTTGCATACTCGCTAGCCAGGAAGGTAGCCTCCCACAAAATCTTGGGACCTGGTACTTTCATTGGTCTATCAGCGTCAGGCCGACGGCCGACCTATTAAAGGAACACTCCCTTAATACGTTTAAGGGTAGATGGGACGACGCAGAAGGCTGCAGGCTTGCCAAGGGACTGCTACAATATCCGGACAGCAAAGTAGCCAAAAAATACGTGACAATGAACAGGCGGAACCTACGAACAGTCACGGTTATTCTGACTGATCACTGCCATATATTAAAACACCTCCACAGACTGGGTCTCTCTGACACCCCACTTTGTAGAGGATGTGAGCAAGAAGATGAGACTGTCGAGCACATTCTTTGCGAATGTCAGACACTCTCTCATTTTAGGTTTCATGTATTCGGCGAGCACAGGCTATCACACGCTAGTATGAGAGAACTTAATTCAGGCGACGTTATCGCCTACTTCAAAGAAGTAGGCTGTATGATGAGCTAGAAGGAAGTTTTGAACCTCAGAAGGATACACAATGGGCCAATTGTGGCCTAAGTGCTGTGGGGTCACCCACCCTTCCAACTTTTACAGATACAGAGAAGGTAAACAAAGGACTCTCAATCAGTTTATTGAAAGTGAGTAAGAGACACTTGAAGACAGTTAAAGATTTGGTTACAGGACACTGTACTCTAAGGAAACATTGATACAAAATGGAAAAAGTCAGTGAACCTATCTGTAGGAAATGCGAACTAAGCGATTTATATACACTGCTTATGTAAGAGCTTACAAGGACTCAGGCAGAAGCATTTTGTAAAGGAGACAACACAACCATCAGAACTACCCAAAATCCCCCCAAATAAGCTAGTGGCCTACATCGAGGACACGAAACTTTTGGAGTGGAAGTAGGCAATATTGGGAATGGTACAATGACTTAGGTCAAGTGCCCGGGATGGTGAGCAAGTTACAGTTCACTGACCCACAGTTCATGCATGGTATTGAACTTTGAGCTTCTGTTATAGTTAATAGAGGCTGAGCCATGTTTTAACAAATTTGTACAACTGATGATTCTGCAGAATTGCATATTTTTATTCTATAGTTGCATTTATTTTAGTATATAAGTTCGATTAATTGAATATAGTATATTTTGTGATTAAGTAGTGTAGCTATTGTCAATAAACTATAATTTAAAAAAGTGACTTTTGGGGCAGTAACCCTTAATTAGCACAACCTAAACGAATGAATAGTCTAGACACAAAAATCGAAGTCACGTACTTTTTCTTCTCAATGCCCTCTTTTTAAATGCATTTAAAGACAGTTATTATGACTTCATTGTTTTGTTATTGAATTGTTTATTAGACAAAATCGATAATTGAAATGTTCATGAAGCTGAAATTATTATTTAAAAAAATATAGTTAATATGACATATATGTATTTATTAAATAGACATGTTTTTATCAGGTTCTAATGAATGTTCCGCCTTCCTCTTCTCCTTCTTCAATGCATTCCTACCGTATATAAAGCTTAATAAAGTGTGAAGCAAGCAACAGGATTAAAATCGTTATTTTAATTTTAGTTTATTATTATTCTGTTATATAAAAATTACTGAACATAAAAATGTGAGTTTGAGGAAAGAGGAAGTTTGAGTGGTAGACTCAACGTTTCGGCTGCTATGATAAGCTACTTCTTCAGGAATAAATAAAGTATGTTTATTCCTGGAAGCTCGTTGGACGAGATAAACAATAAATAATATGTTTTTATTTAGTATCCAACGTGTGCTAAAAAACCATTCTGTATAAATAATATCAAAAAACACTTACCCGATGGAATTGTATAAGATATATTTCTATCTCCCAAAGGCCATGACGTATTTATACCGGGAGCAACGAATAGAGTATGAGGTCTCTCCTCATTTGGCTGCAGACCACTTTCAGCATTTGAAGGCATTTGTCAAAGGTATTGTTTATAATATATTCTCTTAATTCAGCACTATTTTAAATATTTTATACACTTTTGCATTTGATTTAAAGACACAATACACATGATATACTAGAACAGGGACAAACAAATATTGATTCAAATATAGCTTTGAGTTGGCGAGTATAGATGTCACCACAAATAATGGAGGAAGCCATTAGAGACTGTGTCAGCGACAGAAATTAGTAATAATTTGACATCAGCTTCAGTTTGTTTTTTAGTAGATGGCACTACTCATTTTGGATAAGCAATTTATTTGCTGTATCTATCATTTAAAACAAATGGCGGGTTTATAAAACATTTAGATAGTCATAATCATAATCACAGTCATAATCATAAGAGTTAAACTAATTATTTCTTATAGATCCGTTTATACAATTGTCACAATCACAATCATAATCATGAGCATAATTTTACTGACCTTGGAGTTCCTAACTTTTAACTTTATAATAATAATGATTTGGCTGTTGGCTAATTTCTTTTATATACATTTTATGCTTATAACTGTGACTATTAAAATTCTTTAAACGCCTTTTAGAATTGTGATTGTGATTAAGTTTATAATTCTGACTGTGATTATGATTATGACAATATAAATGTGATTTGTAGTACCATATTATCAAAGTATAATCATTAACTGGCACTAAATTCATACTGTTTTAATGAATTAATTTTTTAATAGAGTAAATATTTAAAGTTTCTTCCATATTCTCACGATTATAGCTATAACGCATTTTCTGTAAATTTTTCATCAAATCAAATCAAATAGTATTTTCTTGACATCACTAATCACAATTTGAAAAATTGGAGGAGGAAGAGATTACCCTGAAATATTTTTAATAATTTTGAATGTTTGATACAGTTTTGTATTTCATTTAAACAATAATAAATATGATATACTGGAATAGACGAAATTTAATATTGAATTAAGTATATCTTTGAGTAAGCGATTATAGATGTCGCTTTACAGAATGAAGCATGTTACAAAAGAACGTATAACCGACAGAAATCGATAATTGCATTGAACATCAGCTTCTATCTATCTATAAATAGATGTCTCTACTAGTTCAAGATCATAAATATATCTTCTTGGCTTTAATGGGAAATATGAATTTTATGAGGTATCATCTTACGGTATAAGAGTGGTATTGGTCTCTTGGGCTTATCCTGTAATTGATTCTTAATTGGTTCCCTTTTTAATCTCAATGTATAGTCAATATAATCGTAAAAAAATATTAAATAAGACGAAGCAAGAATGAAAACATTATTAGAATATGTACATGATTTGTAAAAAACAATGCTAAGGCTAGATATGTTATGAATCAGGTGAAATTTGAGAACAAGTTTTAACTGTTCCATTCTTTATTTGGAACCTGTTCTATTAACATGTTCCCGTTCTTTCTTTCTATACTCCCGTTCACCGGGATATTTGGTATTGGTGGACCACTCAACTCAACTGAACGGACGTCCAGGTGGTTTTATTTTACTATACAAAATTCTAAATTCCTGAAACAATGGTTTACTTTGCTATTAACCACGGTAACTTTTTTTTCATAATTTTTTTAAGAAATTTCTGTGTCTTTTCTAATCAATTTTGACATTACCAAAATTACAAATGATTACTTTTTCCGGACATTTAATTTATTTCTCTAATCTGTAGTAAATCAAAAAAAATATTCTATATAATGAAACATATTTTTCGGATTACTATTGCTCTACCAGCTCTAATTGTTCAGTCTTTGGAATTTTAATGTCTCTTCTAATTCTACATGGAATGCTGTAGGGATTGTGATAAACAATATATTGGTCTCAGACTTTAAGGTCACCGTCAACCTGTATTGCTTCACATAAGAGCGACTGCAGATTAGACCGTGAACGGTGCGCGTTGGTTAATCACGTTCATTCTCTGGACCATCATATGAATTTTGAAGCTGTAAAGGTGTTGACAACAGAGTCAAACAAATTTAAGAGATCATTCTTAGAAATGGCTTTTATTTCACAATTTAATAATGTCATTAATAAAAACACAGACATAGATCACTTGAGTGAGATTTACTCCTTTCTGTTGTCCTTGAATTTCAACGATAACCCATTTTGATTATCCGGAGTTCAATTCTATATAACACAATGGAATCTAACCTCCACTCGGAGGTAAGTACACACCTGTTGTGAATCCTTCTCCTTTTATATCTCTTTTGCTAACTACAGTATCTAATTGCTGTTTTTTAATTTTAGTGTCCCTGATTATGAGGACAATCATCCACGAAAGCTTGGAAAATTTCCGTTAAGATTTCACTTCATTCCTCTTTTCTTGCTGCAACTCCCCAATATTCACCAGTTTTATTAATATATGGGTCGTCATGAAATATCGGCGGATGCTTGCAAGCATGTAAAGATATCGATAGAAGAGGCATTCGATTATTAGCTTTGTTAATGTACGCTTCATTGTTAATAAATTTTTACTTTTTTCACCTAAAACTTTTATTTTTGAGTAGTTGAATAAAGGGGCTTTATCATATATATATCATCTACCAAATTTACACGTTTGGGGGTTGACCTGTTGCTTCGATTTCTCGTATTATTTACTGGAAAGAAGATATTAAGAGTGGTAAGATTTCTTCGTTGTTCTTGAAAATTCAGTTTTGAATAATTTTTGAATGGAAAATCGATGTTCAAATAAAATTTAGGTATTTTTTTTAGTCGTTCATCTCTGCGTTGATTTCAACACTATATGCGTTTAGCCTAAGTAATAATTTTCGGTATATCTGTATACAGATTTGTTAAAACGGATGTATCATGTTAACCCTTTGTTCAATAACTAAAAACCATCTGCTGTATCTGGTGAAACGGGTAAAAAATAATTTCGATTTTTTTCGAAACATTAAATTTTATCTTGTATCGAATCGCGTTCAAATATTTTTTTTCAAAGATTCGCAACCCTTTCCAATTTATGTCGAACTATATTTATTGGCTATTTTATGGTCGATTATAGATTGTAAGAAAAAAAGGGGGAAATCAAATAATTCTTTTGTAAGAAATTCATCGATAATATATCTGGTTTAAAGTGATTTATTGTTGGAATGGAACCAGAAAATATATAAAATAAAAACATGAGTAGCTTTGTTTTAGATTATTTCAAGGGTTTTACTACTAGGTTATTACATAGTAGATATTACTTGATACATATAATATATTATCGGTACAAAGTACATATTTCAAAATTAATAGAAACTGTAACATATTTGAAAGTCAACTTATACACTTGGCCATGAAGAATAAACTAGGGATGCGCACGATGTATCGATGTTTTATAAACATCGATTTCTGTATTTCGATGTTTATATCGATGTTTTATTATTCGATATTTATAGGGAACATCGATATTTTTTTGCGATGTTTTTTTCGATGTTTTCTTCTATTTTGATTAAAGAAAGCAGAAAGTAAATCAAACATTTAATAGAACATCTCTGATTTACTTATTCTCTAAAATGAATGCTTTAAAATATGCGTCGGAGTTTGTTGCCAAGCTTAACTGAAAAACGTACACTTCCTTTGTCTTACTTACGCGCAATGGAAAAAGATGCCCTTATACAAAATTATAAAGAGGCATTGTTGCGCCTTTGCTGTCATCTCATTCATATCATTTGAGTATCAAACTAGGTTTTAGTTCTTTTCTATTCTGTTTACTTCTTGAATGTACTTTTCTTTCATATAAATTGTATTAGATGTATCATTAAAATACATTGAATAGAAATTATGTTCAATTTATTAACAGTTTAATTTTTTCCTGCCATATGCAATGTTCTTAAAAACATCGATGTTTAGAAACATCGATATTTTCAAGCCGATGTTTTACAACATCGATAGTGCATATTCGAAGTATCATTTGATGTCAACATCGATGTTTTCATAATTTTGCGCATCCCTAGTATAAACATGTATATGTGTCAACCGCTTTTGTCATTAATGAATTCTCTGTTTATCAGACATTGACACTGGTCCTGCTAATATTAAAAACCACATGTTTGTAATGTATTATAAAATTATTATTCAAGATATTATGTGGCGGATATTACATCCTCCAATCAAAGCGTAAACTGAATAATATATAATGTTGAAATGTAATATTTTCAACGAAACATTAAAATCTAAAGATTGAACCTCTTCACTGGTTTAACTAATCTTCCTGATCTTGTAACGAATTTCTATTGATTTTCTATAGGAACATTTCTCTCTCCGATTGTTTCAGGTTCTGAGTGATGTTCTGCTAAAGGTGTGTTACTTATTCCAAGATTAGGTAGAATTACAACTTCTTTTTCTTTAGTCATGTTTAATTCCGTACTTTTGTATTTGGTCTATATAACTTTCCATCATCACTTCTTACAATAACAGATCTTGGATTATCTTCCACCTTTGCTTGAAGTTGTCCTCCTTCCTATTATCTGTGAGCAGTTTTAAATCTTAATCTGTCACCTACTTCCACTTTATTTTTATAACTTTTTTTGTTAGCATTACTATGTGATCTTTGTTTCTATCTATATCTTCTTAATTCATTAATTATTTTAGGTTTAAGATTATCCTTCGATATAGGGATTGTTGATTTGGTCATTCTGCTATATAAGCGCTGATTAGGAGAACCTAAGTTAGTTCTGGGTGAGTTTCCATAATTTAAATGTGCTAGCTGTATGTCACTTTGATCTATATTGCATTTTCTTAGAATATTTTTCTCTATGCTCACACCTTTTTCTGCAAGACCATTTGCTCTGTTATGGTGAGGACTACTTGTCTGATGTTCATAGCAACGTAGATTTTTGATTTCTTATATTTTCATGGGTTTCGGTCAGAAATAAAATCACTTGCTTGTAATGGTAACGTTTCGGTCTATTTTATTTAAACCATTTTCAAACCTTTCTAAAAATGTTTTGAAAACACAATACATTTATTAAAATACATATAATTAAAAGATGTATCTTTAAAACTTACTTTTTGATTATGCCTCCGTAGAGGTTCGTCTACTACTGTACAGTAGTATTTCTTAAATTAAAAAAAGAGAATTAATGTATACAAAAACAAATAATACAAACAATGAACTATGTTAAAAATGATTAGAATGTATTTACAGAGTGTCCTGATTAAAATAAAATTAGAATCAGAAATCTATTTTTTAATTTTTAATAACTAGGTAAGGTGTAGATATTCGTTTATAATAGTAAGTTCGTATATATACAGCTTAAGTTGTCTATGTCAGTTCTGGAATTGACTGAGTCAGGATTCCTCTTAATATTTATCATTTCTTTTATCAATCTTTTACTTTTATTTTATTTTGTAGTTATTATTTCTACGTTGTTGAAATTAAAAGAGTGATTTTCATCAAGTGAATCTTTTGATGGTGCAGTACATTCATTGTTATTTCGAACTGATTGCTGGTGTTGTTGAATTCTATTATGTAAATATTGGCTAGTTTGACCTATGTAAGTACCATTGCAGTCAGAGCAATTTATTTTATATATTGAGTTTATTGTGTTCTTATTATCTGGTTTGAGTTGTTATTTGGTTTATCAGCAATTTTAATATTAAATGGTGTTAGGCATTTTTGTAATGGTTGATTAATATCGGGAATGTACGGAAGTGAAATATATTTTGATGGATTACTTTGGCTATTAAATTTTAATTTATTGTAATAGTTGTCAATTCTCTGTTTAATAATGGGCTCATAAAAATGTTTAGGATAATTATCTAAATCTACGGTATTTTTGATTTTTTTAATATTATTAGGCCTGTGTTTTGGATGTGATAATTGTACCGCTCTATCAGTGAGGCCAATTACAACACTCTTCTTGTATTTTATAGGAGCGTATGAATTATAGTTTAAATATCGTTGAGACCATACCTTTTTTGTGAACCAATTTGTAGATATTCGACCGTTGTTGTCATATTCTATATTTATATCTAAAAAATTAATAGAACGATTTTCGTCCATTTCTATGGTGAATTGTACTTTTTTTATTGAAGTTGTTAAAACGTTTTAGAATATTTTCAGTCTGGTCAATTGGTACACAAAGGATACAGTCGTCGACGTATCTTTTGAAAAAAATTGGTTTTTCTGGTAAATCTGCTAAAACATTGGATTCTAAATATTCAAGTACTAAGTTTGCAATCGGATCAGAAATTGGAGATCCCATTGCAGTTCCAAAAATTTGTTTATAGAAACAGTCACCAAATTGAAAATAGGTGGAATTCAAACACAAATTAACCGCCTCGCAAAATGCATCTAAGTCTAATGGTGTGAAGTTCTTGATTATATTCCATTTATTTTTAATACATTTGATTGCAAGATCCGTAGGAATGTTTGTGTATAAAGATACAACATCTAGTGAAATTATCCGGTGATTTAGAGGAATGATTTACTTTTTAATAAAATTGCAAAATTCCCACGAATCTTTTATATGATATTCTGTTAGTCCAATTACAGATGATAGTGTATTAGATAAAAATTTTGATAATTTATATGTAGGAGCATTAATGTTACTAACAATTGGTCGCAGTGGAATACCTTGTTTATGTAATTTGGGTAACCCATATATGAAAGGTGGAAGACCATTATGACAAATGATTTCCGATTTGGTCCTGAAATCTATTAAGTTACTTTTAAACCATTTATTAGCCAAATTATTGATTTTAACTTGAATAGCATTCCACTAGATGTTGTATCTTTATACACAAATATTCCTACGGATCTTGCAATCAAATGTATTAAAAATAAATGGAATATAATCAAGAACTTCACACCATTAGACTTAGATGCATTTTGCGATGCGGTTGATTTGTGTTTGAATTCCACCTATTTACAATTTGGTGACTGTTTCTATAAACAAATTTTTGTAACAGCAATGGGATCTCCAATTTCTGCTCCTATTGCAAACTTAGTACTTGAATATTTAGAATCCAATGTTTTAGCAAAGTTACCAGAAAAACCAATTTTTTTCAAAAGATACGTCGACGACTGTATCCTTTGTGTACCAATTGACCAGACTGAAAATATTCTAAAACGTTTCAACAACTTCAATAAAAAATTACAATTCACCATAGAAATGGACAAAAATCGTTCTATTAATTTTCTAGATATGAATATAGAATATGACAACAACGGTCAAATATCTACAAATTGGTTCACAAAAAAGGTATGGTCTCAACGATATTTAAACTATAATTCATACGCTCCCATAAAATACAAGAAGAGTGTTGTCACTGGCCTCACTGATAGAGCGGTACAATTATCACATCCAAAACACAGGCCTAATAATATTAAAAAAATCAAAAATACCGTAGATTCAAATAATTATCCTAAACATTTTTATGAGCCCATTATTAAACAGAGAATTGACAACTATTAAAATAAATTAAAATTTAATAGCCAAAGTAATCCATCAAAATATATTTCACTTCCGTACATTCCCGATATTAATAAACCATTACAAAAATGCCTAACACCATTTAATATTAAAATTGCTGATAAACCAAATAGCATTACAGAAAATAAGCTTTTTTCTAGACAAACCAGATAATAAGAACCCAATAAACTCAATATATAAAATAAATTGCTCTGACTGCAATGGTACTTACATAGGTCAAACTAGCCAATATTTACATAAGAGAATTCAACAACACCAGCAATCAGTTCGAAATAACAATGAATGTACTGCACCATCAAAAGATTCACTTGATGAAAATCACTCTTTTAATTTCAACAACGTAGAAATAATAACTACAGAAAAAAATAATAGTAAAAGATTGATAAAAGAAATGATAAATATTTAGAGGAATCCTGACTCAGTCAATATCAGAACTGACATAGACAACTTAAGCTGTATATATACGAAGTTACTATTATAAACGAATATCTACACCTTACCTAATTATTAAAAATTAAAAAATAGATTTCTAATTCTAATTTTATTTTAATTAGGACACTCTGTAAATACATTCTAATCATTTTTAACATAGTTCATTGTTTGTATTATTTGTTTTTGTATACATTAATTCTCTTTTTTTAATTTAAGAAATACTACTGTACAGTAGTAGACGAACCTCTACGGAGGCATAATCAAAAAGTAAGTTTTAAAGATACATCTTTTAATTATATGTATTTTAATAAATGTATTGTGTTTTCAAAACATTTTTAGAAAGGTTTGAAAATGGTTTAAATAAAATAGACCGAAACGTTACCAATATAAGCAAGTGATTTTATTTCTGACCGAAACCCATGAAAATATGAGAAATTGAGAATTTACGGTCATTAAAAATATATATGTTGTAGATTTTTGATTTCTTTTGATGAAAAACATGAGCCATTGTCACTTTCTAATTTCTCTGGGATACCATGTGTAGAAAACCATTCTTTAAACTGGTCGATAACTTGCTTTGATGTAGAACTTTTAATTAACTTAAAATCAACGTACCCTGAATAGCTGTCTATAATACAGATATATTCGTGTCCTTTGAAATGAAATATATCTGAGGCAACAATTTGTCAAGGTAACTCTGGTACTCTTAAATAATGAACTGTTAATTGTGTGTTTGCTTTTTGAGTTCTTTCACAAACAACACATTTTTGTTGTATGAAGTATTGTCCTTTGTTTGTACTTTCCAATATAGAAGCTCTCTAGCTTCACGTAAGCAACTTTGAACGCCTAAATTCCCTAAGTGTATATTTTTTAATATTTTATTTACTTCAGAATTTGGTACTAATACTTCATGTCCTTTGAATACCAACCATACCATTGTAAAAGGCAAGTTCTCGGAAATTAAAATAATGTTGTACTACTTCCGGAAGTTCTTGTTTTGTCGTCTGGAAATCCATTTTGAATATAGTTTATCAATGTTTAGTTGCTGAAATAAACTCTTCTCTACCAGTTCTGGACATGGATAACACGATTTGTACCTAAAGTTCTTCTGTAGTGGTTACTCAGTAAGTACCCCTCGTATAAACTACGTTGACCATAAACCATTATATCTTTGAGAAAAACACCTACCTAGTAACCGTTCTTCGGGGGTTGAATAAATAACATCAATTTAGAAAAATCACTGGGTTAAATATATTTAGAATTACTAACACAGATAATAATAATGAATGAATGAATCATGAATTTGTCGACACTTTGTATTTATAGGAAACATTCGATCAGTGGCCTATATGCATGACCTTCCGCATATAAGGTGAGTGTGATATTTACAATTAATTGGAACGTGCTTTCCATATGTCTCGCCTGACCTCCATAGATTACATTGAAATTATTATTATCACAATTTAATCTTTTTTCTATGATAATGTCTTTTTACAATACTGTCTTTTCGGGATCATCACACTTCTTCGTCTGTGACTGGTTGTTGTTGGAAATCACGACTAAGGGTGTCAGCAAATGGTATGTCTCTACCTTTTTTGTACATGTTTTTTGGAGAATACTGTGTTATATCAAAAAGTATTCTTTTAAGTCTTGGAGGTGCTGCTTGTATAGGCTTCTTAAATATTACATCTAGAGGCTTATGGTCAGTGTTGGAATTTACACTAATTCCAACTGTTCTAATTATATATTTCGAGACACCCTGTACATATGTATTGGCGTAGATGTCGCTGGGTGTCTAGCAGTAACAAATCTCTGCGCGCGCAATTTCATTTTAAGAGAGAACAGTAGTAACTTTCGTCGGTAGCACACCGAATGTATGTGTATCTACACGCTGTGACCACCCGATGTTCAAATTTAGTGTTTAGTTCAGTTTTTAGTCGCTCTACATCCAATCACAATTGCATCACTCGCACGTTGTTAATTCTCCCTGCTCTGTATTAAAACGTTCATCAGGTTTATGATATATTTTTTATTTTAGTGTGATAATTATTTCATGTTAATCGCCAAAATCACAGTGTTGCCAAATATTGGCAAGAACAATTTTTGTGGATAATTTTTCACATATTTATTTATTTTGTCTTATATGGTCTTTCTACTTTCTAAGTGGTATCATTAAAGATCAGTTGAAATTAAACTGACTCTTTATTGGTATTGTTCAACCTTTCGTGGTCAGCGGAGACAGGATAGTGCACTTAAACGTCAACAACCACCTAACCAAAAAATAATACAGTCCACTTAGCTTACTGCCCGTCTTCGCTCCCCGACAGTCAGTCTCTATAATTAGCTCTTTTCCGTGAATATACTCATGAAACTTATCACATGCGAATTGAATTGCATAAGCTTCTTTTTCTATCCGGAGATAGGCTTCTTGAATATTCGTGAGTGATTTAGTTGCATATACGATTGGTTGATTTTCTTGCATAAGCACAGCTCTAACACTCTTCGAACTAGCATCTACAGATAATGTTACTTGTTTGTTGACATCATAAAATTTTGAAACAGGAGCTGCGAAAAAGCATCGCCTTGCTCATGACTCCATTCAAATTCTTCGTCTTTCTTCAATAACTTTCGTAATGGTTCTGTCTGCTCTCACATGTTTTTTATGAACTGGTTAAGATATGTTACCATCCCTAAAAGTCTTGGTATCTCTGTCTTGTCTTGTTTGTTGGTGTTTTCAAGTTCTTGATGGCAGCATCTTTTTCAGGATTAACTGACAGTCCTTCTTCTGATAGTAAATGACCTAAGAATTTGACTCGTCTGGATTCAAATACACATTTTTCTTTGTTCAATGTTGTACTTGATTCCTTAAGTTTTTTAATGACTTCAGCTGTAATTTCACGTAGTTTCTCTTTTGTCTTTGCAAATATTGAGACGTCGTCTATAGAAAACTCTGTATTTGGATCATTTTCTAGAAGAGAAGACATGATTTCGTGGTTAGGTTAGGTGCTGATGCCAAACCAAAGCATAGACGGGTAAAACTGTATTTTCCTCAATGGGTAGCAAATTATGAATACTTCTGTGTTCTTTCTGTGACCCTAATTTGCCAGAAACCTTTTTTTGCATCTAAAAGACAAAACCATTTAGCTCCATGTATTCTGCTGGAAATTTCGTTAGCGTTTTTAATGGATAATGTCTTCTTAAAATGTTTTTGTTAACATCAGGATCTTTACCCCTAATACGACCCTATTTGTCTAACTCTGCCTTTACGTTATTGCTTATTGCATGAGTTATTCTTCTTATGAGCTGTATATTAAACTTGGGATTTTCAATAAAATGTCGTAGATATAATTTTTATGCATCCTATATGTCTTTAAATATGTCATCATTTTAAATGTCTTGAAGTTCTTGTACTCTGACTATTAATCCTAAGTCTTGATTTTCTACCTAATATTGGCGGTACATCTTCATTAACGACCGGATTGTTGATCACATTTCATTAAAATAAACTTAAATTCTTTAGAAATGGAGATAATACAACAAATACATTCCACTTAGTAAGAGTCGTAAGAATAATCTACAAATGAACCATTTCTATATATATTTTTTCAGTTTCCCTTTCACGTAATAAAAATTAACATCAATTATACACGGTGGTTGCGTTTTATTCCCCTAAGGGTAACTTTTTACCACCTGTGTCGGTTCGGTAAAAGCCGTATCTGATGCAAAATACAATAACTTTAATCTTCTAATCTTGAAACATTACCGGTCATCTGTGAAATAATACTATAATCGTTCTGTAATGTTGGATAAGACCACATTCATCATGGATGGATAAAATCTATTATAAAATACAAATTATGGAATAAATAAAAATGTATTTCGTAGTTTGGACTGTAGTCTAACAAACTAAAAATGAAATTAGTCAGCTACATTATCGGTACTTACAAAAAACAACTATACAACTATAAGTGAATGTTACAAACTACGAGAGATAGGTATATACTGCTTTGATTACGATTTATTGGTATTTGTGTTTTTTAGGAAAACAGTTTAAGTTTTGTTTAAATATTAAAGTAGAAGGTAAATACTTAAATTAACAGCGTGATTGTAATACAAATATTTCGCAGGGCCTATCCATTGAAAATTGAACACCAATCCAGTACAAGCAGTGACGATAACAATAAATTGAAATATGGTCGCAAATAATTAAGAATTAAATCCAAACAGATAGTGAGTAACGTTTATGGATATTTGAGAAAAACATTTTCACAGACGGAACCACTAAGTCGTTGTAAAAGTATGACAGTAGTGTCATCGTCCACTATTTATAGAATATTGGACATACTATATCAGTATCAAGAAATATACTGGGGATTCTGTAAATTAGAGTACCGTAAATTAGAGAAATGGTAGATCAGTAAGAAATGTTTATAATTGCTAATAATATACAGGGTTTTGCAAAACTCCCGTAATGGAGCTAGCGAAGAAAAAAATTTGACATCACTGAAGAACCATAGAAACTAAGAGTATAAAATACAGACATCAAAAATGTCTGAGGAACACAAATATTATTCCTCGATTAAACATCAATTTTTATTGGATTTTAAAAACGGACATACCGTTATGATCCTTGATTAGTAAGCAATGAATTTATTTTAATTTCAGTGTAATATTATGATTCCTGTCTTTGCAAGCAAAATGCACAGTGAATGTAATGTGACGGTATAGAATAAGTGAAAATTTGATGAGAATTTGCAAACAACAAATACGGAATGTGGTAACATACAAAAGATAAAACAACCAGGAATAGAAAGACCTTAGTAAACGTGCATGAATTATAATTTTAAAAATAAAAAACACGTACATTGCGGAGCAATACCGAAATGTATAAATTTTAAGAAGAAATAAATTATACATATAAAAACTGGTAACACGGAATACGATAAGCAATTTTATGCAGTCAGAAAATCAATATTACAGGAGCGTAATAAACAGAAATTTTTCAAAAGAATAAAAGGAATCAGTCACGGTAAAAAAGCTCTGTAACAAAAACTGATTGCGAGACACTTGAAATCCGGTGCTGAAAAAGAAAGAATGGGGGAGATGGATAGAATAAGAAGAATGTTTGGATGTCTGACTGATAAAATGACAACAATCGAAAATATCATGGAAGAAATAAGAGAGCTGAAAGAGGAAAATAATTAGCTGTAACAAATAATAAAAACATAAGAAAGAAGAATAGAAATGATCAAACGAGAGACAAAAAGAAACAATATAATCATACTAGGAATAGAGGATAGTGAAGAGGAAAGATCTGGAGAAACAAAAATAAAAATCGAAGGAATATTAAAAGAAGCAGGAATAGAAGTGGACTTAAAAAATGAAGTAAGCGATCTAATAAGAATAGGAAATTCAATAATAGAACTAAGAGACCAATTATCATAAAGCTCAACCAATGGGAAAAGAAGCAGAAAATAATGAACAAAAAAAGAAGAACCTAAAAGGTACAAACATTTGGCTAAATGAAGATCTGCCAAAAAAAGTACAGGCCGTAAATACATGATGCAGTTTATGGAAAGAGCTAGGGAAAATGGAGTTAGAGCTTACTTTAAATATGATAAATTGATAATAGATGGAAATGTACATGACAAGTATAGTTTCCAGGAAGGCGAGAAAAATATCGAAAAAGTAGAGACAAATAAATCTAAAGTGAAAGTAATCGTAAGATCACTGGTGGCAGGAGAAAGCGAGGAGAAAATAAACAAAATGCTTAGAAGAGAAGAAAAAAACTAGAAGAGGGGAAACAACTGGAAGAGGAATGTGGAGACGAAAGAGGAAGTAAAGAGGAACAGAAAAATAAAGAATATAAGGAAGATAGGATCAGTTTTAGAATTAGAAATAATTTTAAGATTAATAATAGTAAATTAATGAAGACAAATTGCAGTAAAGGGAAAAATGTAGTTAATAGGATTAGGATAGATAAAGAAAATAACAAAGAAACGTAATATATACAAATGAAAGAGGTAGGGAGATTTATAATAAGAATTGTAAATATATGTTTGAAAAAAGGGTACAAGACAAAGTTACGGAAAATACTAATGATAAATCAGACGATAAGAAAGTAAATATCAATCAAAAAGGGGAAAGAGAAAAAAGGTAGGTAGGATTAAAAAAATTAAAATTAGAACTTGGATCAAGAGGACAATGCTTGAACCAGGGAAGATCGAGGAAATTGCATGGGAATTGGAAAACTATGATATTGTAGCAGCGCTGTTTCTTAAATGAACTAATATAAGTCCCTTTCAGAATTGGTTTGAACAAATTGGTTAATATTCTTAACAAAGGAAATGAAGCTCACTTTTTTTATATTTCTTCACAATAGCCAATGATTATTTCATCGATTTCTCTTGACACTTAACGTTTAATATAAGCATTCTAGAATGCTTTTATTGGTAGGAAGGCGTCGAAGATATTAGTATGGCATTGCGTGCAAAAAAATTGCATCAAGCGGTGATTTAATTAATATTAATATCTTTATTTGGTTAGGTGTATTTAATAAACGTCAAAATACGAAAAACTTTCATAATATGTTCACAAAAAAACACGTGTGTATATGTTTGTGTTGAAAATACAGAAGTCTAATATTAATATGGCCCTACGCGATTTATATTTGTTTTATTTGAAACAATTATTGACAAATCACTTATAATATTCACTTCTGTCTAGATAACAAAGCAGATAATCCCATCATGTATCCAAAACTATATTAATTGACTTTTCCGACAAATCTTGAACTTTTTACTGCCCACTTTCATTGATTCGCTTCTTAATGTCTTTTATTGCCAATAATTGAATTTTTGTATTATTATTGAACAATTAGGATAATATAAATGGGAATTTTTTTATTTAGTCATCTCGAAATACTCTTTTCTATTTAAAATTATCAAATTTCTGACTTTCTTTCACTCTAGTGAAGGGAGAAATAATATTTTCTCTAAGATCCTTAATGAATGTAATAATTCCGAAATGAATTCCAACAATGGAATGTAAGCATTCTAGAGTAAGAATATTTTCCTGACTTTCTTCCATAATTTGTATATTCATTCTATAACAAGTGTTGGAATGAATATTTCGTAGTCAAACTAAACAACATGGATTGCAATGGATGTCAAAATTTTCATTACTAGATACAAGCGTCAGTTATTACTCAGATAAGTTTAACTTTAAAAAAAAATTAAATTAAAATGGAGTGAATCCGATATGGAAATGAGAAATTATGAGAACTTAAACGAAAACCTGTTGCCTCAAAAATCGATTAATAAATATGAAAAGTATTATGCACTGGTAAGGGATTGCCAACAAAAAAGAAGACGGTCTGTTCTTCCGAAAATGTTTTAATTGCATATTTCAATAATTTAATAAAAAAAATGAAATCCTCCACTTTTAGGAAAATATACTCAATTCTAAAGTCAACGACAAATTTGAGCACGATATCGATATTTCATGATAACATATATGAAATTGAAGATTTGTACCAAAGAAAATGTGTGAAAATTACTCCGGATGAGATATATTTAGCCAGGAAAGTAAATAAAACTTATAATTTAAAAAGCAATTTTAATCAAAGGTAATTATTCAGCTTTACGTCGCACTTGTCATTGGTGTTTTAAGGGCTTGTCGCAAGAATGGGCTTTATAACATCAAAATTTCCGATATTATCGATGCAATATTACAATTCCTAAAACTAAAATTAGTAATCCAAGAGAGTATACAATAACGGGATATTTTTATAATATTGTAAAAAATATTGCGCTCTGAGACCACGTATATACATTTTAATATTTTTTTTATAAATTTGCGAAAAAATAAATGTACACGATAAGTAACACTATCCAACATTTGAACAAAAAATTAACTGCAGTGAAATCATCTAATCTGGGGTAATTAGGGTGAAAGGGTCTGACCTAACCCAATTGGAGATTCTTCTTCACGTAGTGGTACTGGGCTTCAGTTAAAGTATTCTTATAGCTTATACTGGGATAGGGTGAACAGTCGATATTAAATGAGACGCCACCAGTTTTTTATGCTTAATTTAAACAAAAAAACTTTCAAGGTTAAAAACTGGAATAATGTATGTTATATTTACCTTAACTTTGTTATTGTTTGTTGTTAATACTTTTCTCACGGGTTAAACGGTTGAATTAAGTACAAATTTGCTGAAAATTCAGTAGCATATATTTTACACTTCTTTACTTTTATTTCTTTAGTTTGTTTACAAAATATTAGTTGTAATACCACTTTTTCCTCTTTTTTTGTCAAGTAATTTATTTATTATATGCAGTGGATAAAAAAATACAAAACCATCACATATGCTGGTAATATTTCTAATAATATTTCAAAGATAATATCTTTAGCAACAAATACAACAATTCCTTTTAATACAGAAAGTAATATGAGTAAAAAAATGTTAAATGTAAAAACAAAAATATCCTCATTAAATAAGTGTGGTAAATATAAACTTAAATGTCCAGAATGTAAAGCTGTCTATTTGGGTCAAACCCTTTTTGAAATTTTAATATCGGATAGAGTGAATAGTTACGAGCATACAGATTAAAACAACCAGATAAATCCCACTACGCAAAATATCTACTTGACACCAAACATTCATAGACACCTAAAACAGAACTAGAAGTACTACATATTTCTGATAAGGAACAAGAACTGGATTTCCTTGAAGAGTTAGAAATTAGAAAACACTTCAGAGACCCACAATATGAAGCCATAAATGAACAGATACATCTAGGAAGTTCTCCACTTTCAAACTGTCTTCTTAAGTGATAACTGTAAAGGTGAGCAGATAAAGTTTTCCTTGTTTTCTATATCACAGTTATACTGAACGCCCTTAAGTATAAATCGTTATTAACCAGAAATTACGAGTTTGTTAAACATATTATATCAAAATTACAACGTGAAGAAAAATAAATTAATTTAATATTTTAATTTGGCACAATTTGCACAAGTATAGCTAAAAGTAACAGAAAAAAACTTGTACTACAATGTACGGATTTTACTAAGTGACCTTTTATAGGAAAGCTACTTCAGGAATGAAGACCAAAAGAAAAAAAAATTAGTTAAATATGTTCATCAAATGTTTACTAATTGCAGCAAATAAAATTTTTTTAGCAAACTTTGACAATAAAAAAAATAACTTATACGAGTAATTTCCTGTGTAAAGTAATGGAATCCCTCGATGAGGACGCACCAAAAAAATTCCAGCTCTCCTGGCATTGATCCAGTTGAGTAGACATGACTTCTACAATATTCCAATGGCAGACGTGGAAGAAACTTCACGACCAGTAATCGGCGGATAAGAAAAACCAAAGCCAAAGAAACAACCCGAATAATGAGTTTTCATACTCAATTTCCGACGAATTTCAGCATAGTTTTATATCCGTGAATATCGTGAAAACTTCTGGTCATTCACGCAACCTAACCAGATAAATCGTTGAGTTAAACATCCATAAACCAATTTAATGGGATTTTCCGTCTGTTCAGTAACATTGTAATGTTTTTCTTATTTATTTGAATCAGTGGGATAAATTTATACACACAGTAGATTTACTGAACGAATTCATTTATTCAATAAAGTAATCACTAATTAATTAGATTCAATTAAATAAATTTATATAAATACTTTACTACTGTTTATTTACTAAGACTCAATTTATATACTCACTTGTTTACTGCTTATCTCACGAGATCACTTTATAAACTAACTCCGTTAGTAGGTACCCTATATTATATATTAAGTGCCCTTTTTTCTGGATCCTTCTAGATTGCGGCTCACAAACAAACGACCTTCCTGGAAGTGTCTAGATAAAACTAGTCACAAAAAATAATGGTAAACAGTTCGGAGAAATCCCTGCGCATTCCCCAAAAGTTTGACTTTCATACATAGCTTAGACAGATTCAGATTCAGGAACTACACCAATGTGCTATTTCGTAACATTACCCCCTCCTTAAAGAAAAGTTCCTCCTGGAACTTCTGTGTAACCGGAACTGAATGTTTAAATCGGCAACTGGACCCATGACTGCACTTTCCGGTTGTATGGAAATAACAGGGCACCGTCTTCAACGGGTACCGATAACGAGGGGTATAGCTGCAAATTAATATATGGACACCTCTATCATGTTCCTGATGATTTGCCAATCCAACTGGTTGCAGTCTATCCTGGGCATTGGTAGTTCCTTCACGTGTGATTTCAGCACATGATCTCGAAGGCTTTGTAGTACTTCCCACACATCCCGGTAGGTGGATAGATCTGGAAATTCGTTTCTAGTTACCAAGTAGAAGACGTACCGCGATTTGTGTTTGAGTCTCAGTATCTTGCCAGGGGCTGATATCTGATTTTCAAATTTATCTAATTGTCCAAACTTCTTTCGAAAGACAGTTGCCAACCCTCGTGCGTGTTTGTTACTGGCGGAGATATTATGTGCTAGGGAGGACTCTTCCGGGAGCGTGAAAAAATCTTGTCTTTGTTCTGTAGTGACTCCGTATCTAGCTTTCCTGGCACCTCCGTATGCGCCCATAAATTCTTCGAAGAGTGGGTCAGACTCTTGTTGTAGATCGTTCCTCTTTCTCATCGTCTCCTTCGAATGGTGCTAGTCGGTTTTTGTGAACCAATCTCGGTTTTCCATTGGGGACCTTGCTCACGCGATAGATGACCTTGATCATCTTCTTTATTACGTACGGACCTTCCCATGGTTTCTGTAGTTTTGGATAAAATGCTTTCCTCCTTGTCAGGTTGTGTAACCATACTTTGTCGCCTTCTTTAAAATTGCTTTCTGTGGTCTGCGTATAATACCGATTTTTAATTCTGTCACTGGCAACTTGAAGATTCGTTCGAACCAATTCGTGCACATCGTCTATCCTTCTTCTCAATTGGATCACGTAATCTTCTCCTGCTAGATCTTCGCCAGGCCGACAGGTGAAAAAAAAGCATCATTTCACGTCCAAATAGAATTTTCGCAGCTATTTCACCCGTGGACTCATTAATGGCCGAACGATAAGCCAACGCAAATAGGGAAAGGTACTGGTCCCAATCTCTTTGATGGCTGGAAACTACTTTGGACAGGCATTTTCCAATAGTCCCGTTCATCCTCTCACCCATTTCATCTGACTGTGGATGTAATGCTGTTGTCCTGGTCTTCTTCATTCTCAGCATTGCCCCATTTCTAATTAGAAAATTTAGTAATTACGCAATTATAAGTAATAGAACAAAATATATTCAACCAAAAAATAATCTAGAAAAACGAAACGTAACATTCGTAACAATACATGGAATCCAGAGGAAAAATATAGATAATGATAATATCCTATTAACTAATCTACAAACGCATTCGACGTGTTGCTTCGGATAACACTTTAAACTCGTCTATTACATTGTCATAATTCACATTCGCCGTTTTCTCTTGTTCAATGAATAAAAAGAGAATTGAATCGAGTCGCCGAAACATTGCTTTTGCATATTGCCGTCCTTCAATTTCTCGCAATTCATTTTAAGAATAAAAAACTGCCTCCTGGTATCAATGCGGCTACCCCAATGATTTTTTTAGTGCGCAGCACGTGCAACGAAATCCCGCTCTCAGTGTCGGCTTGGCTCCCATGATTTCAAAAAGCCGACAAAGCGGTATCTTTAGCGGCATTGGTGTCGACAAAGGCGGCACGCCGCGTCGTAAAAAGATAACAGCAGTAGGTATATTTATATTAGTGGTGATTTTGAAATAATGTTAAAATTTAAAAATTATAAAATGTTTTTAATAGATTGATATTTTGAGGAATTGGGGTGGACCGATTAGGGTGGGTCATGGACCACCCTACCCCCCTATGCTCTCGACTACTCTCGATCTCGGGATAACTTCTCTTCTCATCTCGGAACCATCATCGTTTTCAAGGACTCTTGTCAACAGCCATTCTTCTAGGGCAAGAGACTCCCACTGAGTCCAATACGCATTGAGTGTCTGTAAAAATCTTGACACTTCTTGCCAGGTAGGTCGCCGATTTTCTTCCTTCCATTGCCGAATCTTCTTTAGGTGAGGATCATCCTCCTAATCTTTCTTGATCCTGGTGAGTGACCATTCTTCATTCACTACTGTGGTCCTTGAAACTGCAGCTTCCCTAGATTCCGCCCTGTTGCAGTGGGAACAGTCTGCTGGGCACGGCCGTCTAGACAGGGAGTCGGCATTTCGGTGAATCACACCAGCTCGATGTTCGATATTGAAATCGTACTCTTGAAGATGTTCAATCCATCTAGCGATCTGGCCCTCGGGATGCTTGAACTGTATTAACCACTTGAGTGCTGCCTGATCAGTCCGGATTAAAAACTTCCTTCCATAGAAATACTACCGCCAAAAATGCTCTTCTTGTGACGCAGTATTTTCGTTCTGGTTTGGAGAGGTCCTTACTGAAATATCCCTGCACTCTTTCTTGCATGCCCTCCTTGGATCTGTGAGAGCACTCCTCCAATTCCTACGTTGCTTACGTCAGAGAGTCAAGAAGAAAGTATCCCTTTGGTAGTGGATATCCTAATATCGGCTCCGTGGTTAAATACCTCTTCAATGTTTCAAAGGCCATTTGACAGTCTTCGTCTCATTGGAAAGCTTTTGTTTCTTCAGTGAGTCGAGGTAGGGGCTTGGCAATATCTCCAAACTTCTTGATAAATCTTCTATAGTATGTGCAAAGTCCAAGGAAGCTCCTAATTTGACGTTTGTCGGTTGTTTATAGCCATTGCTGAATGGAAGCATTTATCTCTGGATCCACCGATACTCCTTTATTGCTCACTATATGACCTAGGTAGTTGACTCGGTTTTCAAATAACTGACATTTCTTCGGGTTTAACATGAGCTGGGCAGCTTGGAGTCGTTTGAATAAATCTTCCAAATTCTTCAGGTGTTCGTCAAATGTCTTCTCCACTACTACGATGTCGTCCAAATACACCAGGCATGTTTACCACGACAATCCTCTCAAGACATTTTCCATGAGTTTTTCAAATGTCGCGGGGACATTACAGAGCCAAAATGACATGACGTTGAATTGCCATAATCCAGATCCGGTGGTAAAAGCAGTCTTCTCTTCTGAGTCCATTTTCACTTGCCAAAAACCAGAATTCAGGTCCAATGTGGAAAACCATTTGCTGCCTGCCAAAGTATCTAGCGTATCGTCGATTCGAAGAGTACGATAGCTGTCTTTCTTCGTCACGTTGTTTAGCTGGCGATAGTCCACGCAGAATCTTGTAATTCCATCCTTTTTTTGACGAGCACAACTGGAGACACTCAGGGACTAGTAGATGGTTCAATTACTTTTTCTTCTATTCTATCAGCTTCCTCTCTCTTCAATCGTGGTAGTCTTCGAGCTAATTGCCTAATTGGCACCAATATCGATTTTATGTTTGACGGCTGATGTTCTGCCAGTCTTTCCTCCTTTTGGTACGAATAGGTCTCGATACTGCAAGAGAAATTCTCTCATTCTCTTTTTTTTCAGCTTGATTCAAGGATTGATCAGCTACTGATAACATTTGTTCGAATCTGGCATTGGAATTGTCAGTGGCCCGTATTTGGCGAACTATAGACGTTACTGGTACGCAGGATCCAATCCTGGTTTCTTTCTTGATAGTAATTGTGTAATCGTTCACGTTCAACACTCGTACTGAGATCTCCTTCGCCAACGTAACCAATCATTTTCCAATTAGTACTCCTTTGCCAACCTCTTCGTCGTGGTTCCTTGGCAACCGGTGTACCTTCCTCCATGATTCCCAGTAGCCGTGCTGCCTTCATATGGATGAAGGAATACTTCCTCGGAACTCATTTTAATTGTTCTGTTTCTAAAGTCGAATTGGAAGCCATGTAGATTCATTACGTCCATTCCCAGATTCACGTATTCCTCTATGTCAGCTACGATTGCCATATGCGTGAACTTTCCTGCGCTAATTCCCAATTGGATTTGTGTCTCCCCGTGAACGTTGGCACTCTGACCTATGGCGGTCCGCAGTCTCGTTGGTAAAAGTTCCTTCTGGGAGTTTATCATTCCTGGCTGTATAAAGGTTCTAGTTGCTCCAGTGTCTATCAGCAGAGTATATTTTTGCCATTCACTTTTACATCCACTAATACACAGTCGTTGCGACATCTGAGAGAAGATATCAGTATGAGAGGGTTTTTGGAACGATCATGGGTCGGTGCTGCTCCCTCGTAGCCGACCTGTAGTTTTCTTGTGACTAGAGTTCTTGGTTTGCAGGAGTCCTGGGGTGCTTACACGAACTGCTTACATGCCCTAGCTCGCCACAGTTCCAGCATCTGATCTTTCTCGGCCTCTTGTCCATCGTTGTCATTTCATCCTCAATATCCGATTTAAGAAACGAAATTTTATTTTACACGTCAGCGGCAATGTCATTTTTCATCGATAAGATCGGCTAAAATATCGTTCTTCACATTAGTTGAAATATTCTCTTCCATGGCAGAAATATCACTTTTCATAGTGGTAATCTTCTCGTCCATATTAGCAGAAATTTACAAGATTAAGGTGGAAGCATAGTCATTGAATAAAAATGTTTCTGGATCGAAGCCGTCATTTTCCAGTACCAATTTAAGTCTGCGGCTCACAAAAACTATGGACCTCACTGGAAATGTCTAGATAAGAATATTCACAAAAAATAATGGTAAACAGTTCGGAGAATTCCCTGCGAATTCGGCAAAATTTTAACTTTCATATATTTCTTAGACAGAGTTAGATTCAGGGACTACACCATTGTGCGATTTCGTATCAGTAAGTATCGAGAATAACTTCACTACGATGCTAAATAAGAGGAGAGACTTTGAAAGGGAATACACCAGCCAAATTCTCAAAGAAAACATTATTAAATGGTACACAGATGGTTCAATAACCACCACACGAATGGCGCTAGAGTATTTGAGCGTGGCACCAGATACTGTCAGAGCATCTTTCAGGCAGAAATTCTTGCGATCGAAAGATGCGTGGAAATGAACCTAGAATCTATCAGAAATATCGATTCATTTTGATAGTCAAGTAACTATCAAATCATTGAGCTCCCATGTAATTGACTCAAAGTTGGTATGAGAGTGCTGAAGAAGACTTGATGAAGTAGGCAAGAACAACAGGATTTCTTTAATCTGGGTTCCTGATCTCTTGGGAATCACAGGAATGCCAGGAAAAGAGCATGAACGCCTTTTATTTGCCCGGAGCTTTTCTGTGGTGCGGGAAAATTCTCCTATAACAAATATTTTCGGAAATTTATGTCTATCATAAAGTCGGTGTATTATATCTTTTAATTATATACGATTAAAGAACTTCAGCAGATCAATAAAACACATGAAGGCCTCTCGATTTCATTCGATGGATTTTTCCGTTCTTTATATTATAAACAAGATGGCATATGTGTTGTTTGTTATTATCTTTGTGGTTAACATCAGGTTGATGCATAGTACATTTATTCCTCTGTAGTTACGGGAATTTTTGATCTCCCCTGTTAATCACCATGCCACGTACCATCATTAAGCTACGTATCCACTCAATCTCCTTCAAAAAAAAGTGCCAAAAATTCTCCACAAGAAGTAGCAGCATCTTCGTTAATAGAATATGTTCTACACAACTCACATAGCACCCAGTCGATGCTTTTTTAAATGGTATTTCTCCCACAATAAAGAGTTTAAATCAATATTGTTTACATTTGGCTGAATCTGAAATATTTGCTACCGCGCAAATCAATTAGTTTCTTCAATGACTGGATCTAATTAGTCAGTAATCGAACGCTCAACCTTCAATTCTTCTTGCTACACGACTACAAATAAATCTGTTTAGAAAAATTCTACAGAAATCCTATTTCCAATACGCCAATTTTTACTTTAGTAAATGCACCAACAAAATAAATAAAAACATTAATTAAAACAACGTAATACAAATATTTCAATAAATAACTAGTTTTGCTCAGATTTAAATAAAGTTTGATTCATACTTTTTAGTCGTGGAGAAAATATAGTCTGTTACTCGGTTAGAACAGGATAAATCGATATTTGCGCTAACATTCGCGTTCAGAATTGTCCACTCGTATCGTCTTTTTAAATTCTTACCTTGATACAGAATAATTCAACAATGTATCAAAAATATAAATAACTAAAATTGTATCTCAAATTATATAAAATTTTAAATAAATACAAATTTTTCAAATCAAAATTGGAATTATTAAATAAGGAGAATTAAAAACAGCACATGGCAATTACACCACACAAAACTCTACCAAATCCGACCCACTATTGATTGACCGAACTTTCCAGTAAAGAAATGGTTATTGTAAGAAGACTATAAATTGGCCATTTAAAGCTAACGCACGGTAAACTAATGGCATCAAGTGCTGAACCAATTTGTCAATTCTTGCCAATCCAACTTGACTGTCAAATACATTCTGACCAAATACCATCAGTATACTACGAGAAGACACCAATTAAAGATCGAAAATGATCTTAAAATCACCTTAAATGATCCGCATAAAATCATCGCTGTTATTAAACTACTAAAAGGCATTCAACAAAATATTAGCTCGCTATTTACTAGAACAATAATTTTAATGTTATTTTTGACAGCCAATTGTTATAGTTAACTCTTTCTTTTATCTTTGTATTCTATTTTTTATGTAATTGTGTAAATGACCATAGTTGTAGAACACCTTAAACTGAATTGAAAAAAAATAATCGAAATCAAACATATTCTGCCCAGTTCTTTTAAGAGAAAAGAATATAAATTTATCTTGCGATTAAAATGGTTCCTTCAAAGAATAATAATGCAGGGGTGGGAGCCTCAGATCAATTCCTATAAATTCACCCACCCTTCATGGTCTATTCAGTTCAATTCAGTTTGTTAAAAGGTCTGGTGGGTTTGTTAACCGGTGAGTTGTGCTTATCGGTGGCAACGTGATTGTGACTAAATTTATGTGCCGGATGATCTAAATAGAAATGAAAGTAAATATAAAAAAAATATTATTATTTTAAATGAAACTCACTGTTTCTACATAATTCCACAATATATTGAAAAAATTCTAAGAAAATGACAATTGTATCGATATTAAATATCATCGTCACCTGATGTTTAGTAATTTTTTTTGGCTAGACCAAGAAGTGTCTTACCTTGTGATTGATATATATATATATATATATATATATATATATATATATATATATATATATATATATATATATATATATATATATATATAAGCAAGATCGATAAAGGGATAACGCGTGAATTTAACAAAAACAAAGAAAAAAATAAAGAAAAATCATGGGAAAGCACGCAAAAATGCGTATCTTTTATGGATATTTTGAAATAATTATATTGGGAGGTAGTTGGTCTACAGACATTTTGAAATAATTTTACTGGCAGATGCTCTATGAAAATAATTTGAAAGAATTCTAGTGGGTATGGTTGATCTATAGTTGCTAGGAGATATTATAATATATATTGTACACACGGCTTAAGCACCGTATTTTTATGTACTTCAACATTGACAGTTGTTGTCAAATAATTTCCGGCCAGCAGAATAAATTTCCTTTTATATATCGAAAGATGAGTTTATTTACCTTTGAATTATCTTGACTCTAGTCTTAGGTGGGTTCAGTTCGTTATCATATACATTTTTTTATAAAGTATTTTCCGAATTCAATACTAGTTATTAATTTTGTTTTATCTAGTAATATAAAGATTATTTAATTTCTTTCTGACATTCAATATATTACAATAAACAGTCTGTCACCAATAATCAACAAAACGTCACTGTCACAAATACAAATTTTTATTGAAATAAGTAAATTTAATTTCTATAAACTGTTCCAATCTATTACAAAACGATATCCACAGTAAGTCAAACTCGAAAAGTTTATGTACAATTTACCAAATCACAGAAAAAAAACCAATCCTAGTTTTCTTTTTTTTTTAAAATAACAAAATCTTATCTACAATGAATACAAATTAAATAAATTACGAACGAAGTTTATAAATTTATCGAAGGGTCCAAATGATTTTCGAATTGTCACTTTGAATTAGCGAATGTCAAATACCCGATCACAGTCCCAAAATTCTTTTAATATACTCTTCCAATTGTATAATTGTTCAATATTAAATTTCAGTTTTTATTTTGAATTCAAAAATTTGTAATTTATTATTTAGATGCATCTATTATTAATTTTGTTTAAGGCATGATATTTTTCGTTGGAATGATTTTAAAATATCAATAATCTGGATCAGACTCACCAAAAATCTGGAATACTACAATCTCGTACACCTCCAAATACAATTCAGGATCTTTCACTTTTCCGAAATAATGAATACATTTTCCAAAAAACACGCACATAATTTACAATGATGAGCACCGAATAACAATTTCTATTATTAATTCTATTTAACTAACTATACATTACTTTAAGACTAATTCTTAAATTTGATGTTCTCCGATTGGGATCTCAAATCAAACAATCAACAAAAACATTCTTCTTTAGTTACCACTTTCCTCTCTTTTAAAAAAAAACTAAATTAATTTTCTGATCTAATGTATAAAGAGATTTGTTTTTCTTTTATTCCAATAAATGCCCACAGTGGCATCTGTTTTTAATTTTAAATATTTCTATATTATATTATGACATGACCTGTTTATTACTCAATATATTCTGTGTAAATGTCATCTAAAATTTAATAATGCCAAACTTGACATATACTGGGTCATTCAACAATTTTGATCCCGTACACAACACTAGGTATGCCAAAAGTATTCTGTATAAACAAATAAATAAATGATTTTAATGAAGGAACTGTATTAAATCCCCCTAAAAAAGGAATATATTATTGTATATTCTTATAATTTCATATTTTAATAATAATCTCAATATTACTAATATTTGTTGGTTAAATTTTGAAATTTTTATGTTATTAAATTGCTTGAAAATCGCTATTATTTTGTTAGACAACTGCGGTATAAATGGCAATTTTTTATATAAAATTTGTCGTGGTTCTGGTGGATCAATCGCTCCGTCATACATTTCGGTGTTGTATAGAAACTTTTTTACCAAGATTTTTGGATAACCATTATTAGCAAAGATCGCAAATAGTTTGTGGAGATTCGATGTTAACCATTTTTTATCACTGATATGTACAACCCCGTTTTTCGTTGCTATTACTTGTTGTAAATTTGTGATTTGTGGTGACAGAAAAAATAATTTATAAACCTACCCGAGTCTGTAGTAGTTTTTTGAAACCAATCTTATAGTATTTTATTATCACTGTCTCTGAATACTCCGGTATTCAAAAAACGATCGTCTTCTATTTCAATGGTGAATTAAATATGCTCATTAAAAGAATTAATCCCATTAATATAGCTTCAGTATGCTCCTTAGGAATGGCACAAATTATGTCATCTAGATATTTATATAAAAATGCAATTTCGAAAGGTAATGTTGGAATAACCTGATCTAATAAAAAATCCAACACAATTGTTGCTAATATTGGACTTATAGGAGAGCTCATTATATATATATATATATATATATATATATATATATATATATATATATATAACAAAGAAGATGGAGGAATATCGCGTGATATGTTAACAACAACAACAAAGAGAATCATGGGTAATTCACGCAAAGTAAAGGGCTACTGAAATAGAGTGGTAACCGTGGACATGCATGTTTCTGGCTCATTTTGCCTCATCAGCACGGCATAACCAAATAATGATGTGAAATTTGGGAGCAAAGATGTTAATCGAAACATGGGAAAACACAAAATAACGGATTTCAGCCTCCGTGTCGATGTTGGTTGATGTCCTGAAAGCTCGGGATCTGCCAATTGAAGACACAAATGAGCGTTTGGTTTCCCTGCTGAAATCCGTTATTTTGTGTTTTCCCATGATTCGATTAACATCTTTGCTCCCAAATTTCACATCATTATTTGGTTATGCCGTGCTGATGAGGCAAAATGAGCCAGAAACATGCATGTCCACGGTTACCACTCTATTTCAGTAGCCCTTTACTTTGCGTGAATTACCCATGATTCTCTTTGTTGTTATATATATATATATATAACAGATACAGAATTAAATGGGTAAATCACGCAAAATAGGTTACAGAGAATGAGTGCTAACCGTGGACATGCATGTTTCTAGCTCATTAGCCGTCATCGGCACGGTATAACCAAGAAAGGGTGTACAACTTGGAATTATACATTCCAATACAAATTTTCATCAATGACTGTCATATTTTTAAAATGTTCATTTTGTTTGTGTGTGAGTTATATTCTGTTATGTGATACGTCCTAAACAGCTATAAAATATATTGAATAATTAAATAAACGTTCTGTCGAAGTTTTAACAAAAATTTTATTTCTGATGAAGGTCATGGAAAGACCGAAACGTAAAATAAAAATGTATTAACTACTAGTTAAATGTCTTTAAAAATAGTCTTCAATCCCAAGAATACAAAATAAACAATATATAATTATCCAAGAACCAAAAAATGCGGAACTATATATATATATATATATATATATATATATATATATATATATATAGTGGCTTAACACTCCCGTGGGAGTAGCGCCGCTTTGACGACCTTTCTAGATCCTTTTCTAAGGGTGGATCAGATCACATTTACTTTTTCATATTGTTTCCACTATTTGTAGCCATTGCTTCCTGTCCTGCGTTTCCTTTTCCCAGTATCTAATTCCCATAGTCTTGAGATCACCTACTACCTCCTGCATCCAAGTTATCCTTGTTCTTCCCCTTCTTCTCTTACTTAAGGGCTTCCACTCTACCATTGAGTGTATTATTGCTCTCTTACCTGCTCTCCATATGTGTCCCAACCATTTTAATCTTTGTTCCTTAATTTTTCTTACTATGTCTTTTTGTTTCTCTTGATATAATTCCATATTTGTTCTTCTTCTATATTCTTCACCTATTTTCTTTGGTCCTAATATTGTTCTTAGTATTTTTTGTTCCTGTATTCTTATATCCTCTTGTTGTCTTTTAGTAATAGTTAATGTTTCTGCCCCATACATCATCACCGGTCTAATTATTGTGTTATATATTCTTATTTTCGTGCGCTTGCTAATTATTATATTTTTTAATAATTTTTTGTTAGCCTGAAATGCTTTATTTGATGCTACGATTTTTTCCCTTATCTCAGTTTCTCTGTCTCCATCGCTACTTATTGTTATTCCAAGATATTCAACTCTATCCACTTCCTTAAATTCATATCTTCCAATTTTCACATTTTTGTACTCACAATTCTTTTTGAGTCCTAATAATTTGGTTTTATGTGTATTTATCACCAGTCCAATTTTCTTTTCCTCCCTTATTATCTCCTCCAACATTTCTTCCATTACCATTCTGTTTTTAGTCACTAGTGCTACATCGTCGGCATATGCTATCACTTGTCCTCCTCTGGTCATTAAATTTCCTTTACATGTTTTTTTCAACGTATATTCTAGTGCCAAATTGAATAGTGTTGCCGACAGAGAGTCTCCTTGCTTGACTCCTTTATTATAGGTAAACTTCTCTGTTTTCCCTCTTTGTGTTATTACTTCTGCTACGCTTTGGTCTAGTGTCATTTTTAATAATCTTATCAGTTTATTATTCACTCCCATTTCATTCAGCGCTTTCAGTAATTGATTCCTTTTTATTCAGTCAAATGCTCTTTGGAAGTCAATGAATAGTATCTCAATGTCTATGTTATATACGTTGGACTTTTCCAAAATTTGTTTTAGTATATGTATCGCATCTGTAGTTGACCTTCCCTTTGTAAATCCGTACTGATATTCTTCACCTCTGTAATCTGCGTCATGCAGTATTGTTTTTATGATTGTTGTTGTTATCTTATATGCTGTATTCAGTAGCGTAATTCCTCTGAAGTTTTCACAAGCTTGTTGGTCTCCCTTCTTGTGTATTGTTTGTAATTGTCCCACCTTCCATTCCTCTGGCATCTCTTCTTTTTCCCATATCTTATATATCAATTGGTATAATTTCTCTAACAGTTTAGTTCCTCCGTATTTGATAAGTTTCTCTCTCTTCATTTCTGTTCGTCCTTATCCATTTTACCCAAGCTTCTTTTTTCATTTCAATCATTTCTTTGCATTTTTCATCGAGCCATTCCTTCTGTCCTCTGTTTACCACCGTTTCTATTTTTTTGTTTGCAGCTGTATTTATACATTTTTCTATCCTATTCCATCCTGCTTGAATTCCACTAATTTCTTCTGCCTCAATAATGAATTGTTCTTCTATACTATATCTGTACTCGTTTTGTGTTTCTGTCTGTTCTAGTTTTCTTATGTCCCATTTTTTGTTGCATATTTTATTTTTATATCTAATCTTTATCTTTTATAGCATAGTGCCTGCAACCATGTAATGATCCGTATCAGCACACGCCCCTCTATATGTTCTGACATCTTTCATTGTCGACCGTTTTCTTTTTGTTATCAATATGTGATCAATTTGTGTATATGTTTTGCAATCAGGTGATCTCCACGTAACTTTATGCCATTTGATATGTTGGTACATCGTACTGCAAATAATCATGTTCATTTTAACTGTCAGAGTACAAATTACGTGTCCATTGTTGTTTGTTTTTTCATATAATGTGTGTATACCGCTTATCTGTCTGTAATATTCTTCTTTTTCAATTTGCGCGTACAGGTCACCCAATAATATTATCGGGTCTTGTTTTGGTATTTTTAATATATCTTCTTCTACCTTTCATAGAATACCTCCTTTTCGTCATCTTCTGCCACCTCTGTGGTTGCATAAACATTTATTATTGACATATTGAAGGGTCTCGCCTCAATTCTTATATAGGCTATTCTCTCATCGATTGGTCTAAACTCCATTACATTTCCTTTTATTTTTTCTCTCACTATAAATGCCACTCCATATTGTCCTTGCTGTTCTCTTCCCGAGTTTAATAATTGATATTTATTTTTTTTAAAACTTCCTTTCCCCCTCCATCTTATTTCCTGCAGCGCTGCTACATCAATATAATATTTTTCCAATTCCCATGCAATTTCCTCCATCTTTCCTGGTTCTAGCATTGTCCTCACGTTCCAAGTACTTATTTTAATTTCTTTAGTTCTACGTACCTTTTTTTCTCTCCCCTTTTTGATCGATATTTACTTTTTTTATCGCCTGGTTTATCATTAGTGTTTTCCCTACCATTGTCTTGTACCCTTTTTCCAAACATATAATTACAATTATTATTATATATCTCCCTTTTCATTTGTACTTATATCATCTTCTTTTTTGTTATTTCCTTTATCTATTCTAATCCTATTATCTACATTTATCCCTTTACTACAATTTGTTTTCATTAATTTACTATTACTAATCTTAAAATTATTTCTAGTTCTAAAACTATTCCTATCCTCCAGTTCTTTATTTTTCTGTTCCTCTTCATTGGCTCTTTCGTCTCCACATACCTCTTCCATTTGTTCCTCTTCTTCTAGTTTTTTCTTCTGTTTTGAGCATTTTGGTTATTTTCTCCTCGTTTTCTCCTGTATCCGGTGATCTTACGTTTACTTTCTTTTTAGGCTTATTTGTCTCTGCCTTGTCTATCTTTTCTTGACCTTCCTGGAAACTATACTTGTCACGAACATTTCCATCTATTATCAATTTATCATATTTAAAGTATGCTCTACTTCCATTTTCCCTTGCTCTTTTCATAAACTGCATCATGTATTTCCGGTCTTCCTGCACTCTCTTTGGCAAATCATCATTTAGCCAAATGTTTGTACCTTTTAGATTTTCCTTTTTTTCATTATTTCCTGCTTCTTTTCCCATTGATTGAGCTTTATAATAATTGGTCTCTTAGTTCTACTATTAAATTCTCATAATCTTCGTAGATCGCTTACTTCGTTTTTTAAGTTCACTTCTATTCCTGCTTCTTTTAAAATTCCTTCGATTTTTATTTTTGTGTCTCCATATCGTTCCTCTTCACTATCTTCTATTCCCTGTATAATTATATTGTTTCTTTTTGTCTCTCGTTCCATCATTTCGATTCTTCTTTCTTGTGTTTTTATCATTTGTTTCAGCCAATTATTTTCCTCTTTCAGCTCTCTTATTTCTCCCATGTTATTTTCTAGTTTGTTTTCGATGGTTGTCATTTTATCAGTCATTGGTGTTCCTAATATTTGTCGGTAAAATTCATTGTTAAAACTAAAGTAATTATTGTCAAAATCAAATCTCACAGCCGTCAAAAAATTATCACTAGACAATGTAGTAAATTCTCCATTTATTTTCTGTAATATTTACGACCAGTCCCAAAGGACTGTATGTAAATAGAGATACCGCATCTAAAGAGATTAATATATAATTTTCTGGAAAGAGCCTATTTCTAATGTTTGTTACAAATGTAAACGTATCCTTGATACTATAGTTATTGTGGTATTAGAACGCATTTTTTAAGAATTTACTAACACTTTTAGCGGTTTCATATGTTGCTGCATTAACGGAGCTAACAATTGGTCTTAAAGGTATGTCAGGTTTGTGTATTTTTGGCAAACAGTACAGTTTTGGAAATAAAGCGTTACGAATGTATAGTTTTTTAGCAGTATTGGTTGCAATTTCATTTTTTGATTCCAAATATTACTTTTCCGCCTAACCTATCTAATATGCGAGAAAAGTATATTGGTTTACCCCAAAAAAAGTTGGAATTTTGAATTTTTTTTTGAGTTATTTTCACCTTTTCCAGCAACAACAACCCGAAAAAACAGTTTTTAGAAAAAAATCCTGTGTGTATGTCGTCGTCGTCGTTGTCGTCGACCACTTTTTCTTACATGTCTTGTTAGCACGATACAGCCTCCGGAATGCAATACGTCACCAATTTTATAATTGAATATTGTTAAGGACATGTCACAGATGAATCCTATTGATTTTCAGCTCACCAGAGCCAGTACAACGGGTGCTATGGTACTTGAAGTACGACATTTTGTCATTTTTTGAGAAATTTCAGTTTGTTAGCACGATACAGCCTCCGGAGTTCAACAAGTCACCAATTTTATGATTGAATATTATTCAGGACGTCTCATAGATGAACACTATTGATTTTCAGCTCACCAGAGCAAATATAACAGGTGCTACAGTACTTTAAGTACGATATTTTTGTCATTTTTGGAGAAGTTTCAGTTTGTTAGCACGATACAGCCTCCGAAGTATATACGAGTGACCAATTTTATGATTGGATATTATTCAGAGCGTCTCAAGGATGAACCCTATTAATATTCAGCTCACTAAAGCCAGTACAACGGGTGCTATGGTACTTAAAGTACCAAATTTCTGTCATTTTAGTAGAATTTTCTGTTTGTTAGCACGATACAGCCTCCAGAGAGTATACGATTGATCAATTTTATGATTGAATATTATTCAAGGTGTCTCACAGATGTACCCTATTGATTTTCAGTTGACTATAAATCCAGATATACTACATTTTTGGTTATTTTTGGAAAAAATTTGGTTTGTTAGCACGATACATCCCCCGAAGTGTATACAAGTAACAATTTTATGATAGAATATTGTTCAGGGCCACAGATGCGGAAAAGTTAGTTTTAATCTTTAAAACCGTTTATTTTATAAGATCATTGAATTTGTTCTGGAAGGACGACGTTGGATCTTTATTTATTTTAACATATATGTTCCTATCTTCTAACATTATTTCAGTTTTTTCAATGTAATCTTGTTTGTTCATTGTTAATGTACCCTTTATCGGTTTGTGATATATAAAGATCTGGATGATCTTTCAAAAATACTCGAGTAGTCTTATACATTCTATTGAATTTTGATGATTTTTTGGAGTTATTCTTGTTTAATAAATTAGTAACCACATTTCTAGCTCTAGCCCTTAATTCGTCGTTATCATTAGTTGGGGTGTCATCAATTATATTGTCAACCTCAGCCATAAAGATATTCATTCTGATGTTTTTTGTCTCTGTAACACTAAATTTGGGTCATGAGGAAATTAAATCCGCTATGTCTTTCAAAATGTCAACTGAAATATTTTTAAACGGAATATCCAATGCCCATTGATCTTTCCTAAAACAAAACACACACATTTGAGTAGCAAAAGAGAAATATCTTATAGTTATCTATAACTTTGGTCGAAAGAGAGGCAGATTTTGATTACTAAATTTCTTCCTAAATGTGGCATGATTTAGTACCTACTTGATGCTTTTGTTCTGCGCATTGTTTACAATAAAGTCTGTATAGATCATTAATATTTCGCCACTGGGAATCTAAATATTAGCCGTGTCCTTGCAGTAATAATGGATATCCATTTTGGTAAGTTCAGACAGCAATCAAATCAGAAACTCGTTGTCTTTACAGACTTGTTTAATTTTTCGATTTGTCATCTGTGTCGGTGTTATATTAGCTGGTTGTCGGGCTACTTCCAAATTCTTTTGCATCCACGTATGGATGAAAACTCCATTCCCCAATAGCAAGAGTCCCAAGAATCAATTTTTTACAAATTCGTTTCCTCATGTTTTTTTTTGTTTAGATGGAATATATAAGATGCGTTTCTCGGCTTACTTGTTATATCTGAAAAAACAAAAATTGGTAGTACCTTAGTAAAAATGGTGCCTGTTTGTAATAGTAAATTAAAAAAATGTTAGAGGATACTTTTTTGTTTTGACCTATGAAAAACAGTTTTCAGCTACCTATGACGAGTATGTTTTCGTATACCATTGTAAAACCTATATTTTTTTAATATAAAATTTTAAGCGTCAAACTTAATTTATTCATCAGATAAAAAATATATTTTGAAATGCAAAAATCACAATTTCAAAAATGGTTTCCTAATGTCGAATAGGAGATGATCCCAATATCGCATACGTCCGATATTTGGAACCAATGATAGTGAAGTTAAAGCTTTTTTTAAATACTTTTGAATCAAATAAAAATATTTTTGCCATAATAAGTCGTCCCAAAAAGAGTTACCCGTCTAGGCAAAGATCACAAATATAAGCGTCCTTTTTGTCAGTGCCTGCACACTCTTCATGGCATCAACGAAAACGCATGTTTCATATAATCCATACTCTCCTCTGGTATCCTGCGAATAGAGATCGGTGCAGTACAGACACTCCGCGTCTTCTTTATCTCTATCCTTGTCATCATCGATGTCTATCAGCTCCACTTTCACATCTTCATTATCTTTGCTGGATGAACTTGAAGCAATCACGATATTTTTTTATTGGTTTGGGGCTTTGTTTGGTTCCTATTTGGTTTGTTTGATTGGCTAGTGTCGGCAAAAACGGATTTAGGAACAACTTTTAATTTATTCTTCTTAGCTAGAGACTCTTCAAGTTCCAATTTGTATGGTGATCCCGTTATTAATGCAGTAAAGCCCCGTCTTCCTTTTTTACTGGGAGATGTAGAAGAACAAGTTGGTATTGGCCGAATATCTGCGGATTTTATCAAGTTTTTTCTAGAAGAAGTAATATTAGAGGTGTTTCCCAAAGGTCTTGTAACTGTTTTGCTGGTAGTCGCATATGAACAGCTGGGCAAAGATGTGAAATCTGAAGGATTTATAAGGTATTGGGCAATGAAGGGTGCATTTAGGTGTTTTGCCAAGGATATTGTTGCTTTAAGATTAAGAATATTTTTCCCAATAAAACTCTTCACTTTGATCAGGTGGTATTAGCTGAACCTTTTCTGGAGTTATTTGCAGTGGTGGATGTGTTCTTTCGCGTTGAGCATCAATAGCGAAGTCATCATCTCTAAACACGTTTCTATTTAGCGGAAAAAAATTTCGGAACCCGTTTACGGCTACTTCAACACTTCCTCTTTCAAGTATGCCGTCACTAATAATTCTGCTATTTCCAGGATTATTTTTAAGCCACGATTCAATTTCTATGGCACAATAAGTTTCGAATTGGAATATAAAAGCCACACCTAGAGGCTGCAGCTTGTGCGTAGAGTGTGGGGGGTGGCATACAATTCGAATATAGTTTTCGCGTGCTAAGTCGATAAGGCCAATATTGCGGGTATGTGAATAATGCACATCTAAAAGTAGTACCGCTGGATCATCCTTCATTGGTTCCATATGTTTTACGAAATGTCGTAGCTAAGCTGTGAACAAATCGTGTTGGATTCAACCAGAATGGTGACATTTAGCAATTGTTCCAGGCGGAGCTCCATTTAAGAGTTCCGGTTTCATATTTTTTCGCGGGAAGACCAAAATAGGCGGCACATACACTCCTGTTGCGCTAATACAAGTATCTACTGTAACAAGAGCTTCCCTTTCAGAAGCCGCCAAGGCCCCAACTTATCTCTTACCTCGCAAACTATGAACCTTTGAATGATTATGTTGGACGGTGGTCACGCCAGTCTATCTACATTAAACAACTTAGATGGATTGAAATAGATATTGTCCAAGGCTGGCTCTAGAAAGTAAAAAAAAAGGTTGCGTTTTTCCTGAGCGTAGCCCTCGATTCTGGCAGAAGAAACGCCTTGTGGTTTTCGAAAACTTAGCTGAGGATGCCTGGAAATGAAACCTTTTGCCATTTCTTACCGGTCGTTGCTTTTCCTATGGAAAAAGGATGTCGCAAACCATTTCGATTAGCTATTTGAAAAACTAAGCGTCTTATATCGGACACTGTGAGCCCATAAAAACGCTTTTCCATATCTAGTCAATACGTAGCTAATGTTTTGGAGGCCTTTAGGTAGCCCATTTCCTTGTTTTTAACAGCTTCTACTGCTTGCTCCATAGCGTTTGCATCCCAGCTTTAACGGGTCTTAATTTTATTTGCTTTTTCAGTCATCTATAAGGAAAATAAAAAAAGTTCGAGATATTAAGCTCAATATTAGATTAGATTTTAACAGGGTTACAATGCACTGAAACCTAGGGTTTATTGTGCCCCCCCCTATCAGAGCTGTTTTCGCTGCTACTACTGCTCGCCTTCCAGTTCCAGGGCTCTATGGAACTTTTTGGAATGTTTCAGCCTGGGAAGGCATTGCCAGAGTGCTTCTCTTCCGGTTTGCTATTTCTTCCGAAACTCTTTCTTATAGGAGCATTTTCCTACACCACAGAAAGGCTCCGGGCCAATAAAGAGCGTTTGTGTTCCTTCCATGGCAAGTGTATTGGCCTCTTCATTTCCCGTGATTCCCGAGTGGCCAGGAACCCAGACCACAGAGACCCTGTTATTCTTGCCTAATTCATCAAGTTTTCTTCGGTACTCCCATGCCAACTTTGAAACTTTGAGTCAATGACATCGGAGCTCAATGCTTTGATAGCTGCTTGACTATCAGAATGGATCAATATGTCACATTTATGATCGTTTCTTTCTAGGCTCAATTCCACGTATCTTTCGATCGCAAGTATTTCTACCTGAAAGACGCTCGGGAAGGGGCCTAACGATAATGAGTATCTGGTGCCAGGCCCAAATACTCCAGCGCCTGCTCCAGTGGTGGTATTTGAACCATCTGTATACTATCTAATGGTGTTTTCTTTGAGAGTTTGGGTCCCAGTTTCTCCTCTTATTTAGCGTCGTAGTGAAATTATTTTCTTCGTCACTCGGAAGATTCGCTGATGAGATGTGAGATGTATTTTGTCCGAGAGGACCAGGCACCCTGATTTTTAATACTCTCATTGCCTGAACCTTCCTTAGATATTCTAAGAATTGCCTCTTGGGCAGATCTTTCTATCACCAGATGTGGAGGTGTGAGATCTGTAATGATCTCACGTGCCCTACTTGGACACGTTCTCATAGCTTCAGTGATGCACACATAGGCAAGGCTTTGAACTTTGTCGAGGGTCTTCCTCGTACTGTACTAACTTGCTTTTGTATGCCAAACTATTACCCATACGTAATTGCTGGTCTCACAATCATGGCGTACATCCCAAGCAGTATTTTTGGGTTACAGCCCCAACTCCATCAAAGCTCTTATTGCTTTACTAGCAGTTATTTCAACATGCTTATTCAACGGAAGCTTACTGTCTAGGGATAAATCTAGATATTTAACTTCTGATTTCCATTCTATGATTTCCCCGTTTAAAGATAGGGGTTTCATGGCTGGAAGTGTTTTTTTCCGGGTAAATGGAATTACTATGGTCTTGTTTGAGTTCATTTTAACCCTACTGACAAGCACCATTGCTCAATAATTCTGAGGCCATTTTGTAATAAATCTCACAAGGTGTTCTCAAAATTGCCTCTGACAAGCTCGATATTAGGTATAGGTTCGTAATATCGGATATGCGGTATTGGGAAACGGATTGTGTCCGATATTAGGGCATATATCAATATGTGAGATTCTTAATCTCCGAGCGAAGACAAAATAAACCAAACCTAATAAATTATATATTAAACAAATCCTCACAATATGCTTAATCGACTGGTTTATATCAGAACAATAAGTAAACTTACCTTCTAATAATATTTGGAACTTAATTTGCAGCAATAATATTTTCATGCACCATTAATTATGTAAAGAAATGAATTAGAGAACAAAAACTTGCTGCAGGAATCTGTAATTCTTGTAGAACCTAAGCAGTTTGTGGCAGTATTTGCACAGACATCTGCAGGTAAATGGAGCTACTTACTTTAAGAAATAACTTACTATACGATATTAGGAACCTTTGCGATATTATGCGACTTTCCTCTACTAGTCCGGTGAATTTTAACAAATCGACTTTTTTTGTTTTTGAAATATTTCAATTACAAGCAGGCACCATTTTTTTCAACTTGAAAATTTCTTGTTAACTTGTTTTAATATAATTTTCTTCTTTGATTCTATTAAATTTATTTTAATTACGGTCCCATTAGAGTTATTTACGTTTTTTCCTTTGGATCTTTTTCTTTCTTACTTTTTTTAACAATTATCGTTTCTTCTTGGTCATTCTCTGAAGAAATTTCGAATTCTGAAGAGCCATGATGGCTCTGTTTGGATTCAGAACGAAGTTCTGAATTAACGTACTCAGAACCGCTGTCTTGGAAGGGCTCACTCTCGGGCTCGCTGTTCTCTCCATCACTGTTGTTAATGACAATGTCGGCAGGTTTTTCTTAATCCTAGTATTTTCTTCACTAGGGGTTCCGCCAGGCCTAAAGTTATTGCTTGTGTCTCAGGAAAATTCTTCAAAACTCTTTCTCTGATAATGCTACTACACTCATCTAAGTCTGACATAAGAACTTGATGCTGATCATTGCAGAAATCGGCTTGCATTTTATTGATGGCTTGTACACTACAAAACATCGACAAAATATAGCCTCTAATATCACATATGTTTCTAAACGATGCAAAACAACTTTTACCCATTGTTATCTTTGTTGTCAGCTAAAGTTCAACTTACAATATATTTACAACGAGTGTCTGACGTTAATTTTAGTCGACGTATCCATACTCTACCTAGCATCAGACTGAGATGGTCAGGTACCTCAAATAATAATTCATCTGACGTGTGGCCCTCATATTTGACAGGAATAACATCATAAACAAGCGGTTTAAAAATACCATGGGTGTATGAACGAAATCGGACATCAGTCTGTTTAACGTCACCTTTGAAATTCAATTTGGCAAAATCACGAAACGGAAGTAAAGTGAATGCCGATCCTGAATCAACTTCAAACTTTTGATCATGTTCCAAATTCAAACATACCGATGTGAAATATTTTGTCTGGGCTGTATCTGGGCGGATTTTCTGAATAAATTACGTTGACTGGGGTGTATTCGCTGTTCGTCTGGGTTTGCTGATGACTACTCGGGTAGTTCAGCTTGAAGTTCCATGCTTCCAACTCGTTTATTCCAATTATGGCTTCAGAAGTGAGATCTGGAAGGAAGTAAAATTGTGCTGTTCTCCACGTATTCTGTATTGCACAATGTATTGTATAACTGTATTGTATGTGCGTCTGTTTTCCATTTGCGAGTGTTACGTAGACCTCTTCCTTGCGTGATCGTAATCCTAGTTCTTGTACGAACTGTAAACCTATATATGATTTTACTGATCCTGTATCGAGTAATGCATGGAGGGTTTTCCCTTCGTGAATGGTCATTATGGCGTGTGGTCTTCTATCTGGGGACCAGTTTACTGTCTCGTGGACCGTGGGGATCTGTATTGGGGAAACTGGAGTGCCCCTGGTTTGTTCAGATTCGTTGCCGTTTCCCGGTTGTCTTCTGCAAGTGCAATCTGTTGACGAAATTCCTATCGATCCGCAATGACTGCAGAATAATATTGGGCGTGAACGGCATACCCGACGGTTATGTCCTATTTTCCCGCATCTCCAACAGCATGTATTCCTATTGAAATTCTGTATTCTGTTGGGTCCGGAATATGTGGGATGTGTGGAGTTAACCTGTAACTCGTAACGGGATTTCGGTGTCGGTTGGTCTTGAATCCGAATTTCCTTTTGGATATCTTCGTGATCGATGACTAATTTTGTCAGTTCTGCCATCGTCTTGCATTCCCCCCTTCTTACGTATAAGCGATGGTTGGGGAGCATGTTTGAATATATCCTATCTATGGCTTGGGCTTCGGAAAAACCGTTGTGTCTTCTGATGGATGTCTGGATGTCTAACAGTAATTCTTTGAAGCTTTCATGTGTATGTTGTCGGCGGTTACGTATAATGTCCTCCAGTTGTTGTAAGTTGTTATCTCGGTTGAAAAATGTTTTGATGTCCCTTATAAAATCTGTCCATCCTGTCCATTGGTTTTTATTGTTTCTGTACCACAACGTTGCCTTTCCCTTCAGAACAATAGGAAGTGCCCGAAATAGGTGTTTGTTTTGTATGTTGTAGCAATCTTTGAGTTCATTCACCGATTCCAGGAATTCTATTGGGTCTCTGGATCCATTATAATGTATACCCCATTTTCTAATTATCTCTAGAGCCTGTAAATCCTTGTCCTCCTGTGGTTGTGTAGGTATTATTGGATCCAAAGTAACGTTACTCTTGTCCTGGATGTTTGGTGTATCTGTGGTGTCCGTCCGTAGGTGGTCCACTAACCTAGCTCTTAGTTCAGACATTTTTCCTGTCGAAACTAACCCTCTGGATTCTAATTCCGCGCGGATATCTGTTTGTCGTAGTCTGTAAACCCATCCAACTTTCTCGTCCGCAACTTCTAATCCATACGCTCCATCATCGCTTTCGGATGCCATTATCAGTGATTATTACGATGTCCTAAAAAATTCCGTCTTTCGAATTTGAATCAATATTCTGGTTATAAAAATTCTTTCGTTTGGACAGTCTCTGTTATCGGGGCAAAAAAGTGTTGATACCGGGCTACGCAAGTGAAAGATAAACACCCACGCTATTTAATAGCAATGTTGTTTACAGTTTGCCCTGTTCTGATTGCAATGGATGTTACATAGGACAGACGGGCCAATGGTTGAGACAAAGAGTCACTCAACACAAAAGCGATTGTCGCAACAAAAAAAACACCTGTGCGGCAGTTGAACACCATATAAATACGGGACATGAGTTTGACTACATGAATATAAAAATTTTAGAAAGAGAGAACAGATATAAGAATAGGTTATTTCTAGAAATGTGCTACATCAATAAAACAAAAAACACTATAAATTATAAATCTGACGTCAATCAATTAAGCAATATCTATTGTAACATTCTAAATAACATTTAAGTATCACCATGTAAAATTAAAAAGTAAGTCAGTTGTATCTCCCTGTAATTAGTTTGGTTCTACACTTTTTACAACAAAAAGAAAAAAACTGGTTGTTAATTTTATCAGCATGTTTAAGTGTAAAATGTACCTACTGTCTAAAAATGTGTTGAACATGTTGTGCTGTTTCATATTTTAATTAACTGACACCAATTTTCTTGTAAGTAGTAATTTTAAAATGTTTTATTATTGTGTTGTTTTCATTTAATAAATCTTGTAGTCCGCTCCTGATGAAGCCATTAAATAATGGCGAAATATTGAGCAGATAAGAAAAACAGTTTTTATTTCTTATGACCGCCAACCCGAAATCTTCGTTAACAAATAAATATTTCCCGGTCGAAACAAGAAGAACTACTTCCTTTTTATATATATATATATATATATATATATATATATATACATATATATATATAAGTAAAAGTCTCGTTTTTTACTCATTTTCAAATCAACAAGCTTAATTTCCCTGATCTATGAATTTTCCACCATTGTTTATGCATATATCTCTTTAATATTTCTTGGAGTAGTACATCGAACAGTTTAGGTGAAATTATTCACACTTTCTGATTTTGAATGCATTACTTGTAGTTTGGAGTTTCAGTTCAGCTGTTATTACTTTATAAATATTTCTAACAAGGTAACAAGGTCAATCCTGAATCAAAATAAAGTCTATCCTTAAGCATCCATAACTGATAGTAATGATACAAAATCAAATGCTTTTCTATAATCTTCAAAGGCCACATAAGGAGGCAAATCAAATTAATTATTTCTTTCAATATGAAGTTCACCGGGCCATCTATAATTATTAATATAATTATTTTGTTACAGAATGACTCAATCAGAAAGCAGCAGACTAAGCGACCTTTCCTACGACGACAGCTGTGACTCCGGCTTCGAATATTCTTTCAAATCCGAATCATCCGATATCACAGACGACAGAAGCGACTACTTCGATCTCGACAATGATTTATCACCAATCAAAAGAAAACAACCGGAGTATTTCAATCACAAACTTTTCGATCATTTCAACGCCGCCTTTCATAGCAGTCTTGTAGAAAGAGTAAAGCCGCCAATAATTTACGAACCTTGGCAAGACGGCGGTAAACATCTCTTCGAAAACGACAACGAAGAATTAGAATTCTTCGATCCCTTAGCCAGCGACGGAAGTAAATGTTCCACCCCGATCAAAAACAAACCGAAACGAAGATACGCGACCGGTCGCAATCGGGTTACGAGAGCAAAAAGTCCGACTCAAGTAATGCGTATCAAACGCGTACGAAGAATGAAGGCTAACGATAGAGAACGTAACAGAATGCACATGCTCAACGAAGCGTTAGAAAGGTTACGATGCGTCTTACCGACGTTCCCTGAAGACACCAAGTTAACTAAAATAGAAACGTTGCGATTTGCTCACAACTACATCTACGCTTTGTCTCAAGCTGTTAACGACATAGAAAAATTTTCGAACGGCGGGGAAAACGTAACAGTTAACGTAGGAAACGTAGTGGTGTCTATCAGCAAAAACGGCAACAGTATAACTTCAAAGAGTTTCGAAGAAAAATTGGGACAAGCGGTGGTTACTAGCGGTAGTATAACGAATGCAAGTTTCATGCAAGATTACCATCAGAATCCCGAAGTTTACCTTAATAATCAGATCAATAATAATTATAGTTATAATGAATTCGATTCATTTCCTAGTCAAAATTACGAGCAATATACCAACGGTGGTAATTGTAGACTGTACAATAATTATAATTTAAATTACGATTATAGTAACTGTATGAAAGTGTGACAGAAATTTGATAATGTACGTGAAAAGTTCATATTTTCAACACGTCAGGTGATAATTTTCTCATAAATGATCATTCTAGCATTATTTGAAGAAATTTAAAGTTCTTAAAATATGATTTCTGATAAATACGAAGAAAAGAGCGAAGAATAAAAACATACATTTCATCATTTCATATTAGTTAGGTCAAAATAGAAAACTGTACAAACAACGATGGAAAAGCGATAAAGCACGTTTAATAAGCTTGGGTCTCAATGTTACAAAACGTGCATATATAATTATGTAAAATCCTCAGGGAATTTTTACGATATCTAGTTCAGGGAAATAACTTTTTAAAAAGATTTATTTCGGCAAAGTTTACGATGTTGAGTATCTACTCTCAAGTTATTTTTTTATTTAATAATACGCATCAACCGCGTGGGTCATTAGCGTCAATAAGGTTTACAAAAGAAGCAAGTTATACATAAAATAATGTCTATATGAGTCTCAGAACGTCTATCGATTTGAGAAACTTTTTTGAATTGTGCACATTACATGATGATCCTAATATGTCTGCAAGTTCACCAAAAGGAAGTTGGGCCTGTTGTCGCTTCTCTGCTAATTGCGGACACTGAGTAAGTAAGTGTTTCACGGAGAGTAGTTCATTGCAATCCTTTCATTTTGGTTTAGGATATTTACTGAAAATATGATTGTGTTTTAGTCTAGTGTGGCCTATGCGTAGTCGAGTTAGTAGGACTTGGTCTCGAAGATTTTTAGGTAATGCAGAGCAGGGCTTTATTGACTTCTTCACTTCGTTTAACTTGGTTGTAGCACTTTTCCACCGATTTTTCCACGCACAATTTATTCTAGATTTTATTGTACATTTTATATCCGCACTCACTGATAGTCTAATAGTTTCGGTTGTGTCACTGTCTGCGGCTTCTTCGACGTATTTATCTGCTTCTACGTTACCATGAATTTCTATATGGGATGGTATCCATATGAAGATAACATTCTAATAGCTTTGTTCGCCAAAGTAGAGTTCTTGTTTTATTTTTGTCACAATGGGATGATCTGGGTAAGTGGCTGTAAGGCTTTTATAGCCCTGAGGGAATCCGGAATAATGAGGTGGTTATGTGCGTTAGATGCATTTATGTGGATTGATGCTTCATATAGTGCATACAGCTCTGCTGAGTAGATAGAGCAGGTTGGTGAGAGCTTGAACATGTCGATCGAGGTTCTGGTCACTACCGCAGCTCCGACTTTATTAGAAGACTTTGAGGCATCAGTATAAATGTGGAGGTAGTCAGGGAACTTTTCTAGTATGCTGTTCAGCGTAGATCTAATGTAGGGGTTTTTAGAATATTTATTATAGGAAGAGAGACTGATGATGCAAGTTGGAGTTTTGATTTGCCAGGGTGGAATTGAACTATATTCATTGGGATAGCATTCTGGAAGTGAGTAATTAAGTTTAGTTAGGTAGTTTTTAATTCGGACATAGTAGGGTTTGGAGGTTCTTGGTTTTTAGAACAGGTTGGGGAAGTTTTCTGTGGTGGAGAGATTTTGCCTTATTTTAGCTGCATACACTAGACTTAGGTACATTCTTCTGTCTTCTAGCGATGATTCTCCAACTTCAATATATAGGCTCTCGATTGGTGTAGTGCGAAACGCCCCTGTAATTATGCGTAGAGCCGTGTTATGAATGTTATTTATCCGGTTTAAGAGTGATTTAGTCGCTATCGTATAGGCAATTGAACCGTAATCTAGCTTGGATCTGATTAATGTACGGTAAAGCGTGAGCAAAGTTTCTCGATCTGCACCCCAATTTTTATTAGCCAGCATTTTTAAGAGGTTCAGTTGTTTTTGACATCTCAGGAGGAGATTGTTTCCAGTTAAGAAATTCATCAAAAGTCATTCCTAAGAATGTAACAGATGTTTCAGTTTGTAAATATTTTCCATACAAGCGTAGATTTACGCGTTCTGCAATATTCTTTTTCGAAAAAATAATGATTTTTGATTTCTCGGTTGAAAATATGAAGTTTGTTCGTTCTGTCCAATGTTCTAAATGGGAGAGGAACTCTTGCGCGATTTTCTGACTGTTTTTAAGGTACTTACTTTTGCAGTAAACGACCAGGTCATCGGCATATACGCGGGCTTAAGGTGGCGTTTTTAACCCTTGTAGAACATCGTTCATTGCTATTATGAATAAGGTCGGGCTTAATGTACAACGTTGTGGAATGCCGTTATTTTTGAAATATTAAGTCAGACATTGTGTTGTTTACTTTAACTTTAAATGATCTGTCTTGTAAGAAGTTTGTGATGAAGAATAGGCAATCTCTCTGTATATCCGAACTATGTAGCTGTTTAATAATATAATTATGCCAGGCGGTGTCGAATGCTTTAGTAATATCGAAGAATATCGTTAATCATTTACTTTTTAGTGCAAACGCTTCATTGATTTCGCTTTCAAGTTCAACGATGTTGTCTAACGTTGATCTACCTGATCTATAGCCACTCTGTTCCGGTACTATTAGGTTGCGTTTTTCCAGTGTCCATAGTAATTTTTTGTTAATCATCTTTTCTATTAATTTGATCATGATACATGTGAGCAGAATAGGGCGGTCAGATTGGGGATTTGATTTCGGAGTCCGAGACTTATGTATGGGGATTATTAGCGACTCTCGCCAAGTTTTCGGAAATTTATGTTCTAACCAGGTAATATTAAATAACTGGAGTAGATGTTGATGAGCTCTTTCGGGAAAATGATAGGAATGTGATCAGGTCCCGGACAGGAATCTTCTAAGCTTGATACTGCTTCGTGATATTCTGCCATGGTTAGAGGTAAATTTAGTGGATCATTACTTTCCGCCTTAATTTCAAAGTTGTTTTGATCTTAAAATTCTTTGTGAAGATTAAGTGATGTGTTCTGGTTAATTTCGTTGGAGCTCTGTTCGTAGATATTAGCGAGGGCATTTGCTATGTCAGTGTTGTTATTTAAAGTGTGGCCTTCGACCTCAAGTGTGTTAATTTTATTATTGCCTTTTATGTCAGATATTCTTCTTACTTTGTTCCAAATTTCGGTCATTGGTGTATCTGAATTTATTGATGATACGTTGTCAGCCCACGATTTGCGTTTTCTATTTTTTATTGTATACAGGGATTTTGCGCGCAGTCTCAAAAACTATACTTTGCATTATACTGTTTTCAGTCGTTTATATTTATTGAAGGCATTTTTGCTAGCTTCGATGGCGGTTTTGCATTCGTTGTTCCTCCATGGTACAGTGCGTTTCTGATAATGATAGTTTATTTTTCCGATTGACTTAGTTGCGGAATCTATGATCATATTTGTAAATTGCTTTAGTGATTCGTCTATGTCAGAAGAATCTGTATAGTATTCGATTTTATCTTCAAATGAGGATGAGAAAAGATCCCAATCTGTATTTTTCAGATTCCATGTGGGAGCGATGGGGTTGTCACTACTACTGTTGGAGTTACTTTATATAATGATGAGATAGTGATCGCTGTTGTATGTATAGTCTAGTCTATCCCAAGTTAGTAATGGCAACAATGTTGGATCGCAGATCGAAAGATCGATACACGAAAAGTCTCCAGTTTGAATGTTGAATCTTACGATGATTCTCGGTTGATGTATCTGCTCTAGCAAATTATTAAAATCTTGTTCATGGAGTTGAAGTACGGGTGGGAAATATATATTGCAGATGTGGATGTCGTTTGTATCGTGAATTTTTATAGCAATCGCTTCTAGTTTTGATTTCAGAGGAATTTCCTGAGCTTCGATGGTATTACGTGTTAGAATTGCTATTCCACCGCTTGCTCTCTGAGAACCATTACGATGTTTGCAGAATTTCTGATATTGGCTTAAAGTTTGAACTTAATCGTCTTTCAAGTTAGCTTCCTGGAGACATATTACTTCGGATTAATATTGGTCTAATATATGCTGTAACTCCAGAAGTTTGTCAATGAAACCATTTTGGTTCCACTGTAAAATTGAAGTGAACATATTGAACGGGGAGAGTTGATAGCTGGATCGTTGTAAGGAATCACTGTCTGGTTCTGAGGCCTCCGTGTCTGAGGTTATTTGGAGATGTATTAAAAGTTTCTTTTTTAGTTTTGTACATCTAGTTTTTATGCGTCTGTCTTTGAAATGTGGGTAAATATTTGTCAGCATATGTATTAGAGCGGTAAACTATGTTGTGTAGTCTTTAACTATACTTAAGGGATCGGGTATCCGTATATATTTTCAAGAAGATCCGATATTTGATCGAAGTCCAGAACAAAAGGAGGGTTCTGTTCAGCGATAGTCTGTCTTATGGGTTCCATAAGTGCCGACATTGATATTTACTTTTCATCGACAAATAATCTCGACATTTATACAAAGCGGATAGGATTGAAACAATTTTTTCAGAGATTTTCATCTACATTTAATCCCATATATTTTATACACATTACTATCTCTATAGGTACACCATTCATGTTAAGATGTAATTCGTTAATTATTTTAATTTTCTGCCTATATACAATATATTTGGTTTTACCAATATTAATATTTAATTTATTTGAAAACGGCCATTTATGCATTAAGCTGCGTCTTTTTTATTTTTTATTTTTTGAGGATTATTTAGGTTGGCTTGCTGAAAGGATTTGTTTATAATGTATTCTCTTCGGCATCAGGTTGAGGGGACGGTGTGGTGATTTCATCGAATGTACGTTTTGACGCATTCTGAGATAAAAAAACTTCCGTAGATAAGTGTTTTTGGGATAATTGAGGTTTTTCTATGTTATTGGGGGTGGGGTGTGGTGAAAGTTTTTAGTTTGCTATTATACTGTTGGGAATTCGCCACGGCGCTAGTTGATTGCTTCAGATTGTGCAGTAGGTGAGTGAGATGTATTGGTTTGACTATTTGGGGTTACGGACTGGATTGGACAATTAACTGCTAAGTGTCCTGATTTTTTACAAGACTAACATATTAGAGAATCGTCTGAGAGAAATATTCTATAGGAGGTGTTGTCGTGTGTCATTAGAATTGATACAGGTAATGAATTTGTTGGTGGGCTTATGAATACTAGCCGTCTGAAACTATAGATGTGGCTGTATTCAGGAAGATTTGAGCTTATTCTTAAAAATGACATCGAGGAAAGTGATTTGATGCCTAAATTATTTAGCTCATTTATTATCAGATTATGAGGAATTTTGGGGCTCACATTTGATAATAAAAGTCGAACTGTTGGTGTGACAAGTCTTCTGGCCTGTACAATTTCGCCATCAATTTTAATTTTTCTATCATGTTCGTTCATGAATTTAACCACTATAGTGGTACTGGTTGAGTATATACACATCCGGTTGTGAGATAACATTGAAGAAAAAAAATATTTTTTGGTTGGATAATTTTTCCAAATAGGATTATGTAATCCTGAATTTTTTCATTATTACCTGCGGGAAAAATTATTGCTTGGTCTTGTTTTGGAAACTGTTGTTGAGTGATGGAGGAGTAGGTGTTTTGAGAACTTCTGTAATCAGAAGTCTCGCCGGATATAATTTCCGTAGTTGTTGCTAGGTGCCTGTATTCCAATTTATATTTATTATATCACTTGAAAAACTGCGAAATTCGACCGGTTTTGTAGTAAGTTGATGAAATGATGCAGGTTAATTACAAGTAAACGGGTTTTTTCACAAGTTTATGTGGTGTGAGTCAAAAGTGATTTACGTGTTCGATGGTGGAGCACTAATATTCACTATACTGTCTGTAATTGAGTTTTAATTTGATCAATAAACACTGTTAAATTTGAAAAATTTAGGAGCTGACATAAATACTGTTTATACATTCGTTGCCAGAACCGAACCTGAACTCTCTAGTTAAAACCTAGAAAACCACTCTCTTTTTTGAAATATCGTTTATTCAAACAACGTTTATTACAACAACATTGTACTGATATAAAAAATTCTCAAATCAGTGTTTCAAACATTGACCTCGATAATAACAAACTTTAAACCTAGATAGTACAGTGATGCAAAGGCAGTTAATTATCGTTTACATAAACTTTCAATTTTCTAACAAAACCCTTATAATTATTCAAGTCTTTTATAAACTAAGGTAAATTATCAAACGTTTTATCTACAATCGGATTGTTTAAACCTATATTTGTCCTTGTATATAATTAATAGATGTTATTATGGGATCTTGTTTGGTAATCATGTCCATCAAAGCAAACTCAATATTAATGTCACATTTCTGTTGATTATTAAGTATCTTATACTCGTAAACAAGTTTGAATTGTTCTACATCCAGTATCTCTTTTAATCGATTAGTGTTTTTAAATGAAACTCAAGGTCTCTAGTTAATTCCACAATATAATACAAGTTATTGAAAATTCTAAAAAATTGACAATTGTTTCGATAAATCAATATCATCGTCAGAATGACAGAAGTTACATTTCATTTTATGCCTACCTGATGTTTAGTAGTTATATTTGGCTAGACCAAGAAGTAACCTAACTTGTGATTGGCTTAATGTTTATAGAAGAAGAAGATGTGATATTACAAATATTGAAGCTTAGATATCACCATAGGGCTAATAATATCTAAGCTTCAATATTTGTAATATCACATCTTCTTCTGTTTTCTATAAACATATATTGAGCCAATCACAAGTTAGGTTACTTCTTGGTCTAGCCAAAAATAACTACTAAACATCAGGTAGGCATAAAATGAAATGTAACTTCTGTCATTCTGACGATGATATTGATTTATCGAAACAATTGTCAATTTTTTAGAATTTTCAATAACTTGTATTATATTGTGGAATTAACTAGAGACCTTGAGTTTCATTTAAAAACACTAATATGAGCATATTCCACGAAGTAAGGGTCGAGACAGTCAATTACTTTTAATCGAATTAAATTCATTTCTAAATAAATTATATTTGTGCTAGTGAGCCAATCATACTTATATAATATTTTAAGGGTTTTGTTTTGTAACGTCTGAGCTTTATAAAAATCAACTTTTCCACACATTCCACACACAGGCAAGAAATATCTGAAGTAAGAAAAAAAATTTAAACTTGATATTTACTTTTCATAGACAAATTATCTCGACATTTATACAAAGCGGATGGGATTGAAACCATTTTTTCAGAGACTATCATCTACATTTAATCCCAAATATTTTATACACATTACTTTCTCTATCGGTACACCATTGTTGTTATGATGTAATTTGTTAATTATTTTAATTTTCTGCTTAAATACAATATATTTGGTTTTACCAATATTAATATTTAATTTATTCGAAAACGGCCATTTATGCATTAAGGTTATTATTTACTAGATTATTCATTCAGTACATAGAGCAAGTACAACAGCGGTCCAAGAACCAACCCCTGTGGCCCTGCGTAAGCAATGGACAACCAATCACTACTTGTATCTTGAAGCTTTACATATTGATTTCTGTCAAGTAAATATGTTGTAATTAAGCTGTACAAAATACGCCCAAATCTCATTCTAAATAATTAACGCAACAAAAGATCTACACTCACCAAAAGCCTTTTCCAAATCGATAAAGATTGCTATAACTACTTCTTTCCCATTTACAGTCCTTGAGATATAATCTATGAAGTCGGTAGCAGCATCTAGTGTGTTACTGTTTTCTATAAAACTGTATTGAAATTTATCAGTCAATTGGTTTAGAAAATACACTCTATATCGAAATTGGTCTGTAATTCTTGAATTTTTTATTTCTCGACTTATTTATTCATTTGTTTGGGTTGTGCTCAACAGCCTGGGCACTTGACCTAAGTCATTGTACCGTTCCCAATATTATCTACTTCCACTCCAAAAGTTTCGTGTCCTCTATATAGGCCACTAGCTTATTTGGGGGAATTTTGAGTAATTCTGATGGTTGTATTGCTACCTTTCCAAAATGCTTCCGCCTGATTCCTTGTAAGTTCTTACATAAGCAGACTATATGAATGGGTGTTTCATCCCTTATTTCGCATTTCCTACAGAAAGGTTAACTGACTTTTCGCACTTTGTATAAATGTTTCTATAAGGTACAGTGTCCAGTAACCAAATCGGTAACTTTCTTCAGGTGTCTCTTGCTCAGGAATGGATGAAATTTTACTTTTCTTTTATATTGTATTTATTCCAGCAGATCATCATCTTACACTTGAATCTGCATAAATTTTTGTAGAATTTGAACGTTAAAATTGGTTACATAGCTCTCCAATCGAAAATTTTGTTAAATACTTATCACCCGACAAATTTACGGCATGATATGATCTAGGAATGTTCAGTTTTGACCACTGGGTTAACGAATATATAAACAGCTGATAATTCGTATTAACACTGTTTCAAAAATTTGAATGGATTCTTTTCAGCCTTTACTCGAACTTTCAGCAAAAAACTTACTATAAATTATACCTTTATACTAATTAAAAGATTAGCATTCTAATGTTTTACTAATTATTATTTTAAAAAGATTAAACATTGACGTGTTTGAATATGAAGTTTTTATAATTACTACAAACCATGAAAAGTAAATATTTTGGAATAATTGCTGCAAGTACCTAATCTTTCGACTTACCATAAGTATGAATTTTTCTAGTCATTCATCACTAGTCTTAACATTGTGATTTCAAAAATTTATTTTTAAAAAAATTGTAAAAGAATATATTATATTTTAATAAAGAGTTTTATATAATTCATTTTTGCCTCATCATTTCTCTAAATCCATCCCTTTAGCGTAAAAATGTGGTAAATATTATGTTTACTTTACTGATGAGTTTCTTTGATATATTCAATAGTCAAAACAAACATTTACCAAACATATAAAATCCATGGAATTTGATGCCTAAAGAGAGGATCTGGAGGTAGTGTGTCGAATTCTATGAGAATTATTTGGTAATGATTTGACTACTCCGCCTATTCAGCCCTCTTCTTATTTTCAGTTCAAGCTGTCATTTTGACACTCATAGAACAGGTGTTACATTTGTTATAACTTTCACAACTTTACAATACTACTATTTCTTATATTTTCATGGGTTTCGGTCAGAAATAAAATCACTTGCTTATAATGGTAACGTTACCGAAACCCATGAAAATATAAAAAATATTGAGTATTAACGGTCATTCAAAATATATATGTTTTACAATACTACTTGTTGCAATCACTCTTTGATTGCAACAATAAAGTAGGATCGACCTTTTAATTGTCGAAATTCAGTTGACCATAACTCATTGGTGCCGGTTAAAATTATTCCTGTTTTTTAAAATATTGAAAACTGAATTAAACCCAGCTGATTTTAATAAAAAATATACTTAAGTGGAAACTTCTGAAACTACCTTTTAATCACATAAACAATAACTGTGACTTTACAATTAGTCGCATCAACGCCTGCGAACTGTTGGGAAAGTGGTGCGACAGGACGGATCGGGATGCGGTTTTCTGCATTCTCTTCCAAAAACGATTATCACGAAATGTGGGGCGGTAGATTTTCCCTCCCACCGAAAATTGCATTGCTGCAGGCCAAAGTGCACGCGAAAAATGCGTTATCTGGGAGGCCTTTTGGAAGATTTTCAAATTTGATAAATAAGGGTCAGAACTGGCCCGCATCGGGTACTCGGGGGTTTTCGAGGCCGCTGATCACGAATATAATTGACCTCCGAACACCTGGTGCACCAGAACCTGACCCTAAACGTCATCTCCGGGGATTTTCCAGACACAACAAAGGAGGTCAACCAAAAGCCATCTTGGGGGGTTTTTTGGCCCGCTGAATCCAAATCTAGCATCGGCGAACACCCCACTGGCACCTGGTGCACCGAAACCCGGGCTAGAACGTCATCTCCGAGAGTTTTCTTGAGAAGAGTGCTAAAAACCACCCGAAAATCATAAGAGGGCAGTTGTGTGGGGCGGTGGTCCCGAATTTCACGTCGGAAACAACCCCCCGAACACCTGGTGCACCACAACCTGACCCTAAACGTCATCTCCGGGGGTTTTCCTGACACAATCAAAGAAGGTCAACCAAAAATTATTTTGGGTTTTTTTTTGGCCCGCTAAATCCAAATCTGGAATCGGCGAGCACCCCACCGGCACCTGGTGCACCGAAACCTGGGCTTGAACGTCATCTCCGAGAGTTGTACAGATACGACCCTAACAAACTCACCAAAACCAGTCTCATAATTTGACACATTTATTAATGTGTAACTCTCGCTTAGGGCCAGTGGGGTGTTCGCCGATGCCAGATTTGGATTCAGCGGGCCAGAAACCCCCCCAAAATGATTTTTGGTTTGACCTTCTTTGATTGTGTCAGGAAAACCCCCGGATATGACGTTTAGGGTCAGGTTGTGATGCACCAGGTGTTCGGGGGGTTGTTTCCGACGTGAAACTCGGGACCAGCGCCCCACACAACTGTCCTCTTATGATTTTCGGGAGGTTTTTGGCACTCTTCTCAAGAAAACTCTCGGAGATGACGTTCTAGCCCGGGTTTCGGTGCACCAGATGCCAGTGGGGTGCTCGCCGATGCCAGATTTGGATTCAGCGGGCCAAAAACCCCCTAAATGGTTTTTGGTTGACCTTCTTTGATTGTGTCAGGAAAACCCCCGGAGATGACGTTTAGTATCAGGTTCTGGTGCACCAGGTGTTCGGAGGTCAATTTGAACATTATATTCGTGATCAGCGGCCTCGAAAACCTCCGAGTACCCGATCCGGGGCAGTTCTGACCCTTATTTATCAAATTTGAAAATCTTCCAAAAGGCCTCCCAGATAATGCATTTTTCGCGTGCACTTTGGCCTGCAGCAATAAAATTTTCGGTGGGAGGGAAAATCTACCACCCCACATTTCGTGATAATCGTTTTTGGAAGAGAATGCAGAAAACCGCATCCCGATCCGTCCTGTCGCACCACTTTCCCAGATTCATCCCTATTTCCGCAGGCGTTGACGCGACTAAATAGGATTATACTAAAACACACATTAATCCACAGGCCTGTCATTCACCCTTAATTAAAAACTACAACAAATAAATTATTTTACATTCAACAGAAACATATAAAGAAATTTAAATAAGGAAAAATTATGAAGGTTCTATCTGTTGGTAATGAAGACAAATAATTTGTGAAATTGTTAACACCTCTGTAACAATTCTTCAAACATCTAATAAACCATTCTTCATTTTTTCTGGTGCGCTGGGCAAAGGTTTCCTTTTTGTCAGTTATTTATCAATATATTTGTTGAAATTATAGACGATCTGAATGATCTGAATTGCTGTATGGTAAACATGTGAAGATGGTAGTTAATAGTTACGGTAGTATTTCGGTCTTATAATAATACTAGCGGAAATGGATTCAATCATTAATTCTGGTAGTAGTGGAGTAATCAGATTACAAGGACAAAGAAATTGGGTAGCCTGGAAGTTTCAAATCACCGGATGCTGAAAGGTCTTGGAATCTATAACATTGTGGATGGAACTTGTTCGAAACCAAAAGTACAAGCTTAAGACTGGATTGCGAAATATGGAAAAGCTCAAAGTCTAATTATTACAAGATTGACAGAAAGTACTATAGCTCATAATGTAACATGCGAAACTGCGGCTGATATGTGGAAAAAACTATTGATCGTTGAACAGAAGTCAGAGTCTAATATATATTTGGTCCAACAGCGTTCCTTTGCATATATGTGTGAAGAAGGTATGGAGTTTGTCAGTTTTCTTATCAAAAGTACAAGAATTGGCTAGTCAGTTAAAAGATTTGGGTGAAAGAATTTTATATTTATATTTCATAATGACCAAAATAGTAATGTCTTTGCCAGAAAAATATAAATATTTTATACCAGCATGGGAATCAGTTGCCGAAGAAAATAAAACAATTAACAATTTAATAGCACGACTTTTATCAGAGGAAGAAAGAATGATGAAAAATGAAGGTACTGTTGCTTTGATAAGTAAAGAAAATAATTCAAAAATAAAGTGTTATGGATGTAATAAATATGGTCACGTTAGAAAAGACCCTAAAGAAACGAAAGAAATCATATGTTTTTATTGTAAGAAAAATGGCCACGCAATTGAAGATTGCAGAAATCGTATCGCAAAAGAGAAGAGAGAAGCAAAGAAAAATAAAACCAAAGCTACGGCATTTTTTGGTGGATCGTTGAACGATAAGTGGTGCCACTGAACATATTTGTTATATGAAAAATTTATTTACCGATTATCAAGATTTAGTTGAAGAAAGGGTTGTTATAGTTGGAGATGGTACAAGACACAGAGCTGTAGGTATCGGAAGAATTAAACTAGAAGCTTTCGACGGATATTCATGGATTGTAACAACACTTGAAAATGTTTTATTTGTACCAAGCATGGTCATCAACTTGTTTTCAGTCAGATGTGCTACAGACAAAGGTTTTGTTATGCTAACTGATAAATAAAAATGTCAATTTATCAAAAACAATAAGATTGGAGCAATTGCTATTCGGAATGGGAAATTATATGAAATGAAATTTAGATATTCAGGTAACACAGAAAAGGATGTGTTAGCAAATATTGGTCATTCTACAACTACGTTGAAAGAGGGGTATGAAAAATTTGCACATCAAAATATAGAGCAAGTAAAGAAGATTTTAGAGAAAAATAATGTAAAAGTTACTGCTGGTGAAAAAATTCCTTTTGAAAAAGGTGATTTTAAAACAACGAAGGTATGTGAATTAATTCATGTTGATGTATGCGGTCCCATGGAGAATAAGTATATTTAAGATATTTTTTATTAATTAAAGATGATTGGTCAAATTATAGAACTGTTTACTTCATGAAAAGTAAATCTGAAACGATTGAAAAATTTTTATCAAGCTTGCTGAAAATGAAACAGGAAATAAAATCAAGATTATAAGATCAGATAATGGAACTGTATTTATTAATAGAGAAACAAAGAAGTTATTTGAAGATAATGGAATAAAACATCAGACACGATTAGTTATACTCAGGAACCAAATGGCAAAGCAGAACTTGAAATAAGAACATTGGTAGAAGCAGGCAGAAGTATGATTGAAGCAAAAGGTATGGAAAAATATTTTTGGGCTGAAGCAGTCAATACAGCAGCGTATTGTTACGAAACAGCACACTGGTATAGTCCCTGAATCCGTCTCTGTCTAAGCCAAGTATGAAAGTTAAAATTATGGCGGATGCGAATTGTTTACGATTGTGACTATCTTATCTAGACATTGTTTTTGTGACCAGTCTTATCTAGAAAATGCGAGAGCCAATTGTTTTTGTGTAAGCCGCAATCTAGAATTATCTAGTAAAAAAGGCACTAATATATAAATAACCGATCAGGGAGAGTTCAATTTAGTTTATAATTTGACATCGTAAGATAAACAGTAAATAAGTGAATATACATTAGTGTTTATATAAATTGTGAACCTACCGTGTGTTTAAAGTTTATCCCAGTCGTTAACTGTTTGAATAATTTAGAAAAACATTACAGTATGTTATAAATCGAAACGGAAAAAGTCAAATGGAAAATATAACTCGGTATGAAGTGTGGTCTAGCAGGCAATTTGGTATAAATTATTTGAGAATTTTCGGATCTGAAGTTTCTGTACATACTCCAAAACAAAAAAGTTTGAGATGGGATGCAAGAAGTGAAATAGGAATTTTTGTTGGATATGGAGAAAACACAAAAGGTTACAGAATTTACTTTCCAATTAAACGAACAGTGGAAATTAAACGCGATGTAGAATTTTTAATTAAAAATATGGAAGAGCCATTAATTATCTCCGAACAAACTAATGTTGAAAGAATTATTGAATCAGAGTTAATGCAAGTTGAAGAATCGAAAGAAGCCAAAGAAATCGAATTACTCTAAGAAGAAAATACAAGTGAAAATGAACAGTTCTTTAGTGATTTATAAGAAGAACAAGAAATAGAAAGTGAAGAACGTAAATTGAATAGAAGAACACGAAAAACACCTACTTGGTTAAATGATTATGAAACGGGTTTCATAAGTATAAATGAGGAACCAAAAAATTATGGGGAGGCTATGGAAAGAGATGAGTCTGAAAAATGGTTAGAAACTATTGAAAAAGAACTAGAAGTTTTGGAAAATAATAAAGTTGGGATTGAGGTGTCACTACCAAAAAATAATTTACCAATAAGTAGTAAATGGGCGTTTAAAATTAAACCAGATGATAATGGAGGCGTAAGTTACAAAGCCAGGTTAGTAGCTCGTGGTTTTGAACAAAAAGATAGCTTAGATGAAAGTGAAATTCATAGTCCAGTTGCTAAATTAACCACCGTACGAGTTTTGTTGCAGTAGCTAACAAATTAAAACTACCAATATATCAGATGGATGTAAAAGGTGCCTTTTTATATGGTAAAATTGATGAAGAAGTCTACATGTTATTACCAGATGGAGTAAATTATGAAAAGAAGATAGTTAAGTTACTAAGATCACTTTATGGTTTGAAAAAGTCAGGAAAATATTGGAATGAGAAGTTTAATGAAGTAGTAACACATTTAGGATTTGTAACTTGTGCGTATACATTATGGTTAAAGGTACAATTATAATACATTTATTATTATACGTAGATAATTTATTGATTTTTTTTGGATGATGGTAATGGAATGAATAATGTAAAATCATTTTTAAAAATTTAGAGAACATTTTAGAAAAATATAATATGACTTATTGTAAAGATATGTCAACTCCTATGGATCAGAAATTTAAATTTGATTTATTAATTAATGATAAAAAGGATAAATCGTCAGAAAATAAATGTGGACAATTAATAGGAAATTTAATTTATGCTGTTTCTGGATATAGACCTGATTTGTGTACATCATTATCACTTTTAAGTTTTTACCAAGTTAATGCTACTGAACAATTATACAAAGCTTTAAAAATAATTTTGCGTTATATCAAAGGGACGTTAAATTTTGATCTAATTTATAAATGTAATGAAAATGATTTTATTGTTGGTTATGTTGATGCTGACGGGAGGAGATTGTAATGACAGAAAATCTACTTCGGGTTATTGTTTTAAAGTTTTTGGATGTGTAGTCTCTTGGTTTTATGTAAAAAACAAGCCTGTATTACATTGTCGTCAACTGAAGCAGAATATGCATTGAGTATGGCAGTAAGCGAAGCGTGTTGGCTTATATAACTGACAAATCAGTAATTATATATGAAGATAATCAATCTGCAGTAAGAGTAGCCAAATATCCTGAACATCATAAACGTTTGAAACATATTGATATCAAATATCATTTAATTCGAGAAAAAATTGCAAAAGGTATAATCGAACTTAGACATATTGAAAATAGTAATCAATTGGCAGACATGTTTATTACTAAGCCACTTGCTAAAGAGCTGTTCCATAAATTTAGAAAAAAATGTGGTCTTGAATTAATTTAATTAAATGTGAGAATTATTATAAAATAATTTATTGAAATTACAGACGATAGAATATTTTATATATAACGATCGGAATTGCTGTATGTTAAACATGTGAAGATCGTAGTTACGTTTTTAGTTGTTTAGTTTGAATATATATGTCAGTATATAATATATGTACGTCAATCTATAAAGTAATATACGTTTATTACAATTCATCCACTTATAATAATTGAATCTAATTAGTTTTAACAATATTACTTCTTTTACAGAATCAGTCAACACTGTACAAATATACAGGATCTCTTTTTAAAAAATATCAAAAACTCTACAGTTGGTAACGACGGTCGAAAATATAAGATTTAAAATCGCCAAAAAGAAAATGTTGTTACTGTATCTTACAGGGTGACAAAGATTTCTTCATGTTTCCATATTTTACGCTCGCACGGTATATATACCAAGCCATTTTGAACAAAGCAGAGCAACTACTGGGTAAACAGGGTTGAAAGCACGCGAACAACTCATACTTCAAATTGTAATATTTCTGTAGTGGCCCGAGAGTCAAATTCTGAATTGTACCACCCTTGCGTGCGTGTGCAGGGGGTGGTATTGAATGGTCGTGTTTATAAGCGAAGGGGGCGAATAACCACCGTGCAGAACTAGACGCACCTGTTAAACAAATCGTGATTTAACGCGGAGATTTGAACGCTTATCGTATGTCTGTTTGGACTTTTGCACTTCATTTGGAAACAATTAGGTCTCTATAGATGTTAGCTTACTTTATATATTATTAAATTCGAGTTTGGATAAAGTTTTATTTGTTTAAGACATTAAATTGAGTGCTAAAAAATAAAGCACCATTCAAATTCGAGTAGGATAATTGTATGAAAAAAATCTTGATTCTTGTTTTCATTTCTTCTATTCATTTTAAAACCAAATATTTTGAATTATTCCTTGTATAAATACACGAATATTTGTCATTATCACTTTTATTTCAAAATAAAACCACAAGGGTACACCAAGTATCGCAAATATTATATACCGTTGGAAAGGTCTTAAATAGAGCTACAAAAAACATTTGGGGTGTTTTTTCTCTATCTGAGGTGGAAAACGTATAAATTAAAAAGCGCATAAATTACCCATATTTCGAAAATTTATATGGCCATTAGGATCCTTAAAGGATTTTTTCAGGGATTGTGGTATGAGACGATCGTAATAACTTTTCAAACTCTATCATCCTGCAAAGTTTTATCGAAATCATAACAGACATAAAAACAGTTGAGAAAGATTTGGCAACAGTAGAAACAAATTTAAAAACAGTTAAGAAATATTTAAAAACAAACCAGCTTGACCTAAGACAAAAATTAGATGCATTAGTAAAGAAAATAGAAGTTAATCCAAATGATAGCAGTTTCGTTAGTGCCAGAACTGAAATAGTAAATTTGAGATACAACCAGGTTATCAAGCAACCTACATATGATGGCCAATCATCTTGGGAGACATACCGACGCCAATTTGAAGCAGCAGTTAGTGCTAATGTGTAGAATGATTAAGAGAAAGCCACCTCCCTTATGATTGCTCTTCTTGGACAAGCTGCATGCATTCTGCAATTATTACCCCAAGGCAACCCTAGCAGTGGCGTATGAACAGGAAAATTTAAAACAAGTTTTCCAAAGTCAATTGAAGGTGCGCATGCAAAAATTAGACGAGACCCTCCAAGAATATGAAAGTGACATAGAAAGACTATTGAGTTTTGCCTATCCACAGGCACCTAGAAAATTTTTAGAACAACTTGGCGTCCAAGCATTCATTGATGCAACAAGCCCTTCGATTACGCCACCATCTGACACTACAAGAAGTATTAAATTTTTCTCAAGAATTCCAAGCTGCTCAAACCATTTCCAAAACCGGACGACCAAGATTACGAGCAATACACTTCGAGGTTATGGCTAGAATCTAAAACCTTCTGGAAGACATGCTACAAACTCGTACACCAATTCAAGAATCCCGGAAATGTTTAACTACGGAAGAATTGGACATCTGCAGAGAACGTGTAGGGTTCCATCAAGATCTCGAAGCCAAGCTAGGAACTCGGATAACCAGACAACATCAAGAGAGCGTACATCCTCGCAGAGCCCAGTTAGAAACAGAGCTCATAGCCCCACAAGAATGAACCCTAGAAGATCATCTCCATACCAGTCGATCACCAACACCTGATCGGCGCTCTAATACCAGCAACCAGGAAAACTCCTGCAAGTCGACTATTCGGGGCGGTCATCGACTAAAACCATTCAAAGCCTCACGATTCGCACGATTTTGGGACAAGTAACATCATCCATTCGAATTGGAAACGCGGCCATAGTTCACTCATTCTGGGTAGCAAACATTATGGATGAATGTATTTTGGTTTAGACATTATACAAGACAAATTTGTAATAGATTTGAAAAACAAAATTTTATCCATCGATAACGAAGAAGTTATCCTCAGTGGTGAAAATGATCAATTGCACAAAATGAAAGTTATAGTTTATGAAGATATAAGAATTCCGGCAAATTCAGTAAGCATTGTCATGGCTCATCTTAAAGAAAAATCTAAAGATCTGAATATTGGATTTATTGAGCCACGTGAACCGCTAGAAGATGGAGTAATGGTCTGGTAAAAATAGAACAGCAAATTCTTGTTCGCGTTGCCAATACATCTAGGAGACCAGTTGAACTAAAGAAAAATCACGAGTTGGGATATTGTTAACCAGTGAAGAGCATAGTGAAATTACGAGATAATCCCAAACCCGAAAAAGAGCCACAAATTAAAGTTGACGACCAACTTATAGAGACACTCAACAAAGACTTTGACAAACTAACACCTGAAGAAGCGAGCAAGGCAAAGAAATTTGTCTTGAATCACCGTAGCCTTTTCGAAACCGGAAAATCTACAGGGCGAACCTACCATAGAATTAATACAAGAAATGCACCACCGATACGTCAAAACCCAATAAGACTTCCATTCGCTAAACAAAAAGATGTAGCCAATATGATACAAGACATGTTGGATGAGAACATTATTGAAAATTCTTCTAGACCATGTTCTTCAGTTGTTTTCGTAACTAAGAAAGATGAAAGTACAAGATTCTGCGTTGACTATCGCAAATTAAATCAAGTTATTGTAAAAGACAGCCATCCCCTGCCACGTATAGACGATTCACTGGACACCCAGTGTTTTACCACATTAGACTTAAAGAGCGGATACTGGCAAGTTGAAGTTCATCCCGATGATAGAGATAAAACAGCCTTCTTTGCTGGCAATGGCTTTTATCGATTCCAAGTACTTCCATTTGGTATATGCAATGCTCCAGTCACTCTTGAAAGACTTATAGAAATGGTGTTAAAAGGACTGACGTGGAAGACCTGTCTGTGTTGTTTAGATGACATCAATATAATGAGAAAAACTTTCGACGAACATCTAAACAATATAGAAGAAGTGTTTAGCCGACTGAAAAATGTAATCTTAAAATTGAATTCCAAAAAATGCTCCTTATTTCAACGTGAAGTTTTATATTTGAGTCACGTTGTGTTGGCAGAGGAATTAAAAACTGATCCGGCAAAAATTTCAGCAATTCAAGACTTGTCAAAACCAAGAGATAAACATGAGGTTTGTAAATTTTTGGGTCTTTGTGCAAATTACTTGAAATGTATTCAAAATTTTGGAAAGATGGCCAAACCTTGGCACAGACATACTGAAATCAACAATCATTCGATTGGGATCCAGAATGCATTTACTGAATTGAAAAAGAGGTTGTCCACTGCATCCGTTTTAGCATACCCTAAAGAAGAAGGTCAATTTATTCTCGACTGCGACGCTTCACAACATGGCATAGGAGCTATCCTTTCACAGCAACAAGATGGCGAAGAAAAATTAATTGCTTATTTCAGTAAGACCGTGGGAAGGGCGGAGAAAAATTACTGCGTTACAAGAAAAGAACTGTTAGCAATTGTAAAGGCCATTGAACACTTTCACACATACGTTTATGGCACAACCTTCATCATCTGAAGTGACCATAAACAGTGGCTGATGAATTTTAAAAATGCGGAAGGACAAGTTGCAAGATGGTTAGAAAGACTTCAGCAGTACAATTTTGAAATAGTTTATAGAAAAGGTCACTATCATGGAAACGCGGATACCCTATCCAGTACGCCATGTACTCAACAACAATGCAGTTATTGCCAAAGAATTGAGGAAAAGGAAAGTAATAATAACCGAATAAACAAAGATGAAAAAATAGAATTACTGCATGCAACAACAATAAGAAGCAACTCGGACGAAAACATGTGGTCAGTAGAAAATCTAAGGAAATTTCAAAATAAAGATGAAGCCTTAAAAGCTTTCCGGACCTGGTTATAAAATGGAGTTAGAACCGATTGGTAAGAAGTGCCCAAGTATGGTATAACGATCAAAAGATAATCGGGTCAGTGGCATTCCCTTGCTCTTAAGGATGGTGTACTCTATCGGACATGGGAGAGCTCTGACGGTGTATCTACGATCCACCAACTTTTCTTGTCTAAATCACTTGTTCGTAAAGTGATGGGAGAACTTCATAGCAGTCGTTCAGGAGGACATTACGGAGTTGGGAAAACCTTAGCCAGAGTTGGTGAACGATTCTACTGGTCAACTGTCACCAAGACGTTACAAAATGGTGTAAAAAGTGTGACTTATACGGCGGAAAGAAAGGACCAAAAACTAGAGATCATGGAAAAATGGTTCAATATCTGTCCGGTGAACCATTTCAGAGAGTAGGTGTAGACATACTCGGGCCACTACCAAAAACAGAAAAAGGTAACAAGTACTTAATGGTACCTATGGATTACTTTTCCAAGTGGCCAGAAGTAGTACCAAATCCTAACCAAGAGGCTGCTACCGTCGCTGAAGCATTTATGAATAATGTCATCGTAAGACACGGGGTACCATTGGAAGTACATTCCGATCAAAGAAGAAATTTTGAATCGGAATTAATGCAAATCCTCGGTATTAAGGAAACTGGAACTACACCAATGCATCCACAGTCTGATGGTTTAGTGGAACGTCATAACAGGACAATTTGCCAATATCTATCGTTATTTGTCTCCCAAAACCAGCAAGATTGGGATGAACTAATTCCATTGTTCCTCTTATCTCATCGGAGTGCACAGCATGAATCCACTGGCTATACACTATACACCTTCAATGTTGGTGCACTGGTCGTGAAATTAAACTTCCTACCGATATTCTCTTTGGAAAACCTCCCCCTTCGTCCCTAGAAGAAGGCCAAAGCCTGCCTCAATATGTTGAAGATCTTCAACAAAAGTTAGAGAAGATTCACGAGTTTGCAATGACGCGACTGAAACTAACCAGCGAAAAGATGAAGAGACGGTTGGATAAAACCCTAATAGGGGAAGGTTGCCTATATTGGACCGATTTTTAGATTTCTTATTATAGTTTCTAATGATAACATAAAATTACTCTTTTAACTATTTCGTAGGACCCTTTGGGATATTGGCTACTTGCAGGAATTTTTTCGGAATTTCGTTTTGAAATCTTTTATTTTTTATAACCGTTTTAAAAAACATCTGCAAGTGGTTCAATAAGGGAAATTGGTTTCCTTAATTGGACCTGCGGCTTCCAAAATTGGACCACGTGATTTATTGCAATAAAAAATTTGTTTAACACGTGAGGTCATATAAAATTGTCCTAATTTAAAAAAAATTATTTCACAAAAAAATAAGATTTATTCGAAAACTCTTCGAAATTTTTTTTTTACTTTGTCATAACTTAAAAAAATTTTCATGTTAAAAAATAAAATAAACGAAAAAGAAATTAAAAACATGCATGCAAAAGACAACTTAAAGTTTTAAAAGTAGGTAACACTAAGAAAATAAACACATCATGATTGGGTTAAACACGATCAAACAAACACGATATCAAAAAGCTTAAAACTATCAGTCTAATCACCAGCGCAAAAATCACAAAGAAACTTTTCCTTTGAAGGCACATGGGCACATGATTCATGTACCCAGTCTCTACACTTCAGACATTGGATCATGTCTTCAACGACACATTCTCAACAAAATTTGCAATACCACTCGCGTTCATTTACTTTTGCTTTCATAGTAGTACCAGAATCTAGCTGAACTTTACGTTTTACAGCTTTCTTTTTATCTGGAGATGTCTGTTTAGCAGCTAACTCATCTTTATATGGACTCGCAGTAAGTATCTGTGCCTTCTGGGCCCCTCGAGATGTTTTCTTGGCTTGTTTTACAACTAGACTTCTTAGGACTTCTTCGATTAATACTGACACACTTTTGGAAGCAGAAGAGGACCTTTCTTCAGGCTCGGACAGACGCTTAGGCTCCTTTGCTCCTAAACCGTCAGCATTAGGCGTCGACTTGATGGACCTCTTAGGTGCGGAAGTAGTTGCTGTGAATTGTAACTCTTTGCCAATGTCATTAGACGTAGGTTCACGTGAAGTCGATGATTTAGCCTCTGATGAAGTGGACGCACTTACTTTAGAATCATTGGCTTTAGGCTGTGCCGCAGACGAACAAGAGGATGCTTTGGCCTTTAAAGTAGATGCTTCCTCTTTCTTGATGACACTTAGACCGGAAGTCGACGCAACTACCTGAGATGTAGATTCAATACGTTACGGTTCAAAGGGGCCACGTAGCGAGCTAGGGGCTCATCGTCGTTGTCATCAGAATCTGATTCATCTTCAGAATGGTCACTTCTCTTAATAGGTTCATTTCTTGTCAAGACATCCGCAGGAGCAAAATCTACGTCTGAGAAAACATTTCGATCAACGGGCCAAATTCCAGTTTTTCTGAAACCGTTCATAGCATTTGCCATAATCGCAGCTCTGGGATAGGCTTCCCCAAGAAGCTGTGCGACCTGGTAATTCGAGACAGCTAATCCTGGATGAGACCTTAGCCATTTTTCATTTGTTTCGGTGTAATACAATTCTAAGGGTTTAAAAACCGCCACGTCTAATGGCTGAAGTCTGTGGGTCGTATGGCCAGGGAGTTGTGAGATGATAACACCATTTTCGCGAGCAAGTTCAATCGCTTCGAGGTTTTTTGAGTGTGTGCTGTGACCGTCCAAAATAAGCGAAAATTGCTATTAACTGATGGTTTTACACACTTTATAAAGTTTTTAAGCCAGGTCACAAGTATGTTTGTGTTAATGTACCCAGTATCCGAGATTTCCACCAGACAATCGGGTGGAGCACCAGTCCACAATTCAGGATTTGCTCGTTTTCTTTTGAAAATAATCATTGGGGCGACAAACTGTCCAGAAGCACTTGCACATACAACAAACATAGTATTGACTCCTCTCTCACCAGTTGCAACTGTCCCGACCTGGCGCTTTCCTTTTTTTGCTAAAATCTTCTGGCACTTTTTTGCCACCGTCCAAAATCCGGACTCATCCTTGTTGAAAATTTGGGTAGCTGTCAATTGATTTTCATCTACCGTTCTTTCTAAGATATCGAAAAAATTGTAGACATTTTCGTGATTAAATCCCTTGCATCGTGCTATGGATGTGGACTCCGGTTGTCTGAGTGTGAGGGTAGGATGTCGTCGCATGAATCCGTAGAACAACTTTTTTCCAGCTAAACATTCTTCTTTGTTGAAAGTATGTTTCATTTGGTTCTTTTCGGCTAGTTCGAAAGCGGCTTTGAGCACGTCTTTTATTGTCACTCCGAAGAACACTTTTTCCAAATAAAGAATATGATTAGCTAGTGCGTCCTCAAGTTCTTTGGAAAACACGGTTTTTCGCCCAAAGCTTTTAACATTTTTATTGGCAAATTTATGTTTGCATTCAAGATGCCTTTTAAAGGTCGCTTTTGGAATGTTGAATACTCGGCATGTTTAATTGAATCCATATTCTTTCGCTTTATAAGCATTTATAGCTTTTTTCATATTTTGTAGACACCACTGTCCATATGGTTTTCTATCCTTTTTCTCATCGGAAGACATCCTAGAAGCAAAAATTTTTGTTAGTTTCCTAAATTGGATCAGGCATAGGGACTTTCGCCTTTTTAACAGATCTATTTTTTTTAATTGTGAAGAAATATTTCTTGTTTATTTTTTTGTGTATTTAAATATTAAACAAGTGTTTTGTAAATTTCTATAATTGGGATCCTTAATTGGACCGGTCTAATTTCGGAAACCACATGGTGGTCCACTTTAGGCAACCATCACGTGTTTTTACAAAACTACACCGTAGAGAAAAAGAAAAAAAACAATATAACTAGTGTAATAAAATGCACTATTCTCCGTTAGGTAAATCCAGTGACCGCAGTCCCCACTCTAATAGATCGTTTGGTTTATTCCGTGGTATAGGAAATCGGTATTATTCCTTTGGTTTCTTATTTTTGATTGTAGTGACCTGAGGGGTCCCACTGTACAGTCTTATCCTAGAAATCTTTGCAGTGTACTGTCACCAGTGCCTTACGGCACAAATTTAGAGGCAGAAATCTCCCTGCGGGTAACCTCGGGGGAGGTGTTTTCCTGGCACGAGCGGTCAAGGTCGCCGTGGGGCCTCTTGGGCTTATACAATGTGCCAAGCCAAGTTCTAAGGCAGGTCGCGTCAGCCCATTCAAACTTGCTGGTACGAGGGTAAGGGTTGTTGATAAAGGAAACAGACTGGGTGGATAAATATGTACAAGTATATTACAAACAGTAGTTAATTACATCCAATAACACAGCCCTGATTTGGACAAAATGAAAGTTACTCGGGGGAGAATGCCCCGGTACGTTACACTAAAAATTCAGTTAAGGAAAAACGTCTTTCCTAATCTGGAAGTAGTTACCCGTTATCGTGACACCCGTAAGGATGTCTTATATAGGACTATCCCTGTATATGAAATGAGACAACCGAAATAAATCTGACTTGGGCAAAACGTCTTCCAAATCTTTGAAAGGGGTCTTTCCTGATTATGAAAGATAAAATACGATATCACGTATAGTTGAATATTCGGTATAATATAAGAAAAATAATTATCGAACAAACTCTCGAAATCGAATGGTATAAATGTGATATCCCGTACAGTTGAATATCCTGTACAATATATTATAATAATTATCAACAAACTTTCGAAATCTAATCGAATAAATATGATATCTCGTACATTGGGATATCCTGCACAATAGAGGATAATGATATATCAAACACACTTTCGGAATCTAATAGAATAAATATGATTTCTCGTACATTGGGATATCCTGTACAATATATAAAATATAAGAAAACGATGATCGAACATACGATATCTTTTGTATATGAATATAATTTTAGATTAGATCGGATTCCATTCCTGCTATTTCCTAACTATGGTAGGTGAGGGGCTCAGATGTAAATAAGGCACTCAATATGACCGAAATTATATGTATCCCTTTTTCTTTTGGGACACCCAGTTAAATCAAATAAAAATGTCAATACAGTGAAAAAATAATTATACGAAAAAAACGTTTTTGAAATATCTCAAGTCACAACTACACAATATCATTGTCGACGACGAAGTGGCAGGCCCTACAGTTCCTGGTCACTTAATGAGGGTTACTACCTCACTGATTCTGTTACCAAAAGTCCTGCTATTTATTTTAGTATCGTTTCATCTTATCCCTTGTCTCGTGTTTTTTTATTTTCGTAACTGAAGGTTAATTTTAAATTTCATTATACTAGTTTGCAACGTTTGATTATATTTTTTGATAAACAAAACATGGCACACACCGGTGTATTGTTTATCGACCTTGCCGGTTATGTAAAATTGTTTGTATCAAATTCTTTCCTGTCAGAGATCAATAATTGTTTTTTTATATTAATTTGTTTCGACTTATTTTATGATCAAGAAAATTTTATCTATATGGGGTGTCCTTAAAATTTCCTATGTCATATCTCGTGTTTATTACACTAGGTAATAGGAGGAATAAATAAAGAAAAACTTACTTGATAACCAGCTAATAACAGTTTTTCCTTAGAGATTGACAGTGACTCTGTATTTGCTTAGGGACGCAGTGCAATTCTTACATCAAAATGGAGAAATTACGATTTTTCGCTGCACACACCAAGCGCTGGCCGCCAACTAGTTGAGTTCGGTATCAATCAATGTCTCTAGGCGGGACTAAGATACCATGTTGCCAAGGGAATTTTGGGCTTCGTAGTTTCGGAGAAAAGTATAGTGGTCCAATATAAGTGGCGGTTCAATTTAGGCAACCCTCCCTTAGAAGAGATATTTAAGCCCGGTGATGCAGTTTGGTTGTACCACCCCAGAAGAAAGAAACGGTTAACTCCGAAACTACAACGAAATTGGGAAGGTCCCAACCTGGTGGTCAAGGAAATCAACGACCTAATTTATCGGATTCGTCTGACACCAAAAATTAAACCTAAGGTCGTTCATATCGAGAGATTGGCTCGCTATTACGGTGATGACCCACCCAATGGGTTTCAAGAAGACGTCGAAGTCCCTGTTATTCGAGGCGAATAACTTGAAGAGGAGAAGCACACACCTGTTCTATAAATGTCATAATGACGGCTTGGACTGAAAATAAGAAGAGAACTGAATAGGCGGTGTAATCACAGTCAACTGTCATGGTAATACTAAAACAATCAACAATAAGTTGGCATAAAATAAGTAACAGCAACATTTGACTAAAATGCAACAATTGGCCCCACGCCTCAACTCAACAAACTGCAAACTGAATTTGTATGTAAATTGTAGACAAAAACATATCACTCATGTCACCTTATATTTAATGACGCTCTGGGTGTCTGATACCCAACTATGAAGTAATATGACCATAAAGCTTCGAACTTAAACACCCTGTACTTCGGAAATGGATAACATTTTATTTAATCGTGTTGTTATCGTCTTATTTTGATTTGGATAATCTAAGGTTATTTATTCTATGTCGCATACTCAATAAAAGAGCTTTCAGTTTCAGCACAAGCCAATTATTTACTAATAATAATAATAATTATTCGTATCGAATCAATTAGAAGCGCTTTCCGTTTCCACAAAACTGCTATATTTATTATTATTCCCTTTAACAAGCGGAAACATTGGTTGTAATTCTGATTTCACGCCGGCCCTTCTAGCTTTTCGGCCCCGTCGGCTTGTAATATAAATCACAACCCCGAAATGGCAGAAAAGCCAGTAAGGAACGGTAAGTCGCAGCTGCCTTGATCATCAGACCATAACAACCCCCATTTTCAATGCACACTATAGGTACCTTGCTACAGGGTAAGATTATTTTTATTTGGTTAAAAGGGTATCGTATTTCGGAGGATAATTACCATTGATCGTTTTGTTTGAACAAATTTTTAGTGGGCAGTAGCTCCGAGCTATTCAGGTGTTTGTTGATGTTAGTGTTTACATATGCTTCAACAACTCAATCCAGTTTTTTTAGAGATGTTTTGGTAGCTACCTGCCTTTTTTAATATATTATAATAGCCTGAATTAATAATGTCGTTCTTAATAAAAAATGGATATTTTTTATCACTTAAGACATAAATAATTAATTACCAAAAGATTAAAAGACTTTAAACATTCTATTGCTATTTAGGAGCGGTATTAAAATTACTATTCATCTCTATTTTATTTGGAGCGAGGACACATATAATTAACAACCACAAGTTAATTTAAATTATATTTTTTGCAAAGTTTTACAATATAAATTAAGTTAAATATTTTATTTTTCTTCATTGGTAAAGAGATTTATTAAAGTAATATTTTTTGGACGCTACTCTGTCAACTTTCAATATAAACAACTGTTTTCTGAAATTTAATGTAATTAAATAAGAAGTACCTGTTTACATAGGCGTAATAAGAGTTGCCTATTTGCTGTAAGAGATTAATCATGCTATTTTAAATGTGCGAAATAATAGTTAAAAAAAGAAGAAAACGAAGTAAACTACATTTAAAATATTTTGTATACATTAGAGTTGGTTCGTGCTTTTTGTTTTAATGATTAAATTTGTATCTAATAATTGTGTACAGTTGTACAGTGATAATTGTGGACATTCTAATAATGAACACAAAACTGTTTTTATTTTGATTCAGATTACCCAATGAAAAGAGAACTCTAACGTACTCATTATTAAAATTTAAAATAATTAGTTTGACGTTCATTAACTCGTCTTCAACTTATTTCGGACAAGTACAAACGTTATTGTTTGTTTAGTGGTTTCTATATATTTGGGGTGCCTGCACATATACCACGCGCCATAATCTCTTGCGAAAAATCTAGACAATGGAAGAATTACTGTACTCTGTAACCCCCGTTCGATATAGTAGCCTCCTGGGGCTTTTAGCGGACCACGTGGTAAGTAATGTCGTATGTATATCGATAAAAAGTGCTGATAATAGTTTTATGTACATATAGAAAAAAAATCAGGCTTTCAAGATCGTCACTAATAATGTTTTTAAAAAAATACCTAATAGAAATTTAATATTTATTTAATATATATGGAAGTAAATTATTCTGGTCAAGATAATGTAAAACACAATTTCTTAAATATCTTCACTGAGTGTGACAGTGTATCGTCAAACTACAAAAATTTATTAGAATTATAATGATATTATAAAGACAATAATTGATATTTTCTATTTTCCTGACTAAATATAATTTTATTCTACCCATAAGTAATACATTCCTGGTGATCTAAACAAAAACTTCAACTTGGTCATTTTAATAAGTAAACAATTTTTAAGTATGTGTATGGGCGACGATGCCGACAAATTATCTAAACAAACGAAACAAAAGATCAGTTTTCGATCTTGTGACTGAAAGTAAACCAGAGACTACATTTTTTGCACACTCTAACAAAAACTGTTAACTAATGCTTAAAAAAACATAAGAATGATAATATTGTAATATGTATGTAGACTGGTTACCTGGAACTATAGTTGTTAAATTGTTATAGTTTAGGGCAGATTATAAAGAAGGTTGTTGTTCCTGCATCAACAGCTGGCAGTACGTTGATCGGAGCGCACCAGGTAAGGGTACTCCTTTTTACTGGCGGGATATTTAAATTTGGTTGTTTAGATCAATATCTGTGGCTTATATTATGGGTAGGTAAATTTCACAATTACAAATTGTTTATTATATTAGTGTTTTAAATGAAACTCAATGTTTCTAGCTAATTCCACAATATAATGAAAAATGTTGAAAATTCTAAAAAATTGAAAATTGTTTCGATAACTGAATATCATAGTAGATATACTAGGCGGGTTCTAAACCACTACTTCGAAAAACGTCCGCTAGTCGACGGTGGCGCTGGTGTCGCTGTCGGCGATTACAGATTTCTTTTTTCTGTCGTCCATTTTTCAGTCGGCAGATTTCTTTTTTAAATTTTTATTCCAGTAGATTACAGATTTCTATTTTTCTGTCGTCCATTTTTTATCCGTTAGTGCATCGAAAAAAATGTTTGCCTTGAGTGAGATTCGAACCCGGGACCTCATCGTTCCCAGCCTTCGCCGTTACATCTCCGCCATAAGGGCTCCACTATATTTTAATTTTGAAATCTAACTGTATAAGATACAGAGAGTCTGATTTCACCATACGATGTAATTTTTTCAATTTTTTCTTCAATACTCCTTTGTACCAATATCGTTTTAGTCACTAGAACATGTGAATCAAAAAACAATGCGTCAAGCAGTTGACTATATTCAGAATCCTTCATAAGTAGGTAATCATAGAAAAATCGCCTATTATTTTTAGTGACAATCTCAAGGATTTTGATTGGGACTTCTAAATTTCAGAATGAAAAGTGATGGCTTCAATCAACATACGAGTGTAAAAGTGCATTTTTATCGCAATAATATACAAAGCATCCTTGCGCATTTTCTTTATATACCGGTGTAGTCATAAAAGATGTGATTTTACACAGAGTATAGTCATAAAAATACTGCATTTTTTATACAGGGTGTGATCATAAAAGATGCCATTTGTCCTTATATACAGGGTATAGTAAAAAAAGATGTGATGTTCATATATACAGAGTGTAGTCATAAAAGAATCCATATATACAGTGCGTAGTCATAAAAAGATGCAATTTTATACAGGGTGTAGTCATAAAGTACCGTATTTTTTATATACACAGGTTGTAGTCATAAAAACACCGTATTTTTTCATAAAAGATGCCACAGGGTATATAAAGATAAGGACATTACAATGAATCTCTGCTATTACTGCTCAAATTTTCATCTGACAAACTGCATTGGTAGATTATTTTCACACACACGATGTTACTAGAACGACCACGACAACCACAACATTAACGATAACAACAATGATGACAACGATGACAACGATAACGATGACACCGACGACAACGACGACAACGACAGCAAATCCACTTTATTCGACAGCAGAGGACACCCAAAGCTTCGCATGCTTGAAATTTGTTGCTCGTACGACTACATTATAGTAAAATATGCCGTGACTTAATATATTATTAGACAGATAACACACATCAGAAGTCTATCAGACAGATAGCAGAGGGTTAACAGAATGGATAACAAACACACCTCAGACCCACATCAGTTTGACTGCGCTGGTACTAACAAATTTACTGCAACACTCGGTTTATATGAATTATTTTCTAAGAAACAAACAAAAGAGCAACATATTTGCAGATACTGATATTAACGGATATCTATCATGATAGAAGAGAACATCTAAGACGTCAGGCTTGCACCCAACTAAATTGATATAATTAAGCCGCTCTTCAAAAAGAACGCTACGCTAATAGAAAAATCTTGAAGCAATGATTTCACAACTTTGTCATACACTGGATGTCATTTTTATCATAGATGCGGTGAAACAAGGAGCCAACTTTACCACTCAAGCAGAGGGGCAGCAGACACACATCACAGGGTTAGCACACATACACCACAGAGGCACCAGACATTCACCACGTTATACGTTTAACATTTTTGGTATCAAACAGTACTCTTTAAAAAAAAAATATCAGGAATCTTGTATTTCCGAATTTCATTATGGATCACCCCAAATATTTAAAGGGACGTATGATACTGATGGCGATATTGATAATTTTCATAGACATTATAGCTATTTATAATTGAATCACTTAATATAATTAAGCCGCTCTTCAAAAAGAATGCAATGCAAATAGAAAAATCTTGAAGCGATAATTACACAACTTAGAGGTACAGTTTTATTGAATATTTTTTTTTTTTTTTTTTTAATTCCATTTTTATTGTCGCATCAACCATGTCGGTTATTAGCGACAAAGATTATTTTACAAGGTTTTGATTACATTAATTTCAGTAAGATATCGAACTAATACATTTATGTCACAGTTTTGTCCTAATACCGATTTCAACGTGTTTGGTATATTGTTTTTCACTCGGGCGTCCTCATATCTGGGACACTCAATCAGAATATGTTTTACCGTTATCTGCTTGGAACATGTAGTACACTGAGGCATTTCTGTCCTGGCAAGTAAATGTTGATGCGTCAGTTTAGTGTGCCCTATCCTTAGTCTTGTCAGTAGTACTTGGTTGCGCCGCCTGTTTGGTATTGTATTCCAGGGTTTCACACTGGGTTTCACCTCGCGTAATTTTGCTTTCGAATCAAGCCACTGATTTTGCCACGCACTTATCGCTTTTTCTTTCACGGTATGCTTCAAATCACTGATGGTCGTCGCGTTTACAACTACCGCACTATCACTTTCTGCTGCTTGTTTTGCCAGTTGGTCTGCTTCTTCATTACCCTGGATTCCTATGTGGGAGGGGATCCACATAAATTTTACATTTATTTGGGATTTTTGTAGTTGGAAGAGTTCCTTCTTTATTTCCATAGCAATGGGATGACTACTATAAACTTGCTGGATGGATTTTAATGAACTGAGGGAATCTGTGATTATGAGGATGTTGGAAGAATTCGCATTTCGGGACAGTTTAAGGGCTTGGAGCAATGCATATATTTCTCCAGTGAAGACTGTACTGCAGGTAGGTAATTTAAAAGATAAGTTCTGATTTGCCGTAACAACCGCGACTCCGACGCCAACTGTAGTTTTCGAGGCATCCGTATATATTTTGAAATGGTCATTATATTCAATGAGTTTTGTTTGGAAGATGTTTTTTATCAGCAAACTGGGTAGTTCATATTTTTTAAAAGATGTAAGAGTGGTGTCAATTATTGGTTTGGAATTTTGCCAAGGAGGATATGTTTCTTCAAACTTGAATATAGGAACATGTTTGATTTGAAGATCTGCTTTGTATTGTCTAAATCGATTACAGAAAGTTGGACTTGGTTGTTGTTGTGCGAAATTGTCAATTTCATCTGTATGAATTTTTGGGTACATTGGATGCTCAGTGTTATCTAATATAGAGGTAGCATATGACAATGTCAATATCTTTCTTCTCGTAGATAAAGATGGTTCCCCTAATTCTGAATAAAGGCTTTCCACCGGTGATGTACGATATGCACCAGATATTATTCGTAAGGCATTATTGTGAACTGTATCAAGTTTCTTTAAAATATAGCTTTTGGTGGATGCATAGACAATAGATCCATAATCGAGTTTGGAACGTACAAGATTTTTATATATAATATGTAGTGTTTTTTGATCTGATCCCCAGTTACGGTTAGAAAGTATTCTTAGAAGATTAATACCTTTCTGACAAGAAAATATCAACTTTTTTATATGATCATTCCAGCTCAGTTTCTGGTCAAATATCATACCTAAAAATGTCGTGGAAGTTACATATTGCAGTTTTTCTTCATATAGTGTAAGCGGGGGTGTCTTTTCACAATGTTTTTTCGAAAATAATAAACATTTTGTTTTGGATGCAGAGAAGTTGAAGCCCGACTGTTTTGACCATTGCTGCAGTTTATTAAGTTGTCTCTGTAGTATATGTTGCATTGTATCGATGTTTTTACTTTTCATGTATACCACTAAGTCATCGGCATATAGCCTTATTTTAATTGGTTTAAGAACATTTTCAGTAATGTTATTAATAGCGATTAGAAACAATGTGGGACTAATAACAGAGCCTTGGGGAGTACCATTTTCTTGACATTGTTTGGTCGACAGATTACCATTTACTCTTACTCTAAAAGTCCTATAGCTTAGAAAATTTTTAATGAATGCCAACATATGTCCATCTATATTCCATTGCTTTAACAATTTCAGTATATTTATTCTACATGCAGTATCGAATGCTTTGTTGATATCAATAAATATGGCTAAGCATTTCTGTTTATTTGCGAAGGCTTCGTGTATGTCACTCTCTAGATCAATAATATTGTCAATAGTACTTCTCTTCTTCCTAAATCCACTTTGTTCTGGTTTAATTAGTTTGCGACTTTCAAGTTCCCACCTAAGACGATTATTAATAATTTTTTCTAAGAGCTTACACATCGTGCTAGTCAGTGCAATAGGTCTGTATGATTCTATACTTGTTGCTTTCTTAGCAGTTTTTAGAATTGGTATGATTGTTGCTTCAGTCCACTGAATTGGAAAAGTTTGTTGTATCCAAATGGTGTTGTAAATATTTAAGAGTACTTCTCTGCCGCTCTCCGATAGATATAGCAGGAATGAAATCGGTATATTATCAGGACCTGGACTCGAGTTTTTAAAGTCTTTTATCGCTTCATCTAGTTCTGATAGTGTGAGTGGTTGGTTGAGGTGCGATGTATTGTTTTCATTATTGATTGGGATTTCTTCGATTGATACTCTATTTTTTAGAAAATCTTCCTTTAATTTGGCATCGCTCGAGTTCTCTTGGAATGCTTCCGCCAATGCTTCAGCTATATCTTTTGATTTTGTTATTAAGATTTCGTCTTGTTTTATACCAGTGATTTTATTGTATGATTTATTGCCGGATATGGTATTCACTTTTTTCCATACAGATGTTAAGCTAGTAGAGCTGCTTATATTTTGCACATATTTCATCCATGAATCTTTTTTACTTTCTCTAAAAATATACCTAGTTTTGGCCCTTAGTGCTTTGAATCGTAATTGATTATCAATCGTGTTATGCTTTTTATAGATATGAAATGCATGTTTACTTTCTTTAAGTGCCTCTTCACATTCTTTATTCCACCATGGTACAGCTGTACGGTGTGTTACGTTTTTAGTTAGCCCTATTGTTATGTCTGCAGCTGTTATCAATATTTCATTGAAATTGTTTATTGTTTCATTTATGTCCTCACTTATTGAAAATTTTGATAAAGATGCGTCAGTTAAAATGGTATATTGTTCCCAGTCTGCTTCATGTAGCTTCCACTTTTGTATAGGCGTTGAATCGTCAGCACTTCTACGTTTATCTACTACAAGGATTGGGAAATGATCACTGTCATATGAAAAAGGTAAGACTTCCCATGTTAGGTGTTGATGCAATGAAGGATTACACAAAGTTAAATCTATAGCCGAAGAAGTTCCATTATAGGTATTAAATCTAGTTTTGCTTCCATCATTAAGAATGTTTAAGTTTAAGTCTGTCATAACCTCTTCAATTATGTTTCCTCGAGTATCTTGTTTCTCACACCCCCACATGAAGTTGTGTCCGTTGAAGTCGCCCATGATAATTTTAGGATTAGGAACCTGGGAGATTAGATCAGTTAGCTCCATTTTACTTAGGTTTCGGTCAGATGGAATATATATGTTACATATATTTATTTTTGTAGGAAAATAAACGCATACAGCTATTGCTTCAATATTGCTATCTAAATCAATTTGACTTGAATGAAGGTTTTTATTTACATATGTTGCAACTCCCCCCCAACTTTTTATACCAATTCTGTTCTTGTAATATACATTAAAATTTTTTAGTTTGTGTGTATTCTGATTATTAAAGTGTGTTTCTTGTAAGCAGATAACGTTCGGGTTGTATTTAGATATAATAGTTTTTAACATTTCCAGATGGAGGTAATATCCATTTAGATTCCACTGTAGAATACTCATTGTTTTATTTTAAATTTATTGAAGTAGAATTTATGTCGTTGCTGTCTGATGAGTCACTGATTGGCTCTTGTTCTATGGGTCCTTCAGCAATATATCTTTCAAGTCTCTTCCTAATTTTTGTAAAGCGCGTCTTCGTTGCTTTGCTCTGTAGTGATGGGTAAATTTTTTTAATAGTATCTACTAAGTCTTCAAATTCCGACGTGTAGGTTCTAATCACGCTTATTGGATCTGGGTTTCCTTTTATATTTGACAGTAAGTCGGTCAATTGTTCGAAGGTAAGAGCATAGTTTTTAGGATCTTTTTCCATTAGCTGTTTTACAGGTTGCATTTGTTCGGATGTAAGTTCATCACTTTTATATTTTTTCAGTGTATCAGGTATTTTGAATGCCGAGTCTGATTCTGCTATGGGACTAGTAGTTTCGGATAAAGGTCGTTTATTACAGTTTTCTGTATAATCCATTCGTTTTTCTAAGTCATCTTCAGTTGATCTTATGGGGTTTTTTTAACAAAGATAGGGAGATGTTAGCAGTTTTACTTGTGGATTCTGTTGGATTTACTTGGGATGGGTTTACTTGTGGATTTTTCTCTCCATCAAATATATTTTGGGAATTATTGATTTCCGGAAGATTTTGTAACGAAGTGTTTTGTTCAGCGTTTGGGCATTTTGATGCAATGTGACCAGTTTGTTTACATTTGTGACAATTCTGATTATCAAATGTGAGGAAGATCCGATAGGAAGTGTTGTCATCTTGGATGATAATACTATCTGGAATATTTAAGTTGTTGGAGGGGGTTACATATACTTGGCGTCGGAAACTGAGGATGTGGTTGTATTCTGGTTTTGTCGTTCCAACTCTTAGGGGCATTATTGGGGATATGTTGTTTATGCCTAGACTCCGCAATTCTGATAGTAGTACATCATTAGGAATAGAGGGACAGACATTTGATAGTACCAGCCGTTCAGAAGGTGTTTGTAATCTACGGGTTTTAATAGAATTTCCATTGATAGAGAATTCTCCTCCCTGTTCACTGAAGAATACGTCTACTGCTTGTTTGGATGATAGATATATGCATATTCTGTTGTTTGACATTCGAGAGGCGTAAAGGATATTTCGAGGGCCTACAATGTCTCCGATTTGATATAAATAATCTTCAAGCTTAGGACCATTTAATGAGGTAAAAATAATAGCTTGATCTTTGGAAGGGAGTGTAGGTTGAGATGGTTTTGATAAGGCAGTTGAATAAGACATTGTGGTAGCTTGAGATTGGTTCATTTTTCTATTGAGTAAGTGTTCTGAATGCGGTCCTGTCTTTCGAGGTAAGGTGCGTAAGGAACTGGTTCCCTTATCGCTCGCCTCGTTTGTGATTTATATGTTTTGATTTGTTTTCAGACGATATTTTATCAGTTGATTATTATTTACTGGTAAACTTTTTACTTACAGTTATTTGCGTGAAGCACTTTGTATTAATGTAAATGATGTAATTCACAGTCTTGAAATTATTATTCACTTTTTCCACTAAATTTGTTATTTATTCGGGACCGATCACACAAAGGTGTTTAAACCATAGTTGCCAGGTCCGAACTCTATTGAATATTACTTTTCATTAAAATAGCTATTCTGAAATATTGGTTTAATTTGAAACGTTAATAATAAACCACCGATTATTATACCAAAATGTGATAAACAAACAATGCACGCTTCTTGAATGAGGAATAATCCAACAGAGGACGCTTCTGTGTTGAATTCATATAGCTAGGATAAAATTCAGTATAGTTGAAATATGCCCCATTGTAATCATTCTTGGTAAAATCCAACTGCATTCTTTCATTGGGATACAGGTAGGGAACGCATTAAAATATTTGAATGACAATATTCTGTATAGTGGTTGATTCGAGAAGCCGACAAGACGTTGAGCTTAGACCATAAAGATTATTAATGTTTCTATATTAAATAGTCCTCTGTATGATACATAAATTAGGTTCATTACAGTATACGAATATTTTTTCAATACAGGGTGTTAAAAGATATTTGCATCCCTATTATTATTCTGCGGGGAATATCTACGTAAAATATACGAGGCATGTTATGATTAAAATTGATATATACATGGGGTGTTTGTAATTATTAAGACTGTAGAAATATGTAGATATAAAAGTTATTGACACACACAGTTTAGTAGTATTTTGAGCGGGATGTCTACGTAAATTATAACAAATATATGTCTGAATATGATACTGAGAAATCATCATCGTACATACAGATACCACATTTTTTATACAGGGTGTGGTCATAAAACATACCATTTTTCTTTATATACAGGTGTAGTCAAAAAGATGTGATGTTCATATATACAGAGTGTAGTCATAAAAAGATGCGATTTTATACAGGGTGTAGTCATAAAGATACCGTATTTTTTATATATACAGGTCGTAGTCATAAAAATACCGAATTTTTTCATAAAAGATGCCACAGGGTATATAAAGATAAGGACGTTACAATGAATCTCTGCTATTATTGCTCAAATTTTCATCGAACAAACCGCATTGGTAGATTATTTCCACATACAGGATGTTACTAGAACGACAACGACAATGACAGCAAATCCACTTTATTCGACAACAGAGGACACTCAAAGCGTTTGCATGCTTGAGATTTGTTGCTCGTACGACTACACTATAGTAAAATATGATGTGACTCATTATATTATTAAACGGATAACACACATCAGAAGTCTATCAGATAGATAGCAGAGGGGTAACAGAAGGGATAACAAACACACCCCAGACTCACATCAGAAGTCTGTTTGACAGTGCTAGTACTAACAAATTTACTGCGACACTCGGTTTATATGAATTATTTTCCAAGAAAACAACAAAATGAAGCAATGATTTCACAACTTTGTCATACACTGAATGTCATTTTTATCATAGATGTGGTGAAAGAAGAACCAACTTTACAACTCAAGCAGAGGGACAGCAGACACACATCACAGGGTTAGCACACATACACCACAGAGGCACCAGACATGCATCACCGTTATACGTTTGACATTTTTGGTATCAAACAGTACTCTTTGAAACTAAATATCAGGAATCTTGTATTGCCGAATTTCATTATGAATCACCCCAAATATTTAGAGGGACGTATGATACTGATGGCGATATTGATAATTTTCATAGACATTATAGCTATTTATAATTTAATCACGTTATTTGTATATTCATTTAATATAGTTATATGATTTTCTGTATTTGTAAATTCTTAAAATTAAACTGTTATATGCTTTACCCAAGTCCCAGTAAGACTACGCTCTTCAGGCACGGATTATTATACCGAAATGTGACAACACTTTCGACAACATGATTATAAAACTAACAATTTTAGTAATGGAACTCACAAAATTTTATTCAAATATTGTGATTTGTTTGTATGGGAGAGAGAATTTACGGTCGACGGGCAGGTAAGATTTTATATGAAAAATAACAATGACATTCTCGGAGGGTCAAAAAGATTTCACCTGCTGTGTGTTACATAAAATGTAAGGAATGTATATGCAATCATAGAATTTGTATCTTCCCATGATGGACGTTATGGTGCTAAAAATCTCATTTCTAGTCCGCGTTATCACAATAGAACAATTTTCAATGATGATCCGACTCTAAGGAAAATTAAAAAATCTCCATTTTCAATAAACCAATGTATATGAATATGGCAATTTTCGATATTTCCAAAATTGGAATGTACGACTTTCACTATAATTTTATGCTTCCAACAATGGGAGCAGTCAATTGTGAGCTATTGTACACAGACACTAACAGTTTTGCTCACCAACTTACTTGTAACGATGCATATAAATATTTAATTGACACAAAAATTGACAAATTTGATACATAAGACTACTACACTAATAATCCATACAATATACCTAGAGTTAATAAAAAGTATTATGCGTAATGAAAGATGAGTCTAATGAACAAATCATCACACATTTCGTTGGTCCAAAATGTACGGTTACAAGGTTCAGTGTGGGAGTAAAGTCGTTAAAGAGTATTAAAAAATGTGTAGTAAAAAAATAACT